>CM008279.1:64980810-65625104 GCA_002319775.1 Fagopyrum tataricum
TGAAAAATTGCTGATTTTCTTCTTGATTGACAGCTACACATGGAAAATATATGCAAACAAGGTGTTGAACATGGGATGTACTTATAGCTTTTGGAGACAGTTATACAAACAAGAGAAAAATGCAAAGAAAAGATATGTTGAGCTGTTTTATAATCTCCAATTCAGGAATTTGGTATGTTTTCTGAATATCAACTGTTAGAGACAATTGGTGATGAGTTGATCTAAGGAGAAGATGTTTTGCAGGCCAAGAAGGTACCAATTCCGGGTCAAGAAGTTCCGATACCGGTTGCTAAGCCAGTAGCAAGACCCATGCCCACAAGGAGGTAAGTTTTGGATCTTTATAGTCAATACTAAGCTAATTCAAATCAACTTGAGATCTAATCTAGGTTGTATTTGCATCTGCAGGCGTACAGATTCGCGTGTCGTAAGGTATACTTATCATCAATTTGTTGGGTCGTTAAATGAATTTCGGAGGCTACGTGTCAACGTATTTTTTTTAATCAATTTTAAAAATTATGTTTTATCAGAAAAAAAAAAAAGACGAAAAATATTTTTTAATAAAAAATACACAAAAGAATTACATTAGAAATCAAAATAAAAAAATATAAAACATGATGAAAAAAGAAAATAGTGAAAAGGAGATTCGAACTCTTGATCAAGAGCTCCAAATATTGAGTTCTAACCGTTATACTATTTTGTTTCTTAGACCAACTAAAATTTTATATATATATATATATATATGACCCAATTAAATCAGGGTCTGTACTGTTAAGCCGAATGACAACTATGTTATACGATCTGACAATTTGTTTTAATCTTTGAAACTAATTAGCATCGACTGAGTATTGAATTTTGTTTTCAGGTGGTTTGCGTCTAACAAGTGATAAAGGAAGAAATAAGTGTACACTTGGGATTCTTCAATGATCAAGCTTATAACAAATTCAGTTGTTCTCTTTGATATTCTTTATTTGAATTTTCTTTGGCTTGTGTTATCAACGGAGACCATCGTTGGTTGTGACTAAATTCGACAGCAGCACATGTATGCTTGTTGTGATCTATTCAATAATAAAGTGTATTACTTTCTGAGTCACCACTTCTTATAAACTCATGTTTGGTAAGGTCGTTACAAACACTTTCGTTATTTTATAAGTACATTGAAGAGAGAAAATGAATCCTTCAGATAAGTAGATATTTATAAACTAGGAAATTATGACTAACCAAAAAAAAATCAATGGCTTAGTTTATATTTATAAACTAGGAAATTATGACTAACCAAAAAAAAATCAATGGCTTAGTTTATATTTACAAACTAAGAAATTAACGAAATCACTTGTTATATAGGGTCAATTATAACAAGTTACGTGTTGGTAATTAACTATCCATAACATTTGCCCCAAGACCACCCAACTAAATAATCCGTCCAAAAAATACGTAAATGGTTCCACTTTTCAATACTTCAATAATCTTTTCTATAAAACATGAACCGCAAAAATAAATCAAAATTAAACATAAACGATTTTTTAAAAATGATCATTCCCCCATCTTCTTCAAATCCCTCTTCAATGTTAATCCTAGCTCCCCTCCACCATCGTCACCTCCTTTGCTTCCTCCATCCATACTTAACAACATTCTCATTCAAAAAAGGCAAATCAAAGTTAAAAAATAATCATTCTCTCCATCTCCTCTACCACCAATAGGGAAGGAAATGGGTGTACAATCACCCGATCCAACCAATCAATCAAATTGAATGTACGGGTGAAAACCCAAAGAACTCCGGGTGTTGACGTGTTGTGCTATTGACAGGTAACATTGATGGGTGGTAGAGTGGGTATTGTGTAGGTATAACTACACGAACCGTCACCCACCCGCCCCACCCGTCCCGTTTCCGTTTAAATTAACTAAAAAAATCACTAAAATCCAAAAATTCATAATAGTTTTTTTGACATTTGTCCTTCACTTATCCAAAAATGTACACTCGCATGACCCCCATCCCCTTCCTCGGATTTTTAAAATCTCTTAACCAAACATTTGAGTCTTCGATACCTTAGTCTGACGAGCCTCCGATCACGTTTAGCCGGTCACACGAACACTTCACTCATTTTGTCTCTCACTCTCTTCGACTCTCGTTGGCTTCTAATTTATGTTAATTTACATTTGTTGTATGCAAGAAATATTGTGTTTGTTTGCACCGTTTTGTATTGATTGGAACTTATTCCAACATTTGTTTGTAAGGTTGGATAATATTCCGTGAATTGGTAGATTTAGATTCATAGTAATTTAAATTTTATTTTTTAAATTCTAAAAGCGAAAGAAAATTTACAAACTTGGTTATTCCCCCGAACACCCGATGGATGATGAGTGGGTAAGTGACAGATGAAATGTTAAGCGGGTGGTAGACTAATCCGTCAACATACTCATTTTCATTCCTAACAACCACAAATCGATCAACCGATTGGTTGTCAACCATCCACTACAAGAGATGGCGTCCTTGAACCGGTAACACCTCGTTGCAACCAACCACCACCACGGATGAAATTTGCAAAATTTCTAAGGAATATGACCGCGACGAGGTTGGGAAGAAAGATGAAATCTGCAAATCTGAAAGCAAATTGGTTTTGGGTTAAATTGGCCCGATTGACGGGTTGAATTAGAAGCCATTTCTTGGTTTCTTAATTGTGATGTCAACGGCAACATGAAACTCAATACAATCTTTTAAAGTCGTACCCCACGAAAGAGACAATGTTTTTCATCCCATCAACTAACTGGTTTTGTTAAGGTTTACACTAAGTAATCGTATTGATCTTTATACTTGCATTTTAAGAATACTTGTAATTCTTTATATATGGATATAAGATCATATTCCCTAAGAATACTAACACCGATCATGTAAGAGCCTTAGTCTTTTGGACCGAGTTTTGACCTTATCCGCCCCCGCGGGCTTGTGTGCCGTCCCAACGGGTTTCCGTTCCCGCGGCCAGGGAACCGACCTTGCGGTTTCTTGCGGCTGCAGCCGGTTTTGTTGACCTCTTGACCGTGCTTTACCCTCTTTTCCTTACTTCCTTCTTACCTTGTTGAGCAAGGGTTTCGCCTTCATTTCCCGTCCCAGCCACCATACGTCCTTCTTGCTTCTCCTTCTTCCTCTTTGATCTTGTTTTTGTTTCCCCTTTGGGTTTGGAAGAGAATTGATGTGGTTTTGATGGTGTTGATGCTAGTGGTTGTGGTTGCTGAGCTTGAGAGCCAGTGTTAGTGTGTTGTTGATCATTCCTTGTTGCATAGGACCACAAGTGTGGTAAGCTCCTTGCTTCTTCATCCTTCTTTTCTTCCTTTCTTTGATTCCATCGTCCTTAGCTTAGGATTAGATGAATTGATCATAGATTAATGTTAGTATGTGTATGTATATGCATGTGTGTGATTTTGGAATGGAAGAGACGTGATTTGATCACGTGAAGAGTGAAAGAGGACTCGCGGGGCTACGTTCTGCACTGTCGCCGCCCCCGCGCCTGGAAGCCGCCGCCCCTGCGAAAGCCGTTCCGCAGCGCCTGCGCCGTGCCTGCGTTACCTGCGGCCATTGTCACCGCGCCTGCGGTTGAGCCTTGCCGCGCCTGCGGGTTGCCTTACTCCGCCCCTGCGTCTCTCTTGTCACGCAGGTGCGTCTTGTCCCGGGTCTACCTAGAGTTAGGTAGATCCTTTCCTTTCCTAGTGTGAGCGGGTTAGTAGCATGCTAGGTACGTGTATGAGCTTAGAATGATGATGAGTATGACATCGTTTATGCCGGTTATGGCTTTGAGGTTTATGAGTTAGGATATGATCCTTATGGATCCCTTGGGTCTAGGTGTGACCCCTATGATGGATATGAGTTTGATATATTGTTATGCCTTCTTATTAGGCAGTGTTGTCCTCCAGATTGGAGTGGACCCTGTTAGAGATCGTGGTTGAGACTACTACTGAGGTTGAGGTAAGTCCATAAGACTTACTTAGCTACCATCCTTATATTGGATGTATGCATGAGTGGTGTTTGTTATATGCTTTATAGCATGCGATATGTTCATTACCGACCTATGTTATATTGACCGTCCATTGTAGTGGTTGTGACAACTTACCTTTCATCCCGTAGTGGAGTCTGGGAAGTTCTCTGTAAGCTAGTTAGATCTGGTATACGGGAAGGGCATTGACCACTCCTTATGGTATACGGGAAGGTGCGCTGATACCACTCCAGCTAGCTATTGCACGCAGAGGCGAGGATTATATACATTCCTCGTGTCACATATTTTCATATGCAGATCTATATACTATTTGAGTGATTGACGTTATAAAGATAATAAACCGGGTGAATGTGTGAAAGCATGTTGATGTGTTATGATTCCTGATGTGTGTTTGTGCTCTAGCATCTTCTTATATATGTGTATGGTTAGCTAACATTTTTATACCGTGTTGTAGATCCTTTGCAGGTTAGGAGAACTACAGAGTGATCCAGAGGGGTGATCTGTTGAGGGCTCCGTACACTGGGACGATATCGTGGGATGTGGGATATTTATGTTGTATGGATTTATATTTTGATTTTGTACTCAGCAGTTACTTTGTATTACCTTTTGATATGTATATATATATATAGAGAGAGAGAGAGAGAGAGTTAGGATCATGTAGGAACCTCTCTTAGAGTAGGGAATAGGGACTTATAATAGTCGTTAGATTAATACAGATGAACGTCCAAGATTTAACATTGTTTATGGTAATAATTAATGAGAATATTATATTGCCTCTAATAGAATTATGATAAAAACACTTTAACGAGCAAATTTTTTATATAAAAATAATAACGACCCAATATGAAAATAAATTATTTAGAATTGTTCGTTCAATTTGGTCGTTAAAATTTATAATATGAAAAAAATGCTGGTTAAATTTGGTCGTTAATTTTTTTATAAGAAATTTGATCGTTAAATTATTTTCATATTGGATCGTTATTATATTTTATAGAGAAACTTTGGTCGTTAAAATGTTTTTTATATAATTAATATAGTCATCATTAAAATTTTGTGAGTTGTTAAAATTTTATAGAGAAAAATTGGTGGTTAAAATGTTGTTTTTCATATTTTAACTACCAAAAGAAATTTTAACGACCAATCCTAACAAATTTAACGATCAAATTTCTTACAAAATTTATTAACGATCAAATTTCTCTATATAATATATTAACGACCAAATATATTAACGATCAAATTTCTAATAAAATATATTAACGATCAATTGCTTCAACGTTTTTTTTGGGATAGTCCAAAAATAAGAAATCTGTTTTCCTAATTTGTATTTTATTTAATGAATGAATAATGAAAAATGAAAAATCATGTGATTCTCACCTTGGAAAGCTTATTATGCACCTTCCATCATGAACGTACAAATTTTAATCCAACGGATCTTAAGAGTTCCTATTCCCTACTCTAAGGGTTGTTCCTACATATATATATATATATATATATATATATATATATATATATATATATATATATATATATATATATATATATATATATCAGTTTTGTTTTAATCTATTTGTGCCTTGTTGTAAGTTTCAGTGAACTTGTTGTTAGGCTAGGGTCAGGATCCATTGTGAGATCCTAGCCCAGTAGCACCTCGAGTCCTACGGATTTGGGGTGTTACAGATCCAACATAATGGGTGGTTAGTTATATTTAACTCTATTTAACCGGTAGTTTTCGGGAATTTTCTCTTTATAAAATTCATACTCTACAAACATTTTTAAATACTTTAGGTTTCACTAACATCATATCTATTATACATACTTAGGGATGTAAGTCTCACCCACATCCGATGGGTGCCTAAAAACCATCCAAAAAGACGGGTGAAAACTCGTAAACATGTGGGTAAAACTCGGGTGTCAAGTGTAACGGGTGATGGAATGGGATGGACGATACATGTGAGCAGCTCAAGATCCATCATCCGATCACCATCCGACCCAAGATCTGCACCTACCACCCACACTCATCACCTATTTTATATATAAATATTTTTATATTTTTATAATATATATATATATATATATATATATATAAGCTTACGTCTAAATATTTTAAATATTAATACATTTTATACTTAAATTGTATATAACCTTACAATAAGTTTTCATGAACCTTTTTAGGTAAATGTATGTTCAAATTCGTCGGTTTGTGAATCAAAATAAATAATTGTATGTTACCTTTTTCATAGAAATTTCAATTTTACTAGAAAGAACGAGTCAAAGAGAGCATGTCTACTATGAAATTTTGGTGGGAGTTGAAGATAAGTTTGTACTTGGTTTAATGATTTTTATTTTTTTCACTTTCGTGTTTTTTCATGTTTTAAAACTGTGTAAGAAATTACGGATATATATTTTTTTAGTTCCGATCATGTTAGAAGTTAAGGCTTTAACTGGATCAAATCGTTTATTTAATTTTAGGTAGCTTGCACGATTTAACATTGTTTAAATTTTGGTTGAATATTATCCTAGAGAAAAAGGTTAAATTTCACCAAAAAAAATCGATTCACCCGTTCACCCAACGCCCCTAACGGCTAGGAATATCGGTGACAAAAGTTACGAGTATGGTAAAGATTTTAGAAAACGTGTCATGTGATGAAAGTGGTTCATCCACCCATCACCCGACCAATTGTCATCTTTATATATACTAAAGCTGAAGTATTTTTATGTATATGTAAAATTAAGAGTCATTTAAGGAATATGTGTCAATTACTTATTAATTCCACATGATCTTTTTTAAAGCTATTTTTAATTCAAATTAATATCAAATAATTTGTACAACTGCTAATTTCACAACATCTCCTTTTAAAATGAAATCTCATTTTAATTATATTATAATTTCAATTCAATTTCAATATTTTAACTATTTAACTCTAACAAATTCAATTTCTTTCTAAAATACTCCAAAAGATATTGTTTCTACATTTAATTCTAAATAATAGTTATCTAATCCATGAATTTATCTATGTCATGTAGGGCACGACACGGGTTAAACTAGTTTAGATTTATGTCTCCTAAATTTTAGTGCTTAATTATAACAATTTATGTTTTTATTTTAAAAGTAAAATAATGCACCCATGTCGTCTTCTTCTTCTTGTGGGACGCCATGAAAGAAAAAATAGTAACTAAAAACGCTAAATCTCATAAATTTTCAATTCCAATACTTTTTGACTAGCCGATTCATTCAATCCACAAATAATCTAACAAATTTCAATTCAAAAACGTGAAAGAAAAAACGTTAAAAACTCACCTCAATCGGAGTCAATCGACGTTTTCCTCTAGGTTTGCATCCAATTCTTGTGTATGTGCAACATTCGAATCCTGATCCTTTCTCGCAATCGATATTGGATTTAATCACTTTTTTCGTTTCATTGCAAACCAGCATGTGTTTCTTCCATATGCTTTTGATACGTTTGGTTTTCTTGCGCCCGATGCCGTCGAGATTCTCAAGAGGTGCAACGGGTCTTGCATGGTAATATTGTGTAAGGGTGTAATCCGGCCCGAGCCGCTCGGGCTCGGCTCGCCAACAGCTCGTACTCGGCTCGTTCATATTACAAAACGAGCCGAGTTCGAGCTCCATTATAGGCTCGTTAGTTTTTTTAAAAATAAAATAAAAAATAATGGGATTCTCGTTCTAAGTTCTAACCCTCAGTTAGGGTTAGCCAGCCCATAGTTCCACGCTTTCACCCGCCGCTCATTCTCTCCTCCAGCCTCACTCATTCTCTCCTCCAGCCTCCGCCGCTCCATAAATCCAACCGGCAGTCCAGCACCCGTCCACGCTCCACGCCTCACCGGCCTCCGGCCGGACTCTACTCTTCGTCTTCCAGCCTCCATTCTCCGGTACTTTCGCGGCTTCGCCTGAATCGTCTCTGCAACTCCGTCTTCCAGTCTTCGCGGCTTTGCCTCTGCTCTTCGCTCTTCACACCTCCTCCTCCTCTCTTCCCCTCTTCCGCAGCTCCGCTCCTCCTCCTCGATATCAGTAAGATTATCATGTTCTTTTCTACTCTTCATCCTCTTCTTTGAGTTCTTTCACTCGAGTGCTCAACGACGACGAACATATGGTGTTGCGTATCGTCTCAGGTGCTCTTCTACTCCACCAGATCTCTTCAACCTCTTCACCAGATTCACTAGGATTTGTGCTCACTGCTCAAGTGCTCAACATCTCAGATCGCGAGTTCTTCTTTCACTACTTTAGTGCAATAGTGCTTAACAACTTAGTTGCCCGACCTTTAGGAATCAACAGATCGGAAATTGTAATTAAGATCCTGCATTCTAGATTTGATTCAGGTGATTAACTACTCAATTTCATTTTTCTGATTTGATTCAATTGCATAGTTTCATTGTTCTAATCCAGTGCTCTTCAATTGTATCATTTTCATCGTTTTGATTTGATTAAATTGCAGCTTAGTTTCATGTCTGATGTATCATGTATGTTGGACTTTCATTGTCTGACTGTGATTGTGTGGTATTGTGCTCAGAAAATCTTGTTCAAAAGCTTATAGTATCAGACGAGCCAAACGAGCTCAGACTAGCCCGAGCCCGAACAAGCTTCTACGAGCTTGAGCTCGGCTCGTATAAAAAACGAGCTAAACGAGCGCGAACCCGAGCTTTAAAAATAGCTCGCGAGCCGAGCTCGAGCTTGACCCAAGGCTCGTATAATTTTTCAGGCTTGGCTCGGCTTGGCTCGTTTAGAAACGAGCCGAGTCTGAACATCTAGATGCTCGGCTCGAGCGGCTTGTATTACACCCCTAACATTGTGTCACCTAGGTCTTCAGATGTTGTGCTTAAGAGGATCGGATTTGCTATTCATAAAGAATTGGCGGCACAACTTGTTGTCCGCCTATCTTCTACCTCTAATTTATTCTGAAATTAAAACTCTATCTAAAGTTTATTTGTAATTAGAACAAAATACAACTAGATCTTTACAAAAACATTCAAATTATTGAATGACATTAGCCTTTTACGTGGGTGCTAAATATATATAAAAAAATACTTGATTTAGTAACAAAAAAACATTGAATTTTTTACATGAGATTAATAAAAGCCTTTTATGTGTGTATTGATTATGAAAATACACCATATTATATAGTTTAGCAAATTAAGGGGTTTTTTATGTGTGTGCAATTACTAAAAAAAATACTTGATTTAGTAACAAGCACGTACTAAATACTGCGGTAAACGAGTGACTTTATATTATACTTAAAAGCGACAAAGTCGAATGAAATGAAACAAAATCTAGTTGCACAATAACAAGATATTTCTGCTTTTTGCTGTCCTTCATTGCAAAAAATAAAAAAAAAATAAAAAAAATATACAAGTAGACTAGTAGAGCTTCTCCAAAAGGAAAAATCCTTATTTCTCAGCCACAAGTGGCCACAAATCTGGACCGTCGATCTCTACCTTGATAAACGTGGCAGTGCAACCGAAGATCATTCAACAATTGATCAAATAATAATGAATATAAGACTTGAAAAATCTCAATCAGCGGGACCCACCATAAAGCATCTATCAAGCAATACAACACTTGTGGCCACAAATTTTCCATATTTATTTAAATTAAAACCCTGGAAAAAAAATAATAAGCGGTCGAAATTGCATCCTTTAATAGCTGTCACTTTTGGCCATTACACGTGTCAGCTGATATTATCCCTGGCGGCAAAAAGGAAAAAGCGAGAAAAAGGCCCGGGCACTGTATGACGTGGAGGAGAAAAAGCGCACTCGAGTGGGCCCCGCTTCAGAATTGAAAGAAAGGGAAAACTCTCATCCTCATCCACAACTAACTGCTGCTCATTGGTCCGCACTTCAGGGTGTCTCCTGTGTGGCTGTAGATATTTTTATTTCTCCAAATATTATTTTCGATTATTTTTTTCCTATCCCTTTTTAATTTTCGCATAGCCTCACACCTCGTATTCATTCTTTTATTTATTTTTTTCAAACAACTTGATTCTTTTTTTCTTTTTTTTTGGCACAAAACCACTTCAATAATTTCAATTTTTTATTCTTTTAATATTAATATGGTTATATACCTTTTATTTACCACATTATATCTTATATTCCACCCTAAAAAGATATTCTTTATTGAGTCTCACCAATTACCACCACCTTGCTTTAATTTATATCGATTATATTATAAACATTAGATGAATAAAAATAGAAATTTGCTAAATTTTTCTAACATTAAATTTATTTAATTTTTGAAATCATACAATATTATGTCTATTATTTTCATGAAAAAATAATCTTTATGAATTAACTAATAATATTATTACATATTTATCAACAAAAATAATGTATAGCATATACACACGTGAACATATATTATATTAAATATAATTTAAATGCTAATAATGATATATGATCTACATATGAACATTGTCTAATATTATACCTTTCTTATTTGAATATCTCATTAACTTATTAAAGATCTAATATTTTAAAATAAAACCTCTAAATATATTTAAAAATAGTAGAAAAACAATTTAAAGTTATCACAAAATACAATGGTGTAATAAGGTGATCAATATATGAATTACGTATAGATAAACTAGGATAGCTTTTTTTTTAACGCAATTAATAGGATAATAAACTAGGATATGTTGGGATTTTATATGTCAAGAAATAAGTTTTCATAACTTTTAAACAAGGATCACGTGCATATATTGATTAGACAAAGTAGATGAGAAGGTTACATCTTAATGCATATTTTGGTACATTTAGACACAGATCTAGGAGGCTGAGGTTTGCTACAAGTCTACAACCCACCCATGTTCTAATAAAAATAATATGGAAAAAGAACATGAAATCTTGTTGATATAGTGGTACTGAGGGCTAAGAAGTAAATACAAACTTCAATTGGTCATGAGTTCAATGTTGCTCCCTATGATCTTTTTCATGTTTTTAAGTTATCATTCATAAATTTTTATCATGTAAATTGAAAATAACATGATTTTAATACTCACGATCTTTTTTATATGTTTAAGTTACCATTTATAACTTCCCTCACTATCTTTTTTATATGTTTAAGTTACCACTTATAACTTTTTATCATGTAAAATGAAAATAACTTAAATATTTCACAATTTTAAAACTATTTAAATTGTATAATTTTATATTATATTACTCAAATATAATATGGATTCAGACCCCTTTCTTGTCATTATCAAACTCAAAACAAAATATAACAATATTTTCATTAAGAATTATTTCGTCTTCTTTCAATTTATTTTATCACTACATTTTCTACTCTAAATTAATGGTGATATAAAAAATTGATTTTATTTAGCATATCCAGGTTTTGAATCTTGGATCCGTCCCTGGGTACCTCCAAAGAAAGTATCAAGAGTTTCAATTATAACTCATCTAGTTGGTCCATCCGGATATGGATCTAGATCGCTTATAACTAAATGTTAGTTATAAGGATCGAAGTCAAATAAAGAGAGCAAACGACACATACGCAATCATTTGGTTCGAATGAGGGCAACTGAATTCTCCTTGTAAGAGGTGCCAATTTTAAGTGATTTTGTGAGTTATCTTTTTTTTTTCCCCCTCCTAAAAAGCCTAGCTTTTTTTAATAGTTGTGGATATAAATATTTCATAAATAATTATACTTTTAATATTAATATTTATTAGAAAAATAATATTTTATTATCAAATAAATTAGGTTATATAAAATATAATATTATAAGAGACTTTCTTATATATTATGTCATGATCTAGTTCATAAACATGATGGATGTGACTTCATAGAACTCAATAATGCTATCAATACATTTTATCTCAAAATTATATTTAGGCTCTAACAAAATTTTATGATTACTTAATAACACCGAATTATCTATCTATCTTTAGTTCTTTACACCTTAATTAAAGTACACAATTTCTTTGTAATAAACATCATGTTATAGTGCGTATATTATTGAATATTATTATATACCTCCTTAGCGTTATAATTCTAATTAATGTATCAAAAAAATAATTTTATTTTATTTAATAATAACAAGAGGCAAACATAAGTAAATTGCTGATGTAGCTGTTTGTAGACATAAAAATTCACGAGATTACTAAAACATGTTTATATTCTATTCATTAGTATACAAATTTTTGTGCACGTGAACAATAAACAAGTTTTTTTATAAAATAAATGGATGAAAAGAAATCAATTACGAAAAGTGATACGACTCGGACTACAAAGCTTGTCACCGAATATTGACACTAATATGAATAAGCTAAGAACATATTTAGAAGAAATAAGCACTTGAATTATATTTCCGGATTTAAAACTTATGATACTCTCTTTCTATTATTTATTTATAATCCGGGTTATCCATTCATTAAATTAATTAAAAAAACTTTAAGAAGTCATGATCCAAACTTCCAAATCCACTCATATTCGCTGTCGGATGATGAAAGCACTCTCAATCCCGTCATATGAGAAACGAGACGTCCAAACCGTCTAGTCACACACCCCTTTTTTTTGTTACCTCTTTTTTTCCTTAGAATAATTTATCCTATTTTTTGTTCAACTAGTAGCTTTTATCATATTAGGAGTGCAATTATATTAAATGAACTCCAATATTATTTTAGCTAATCTAGTTAGTTTTTATTTTATTTTAAGAATTATATTATATTGTCTCTTTTTTTATACAATAAACTAGCTTCTTTGTTGGACTAACATCCTCCAAACCCTAACTTAGTAGTACAATGAACCGCGTGGATCAGATAAGAAGGTCACATGTGCCTCCTTCTTAGTTAAAATTTTCTTTCTTCTAAACACGTCACATAAAACATCAAGAATCAGATTATGCCTATACTTCAAGTCATGGAGTTCTTTACAATGAACCATGTGCTTCCCAAAAGCATCCAAAGCCCTCCGACAATTTACATAACACAAATCGCATCAACCGGGAACAAATGAATCATAAGGTGATATTTAAGGATCGTGTGATACTCAACTAGAGACATACACCGTCCAAACCCCTCAATGAGTATTGCAGGAATAAAGGAACAAAATATCATAGAAACATATTCTATAAATAATTTTTTATAAAAATAATAAAAACAAATAAAATAAAGTAAAAAATTAAGATAATAGAAAAATTAGAAAATAAAAGAATTAATTTTTTCTACATGATTGTAATAATAATAAAAATAAAAAATCGGTTAAACTTGGTTATTTTTATCCCGTATGTTTTCATGAAAATGAGTCATTATAGTTATATTACAAATGAACAAAGTGCTAAAATGAGTCGTGTGTATATATATATATCAATTTATTTTATAAAAATATTATATATATCATAATTTAAATTGTAAAAATTAATATTATCTATCTTAACCAATAATAATTGAATCACATGAAATATTATTGTAGATGGGATGTGAATAATGTGATCTAGGATTTGACTTCGAATTTATTTTGACCCCACTCCAAAAACTCTAGCCCCCACGATAAATCAAACCAATAAATACTCCACCAAATTAATAAAAATACAGGTGTGTATAACATTGTTATATGTTTTATTTTGTGAAATTTTTTTTTAAAAAAATCCCAATCTGTAATCCAAAACCTGACGTGGCAACCCGTACATTCTCCTTTTTCATCCCGCTTTCTCCTCCTCTTCCCCAACTCACACAACACAAATCTCTCTCTCCTCAGAGTCTTCATTCTATCCATTTCCTTATTCTCCTTTTTTCACCCTCTCTTAGCCAAAATCATATCTCTCTATTCTCTACTGATATTTTTGCATAAGCAGGTTTTGTTAAGTTGGTTGAATTACCTGCTTGTTGTTTCCGACCTTAATCTTTGCTTCTAAATCAAGGGAGTACAAGCGGTTCTACTTGATTTTGTGCTGCGATTCGTGTAGCGAAGTTGATTCGTTTGCGAGTTTTTCGATCAATTTTGATCTAATCGAGTAAGCTTGAAGTAACCGGAGTCCAGGACGCTTTGATTTCGACAACAGAGCTCGCTTGTGGTGTTGGCGTTGTGAGTTTGTTTGAAATCGGAGAAGGTTAAGTGAGATCGGAGCTTAAAGGCAAATTAGGTGACGGTTGTTGCGATCTATTCAGATATGTCGATTCAAGTACGACTTTTATTCTTCTTCCCTTTTTAGTTTACTCTAACGTAATTTCTCTGTAGTTAGATATTTATAGGTTTTGCTACAAAAATTGTTCAGATGAGGAAAGTAAAAAAGACTCTACTTATTATGAAGAGTGGACCTGAGAAAGAAAGTCATAATAAGCTTGTCTATGCTCTTAAAGTTGTTTTAATTTACTTGCTTTTAGTAGGATGATTTGGAATCTAATTTTGGTTGCCAAAAGTGTTAAGACTTGGATAGTTATGGTGATATTTATGCAGGGAAATATCTTGTAGAATTTGTTGCTCTAAAAGGAATGAGAACATTAAAGACATGCTTCCTTGCACATTTTGATGCTCTAATTCTGTAGTTTTGAAGAATTAAGTTTAGTTTCTGCAAGTTGTTTAACTCCATTTGTTCTTGGAATGTTAGGATCACAGCAATGGTTCTGATTCAAGCATGCTTCTACCTGGAGGAAACACTGATGGACAAACAGTAACAGGCGAAGGTCATGTTCCAAAGGTTAAGATCTTCTATTGCTTTGAAATGATTTGTCACCCTCATTGATTGATTTTGCAGCAGCCATACTTACTCCTTTTCTTTCACTCTAAATATGTAGATCAGGAAACCATACACTATAACCAAGCAAAGAGAGAGATGGACAGAAGAAGAGCACAAGAAGTTCTTAGAAGCTCTAAAGTTGTACGGCCGTGCTTGGAGAAAGATAGAGGGTAAATCTAAATCACATTCTTTATAAACTCTCAAAACAATAACAGACTAGTGATTACCTTATTAAATCGTAATTTATTTTTAACAGAGCATGTTGGTACCAAGAATGCAGTTCAGATTCGAAGTCATGCTCAGAAATTCTTTTCCAAGGTCTCCTGTCCTTTCTTTCACTATAATATACATGACATGCTATGAAGTAAGTTGCAACTTTTTAAGAACTCAAAGACCTGAAGATGTTTCTTTTGAGGGTCAAAGGTTCAGATTACTATTATGTGGTTCTGATTTGCCCATGTCATTTTATCAGGTGGCCCGTGAATCAAAGAGCTGTAATTCTGGATCTGTTAAGCCCATGGAGATACCTCCACCTCGTCCCAAAAGGAAACCAATGCACCCATACCCTCGTAAACTTGTTATCCCAGTAAAAAAAGATCGGCTTCTTCAAGAACAATCAGCGAGGTCTACATCTCCAAATTCGTCAGTTGATCAAGAAAATCAGTCCCCTACATCAGTTTTGTCCACATTTGCTTCAGAGGCATTACAATTTGATGATTCAAGTACTCCG
The DNA here is from genome assembly GCA_002319775.1 of Fagopyrum tataricum. NCBI lineage: Eukaryota > Viridiplantae > Streptophyta > Magnoliopsida > Caryophyllales > Polygonaceae > Fagopyrum > Fagopyrum tataricum. Next base: position 64,996,206 of record CM008279.1, read on the forward strand.
GATGGAAGTTCCTCACCCATGTCATCTCACATACCTTCCTGTGATGATCCTATGGTGCAGGAGAACATATATCAATTGGATGAGCCTGTTTCTGTGGTACTAATACTATGATCCACATTTTTTTCATGAAACAGCCTTGTATTTTTCTTCAAGTCTGACACTCCTTTATAAAATCTGCAGAAATTGGAGGTAACTTCACTAAAAGTTCTTAAGCTGTTTGGCAAGACCATGTTCCTCGAGGATACACAGAAGACAAACCCACAACCCATGGAAGTAGGCCCTTCCGCTCCAGTGCCTTTACGCTCTTTTTGTGGGAGCATGCCATTTCCGTTTATTCAACTTAGCTCCTGTGATATGAATCAAGACACAGGGACCCAGATTCATGAATGCTCTTTAGGATCTACCGAAATCCAGCAAATATTGGCCCCTTCAACACAATCAAAGCTTGGTGCCAACTTGAAAAGAGCCAGCTCCGAGAAGTACACCAGGGCTTTTGTACCATATAAGAGAAGCTTATCAGACAAAGGTACCCAATCATCGACAATAACTGATGATGACAACAATGATTTGCAAAGAACACGCCTGTGCTTTTAGCCTTTGCTGTCTTTTCCATTTTTTAAAACCCAGTCAATGGAAAAGGGAGCTGAGAAGGCATCAGTACATTTAAGTATTGTCGCGAAATTTTGGCTGCTTGCACAGGAAGGGCAGGAGATGCTTTGAGGAACTCACAAGCAGTGATATTCTTCAGAGGACTGTCAATAAGCTTCTTTGTATATGCTTCAATATGTAATATTCGCGTGTTTAGCTCTAATTTAAGGCTTTCACTTGTATTCTATACTTGTATCATCCTATCAGTTGTAAATCCAGTCTAGAGTAACCGTAATAAGAGAAACAAAGATATTTATACTTTTACATATTTGATTAGTAGGATTACTAAAATGGAGATGCAGAACTCTACATATCTGGATCCTGTAACATAAGGTAGAAGTTGTTTATGCAGATTTGTCGGCTTCTTTAGCCGATTCTTCTACCTGCAGCTTCTTCAAGGAGGTGGGCCGAAAACAATGCTCTTCTTCCACTCGCGGTCAAACCATTTAAGAGACATTATTTTCCTCGGAGCAGGAAAATCTTATAATAAAACCATCATCGGTGCTGAAACCTTCCTTCCTAGGTGGTTGAAATCCGAAGGCTCAAAAGAAGAGTTCAAATATGAGGTTTTCACCGGTCTTCAGAAGTCATACTTTGCACCACTTCTATAAACTTGTTCTCGTTGTTTCTTCCTCGCTTTGCTTGCTTGGCGCTTCCGTTTGGTGCTCCTTCATAATCGGCTCGTTGTGATCGAAATTCTCTTTTGATGTGTTTTCTTAATGTTCGGGTTCTCCCATGACGATTAGTCTATCTGCCGATTCGATCGGCCTTTCGATCCATTAAATGTGTCGTCAATTAATCTCAAAATCGATAACAACCCGATTGAGGAGATTATCTTGTTGTCATTGATGCCAATAGAGGCTCATGGCATTGCCTTTGGAAAATCGACAATGTTGATTGTTGAGCTCCTCATCGAACTGAGTAAATTCAAACCTGATTGAGGGGATTATCTTGTTTTTTGAGGAATCAACGGAGTTGCTGACATGTTTGTCCATCTTGAACACCTTCCTCCACCGTTTGATCTTTTTGCAGATCATGATTGACTATGACCAGAATGTAGCCCTTCCCAATTCCTTTCCTTCTTAAGAAAAAAACAATTGATATGTATTGCTCACACAATCCTCAAGCCTAAGAGTCTGGTGAGAGAAGAGAAAAGAGAGATCTAGAGAGAAAGAACAAAGTCTTATGTGATCTTCGTTGAAGGCAAATCACAAACCATAGCTTCCAATGAAGCTTTGTTCTCGTTGCAGCGCATCATCTTCCTTCTCTAACTTTCTGGTTTTTAATGTATTCAATCTGTTGTTGTCAATAACCTTCTCTGTATATGCTCGATATATAATATTCCTGTGTTTAGCTCTAATTTATGGCTTTCACTTAAATCCTTTACTTGTATCATCCAATGAGTTGTAAATCCAGTCTAGAATAACCATTATAAGAGAAACAAAGATATTATACTTTTACAGATTTGATTAGTAGAATTACAAAAAAGGAGATGCAGCACTCAACATGTCTAGATCCTGGAACATAATGTAGAAGGGATCGAGAGAACTTCCGTTGTTTATGCAGATTTGTCGGCTTCTTTAGCTGATTCTTCTACCTGCAGCTTCTTCAAGGAAGGAGGTGGCCTGAAAACAATGGTCTTCTTCCACTCGCGATCAAGCTTCCTCGACAGCCTCTTATTGATCCCCTCTTCCACTTCCCTTTCCCTCTTTACAGTCAGCATCCGAGCAATCTAGTCATTTACAAGTACGCCAGATCAACAATAGATCGATAGTAACTATTAAATCAGTATCCACAAACTGAAGTAGCAAGAACCTAAACATAAAGTTTAGATAGACTTCAGCAATAACTGCAAATTCCATAAAGATATAGATTATCTGAATCATGGCAGCAACAAACTCTTGTGTACAAACAATGCAGATTCTAACACAGATAGATAAACCTCACAGAGAATGCACAATGATTTCTCATTTCCTAAGTAGCAATTCGGATTCTAGCAAGAACCTAAACAGAAGTTCACACAAACAGACTAATAGTTGAAGTTCACACAAGTTCCGTACAGATATAGGTTATCTGAATCATAGCCCTAATTTCTTTGGTACATCCGAGAGTCAGGAGCAATCTCAACAGACTAATAGTTGGCGTTGTGCTCAGAAACACCAAGAATTAAGCATCAGTTCCCCCATTCAAACATTCTATGCATCAGCGAAAAATCCTTAACAGAGAAATCCTAATTTTGAGAACACTTACACGTTTACGCATGCGACTAAACTCGCTGTTTTTGAAATCAGCGCGAGCCGATTTTTGGAGACGAAGAACGAAAAGCTCGCCCTTGAGGTCGACGATTTCCTCGTTGAGCTCCTCGGTGGTTTTGGTTCTTATCTCCTTCATCTCCTCCTCTCTTTTGGCCATCATGACCACCGACGACGCCTGAGGTCGTCGGGAAACCTGACAGCCGGCTATGCGGCCAGGGAAGCTAATGCGGATGCCATGGTAGGAGGATTTAGTGAGAGAAGAGAAGGTGAGCTTTGGAATATTGGGGGTGGAGAGTGAAAGGCTTGGCAACATCCTTGGGATTCTTCAACTGGAACTTCAATGAGGTGGTTCTCACTTCGTCGTCCCCTTCGTCTTTCTGTGTTCTCTCCTTCGACAGCTCCGGATAAGGCCGGCGATTCCCTTATCTATCCTTCAATTTGAGTTTTGAGATTGGGCTCCCAATTTTTTCATCTTTTTTTTTGAAACCATTTGATTAACAATAGTAAAAACACTACTATATATGTCGAAATTCTTTTTATTTTTTTTAAAAAAATTATTGATGGCGATACAATTATGTATTGTTAATGATCGTCAACATCAACAATATGTACCGTCAATAGTACTATCAACAATTGTTGACTGTAAAATTATGCACCGTCAATAGATGTTGACAACGAACAATGATATGCATTATGGATTCAATAATTCATTAAACAATATAAGAAATCAACACCTATTTTGGATCCATTTTATCAAGTGAGCCGAGAAATCAACACATATCATGGATTCAATTCATTTAAGTTAACAATGAACAATTACAATCTGAAAAAACGACCTAAGAAAATATACTACACATTTTTCATAAAATGAAGAACCGAAAAAACAAGTTGAGAAAATAAAAATAGAAATATACGCAATCATCAATCACACTTAGATAAATAAAAAAAAACAAATTGAACTCGCTGGAGAAAAAGCAAATCAGCCAGTCCGAGAGAAGATAGGAGGAGAGAGATCGTTGGAGGGACTGAGCGACAAAGGACCAATGGAGGTCGCCGGATGTATGACTTTTGAGTAGAAACTGATCCGGTAAGAGAGAAATATGGTTTGATTATGAAACTCTAAAATTAAGGAGAGAGAATGCGAAAACAGTCAGCCCGTCCCACCCGTTTTATGGTCGTCCCGAGCTCAACCATCATTGTTTTGGCCTAAAACGAGACGTCCGACCGTTATACAACATTTAGACGCTGTCTAGAAGACCCTAGACGACGGATTTTGAAATACAAGTATAAACGTAAATCCATATGTGTAATTTATACTCATTTTACCTTTTGGCGCAATATTAATAAAAAGATGTATTATGACAATTAAGTCATTTACTTTGCCTATTTACAACATTGGCCATTATTTTCCATGATTTTGATTAATAGTAGAATCGTACCTAACTCCCCTTCTTATGTCCTTCCTGTATATTGGGCTCATCAAACTACTTGGAAGCTCCTCGTAGACAAGCATAACATCACGGACATTGAACTCCATGAATTTCCTCGTAGAGATAGATCATAGACCTAAGCAACTCAAATAGGGGTGTTCGTGGAACGAATAGCGTTTTATCTCCGTTTAGTTTCTTCTACTTTTTTGGTCAATTTTTCTTGAGTTTATCTATGTTAATTTACTTGATAGTTCATAGTATGATACCTAAGACGCTAATTCGTTGCACAATCGTACTCCTTTTTAATGTATACATACATTCCCTCTCTAATTTATATTATAATATAACTAATCTTTGGTTTTCCGACATTTGTTCGACGACTTTTCTAACAGAGTCCTAACAAGTTCCTGACGGATTTTTCCCACTTAGGTCGGATTCGAAGTAGCTCCATCTATAACCTTCCTATTCACGTGCCAAGCAATCGATGGGAATCACCACCCACATTGACACTCCAAATCCTCACGGTAGAGATATGAAAAGTAGGGAGACAAAAGTCACATAAATACATCATAAGTATACTAGTTACCAAAAAAAATGTAAGGAACAGTAATTAATATTATTTATTCATCCATATCAACAAAGTGGCTGTAGTTTAGTGGTTAGAATTCCACGTTGTGGCCGTGGAGACCTGGGCTCGAATCCCAGCAGCCACAATGTTCTCTTTTTCTTAATTCTCAACTCATCTTCACCTCCATTTTACAAATTCCCTTTCGTACTAATTTGTTTTACATTGGCGAAGGTACAAAGAGCCCTATACATTAATTGGCAACAAAGAACCAAGTTGCTACTCAGAGACACTTTCTTCCTCATTACAAGGTGCAACAATGACTTAGAACTGCTACTTAGAGACACTTTCTTCCTCATTACAAGGTGCAACAATGACTTAGAACTGCTACTCAGAGACACTTTCTTCCTCATTACAAGGTGCAACAATGACTTTTCTAAATAAGTAAAAGTGTAAAACATACAAAAGCTTTTCCATGAACTGATGAGGTACTAATTACACATTTAGTTCGATTCGTAAGCATATTAGTATGAGTTGTACTTCGTGGTTCAAATACAGTACAAACTTTCAATGAACTGGTGAGCATTGTACCCTTTGAAGGGCAACCATTTATCAGTTTCATCTCCCACATCACATAGCAAATTAGTGAATCCAGTTCCAAAGTTATAGGCGATCACTTTACCAGGAATCGACAACACCAGTGTCGTATCCTCCTCTCGCTCTCCACGTACAACTGCAAGTATTGAAAACGCATAGAATCTGAACCTACGTCCAAATCTGTCATTGTAATTCTGGAACATCTCATCAAATCGACGTCCCACAACATCAAGATTTACTCTATACTTGATAGACCATATCAGTGTTTCATTTTCCAGCTCTAAAACGTTGAATTCGGATACACTGTTGGTTCGTACCTCAACCAAATGCAAATGCCCCATGGATTCCCCGATGTATCGGAACCTTTCTATGTAAACACCTTCAATGGGAGGAGGCAAAGGTAATGCCCTAATACTTTCAAGCTCCAAATCAAACATGGCAGAATTCTCGGTGTGACTTAGCCAATGGATCTTCCTATCACAATAAACACCTCGTTCAAATTCCAAATCAAACGGTAAAGTTTCTGGAAAAGAATCGATTGATCTCCTCCATTGACCAGTTTCAGGCAAGTATAGATCAATTCCATGTTGAATTTCATCTGTATTAGACTTCCAAACACAAATTATCTTAAAACCATTCCACTTCTCAGGATCAAAAGCTAGGTTAATGCCTACAACTGAATGATTCCCGGCCGCAATATCATTGGGGACAGGAAGCCGAGAAATCTGATTAATCGTCGGATTGCAAATGAAATATGTGAAATCAAAATCACCAACCTTCGGAATCAAGGAACCAAGTAGCAACAATCCATTACAGGACTGCAAGATCGTCAAACTACAGGGATCGAGATCAGAGAAGAAAGGAGGACGAGAGGAGTGATTATTACCATCAGCGTGTAGCGGAATGAAGTCGAAGAAGCTCGGCAACGAGATCGAGGACGGGAGAGAGTGGTGGAAGAACAAGATAGCCGAGCACCTAGGGTTACGACGACGGGAATGAAGATGAGAGAAACGACGGTTGGAAATTAGGTTCAACCATTGCTTGCTCACAGATTTGAATCGGAGAAGAGGCCTTGGTGGGAGGTAGGAGAGGACTTCGGTGAGAAGATCTTCGTTGCCGGCGATTGACTCGATCGCCGCCGGAGAATGAACGGTGGTAGACATCGGATTTCACTCGACCGAATTCGTCGCTGTTCTGTGATTTTCTTGTCTCCTTTTACAGGGGAGGAAATATTAACCATAAATTTGGCAGAAACCGATTATTTATTTAACACGACTTTTTCCCCTTCCCAAAGAACTAGGGACTAGTTTATATACATCTCACCACCGCATCTCGTGCAGGTTAATTTGAAAAAAAACATTTTATTACAATAAGAAAACACTAATGATACTCGGATATAGGGGGCTTTCGGTAATTTTAACGAAGATTATTATGAAATAGTAATCTTTTTACTTTTATCAGAGTGTTAAAAAATAAATTTTTGTCCCAAACGTGACCCTGTATAAAATAGTGTTTGTCGGAAAGGTTAACACGATGTCATTAATTTATATTTTGGTTATCATTACCAAGTTTAACAAGTCTTATGTATAATATAAATTGAGGTTACGAATCCTTGATTTTCTTGTGTTGATATGATCCTTCAAACGAGTTTGATGTCGCCTGTGAATGAGTATCGAAGCCTCGTTAATGCTCGGTTTCTCTAACATTGTTATGTCATAAACCCAACACAAGCAAGGTATAAATCTAGATTTCTTAAATCAAGTAACTACCTATCACCCAATACTCTAGAATTAAGAGTTAGAATGTAAAAAAGAGACAAAAAAGATATTAGATTGGATGTGATACATTTTTTGATTTATAAGCTTCAATCACAATCGTCAGAATTAAAACAAATCAACTAGTAAAAAAAGATATTGGAACACAATAGCTTATTCAATCTAGATTGATTGAATCAAATATTAAATTTAAGCAAAGAAATAAATTGGAGGAAAATAATAAGGAGGTAGAGGATACAAACTCGAAGAAATTCAAAACTTTATTGTAAACCTTGAATAATTGATCAATATTAAGCTCAATATTAATCAATTCTAAAGTAATGTTTACAAGGAATAAATATATCTATTTATATTACTAAATGATATGTGATATATTGTATAACACATTTAATGATTATTAGCATATATATGATGTTTTAGATGTGTTTATGTTGTAATTCTGTAATATGAAAGAGAAGATGAATGTAACATCCTAAAATTTTACATCCGGAATGCTACAAGCATGGACCTCACAATGGGTCCTAACTCTAACTTGACAACGACAATAATATATCTTGCAAGATGACACAATTTATAAAACTGAAAATACTTATCTAGCTTGCATACACAAAATTCATGCAATGAAACTATCAACCTCAATATCAAATAACAACTTGCATTCTAGCACAACACTATTGGGAATGGAATGCCATATAAGAACATAAATCATAATCCAGTCCTAATAAGTACGCAGATCCGGCTGAACACTCACTCCGGATTACTCCATAACCTTTTATCATGCATACAATTTATCAACCAAAGAGGTATAAAGCCGTTAGCCAACAATTCTAAAACACATAGCTAAAAACTGAGATAGCATAATCACATATAAGGAATATTAGCAAACTAACATGCTTTCACACAATATTCATTAATTATCTTCGTTAAGTCATTCACATTATGTTCAACTTATCGGTGGCACGAGTGATCTCTTTGACCCTCGCCTTTGACCCTGTATACCAACATGAGTGGATCCTATGTATCTTACCGTATACATGTATGGGTTACTCGCAGATAACCTCCCCAACCCGTGTTAGGGCGGGCAATGATGTCACGACCTGTTATACATACACTTGAGTCTCAATCAATAATATGGTAATGCCATCATACTCAAGTTCATAATTAATAATTCAAACAACATACACCACTATCAAAGCACAAGTTAGCCAATGAAAAGACAACTAAGTAAGTCTCGGCGACTTACCTCGATAATTCACAATCCCATAAACATCTTGATCCAACATCAATCAACAAAACTCAATGCCTAGTCAATGTGTAAAATGTATTTACCAAAACGTTTTTAATTTACAAAAATTACTTCTAAATATACCCTCTTAACTTCCGGAGCATAAACGACCAGGCATAAAATATTTACAAAACTATTCCAGACTTTCGGATAATTTACAAACGAGACTCTAACCTTACTCTAATTTACAAAAGTCACCCGATCAATCCCAATCACTCAAATCAATCCTATGATCATACATTATCATCCATTGTATTATAATGGTTACTCAAAACGTATCAACTTTAGATAATTTCATCAAATGCATTCTATACCTAAGATCATAAAAATTAAGCAAGTTGTATCCAAAGGAACAAATATACAAACTGGTCCAAACACGACTTTAAATATATAAAACATTTCAAAATTGAAGTAATTGATGTTATGTAACTATAGTCTTTGACTTTGCCTCAAACGGAGTCCTAACGTAAGTGAATTGTCCCGCTAAATTTTGCATTTTATGAAACTATTCAAAACCGTAACTCATACTTCTAGCACATGAAATAAGGATGAAATCTTCTTCAATACTCAAACCAGATTTTACGTGTAAGCTAACTCCAGATAAGAATAATCTCCAAGTGATCTCAACCCAAAATACGAATCCATGATTATTCTAAAATTTATCAAAGATCAGTACTCTTCTCATAACTTTCATAAACACCCAAACTTCCAAAACTCATAACTTATTCATCTTTTTTTTTAAAAAAAAATAATGAAAATTCTCATTACTTTAAAAATTAATCACATCGAGCTAGAGAAGAGACGGGCAACCAGCTGCGCCGCCAACCCTTTCTGAATTGCAAAACCGATTCTCCTAAAAACAACATTTGATGACCTAGGAGACATAACGTTACCGTGTAAGACCCGTTGCACCCTCTTAAGAACCTCAACAGCATCGGGCGCAAGAAAACTAAAAGTGTCAAAAGCAAACGGAAGAAACACGTGTTGATTTTCGACACAAGCCCTCTCATGTTTAGCCACCTTAGCAGAAGCTGCATTAAGCGCCGCCTTACCCACCACAAAAGGCCCATTGCCTAAACCAACCAGTGGGGAAACCCCTGTCACATCAATACAAGCATGCTTTCCACTCATCCATCCAAACACTAAGACGTCCACCGGCCTCAACGTAGATCTTCCCTCACGTGGATCAGTCAAGAAGGTCACAGGTGCCTCCTTCTTAACCAAAACCCCCGCTCTCCTAAACACGTCGCATAAAACATCACGGACAAGATCATGTCTATATTTGAAACCAGGAAGCTATTTACAATAAACAACATGCTCCACAAAAATATCTAACGGCTTACGACAATTTGGCATAGGACAAGTCCCATCAACCGGATAAAGTTAAATCATCAGACGATACTTACGGACCGAGCGATACTCAACCGGGGACATACATTGCCCAAGCCCATCAATGGGAATGACAAGAAAGAAATCTTGGCTATGCGTTGATTGAAGGCACTTAAAAATCACTTTCTGTCTCGAGGTCAAATTGAAGGCAACTTCCATCTCTTGAACAATCTTACCGAAAAGAGCACCCTCCAAAACCTGTTGGGCTTTACGGAGGACGGTGTTCTTGACAGTAAAAACCGAAAGATCGAATTCAGGAATAGAATCCTGAAGATTGCCCAAAGCTCCACAAAACTCAGAGCCTATATCCATAACTCCACTGTCCCGCAAAATGTGGTCCTGAAGGTCCCAAGATTGGGCTCTAGAGGCCACAAAAGCAAAAGAGGAAGCCTCCATAGCCGAGTAAATCCCAAGATCCCCAAACCGAAGGGGCAAAGAAGCAAGCCTCCACTGAAGATCCCAAAAGAAAGGACCCCCACACACCATAATATCCTCTACCGCTCCACGAAGTCCATCATCAAAATAAGCTGTTGCACTCTCCCAATGCTCCTGATGACACGTCCTCAAGCCAAAATACATCTTAGAAACACCCATACAAGAACGAAGTAGGAGAAGCTCACTCTGCGGGTCCCTCAACTGTGGAAGAAGATGCATCAACTCAATTGCCTTGACCGCTCTCTTCATGACAAGCTCTCTAATAAACCCCACATCTCTACTCACTGCCCCTCCCAACAACTTAACTCCCATCGTCGGCCTTGCAATGTCTTGTGGGAATAGTCCATCTATAAGTTTCGACCCATCACACGAAGGCCAAAATAGCTCAGTTTTGCAAACATTCAACTCGAGCCCTAAACCCGGACCGAACTATCGAATGATGTCAAGAGCTCTAGCCACCTCCGCAGACCGGCCAATAATCGTACCATCATCCAGATACCAAGCTTGAAGGAGAGGCTTACAACTATCCTAATCCTATGCAGAAGAGGGTGCAAGACAAGAGAAAAAAGGAGTGGCCCCAGAGGGTCCCCTTGTTGCACACCAATAGCCAACCATATGCATCCATCTCCAAGGTATAACCGAGCAGCCTGACCATATAAGAACTCAACCCATAAAGAGATAGATAGACATCTCTCTCTAACCTCCCTAAGCAAAACAGACCTGTCAACTAGGTTGAAGGCATTAGAAAAATCCATTGTCAGCATAGCCAAAGAACCGTTGTCATAGCGCTCGCTCAAAAGCCTATTAACACTGTGCAAAATAGCCTCTGCACCACCTGAAACACCGACTCCAAGCTGAAAATCTCCAAGATATTCTCTCATATCTTTACACACTCCCTTCATGGCTACTTTAGACACCAACCGTCTCCATACAGTACCCACTACAATGGATCGGACCCCATTGTCAGGCTTCAGCAACGGTGTAAGAGGAGCTGAAGCCACAAATTCAGCTAAACTCAACGGACACCTACCTCCCAAACACAAATTAACCACTGAGGCAATCGCTCTCAAAAGACTCGTGGCAACCGCAAAACCCTCCCCACACATGGCATCTAAGATGTGTTGTGCCCTCAAGCCGTCTCTACCACATGAAGAACCCTTGGGAAAGGACTTAATGCATTTAAAAGTCAAATCGACATCAACAACAAGGGGTGGTTCAAGAAAGGTAGTGCAAGGCTTAGAAGAAGGAGGTTTGTATGGGTGCTTAACCTCTAACACCCTCAAAGTCTCATCGCTATAAGGAGCAACTCCAGAAGAACACAAAACCTTAACATCAGTTGTAAAATGTCCATCAGAAACCTTACGTAGGCATTGCTTGATATTAGGGTTCTTGGCTAGATCAGCTCCATCACCCGAGTCACAAACCACCCTCACAAAAGGCCTATGACCAGAACCGTCTAACAACGCCTGCACAAGACTCGAAGCACCCTCAGCCTCTCCCCAAGTAGACAAGGCCTGTAAAATCCGTTGATGTTGTATCGACTTTCTACTTCCCGATCTTTTATCTCGCCTGTTCATAGGCCCGAACACCTGCAACGTACACCGAGGGAGCAAAACAACATAACCCAAGCAGCTACACATCCTGGCTCAGCAACAACCTTCAGAAGAGCGCCCAACAACGCTTGAGAGAAACTAAGACGGCAATTATGAGGAATGCTTTTCACCGTAGAAATAGGAACACGCATAACCCTCTCCAAAAGATCTGCATCAAACACCATACCCCACCATCATCCTCAACCCGATCTCCAATAATCGGCTCTGAGATTCCCATAACCGGCCTCGAGATACCAACAATGTATCCACCATCTTCACCAAAAGCAAGAACAGAACCATCAGGGTAACGACATTCACGACTCAGAGCATGAAGAGACATACATCGGCCACACAACCACATCCTGAGAACCGTCAACACCTCCATAAAAGCCACAAAAACATCCAAGTCACACTCAAGAATGCCTCGAACCTCATTCTTGCATTCAACTACACTGAGGTGTTGTCTTTTCAGATGACTAATCAAACAAGAGAAACCTCTACTTTCCTCCCTACCATCTCCACACCCGTGAAAAGATCTAAGCGGACAATGAAGAAAGCCATTGTCCTCCGTCGACATTTGAAACCTCACCTCACCTTCATATAACAATGAAACTTGTTCATTGGAGCATTTTAACAAACACTTGGCGGACACTAACTCAAATTATATCCATGACCACTGAAAGTTTGTATAGCATTAATCCCCATCAGGTAAAAACACAAACAGTTGGCGGTCATAACAATCGATCTTCCTTCATTAACCTCGGCAGATCTCTTTGAGCTTGTTCGCAGTAGATTCCTCAATTGAATACTTGTGAAGAACCCAAACGCAATGCTTGTAAGTTCTGTTAAGAGCTCCTGAATGTCTCCGTCTTCGACTTCACGATAATTAACGAAATTCTTGCGAGCGTAGAAAGCACAAAAGATCTTTATTTACAACAGGCCGAGAGTCGAGCAGGGAGCAGCGACGGGCGAGACGAGTTGAGACGGCAGGCAAGAAGCGATGGAGAACAGAGGAGCGGCACTGCGGAGGCGAGCAACAGGATAAACGAGCGACATCTTCCGGCAACAGGAGAGGCGAGAAAGCACAGAAGATCTTGATTAACTAGTCCACAAAACTTCTGAATGATCCCAGACAATACAAATACTATCGTCCCAAATTCTATCAGAATTTTATACACATCACAACCTCACCAAAATACACTCACAACTTACGATCAACAAATGACAACACAATAGAATCCTATTGTAAACTTGTAAAATTCATCTACAAATCCAACCGTTGGAATGAGTTGAAATTTTCACACAATAGCCTATGAAAACCCAATCGAAACATACTAAATTTTCAGCCAGATCGGAAATGATTAACATACCTAACTCAGGTCCTGAATATTTGTTGTTGAAAGTTCTCAAAACAAAATTTCCTTACATTCACTAGTCCGATTCCAAGATCTTCATTGGACTAACTCGGTTCAAGCTGGAAGGCCCTAAATAAAACGATTGAAAACGCGATTCCATGTACCACTTAGCTTCATTGAAGAAGGGCTCGAACGGGATTGCAATTGTTTCTTGGGGCATTGGACAACAACAAGACAAACGTTGGTTACAACTTGAATTGAAGAGGTGAATGCTAGATAGGCTTGGCTGCAGCTTGAGAATGAAGAAGGGGACAATAGTTGATCACTATTCTAGTTGCGACTAGAACCGAGGGAATGAGTTGAGTTTTGAAAAGCCTGGATTGAAACAAGAGAATGGAGAAGCAAGGAATGGCAGGAAGAACTCCATGGTTGCACGAGGGATGGGAAAGGGAATGCAAGGGGAAAAAATGATGACGGCAAAGAAGAGTATGCGTGACAAAATAAAAGGGTTTTGAAAGTATATGTTGGTCGTTTGGGAAACAAAATGGTTGAACCAGACCGGCTGGAACTAGGCTTGGTCCGGTTTGGTTAGTTCAACTGTCTCTATGCATATTCTAGGGTTATATAAACTTCCGGAATAAATATTAATATAGAAACAATACACATCGCCGAAAATAAGTTCCACATATCCGAGAGTCCGACAACCCAATTAGTTAATATTTACGGATATTACAATGAAACGTGAATAAATCATAGGGTTAACATAGTTTTGGAATACATTGAAAAGAAGAGTCAAAGAGTTGTGCAATGGAGTAGGAGTAGTTGAAGAAGAAGAGTTTATGTTGAACCACCGCACCCGGGCCCAAAACCACCGCGCTCGCATAGAGCTAGCACACGATGGAATCCAAAGAGTTATCGAATGACCTACCAAACCTGCGGTGAACTAACAATGAAGATAAAAAGATGTTTAATTTTGAGACGGTTTATTACCTTGTTTTTAATTCTGAAACTACGTTTTTTACCTTTGATTTTCCTTCTTTAATTCCTAAACTACTATTTAAGTAGGTGTGAGGCTTTGACCAAAAATACACAATATTTTTCCTTATATTTTCTCTTTCACAAATTCCTAACTAATGTTTACGCTAGGAGGAAACACTTGCATGGAAATAAGAGATGGATCAAGCTAGATAAATATTTATTTGCAAACCTGGGAACGTATGCATGGAAGTTAGCAAATGGATACAAGATCACATGAGGTGAACGAAGGAGAGTCCATGCACGTTCATGCATGATCACTTAGAGGAAAGATGGGCTTAAGATAGTGGCTGAATTTTATTTAAGTTGAATCTTATTTTCAGCCCATAATTGACAATTTTTATTATGGGTTTTGTTTCATGTTTACGGGGCTTTTAATTATATTTTCCGGCCCATGTTTTAATCAAAATCCTAACTAGTAGGGTTTTTGATATTTTGTCTATAAATAAGGCTCAGAGTACACGTTTTTAAGACACCAATTGAATCAATTAAACTTCAATACTTTTTAGTATTCTCTGCACGGAGTTTGTGTGTCTTCCGGGGTAAAAGAGAGGGTGAATTCCCGTTCGACCTTATAACTTGGACTGTTTTGTGTTGTTTCACTTTGAATCTACATTTTGGTGCTCTCAATCATTCACAAGCCTCCTTCTTGTGCTATAGGGACAATCATGTTTCCTCTTGTGTAAGATGTAGCGGAAGGGTTTCTACTATCATTCTTGGTTGTGTGTTAGGGGTTTAGTTTCCCTAATGTGCTCCAAGTTGTTTCATAAGGTTCGGCCCTGATCTACCCATCTACCGATCCATCCATCACCATAGGATCATTCAGCCGTCCTCAACCTCCTCCGAGCTAGCCGCCAATTCCTCTTTATACGATATTAACCTCTTTTGCTCGATCCTTGTAATCGCCAAGTTGGAATGTACAACACGGATAATCCCGTATTAGAACCATTTCCCGTGTCAAGATGAAGAAAACCGCATTGGAAGTGTCTAACAATAATTGCTCTTTTGGCACTTGTAGTTAAGGAGAGGCTCATAGTCCTCGTCAACAAAATATTATGGCCATGAAAATGCCTGTACGGGGATGGTATTGCATGTACATAATTCGACACCTTGAAAAGATTTGTTATAGTGTAGCCTCGGATTTCATATCTCCGGCCACCACCAACTCCATCACCATAGCCGCCTCCAACACCGCCACCATAACCACCACATGAACCACCACACTTTATAGCCTCCTCCGATCCTAAGCTACCATCAATCTTGTGTTGAGTAAGTCCCATCCCTTTCATGGTCTATTGATTTGACCTAATCTAACCCCGCGTAAAATCTACTAGAATTAAAGCATTAGAGCACTCCGAGTTATTCAAGACGTGTAAACCAAGATCAAGAGAAGACAAAGTTGGTCCCTTCTCGATAGATGTGATCAAGTACAACAATTGAGATTCGCATATCATATACTTAAATGACTACTTAATGACACCATAGATTTGTTGAATGGGTAGAAGAAATTTCAATAACTTAGATACATGAGTCTTTTTAATGGCACATGAGAATGTATATCAAAAGAAGAGTAAAGTCATGATCCATGAACTAGCTAGCATATCAAGTGTCATATTAGCATCTTGTACATAAAATTTAAAACTTAGAATTACAAGAAATAAGAGAGTATCCCATTGTTCGATTATGTTAGTTTTTTTTTTTATCAAGACGAAAACTTAGAAAGAAAAAGAAAAAAGTGTTAATCAAGAAGGGACAACATGATCTGCCCACAAGGAACACAAAGCCAAAGCAATAGTAAGAGGATGCCACATTGCAATCCCTTGTGTTTTGTGACCAACTCCTTTCTTAGGGTTCGTCAAGGGAGAGCTCTTTTCTCCTTCCGCCTCTCCATCGTCTTTACAAGGGAGCCCCGTGAGCCGGGAAAGCAATCTCCTCCAAGACTTCCTTGGCCTTACAACTTTAGCATCCTTGTGTACGAGGACTTGTACTGTCCTCGAAGGCACCACACGATGGAAGTGTGTCTCCACTTGCCCTCTTGTTGATATACACAACTTGTGGCTCACTTCCTCAAAGTCATCATGAAGGCTCTTCCTTGGATTTTCGTCTCTCACAAACTCGATTGGAAAGTTGTTGTAAGCGTCTCCTGCGCAACAACTTGAATCATCAACAAACACTTCAATTAACTTCCTTGGAACAATAACATTTAGTAGCTAAAACTCTCATATATATATATATATATATATATATATATATATATATATATATATATATATATATATATTTATATTTATATTTATATTTATATTTACCTTGTCCCTCATTCTCCGTTAATTCCAAACCAAAAGGATTTTCTATGTCAAATCTCTGCATCAGAAGCGAGACAAAAGTTTTATAAATTGGTATTAAGAACACAAGAGTAGAATAAAACCAAAATTTTCATGTGATTAATACCTTTTTGAGATCTTCGTCTGGCATGACGACAAGATCCGAGTATTGAACCATTCTATTGGGATCAAATGTGTAGTTTCCTATTGAAGTGAAGTTGTTATCGATGAAGATGGAAGGATCTGTGTGAGCGAGTTGATGATGAATGTCGTTTTGGTTAATAAGATCCTGTGAGGCTTGAGCTACGGAGAGTATCTCCTCGAGAATATCATCATTCTTCGATCCAGCATTGACGTAGTACGGTGAAGACATGTTCATCAGAGGAGATGGATGGACAAAGTGTGAAGCTTGAGTAGTCTCCACCTCCAATGGCGGCATGGTGAACCGGTTTTGCATTCTTGCACACTCCAGTGCTATATCAACCTTATCATCACAAATTTACAATTAGCTAGAAAAGATTAGGGCACATTTAATGTTCATATTTAAATATCAATACATCATATATCACTAGTTTTCTGAGTACATCATAAAAAGAAAAAAAATGTAATAGAAATATGTCAATATATCTTGGGTTGGGTTCCCATGAAATTAGATAATCAACTTTTATTTTATGAGAAATTGATTCAATCTTAACTCTGATTTAAATCAAAGATTAAGATTAACACATGTGAATTAAAAAAAAAGAAAAGAATAAGATTCTTCTTCTCTAATAGTTTAGAATGAAAAGAAACAAGTTATTTTTGAAAAACAAAATACATATTATGGGATATATACATATTTATAAAAAAAACACCACACAAAAAACAGTATTAACATCTTTTAAATAAATGTAGATATATATATATATATATATATATATATATATATATATATATATATAATTAGGGTTTGAGCTTTATACATACCTTAGATGGGGGATAAGAGTTTGGAGTTGGGAAGGGCAAGTAATGATGATCTCCATCAGCCAAATACTGCATCCATTGCCTGTCTTGCAACTCCTGGAGATTATGAGACGAAGAACCCGCGGCCAACAGTTGATTATTCTCGACGGGAAGTGAGTACTCAGAGCTATCGAAATCATCAGAATAGATGTCAATACTAGACGATGGGTCACTATTCGATATCTGACTCGCATTTGTGTACTTATGATGATCAGAAGAAGGAGTTGTTGCAATGGGTGCTTTCTTGAATATCCGGCATAGTGCATACGCATCCTATAAACAAGAATAATTATATTAGACCAAAAAAAAAAACAAGAATAATTATAATTTCCTTAACAAGACAAGTATATAATATAATGAAGGATAAAGTGAATGTAATGGTGAGAAGTAAAGAATAACCTGTAAACCATTGGCGACGTGGCATTCCCTCTCATCAAGGCGATATTCATGCATGACCCAATCGGATCTATTACCATGGGGTGCTCTACCTCCATAGTAAACAAGAGTCTTCTTCATCCCGACGGATCTCGACTTCGAGTTCACCTTTCTATCTTTACCCGTCGCCTTCCAATAACCCATCTTAGTGGCGCGGTTAGTTCTTGACCCGTTTGGGTACTTGCGATCTCTAGGGCTGAAGAAGAACCACTCCAAATCCTTGCTTGGCAACAACGACTTGCCTGCAACCAATTATAATAATAATAATAAGTTCTCGTATTGAAAGTTAAGTATATTTTTACGATTGTGTATAAGAAAAAGACGTAGAAGTAAAAATAAGAAATTTCTTTGGGATGCGGATGTTCTAAGAAAAATCGTACTAGGGAGCTCCCATGGCTCGCATTTGTAGAGATCTACTTCAGGAATGACGTCGAGCTCAATTCTTCTCCCGTTGATCTTCCTATTGAGATAGTAGGCTACGAGCTCCTCGTCAGTTGGGTGGAATCGGAAGCCAGGTGGCAATGAAACAGGTGACATGGTGATCCCCAACCCAACCCTCCTTTGAGCTAAAGAGAAGAAGAAGAAGAGAAGGTGAAGGTTGAGGAGGGAAAGAGAAGGTGATGTGGGGTTATGATTAAAAAGGATCTATAAAACACAAGAGAAGACAAGCATCAAAGGAAAAGAACAAAAAGAAGTAGAAGCCTTTGCCTTTTGCTTTCTATGCTTTGATTCCTTCACCCCGTTTAACGTTCACTTGAAGCTCTTTCTATATTTTTAGGAGGAGTGGCCACGTGGTAATCTCTGATTCGATGCCATTCCTCTCTCCCGCGTTTTCCAACCCAACTACCAACTGATCAACTTGGAGGGTGGGAGTTAACGGCCGATGGAGGTAACGAATTTCGGCGGCTTAGATCTGAGTTTCATTAGCAAGTAAGAGATGTTCACATGGGGGATTTGCTTATTGGATGATTCTCTCTTCTTCCATAGCTGGACCCACTTGCTAATCCATCCACTTTTTTCCCTCTTGGCTGAGAAAGGGGAAAACAAAAGATTTGGACCATGCTACTGAGCCTGGATTATAGATTTGTCTTTTCTATCACTTCATTCATACTTTTTATAATCATTACGGTTGTTATTAGGGCTAAGAAACCGAATCCCATATTGAAGTTCAAACCAAACCGCAATCACAACTATCGGTTGCGGTTCAATGAAATTAGGTTTGCGGTTTGAAACCGCCAACCCACAACCGTAAAAACCGTAAGTTTTTAGTTTTGAATTTGGAAATTTGAATAATTGTTAGTTTTTTACTATGATTAATGTGCTTCGAGTCTTAAAATTGGTTGTAACACATAATACACACGCTCAGCGGTTCGGGAATTTCATCAAAACAGTTTTTTTTTAATAAAAAATAGTCCCTATTAGTTCAAAAAACCGCTTTTTTGCGGTTCAATTTGTAGTTTTAACCGGAAACCGCATATTGTGGCTCACTTGCGGCTCAAACCGCAACCAAATCGCAAACCGTTGTGGTTTGAACCCAACCGAACTACACCCGTTTGCAGTCCAATTTTTTTAGGTTTACGGTTGCGGTTTTGCGATTTTGGACGCTCAGTAAGTGATTGTTATAGGACTTATTAGCCGGTCAAGTCATAAACTAGAAAATTGGTGAATCAACAATTACAGAATTAATTTGAGATTCAAATTACGGGATAGGTTATTTTCGGAGTCATGTAAATTATAAAATAGTTGGATCGGACAGCTTTTGACCGGTCCAATAGAAGAAGGCAGTGACTCAAAAGGAAAAAATTGTGGGCCACGACATTTACTGAGAGTATAGTTACCTTTACCAGGGATCAGGAGCTATATCACTAACTGTAAGTAACTACACAAAAGCGGACCCACATGCCAACACTTACTTGTACAGCAAGACCCACCTGCACCTCTTTACAATTGCATACCACAACCATATCAAGCTTGGGTTTTACTTATAATAACCTAATATTCCAGATGAAGCTTCTTCCATATTGAAAAAGGATAATTATATACATTTTTTACAGATCCACAGGAAACACAAGATCCGAGTAAATAATTGAATTCATCTATTCTATGCTCTACCCTACGATGAACACTTTGCATAAACACAGATGTGAAGGAAGTGAAAGTCTACATACCATGAAAATCATGTTCCAGGATGACTTTCAGTTCTCTTATGCCTCAAAATAAGCCAGTCTTTTAACTATTTAACATTATCCATCAAAACATCAGCTCAAATTCTGAGAACTAAATAACTAATTAATGATATTTTTAGTGATCCAAGTTGAATGACTTAATCAACAAAACTTAGTAATATTACCAAAGACAGCAGTAAATTGAGACAATGACTGTTCTTAAATTACCTGCATGTCTTAGATGACCCAATATTATCTTCTAACTTCAACCATACCAACCTCTTATTTAAGTGTAATCTCTTGTTGAGGTTCTTATGTTATCTTAATCGTCCTATCCTAGATCTCTCTGGACTAGCTTTCAAATTTCTATGCATATGATGAGATCTTCATCAAATTTCTCATTTTACTTAGTACTTGAATGCCCAAGAAATCTGTCTAAATTGACTAAGCTTCCCCATATCTTGAATTTGTGCTCATATAACTTACATCTTTGACTCTTGTATACTACAGTCTTGAGAGCATCTTATGTCAGTTTCGAATCAATTTTTCTTTCACTGTTATATGTGGCACAAGTAGTTGAGGTTTATTGGTTATTTTTCATTTTCATGCCATGCATAATTCAACTACCAAGCATTCACTGTAGGTAAAAAAAAAAAAAAAAAAGTTTTCCAGATTAATCATCTCCATTCCACATTTTTTCTATACTACCTGGCTATGGAGATTGGAAATATCATGTAATTTTTCAAAGTAATTGCTAACCTTCCAACTTAGCTAGCTATATGGTCAATTTAGATTATGTAAATATTAGCTAAGCAACACAAATTTCCTTTTCCTGTAAGTGTCTCATGCTTCAACTGCTTTTGCTCTTATACATGTTGATATATAGGGGCCTTATCATACTCCCATAGCCCGTGGAGCTAAAGGCATTGTCCATGAAAGATTTGTTGCTTACAATTCCCAACAAAATGCTCGAGTGGAGATGAAGCATCGCCATCTTCTTGAAACTGCTAGAGAAATTAGGATTCATGTTAATCTCCCTATATCACTTTGAGGAGAGTGTGTCCTGTCTGCCACATACTTGATCAACGTAATGTCTTCATTTGTCTTAAACTGGAAGGTTCCTTTCGAAATGCTTCATCAGAAACCTGATACATATGACCATCTTAGAGTTAATGGTTGCCTTTGCTTCAATCTGCTTCCTCACAAAAATAAACTTGAACATGTTTCACAACCTTGTGCATTCCTGGGTTATCCTCCCGGGCAGAAGGCATATAAAGTAATGAACCTTCAAACCAATAAGATAATGGTCTGTCTCCATCTGATCTTCCAGGAAGATTTCTTTCCCTTCAAATCTTCCACTTCTACACCCCCATTTTCACTTGTTTCTCCTGTTGTTGATCAAGATCTCTCCCCACCTTCACATCCTTCTTCCGATGTTGATAGTTCACTTGCTTCCCCTAATTATTTTCCACCTTCTTCACCAGTTTCTGATCCTTCTCCATCTTTCCCTCCATCTCATTCACCTCCAAAAAGGTTCACTCGAATCACTCAACGTCTTGCTCATCTCTAGGACTACATTTGTACCTTTTTCCTTCAACCTTCTCCATCTTTACCTTCATGTATGAGTATATTCACCGTTACACACCATCCTTTAGAATTCATTCATTCTCTATGTAATGCGATTACCTCTTTTGAACCTTCTCATTACAATCAAGCCAAGGACTCCTTCCTTGGATCGAGAGAAACTGAGGCCCTTGAACTCAATCATACATGGGACATAGTTCCTTTACCATCAGGCAAAACTGCAATTGGTTCTAAATGGGTTTATAAGCTGAAAAACAAACAAGATGGTACAATAGAGAGACACAATGCCCAACTTGTAGCTAAAGGTTACAATCAAATTAAAAACAAGGACTATAAACATACTTTCTCACCCCAAAGTTCACTACCATTCATGCTCTACTGGCCTTGGGCTGCACGTGGATGGCCCTTGCACCAACTTGATATAAAAACGCATTCTTACATGACTTCCTTGATGAGGAAGTTTATATGTTACCCCCTCAAGGATACACCAAGGCGCCCCATGTCATGTTTGTCTCCTCAAGCGTTCATTATATGGCCTTAAACAGGCTAGTCGGCAGTGGAACATTGAGCTTACCAAGCTACTCCTCAGCTTGAATTTTGTTCATTCTCAACAAGACTACTCTCTTTATCAAGACTTCCCCACTTGGAGTTATTTTTATCCTTAATGTCGATGATGTTCTTATCTCATGTGATATTGGTTTTGAAATCACAACCATCAAGTCTCAACTTGACGTTGCCTTCACTATCAAAGATCTTGGCCTAGCAAGATTCTTCCTTGGCATGGAAATATATCGAGATAATTTTGGCATCTTGATCAACTAAAGAAAATACGTGCATGATATTCTCTCAGATTGCAAGCTCCTTGATTGCAAAAGCTCTCTATTTCCCATGCAAGGGAATCTTCGACTCGCTCTAGATTCTGGCGATTATTCCCGACTCTAGAAGTTTATTGTCGCCTCAGCTCATTGGTCGCCTACTCTACTTATGTCTGGCTCAGCCAAACATTACTTACACTGTCCAGCAAATAAGCCAATTTTAGGCTACTCCACGATTACCTCATTGGCAAGCAGCCTTGTACCTTCTCAAATAACTTAAAAGGGACCATTAATTACTCTTTTCTTCCTTCCTTCCTTCTTAGCCTTTCCCTTGGCTTGTTGAGCAAGGGTTCTTCATTTCCAGCTTTATCACGTCCTTCTTACCTTCTTCTTTCTCCTTGATCTTGTGGTTGGATTCTTCTTGGTTTGGAAGAGGTTTTGTGTGGCTTTAGTGGATGTTGATGTTGTGTATTGTGGCTGAGCTTGGGAGCTAGCTGAGTGTGTGGTTTTGATCCTTCCTTGCTGCCTAGGACCACAGCAGTGGTGAGTTCTTCTCCTTCTCCTCCTTTCTTCTTCTTTGATTCCTTTCTCTTCCTTAGCTTAGGATTGGTTCTCTTAGGCTTGTGTTGATGTTGTATGTATATATGTATGTGTATGCTTGTGGTTGTGGAATGATGAAGACGTGATTGATCACGTGAAGAGTGAAAGAGAAATCGGGAGATCAGGTTCTGCAGCGTCGCCGCCCCCGCGCCAGTGAGACGCTGCCCCCTACGGATCCTTGTCACCGCACCCGCACCTCAGTGCCGTCGCCCCCGCGGCCACGGTCTCAGCGCCTGCGCCTGCGTGTTGGGCCTTGACAACTTGTCTTTTCATCCCGCTGGGAGTCTGGAGGTTCTCTGCGGGCAGGCCAAATTTGGTTCAGTGGGACGGGCTTTCTCCACTCCCATAGGGTACACGGGGACGGTGACCGGATCACCACTCCAGCTGTCAATAGCACCGAGAGGCGATGATTATATATTCCGCGTGTCACATATATTCATATACATCTATTTATACGATTTGAGTGTTGAACTATATAAAGATGATTAACCGGGTAAATGTGTGACAACATGATTATGTGTTTATGATTCCCTGACTTGTGTTTGTGCTTATGCATTATATATATATATATATGTGTATGGTTAGCTAACGGTTTTATACCGTGTTGTAGATCATTTGCAGGTTAGGAGAACTGCAGAGTGATTCAGATGGGGTGATCCGCTGAGGGTTCCGTACACGGGGTTATGCGAGGGTTATGGGATATTTTGGATGTACAGATATATGTTTTGATTGTACTCAGTGGTACTTTGTATACCTTTTGTTATGTATATATACAATTTGATGTTTTGGTTTTAATATATCGGTGCCTTGTTGTAAGATCTAGTGAACTTGTTGTAAGGCTAGGGTCAGGATCCATTGTGAGATCCTAGCCCAGTAGCGCCTCGAGTCCTACAGATTCGGGGTGTTACATTGACCTTCATGTACCCATCTCACGCCCAATTCGACTCCATTGTGTAGACTGTCATTTTGTTCGAGACGAAGTTAAAAGAGGATTTTTGACCACGGTACGGTACATGTCCCATCGTCTTTACAGCTTGCTGACATCTTTACTAAAGGCCTTTGAGAGCAGAAACACCTTTTTCTAACTATCAAGCTTGTCTTTGTCAAGCCTCATCCAGCTTAGGGGGTATGGAGAGTGTATGTAAATATAACAGATAAAAGGGCACGGAATATAAATAAATAAATATACAAACAGTATTTGTTATTGTTGTCGTTATATCCTATATATCTACTCGTTTTATGTTGAAAAACAAAAAAAAACGAAGAACAGAAGAACACGAAGCAGTTTGACGTGGATCGGTTTTAAAACCTAAATCCACGTGATCCTCAAGATCCAATCCACTATAATATCATTTCAAGGTTACAACAAGAAGGCAACAAGATCGAAACGATATAAGCTCAGATTTACAGCTTTAGAAAGCAAACTCATACAACTCAAGAACAAGAACAAAGGCATAAGAAGATGAAGATGATACTAATCTTTGCTTCTTCTTGTATGTTCGTAGGAAGGACACACTTCAATGGGGAGAACAAGCCTTAGTTGACAAACAACAGGTTCTTGAGAATGAGGGAGACATTTTCTATTTTGGGTGCTCAGCTCATGAGCGGTTTTTGTGTTGTTCTATTGGTTGCACAAGAGAGGAGGGTATGATATAAATTTAGGTCATGAAAACCCTCATCAAAAATAACGCAACACTCTATTTCTCAGCTCACTTCTTTTAACGAGCTGGTCCAACAATATTTCCGTACCGGACCTTTATAAACTAGGCTTCTAACTCTTAAAAGAGAAACATGGCAGCAGTTTATTTTCAACCAACATGGATCAAAAAAACATGAGCAATCATCATAACTTAGAAATTATCTCTCAAACAGTTATGTATATAGACATAGATGTAAAGCTTTGATTAAGTGATGAAATGAAATATACAAGTTTATTCGGTACCCATTAAAATAGATGTTTATAGAAAACATGAACAAGAAAGTTAAGAGTATACAATATATTTCAGTATGAAACTTGGAGGCTTGGAGCTGTGAGATTTGAGTTCAGACTTATCTTTTACCTTGGAAGTGCCACGGTTAAAGAGTATATTCTTGAGCTCGGTTCAAGAATATGGTATACTATTAAATGTAATTATCCTTCCTTGGAAGTGCCACGTTTTATTGGGCCGGCCCATAAATGGCTAACTTAGAATTGCAAACATGGGCCGTTTTATTGGTGGGTATAAAGTGCGAACTAAGAATTGCGAACATGGGCCGTTTTATTGGGCCGGCCCATAACTGGCTTTTTTTTTTGAACACTTATAAGCCTTTCATCTTCTCATTTGAGAACTTCTCCTATCGTTTCAGACTTCCAAAACCCTAGACGCCGTTGCAGAGCACAACCCTACCGAGTAGGACGAAGGTATCATTTTACTGCGATTTCCTCCCTGTTCATCTGAAATCTAATTCTCTTTCGCCGTTGGTTAAACTCTTCTATTTTCTTTCAGCTAAAATGTCGGCAGTCACGATTAGGACCCGGAAGTCTGAAATCTAATTCTCTTTCGCCGTTGGTTAAACTCTTCTATTTTCTTTCAGCTAAAATGTCGGCAGTCACGATTAGGACCCGGAAGTTCATGACCAACAGGCTTCTCTCCAGGAAGCAGTTCGTCATTGATGTCCTTCACCCAGGAAGGGCCAATGTTTCCAAGGTTTTATTTTTTTGGATTTAAACATAACGATCTGTTATCATGCATCATGTACACTAGCGGTTGATGTATTGTTGTGCTTATGTTTGCTTTGATTTTAAATCTTAAGGCCGAGCTCAAGGAGAAATTGGCGGGTATGTACGAGGTCAAGGACAAGAACTCTATCTTTGTGTTCAAATTCAGAACCCATTTTGGAGGCGGCAAGTCAACTGGTTTTCGGTCTTTATTTACGATTCAGTTGATAATGCCAAGAAATACGAGCCAAAATACAGGCTTATCAGGGTAAGTGCCACCATGCTTCTACTAATTTTGCTTCCACTGTAATCCTATATGTTTGCTGGATTAACTGAATGATTGTTTGCTGGTGCTATTTTCTACGTTATTCTGTCATTCAAAGTATTGTATTGGACTAAATTGAACTCTAGCTGTCCTGTTAGTGTAGGAATCAAATTAATATTGAAATCAGTAAGGTCTAGATCTTTTATCACTATGTTATTACTTCCCCGAACAAAGATCATAGTTGGAGCAATTCTTTAAAATCATGTTGTTGTCGCTTTGATTTAATGTGGAATTTTTATTATTTTGTATAGTTTAGTGTTTATTATGATATCATTATGATTCGTTATCAGCTGCTTACTTTATCCATAAGTTGAATGATTCTTAGGTGTAGTTTGGTTCTTGTGGCCAAATGGCCAATTATCTAACTTATGTATTATAGTAATTGTAATAATTGCTAGTAAGCTTGTAGTTTTAGGGCATTTTTACTTTATTAAGAACTGCTAAGCTTGTAGTTTTAGGGCATTTTTATCACACTTCCTTTGCCATCACTCACTTCATGTATCCTATTACGCGATTGGTGGAATTGTTGTTGTTTATTATTTTTCTCGTAAAGCACTATTACTTTAGTACTTATGTATTTAACTTAAACCAATCACATACAAGGATACATGTCTTCTTGATATAGGAGATCTTGATTGCTTCCTTTGTTTTGCTCTAAAACACATTATTATTGCTCTTTGGTAAACAGAATGGATTGGACACCAAGATCGAGAAATCAAGGAAACAGATGAAAGAAAGGAAAGAATAGGGCCAAGAAAGTCCGTGGTGTCAAGAAGGTATTATAATTTGCCTTGTGCTCTTTTCTTCTACTTTGACACTTGAATTTTTTGGCTAAAATAACCTTACAAAATTTTCTGTCTTGCCTTGTTGTAGACCAAGGCCGGAGATGCTGCCAAGAAGAAGTAAGAGATCGGACAGATTGTTAGGGAATGCAAACATAGTGAAGTTTATTGTGCTTGTTATGACCAGTTTAGGTCTTGTTCTACAATTGTCATCCTATGCAGTTTGACTATTGTTTTTGGACGTTTGTTGAGAATTCCTGAACCATTTTTGCTACCTCTAATATTTTGCCTATGAGTTCAAAGATTTGATTCATGTTTCCATTTTGAAGTTCATTTGTATCTCTTGTTCTATTCTGCTTTATTACATAGTCTACATCCCATTCTTAGGGTTGTTTGATATGAATTTTGCTGAATGTTCTGGTAAATTATGGTATTTTTTAGATATGTTTTTGATGCTTTTAACCAAATGTTTTGCTAATTTGAGTCCTTTTTTTTTTAGTATAACTATTTAAAAAGTTGAACGAACACAACGTGGGAATCTTTGTTTAATTTCGTAACGATTACCTTAAAGTTATGGGATTGGTATAGGAAAACAAAAGTGCAAGGATGTTATACATTCTTAGCTTCGATTATTGGAAAGCTTAATCATAAATTCTGGTTTAGGAATCCTCTACAACTACACGAGGTTGATGAAAAACTACACGAGGTTGATGGAAAACTATACAGGGATCATCCCTTTTGTTCACGGTGCTATTCTACAGATGAAGGCACTTTTTAGGTATCAAAGGCTTCATGCTACCGAGGAGCAAGAAAATGGCTTTTAGTCTACCGTGCAGAGATTGGAGTTCAAACTAATATTATAAAGATTTTACATGTAGCCATGCAGACAATTATGAAATTTGTGACAAGGATGAATCATGTATACACCAAAAAGAGAGAAATTATAAGTGCTTATAATACGCCAATCGTATCGAGTGTACCCACACCCTGAAGCAGAATCATTTCCACTCTCGTCAATTTTCTCTCTTTCTGCGCCGTCCGTCTCATGGAGTTGTCTTCCCTGACGGTTCTCAGCTACTCAAAACTACGCGGTTTCAGTTTACTTCTCCAGGAATTGATGCATAGCAAAATGCAGTGTTTACCTCAATGTGCAATTGAATTGATTAGGGTTTTGATGTTTGTGATAACTTGTCTAGGTCAAATTGGGGAAGTAAAGCGTGTAACTAAAGAAACCAATGTGTTTGTGATGCTAAATTTGGATGGTAAAGTTGTTGCTAATAGTAGCACTTCAATCCCTTTTCTCGATCATAAGTTGGATGTTAGTTGTTGATTGAAGCTTTCCGTCTCACCCTCCTTCTAATTTTAGTTCTATCAATGTGATGTATTGACGGAAAGCTGGTGTTTTGTTCATTGGTAACATTAGAAACATGCTTCTCATGGTTTGTTCGACATGCATGTTATAGCCACCGGAGATACTCATATCGATGATCATCACACTGACGAAGATGTTGCACTTGCCATTGGATCGGTATAGATCCCAACTTGCGTTTTCATTTGATCTCTACTCATTTTTGGATAAGAATAGAAAAAGGCTCGAATATGGATGACATTTAGCGTTTGATCGTTGTGTCTTGCAAAATTGTTTGCATGAAGTGTCCTAGTTTATTACGAGGTAGTAACTTTTGCTATCATGATTCTGCCTTATCGGATATATTTAGGATTTTATGCATGGATAATTTCATCCCCTGTTTTTGGATCTTATTAAAGAGTTAACGGATAATTCGACTGAGTGTTTATACTAACTACTTTGATGTTATTTGTACTTCTTCATTTTAGGATTTATTAGGACGACCTTATTCAAGCTATGATTTACATACACACAGAGAGAGTTTGTGCTTACCTTACTTGCGTCTTTGACTCCTGTATATTACAGTTTTAAGACCATCTTATGTCAGTTTCAAACCAAGTTTTCTTTCCTTATTTATATGTAACAAGTAGTTGAGGTTTGTTGGTTATTTTTCATTTTCATGGCATGCATATGGTATTGAATGAAATGTAAATATCATTTTTCTTTCGCTAGCTTATACAATTTTCAAGAATATGTTATGTGATTTTATGTCTAGAGAAATGCCTGATAAATTGTAATGCTAAGTTCAATCAATTAACATTAAATTAGTTTTCGATTATTCGGTAGTACTTCTTAATGTGTTACGTGGTGTGTATGAAGTGTTAACTCGTGTTTGAAATCCACATATCAAAAGGAGTTCTATTGCGGTCTTGGGCTTTAGATTTAACTATCGGGCCTGGGCTTGGGCTTTAGATATAAACGGCGTCGTTCGAAAAAGGATTTCTCTGCACTATATTATACATCTTTAAAATCAGTACTCTACAACCCTTCTGCATCCGCCGCCTATAAACGAGAAAGTCGTCGTTATACATCTTTAAAATCAGTACTCTACAACACTTCTGCATCCGCCGCCTAGAAACCGAGAAAGTTGTCGTCGTCCATTGCAGAAGACCTACATACATTAGGTCAACGAACCACGTAACGGTAGATAAAAAAAAGAAAATTCACATAGTCAACGACCCACAAAATAGTAAGTCAATGACAACATGAATAAAAATTATACTTGGACTTAGTCAAGAGTCCAAGAAATTTATGATTTGTTCAATCTTCAAAACCTCTATTTATAGAAGTTCTCAAACCATTAACCTTAAATATAGTCGATGTGGGATAGCAAAATCTTTGAAATATTTTAACGTAAATAGATTGTGCTTATAATCCTTAAAAAAATTAAGGAAAAAAATTATTCCATAATATTCTAATGAAAAGAAAATTATTTATTAAATATTATAATAAAATCGTTAAAAATGATCGAAATCTAAAAAAGTATATCTAATCGTTCCGAGAATAAAAGTAATGTAAAATGGTTTCAAAAATAATGTAATTTTTAAATAAGATTTGATAGCTAATAATAATTTTAAAATAAAGATTTTGTGGCGATTAATGGGAGAGATCGATTTCAAAATATACTCGCACCACAGCGCACCACGTTTGCAGTTATGTACTCTGCTTTAGTACATTTACTAGTTTCAATACCCGTGCCTTGCACGAGTTAGACGATAATTGAGTGTAATAAAAAAATGTTTGATAATTCATTATGTTGAGATTTGTCTAAATTGTTATGTAATACTTGTTGAAAGGTTGTATTTTTCACATTATGAATGAAAATCAAGCAAAAATCCAAATGATGTAATAACATTCAGGAAAGAGGAATTTGGGACAATATCCTCTAAGATACTCGAGTGCTAGAGTTAGTATCAATCTCATAAAGAATTATGGTTTATTAAATTAAATGTTAGAGTACGTGATGTAGATTAACAAATAGATGACAATGTAAAATTGATGAGGAGACCGCACGAAATTGCTCAAGTATCAGCTCACGGATTGTTTTAGTATATAAGATAGATAAGAAATCATGTGTAAAACATATACTAAAAAAAGCAAACAAAATCATAATTTTTAAATTAATAATATTAAATAATAATATACTAAAATATAAATGAAAGAGATTCATAAAATAAAATTATAATTAGTTAAATGTCAATTAATAATATATAATATGAGGGACTACCAAAAATTAGTTAGTAAAATATTTAAAATAAATTTGTAAATCAAATACTTAAAATAATTTTTTTTAACAAAATATTAATATCTTTAAAAGTAGACTAAAAAAAGAGTTAGTAAAATATTGCCATATAAAATTAGATAGTAAAAGTTGATTAGGTGAAACAAAAAATTAGATTGTTTTGTAAATAAAGGTAGATTTATATTAACAAATAATTTAGACGTAGATTAACAAAAAAAGATTTGGTGAAAAGTTATATGTATATTAAAAAAATATAAAGACTCAATATATAAAATAAATTAGTTAATTATCGTATTTAGTTGCTTATTAATTTGTTTGGCAGATTTGGTGAAAAAATTTTCGTAAAAAGTTATATGTATATTAACATAAAATTCGAAGACTCAATGTATAAAAAAATTAGTTAAAATTCGTAAATCAAATATTTATAATAATTTGTTTTAACATGGTGGGACCTAGATCAACAAAAAATTAACACGTATAAACTTAATGACGTGGATTCACCAGACTGTGTCACGTGTAAATTTAATGACGTGGATTCACCAGACTTTGCACGTGTAAGTTCACAGGCTACTTTAGTATATAGATAGATATTGATTTTACATGTAACCATGCAGGCAATTATGAAATTTACAATACTAACAACGTTGAGAGGTTAATGCCTAATTAGTAAACATGCGTGAGTTGTGACAAGGATGTATACACCAGGAAGAAAGAGAAATTATAAGTGCTTATAATACGCCGTCGTATCGAGTGTACCCACACCCTGAAGCAGAATCATTTCCACTCTCGTCAATTTCTCTCTTTTTGCGCCTCGTCCGTCTCATGGAGTTATCTTCCCCGGCGGTTCTCAACTACTCAAAACTAGGCGGTTTCAGTTTACTTCTTCAAGAATTGATGCTTTGCAAAATGCAGTGTTTTACATCAATGTGCAATTGAATTGATTAGGGTTTTTGTAACACCCCAAATCCCTAGGACTCGGAGTGCTACTGGGCTAGGATCTCATAGTGGATCCTGACCCTAGCCTGACAACAATTTCACTGAATCTTACAACTAGGCACCAATAGATTATAACAAAACATAAAACTGATATATATATATATATATATAATATATATATATATATATATACATATCAAAAAGGTGATACAAAGTACTGTTGAGTACAAAGTCAAAACATGATTCCGTACAATGTAAATAACCCATATCCCACGAATACGCCAGTGTACGGAACCCTCAGCAGATCACCCTCTGGATCACTCTGCAGCTCTCCTAACCTGCAAAGGATCTACAACACGGTATAAAACCGTTAGCTAACTATACACATATATAAGAAGGTGCTAGAGCACAAACACACATCAATAATATTAACACATCATCATGATATCACACATTTACCCGGTTTATTATCTTTAATAAGTCCAACACTCAATCGTATAATAAATGTATATGAATATACGTGACACGAGGAATGTATATATAACCCTCGCCTCTGCGTGCAATAGCTAGCTGGAGTGGTATCAGCGCACTTTCCCGTATACCATATGGAGTGGTAGGTGCCCTTCCCGTATACCAGAACTAACTAGCTTACAAAGAACTTCCCAGACTCCACTACGGGATGAAAGGTAAGTTGTCACAACCACTACAATGGGCGGTCAATATAACATAGGTCGGTGACCATAATAACACATGCTATAAAGCACATAACACACACCACTCAAGCATACATCCAATATAAGGATAGTAGCTAAGTAAGTCCTATGGACTTACCTCGATCTCAGAAGTAACTCAAACGATCAACTCTCCGACTACCACTCCAAACTGGAGGACAACACGGCCTATACAAGGCATACATACATATATCAAACTCCTATCACACAAAGGGTCACACCTAGACCCAAGGGATCCATAAGGATCATATCCAACTCGTAAACCTCAAGGCCGTAACCGGCATATCTATATCATACTCGTCAAAACCGATACCTAGCATGGTACTAAGTTCCTCATACTAGAAAGGAAAGGAACTACCTAACTATAGGTAGTCCCGGGACAAGACGCACCTGCGTGAACTAAGGACGCAGGGGCGGAAGAGATCACCGCAGGCGGGCAGGTAGAAGCCGCAGGGCGGTGACAAGGCTACAGGCTAACGCAGGGCGCAGGCGCTGCGCGGGCGCGATGGCACGGTCTCCGCAGGGGCGGCGGTTTCCAGGCGCGGGGGGCGGCGACAGTGCAGAATGCAATCTCGCGGCTTCTCTTTAGCTCTTCACGTGATCAAATCACGTCTACTCTCTTCCATAGTCACACACATACATATATATACACATTCAAACATTAAACTATGCTCAATTCATCTACTCCTAAGCTAAGAAGGAAGAACAAGAAAGAAAAGAAGGAAGGAGGAGCAAAAAGCTCACCTCCACAGCTGTGATACCTCAAGGAAGAACAGAACAGGCTCTTAGCTGGCCTCAGAAGCTCAACAAACATTCACACAACCTTCAGCAACACAACACTACACCAAAACCTTATCAAAACTCCAAGAATTCTCATGCAAGGTCAAAGGAAAGATGAAGAAGCAAGGGGGACGTGAAAGATGGGTAAGGAAATGTGAAAACTTGCTCAGCAACCAAAGGACGGAAGGGTTAAGGGAGTGAAAGAGTAAAGCACGGGTCAAAGGGTCAACAAAACGGCTGCAGCCGCGGAAACCGCAGGGGCGGTTCACTGGGCCGCGGGAGCGGGAACCCGCAGGGGCGGCCATCATGCCGCGGGTGCGCAAGGCCAATCTCGGCCAAAGAAATCTCGGCTAAGGACGGAACTCGGTCCGAAAGACTAAGGCTCTTACACTCACCCCCTAAAAACAAGTTTCGTCCCGAAACTTGCAAAAACAACCACTCGGACTCACAAGCCGAGGTACACTCTCTCTAAGCCTCAAACACAAGCATGGAGGAAAACATCAACTCCAGCAACACAACCATACTATCCAGGGCCTAGAGGAAAACCATCTCTAGCCAAACCATAAACATATCACAAGGCATAGAGGAATCACATCTCTAGCCGTATCATATCCATAACAGAAAGGCATGGAGGAAGAACATCTCCAGCACTACTATGTCCATCAAAATAGCATGGAGGAAAGAACCATCTCCAGCTATAAGCAAGAATCATACTAGCACAACAAGATCTAATAAGATCATAATCACATCAAAGCTAGTATGAAATAAACACATCATAGCATATAAGCATATAAGCAGATAAGACTCACCAAGCTAGTACTAAGATCTACTCGGTGATCCTACTGGTGCACCTATCTCGGCATAGAACTCTGGATAGTTCCTCTGGATACTATCCTCAGTCTCCCATGTAGCCTCCTCGGGTCCTCGTCTCGACCACTGTATCCTCAACATAGGAATGTCCTTCGAACGCAGGCGTCTCATACCTCGCTCTAGGACTGCAATAGGATGCTCAACAAACGTGTGGTCCGGCTCAACCACCAAATCATCATAACTCACATGTGTCTCGGATCTATGTACTCCCTCAGCTGAGACACATGAAATACAGGGTGAACACCTCTAATCTCGGAGGCAAGGCTAATCTGTAAGCTGCGCTCCCAACCCGATCCAGAATCTCGAACGGTCCGACATATCGGGGACTCAACTTCCCCTTAATGCCAAAACGCCTAACACCTCGTGTCGGGGACACTCTCAGCCACACATGGGCTCCAACTCTGAACTCTAGAGGTCTACGCCTCCTATCAGCATAAGACTTCTGACGGCTCTGCGCAGTCAGCATACGCTCTCTGATCAATGCTACTCGAGCCATATCATCCTGAATCTGATCAGGTGCTAAACCACTGACACTGCTCTGCTCATCCCAGCATAACGGGGTACGACATCTCTGTCCATACAGTGCCTCATATGGGGCCATCCCAATAGATGCATGCCAGCTGTTGTTGTAGGAGAACTCAACAAGTGGGAGATGATCCGTCCACACTTGCCCCCAATCCAACACACAAGCTCGCAGCATATCCTCCAAGGTCTGAATGGTCCTCTCTGACTGACCATCTGTCTGAGGATGGAACGCAGTCGTGAAGTGCAAACTCGTCCCCAGGGCAGTCTGAATCTGCTGCCAGAATCTCGAGGTAAATCGTCCATCTCTATCTGAGACGATCGTCCTCGTACACCATGGAGTCTCACTATCTGCCTAGTGTACTCCTCAGCTAATCTGCTCACCGGCCACGTCTCCCTGATAGGAATGAAACGTGCCGTCTTCGTCAATCTGTCTACTATGACCCAGATGGCATCAAAACTCCGGCTCATCTCAGCCCAGTAACAAAATCCATGGTGACGTCCTCCCACTTCCTCTGTGGAACAGGAAGTGGATGGAGCTCACCTCCAGGTCTGAAATGCTCTATCTTGACCTGCTGACAGGTCCACACTGTGCCACAAATCTGGCCACATCGGGCTTCAGCCCTCCCACCAATATATACGTCTCAAGTCCTGATACATCTTACTCGTACCTGGATGTACAGAGTAAGGTGTACAGTGAGCCTCCTGTAAAATCCTCTGCCTCAGCTCTGTATCAGCAGGTACACAGACGCGACCGGGCGCCTCAAAACTCCATCTGCTCCAAGCAGGAAACTGTGGTGCCTCATCTCGAGACATCCTATCTCTGATCCTCTGTAAAGTCGGGCAGGTCTCCTGTTTTTGTCGGATCTCATCCAACAGATCAGGAAGACCTCTAAGTACGCAGCTGGGCATCCTCATCAGGAAACTGGATGTCCAACTCTAACCAGATCAAGTCTCTCTGTAGCTGAGACTGTATCGTCAATCTCGCAATCGCCTGCTCTCGAGGCGTCTTCCTGCTCAGGGCGTCGGCGACAACGTTCGCCTTCCCTGGATGGTACAGGATCTCTAGATCAAAATCCTTGATCAGCTCGAGCCACCTACGCTGGCGGTTATTCAATTCCCGCTGCGTGAAAATATACTTCAGACTCTTATGGTCTGTGAAGATCTGACATGTAGCACCATACAGGTAATGTCTCCAGATCTTCAGTGCATGAACTACCGCGGCCAACTCCAGATCATGAGTCGGGTAGTTCTCCTCATACGTCTTCAGCTGTCGAGACGCATATGCAATCACCTGCCTCTCTGCATCAAAACACATCCCAAGCCTAGCTTGGATGCATCACTGTAAACCACAAAATCCTCAGTACCTCTGGCTGTGCCAAAATAGGAGCAGAAGTCAAACGCCTCTTCAACTCCTCAAAACTCTGCATGCACTGATCAGACCACACAAATCTGGTAGTCTTCCTCAGCAAACTCGTCAGTGGACGGGCAATCACAGAAAATCCTCCACAAAGCGTCTGTAATAACCGGCTAGGCCAAGGAAACTACGTACTTCCTTGACGTTCGTCGGTGTAGTCCATGCTGCTACTGCCTCAATCTTCGCCGGATCAACCTTGATCCCCTCAGCTGATACTACATGACCCAGGAATGCTACCTCTGGCATCCAGAACTCACACTTAGAGAACTTAGCATAAAGTTCTCTATCCCGCAAAACCTGCAATACAGTCCTCAGATGTCCTGCATGCTCCTCTCCACTGCGAGAGTATACCAGAATATCATCAATAAAAACCACCACAAACTGATCCAGGAAGTCGATGAAGATACTGTTCATCAACTCCATAAAGACGGTTGGGGCATTCGTAAGCCCAAATGGCATCACTACAAACTCGTAGTGGCCATATCTGGTCCGGAATGTTGTCCTGTGCACATCCTGCTCCCTCACCCTCAGCTGGTGATACCCGAACGCAGGTCAATCCTGGAGAACACAGTCGCTCCCTGTAGCTGATCTAACAAATCATCAATACGAGGCAGTGGATACTTGTTCTTGATGGTCACCTTGTTCAGCTCTCTGTAATCTATGCATAACCTCAATGATCCCTCCTTCTTCCGTACGAAGAGGACAGGTGCTCCCCATGGGGACACGCTAGGGCGAATGAAGCCCTTCTCAGCCAACTCCTCGAGTTGCTTCTTCAGCTCCAGCATCTCGACAGGCGCCATCCGGTATGGGGCCTTCGAGATGGGTCTCGTATTAGGCTAAACTCGATACTGAAATCCACACTCCTCTGAGGCGGCAAACTGGACGGCTCAGCAAAAACATCAGTAAACTCACGAACAACTAGGATATCATCTAATGCTGGACTCTCCCCTCCTTCATGGCATAACACCAGAAGGCCTCACAACCCTGTGCAATCAGTCTAGCTGCCCGTATAACGCTGATAACTGTGCCTACCTTTCCAAGGTCCCAACCTCGGAAAACCTCTATCTGGCTTAACTCGGTAGAGAGGGTAACAGTCCTCCTACCTACATCTAAGACTGCAGAATGTCTAGCCATCCAATCCATACCTAGAATGACTACTTCTTCATGCTCTAATGGCATGACAAAAAAGTCAACTAGTAACACGCGGGTCCCTACAAAAATGGGACAACCGTGAATCTCACGGGTACCTCTGACCCTACCACCATCGGTAACCCTATAATAAAGGGCATCCCTTAACTGTATCTAAACCAAGACGCTCTACACAGGCATCAGAAATAAAAGAGTGCGTAGCACCAGTATCAAATAAAACTCTAACAAGTAAACCATGAATCAGAATGGTGCCTGTAGCAGTAGGTGCAGCTGCTCCTCTGCACTCCCTCAGCTCAAAAACACGACCCTATGGGCCCCTGGTATCAGTGGTGCCCTCACCACGACCTCTGCCTCTACTCGGCCCAGGAGCAGATCCCTGAGTCGTAGGGCGATCTAGGACCCTCTGCTGTCCCTGAGTCTGTTGCTGCTGAGGTGGCCTCCGCCCACCTCCGCTGCAGCACTGGCAGGAGAAGAACCCTGTTGAGAAGAAGCTCCGCCCTGGCGGTAGTAAACAACCGCGTGACCTTGCCTACCACAGGTGTAGCAAGTCACCAATGGCCTCGTGCACTCTGGCCTCATATGCCCTGGATCTCCATAGTTAAAACACTGACGTCCCTTCTCTACAACCGGTGCAGATGAAGGATGACTCTGGCGTCTCTGACCACGCCAACACACTAGCAGAACCACCAGTATCACTGGTCTGCTCTGTATGCTGCCTCTTCTCAGACCCTCCGGTATGAGATGCTCTCCTCTGACCAGCTCGCTCCCTCTCATAATCGGAAGCTCTGTCCTGATAATCTATAAGAGTCTCACAATGAAATCCCGCCATGTAGGTCCGGGTATCTCTCATAATCGGAAGCTCTGTCCTGATAATCTATAAGAGTCTCACAATGAAATCCCGCCATGTAGGTCCGGGTATTATCCCTCAGTCGTCGGGAAAAGAGATAAACGTGTTGGTCTGCAGAAGGTGCAGCTGGTCCTAGTAATGCCAGCTCCTCCTGAAACCTCCTGATGGCCTCAGAGACTGGTACATCCTCAAACCCAGCCTCAACAAAATCTCGTAGTTTCTCCCTCCTCAGTGAGGCAGGGAAGAAACACTCTCTAATCATCGTCCTCATCTGATCATAGCTGGTAACCTGACCCCTTACTGATCTCCACCAGTGTTATGCCAAGTCCCGGAATAAATTCTGAACCAGCTCGATCTGTCTGTCAGCTGGACATCAAATAGACTCCAGAGGTGAGTCTACATGCCCAATCCAGAGCTCAACCTCCAACCCCACCTTCCCAGTGAAAGGGGGTACACCCATCTGATGGAATGCCTTCAACCAGGTATCTAGTTTAGGCCCTCTATGCTCCTCCGGTGCTCTGACAATCTCAGAAGCAGGTACGTGTACAACTGGTACATGAGTAACGGTGTGGGACCTCTCAAATGGTCCCTCTGTTCCTGTAAATCTGGGGCACGTCTACCGGCTCTAGCAGCCTCCTCTACACGTCTGATATATGCTCGGAACTCTGATCTCCCCATGGAGACACGATCAGACTCGCCAGACTGGGCTCTTTGTGCCCCCTGTCCCTCAGCTGCCCCGTTCCCAGTCTCAGGAACAACGCTCTCAACAACCTCCTCATGTATCTCCCCCGCATGTGAACCGTCAGCAGGAGTCCTACCCCGTCCTCTACCTAGAGAGGGTCTACCTCTACCTCGCCTAGCTGCAGGTAAGGCTCTAGTCTGAACCATCTGCAGAAGACGTAAACCTAGCTTAGAAGGCTGTATATATGCCATATGTATAGATATATAACAGATCAATCACAACAAAATATCTATATATATCTATACTGTCGAGGTCTTCAGAGGGGCGATGGTTCACGTACACGATAACCCAAAACATTTGTTCTCATTTCAAAACCAAAACCTTTTGTAAAAGTCAGACCCCTTTCGGGTTCCGTTTATTTATCTATTCGAACTTTATTGCAGATTACTAGTGCCATTGTTGTCAATCTGGGCTCTGATACCAACTTTGTAACACCCCAAATCCGTAGGACTCGGAGTGCTACTGGGCTAGGATCTCACAGTGGATCCTGCC
Organism: Fagopyrum tataricum; assembly: GCA_002319775.1. NCBI lineage: Eukaryota > Viridiplantae > Streptophyta > Magnoliopsida > Caryophyllales > Polygonaceae > Fagopyrum > Fagopyrum tataricum. Next base: position 65,035,433 of record CM008279.1, read on the forward strand.
CCTATCCTGACAACAATTTCACTGAATCTTACTACTAGGCACCAATAGATTAAAACAAAACATAAAACTGATATATATATATATATATACATATCAAAAAGGTGATACAAGGTACTGCTGAGTACAAAGTCAAAACATGAATCCGTACAACGTAAATAACCCATATCCCACGAATACGCCCAGTGTACGGAACCCTCAGCAGATCACCCCTCTGGATCACTCTGCAGCTCTCCTAACCTGCAAAGGATCTACAACACGGTATAAAACCGTTAGCTAACTATACACATATATAAGAAGATGCTAGAGCACAAACACACATCAATAATATTAACACATCATCATGATATCACACATTTACCCGGTTTATTATCTTTAATAAGTCCAACACTCAATCGTACAATAAATGTATATGAATATACGTGACACGAGGAATGTATATATAACCCTCGCCTCTGCGTGCAATAGCTAGCTGGAGTGGTATCAGCGCACTTTCCCGTATACCATATGGAGTGGTAGGTGCCCTTCCCGTATACCAGAACTAACTAGCTTACAAAGAACTTCCCAGACTCCACTACGGGATGAAAGGTAAAGGTTGTCACAACCACTACAATGGGCGTTCAATATAACATAGGTCGGTGACCATAATAACACATGTTATAAAGCACATAACACACACCACTCAAGCATACATCCAATATAAGGATAGTAGCTAAGTAAGTCCTATGGACTTACCTCGATCTCAGAAGTAACTCAACTACGATCAACTCTCCGACTAGTCCACTCCAAATTGGAGGACAACACGGCCTATACAAGGCATACATACATATATCAAACTCCTATCACACAAAGGGTCACACCTAGACCCAAGGGATCCATAAGGATCATATCCAACTCGTAACCTCAAGGCCGTAACCGGCATATCTATATCATACTCATCATAAACCGATACCTAGCATGGTACTAGTTCCCTCATACTAGAAAGGAAAGGAACTACCTAACTATAGGTAGTCCCGGGACAAGACGCACCTGCGTGAACTAAGGACGCAGGGGCGGAAGAGATCACCCGCAGGCGCGGCAGGTAGAAGCCGTAGGGGCGGTGACAAGGCTACAGGCTAACGCAGGCACGGCGCAGGCGTTGACGCGATGACACGGTCTCCGCAGGGGCGGCGGTTTCCAGGCGCGGGGGCGGCGACAGTGCAGAATGCAATCTCGCGGCTTCTCTTTAGCTCTTCACGTGATCAAATCACGTCTACTCTCTTCCATAGTCACACACATACATATATATACACATTCAAACGTTATACTATGCTCAACTCATCTACTCCTAAGCTAAGAAGGAAGAACAAGAAAGAAAATAAGGAAGGAGGAGCAAGAAGCTCACCTCCACAGCTGTGAAACCTCAAGGAAGAACAGAACAGGCTCTTAGCTGGCCTCAGAAGCTCAACAAACATTCACACAACCTTCAGCAACACAACACTACACCAAAACCTTATCAAACTCCAAGAATTCTCATGCAAGGTCAAAGGAAAAGATGAAGAAGCAAGGGGGACGTGAAAGATGGGTAAGGAAATGTGAAAACTTGCTCAGCAACCAAAGGACGGAAGGGTTAAGAGAGTGAAAGAGTAAAGCACGGGTCAAAGGGTCAACAAAAACGGCTGCAGCCGCAGGAAACCGCAGGGGCGGTTCACTGGGCCGCGGGAGCGGGAACCCGCAGGGGCGGCCATCATGCCCGCGGGTGCGGCAAGGCCAAACTTGGCCAAAGGAAATCTCGGCTAAGGACGGAACTCGGTCCGAAAGACTAAGGCTCTTACAATTTTGATGTTTGTGATAACTTGTCTAGGTCAAATTGGGGAAGTAAAGGGTGTAACTAAATAAACCAATGTGTTTGTGATGCTAAATCTGGATGGTAAAGCTGTGGCTAATAGTAGCACTTCAATCCCTTTTCTCGATCATAAGTTGGATGTTAGTTGTTGATTGAAGCTTTCCGTCTCACCCTCCTTCTAATTTTAGTCCTAACATGTGATGTATTGACGGAAAACTGATGTTTTGTTCATTGGTAACATTAGAAACATGCTTCTCATGGTTTGTTCGACATGCATGTTATAGCCACCGGAGATACTCATATCGATGATCATCACACTGACGAAGATGTTGCACTTGCCATTGGATCGGTATAGATCCCGACTTGCGTTTTCATTTGATCTCTACACATTTTTGGATAAGAATAGAAAAAGGCTCGAATATGGATGACATTTAGCGTTTGATCGTTGTGTCTTGCGAAATTGTTTGCATGAAGTGTCCTAGTTTATTACGAGGTAGTAACTTTTGCTATCCTGATTTTGCCTTATCGGATATATTTAGGATTTTATGCACGGATAATTTCATTCCTTGTTTTTGGATCTTATTAAGTGTTTATACTAACTACTTTGATGCTATTTGTACTTCTTCATTTTAGTATTTATTAGGATGACCTTATTTAAGTTATGATTTACATATACACATAGAGAGTTTGTGCTTACCTTACTTGCGTCTTTGACTCTTGTATATTACAGTCTTAAGACCATTTTATATCAGTTTCAAACCAAGTTTTCTTTCCTTATTTATATGTAACAAGTAGTTGAGATTTGTTGGTTATTTTTCATTTTCATGGCATGCATATGGTATTGAATGAAATGTAAATATCTTTTTTCTTTCGCTAGCTTATATTGGTTTCAAGAATATGTTATGTGATTTATGTCTAGAGAAATGCCTGATAAATTGTAATGCTAAGTTCAATCAATTAACATTAAATTAGTTCTCGATTATTCGGTAGTACTTCTTGATGTGTTACGTGGTGGGTATGAAGTGTTAACTCGTGTTTGAAATCTACATTCAAAGTCAGGATCATCTGAAGCCTCTTGTGTAGCCTTCTTTGTTGCTTTTTTCCTAATCGGTCGAATTATAAATTAATTTTTTTTCAGTTTATACTAGGATAGTACCCGTGCCTTGCACGGGATGGTAAGAAATTGATTTATAAATTAAAATAAATTAGTGCAATATAAGTTAACAATCATATTATTATTTACAAAAAAAATACATAAATTTATTATAAGAATATTTTTATATTTTAATCATAATATATTGCATGTATTAAAATATAAGTTATTATGATTTTCTTTAAAAAAATTATATTTAATATTCTTTAAAATAGTCTATTAAAATATTCGACAAACCTATTTTTTATTTTAGAAGCAAAATTATGTTATTAAATTAATTTTAAAATAAATGCTGAAATATAAAACTTTTTTAAAAAAAAGTTGTATAAGATTAATTTATTACAAGACTATTCTAAATAAGATGTATCGATCATAATGTGATATCTATATATAGTTATAATAAATGTGTTCAATATTTTCATTAATGGATAATGAACTCTGTCATTTTTTATAAAATGACATTTATAGAAAATAAAATAAATTGATCATTAATTTTTTTTTAAAGTAGATGATGCTTAATATATATCAAATTATTGTACATTATAGTTTTTATATTCAAAGCATCCAATTTTTGAAATGTAAAAAGTAATTAAATAACAATCATATATCCTGTTTTAATAATAACATGACTTAAAAAATCTCTATAAAATTTCTAACACACAAATAGAGTATTTATAATAAATATAGAAAGTTATATATTATATCATTATATTTTCTTACATATCAAATAATACTTTTAATTTAAGAAACTAAATAAAATAAAAATGGAAATACTTGACTTAAATATAAATAAGACATGTGACAAAATCTGATGTGTCTTATTGTGGTAGTGACATGTGGCAAAATCCTAGGTGGCTTAATGTGATTATGACATTTGGCAAAATCCAATGTGGCTGAATGAGACGATGACACGTGGGTTTATACACTTCTGTTTTAGTATTATATAGTAGATTAACCACATATTTAAGAAATTAACTAATTAAATTTATGCTTTCCATTTATTTTTACCGTAAATAAAAGATATCAAATCTTTTCTCTCTTCCTTCCTCACGATTCGTTCTTCTTCTCTTTTGAGTTATCGTTCTTCTGTTCTTTATTTCACCGCACATACCTTCCGCCGGAGACGAGACCTTGCTCCACCGGAAACGAAATCCCGGAACCGTTGCCGACAATGACTTTACCTCTCCACATAGTTGACAACACCTAGTTTGAGAATTAGTCATCTCTAACCTACTTACTAGAATAAAAATTATGATTGGAATTAGATGAAGGGCTTCAATAGAATTGACAACACCTAATTTTTTTTTGAAATTGAATGCCAAGTGTAATATGGACAAGGTCTCGGTGTGAGCATTGAATCTAATCCTATGAATTGTTTAATTGGTTGTTATTTATCAGAATTTGAATTATTGATGAAATAATACGTTTTGGCACCTATATGTTCATCATGGGAGCTTAAGAAGTTAAAAAATTGTCTTGATGAAATAGTATGTCTCCATGTTAAACAATTGCATTGTCAAAAATGATAGTAAAATCTGTTGGTAATGGTGATCCTCGAGTTCTAGCAGAGTGTAAGAAACTTAGTTTTGGTTTTTATTCTGGTTGTTTGAATTACTTTGTGAAGAGGATAAATTGGAAATTTTGGAATTTTATGAACCAAAACTATCAGTTTTTGTCTTGCTATTCATTATTTGGCTTTTTATCATGTTGCATGAGATTGGTTTATGCCTATTATGTATTGAAAGACAATGTTTTTATTTTTGCACTTTATTTTCTTCATACACTGAAAACATTTGTTAGGAACCTCCTTTCTATGCATTGATCAGTTCTCTGTTTACAGGACATTCCCATCTCGTTGAAACTCTTGGTGTACCTACTAACATATTATTTCCTTGTAACTCCACATTAGCCCTCTGCTTCCCACCGTTTCCCCCCTTTTGTGTAAATTTGTAACTCTACAATTAGCCTTCTTTGTCAGCAACGGTGCCGGGATTTTATCTCACGCTGAAGGTATATGCGGTGAGCGATAAAGGAGAAGATCGAAATAAAAACGAACTAGTGTAATACCCGCACCTTGTGCGGATTTGAAATAATAACGGGTTATATGTACAATGTGTTATTATATGTTTTTGTTGTTTTAATTTCATATGTATATAAATGATTTGATAAATAATTATATATTAGTTCAGGTGAAAAGTTGAACAAACTTTAGATGATATTTGTAGGTAAAAAAGTAAAGATATGGTATTGTTCAACAAATGTGAAAAATTTTGATTTAGCAAATAATTTGTCGATTGATAAAATATTTCTAAATTAAATGTTAATATTAAATCTGCAATTGTTTTTTCTATCCGATTAAAATAATGATTTAAATTACGTATTTACGATTTAATATTTACATAAGATGTATAAGATAAGATAAAACAAATTATAAATTTTTTTACTAATATAAATTACTTAAATTAAAAATCTTTCTATTAAATCAAATCTATAGATACTTTGATAAAAATAAATCACGTACAAAATCAAAGGCATGACATTTAAGTATTTAACAAAATTTATTTAAATAATTTAGTAGACTATTTTTGCTGAATATTTTAAATTTTTTTTTAAACTTTTAATTTATATTGCTGAAGAAGTATTGTTGGGAACTTGGGTACTTTAACAATTTTTTTAAAAATAGAATTTCTATTTTTTAAATTTACATTGTTGAATAGATATTATTGGATTAAAAAAAAAGGTTTGAGAAAATTTTTGATATTTAAATTTTTAATTTATATTGATGAATAGATATTGTTGGCTATTTTAACATTTTTTTTGAAAAATAATCGCTATTATATTTTTTTTTTAACTTTATATTGTTGAAGAGAAATTACTGGATTAAAAAATGGTTTGGGTTGAGAAAAAAAGTTTTGAAATCAAAACTTCTCTAATTAGTGATTAATATTTTTTTTCTAATTCCCTAATTGCTGATTTACAAAAAAATCTAGATAAGCTCGTCTTTTATTCAATTATTTGGATTTTAAAATAAATTTATTTAAAATTCATAATCAATAAAAACTGGATCGTTTCGATTTCAAATTATTTATGTTAAATTAAGCAAACCTAAAATTCAGTTTACGTAATTAGTTATTATGATTAATGAGATACACATTTAGATAATAATCGAAATAGCTAACAACTTTTTTCAAAATCCGATTATATATATATAAATAATAATGATAATAATAATAATAATAATAATAATAATAATAATAATATAATATAATGATTTTTATTAAAAATATCCGATTATGTAAACCTTTTTTTAATAATCTAGATAAATAACCTTTAAAAAATATTTTGTTGGGCTTTGATAATAATTTATATTAATAATTTAAAATAATTAACTTTTTAAAATATATTTTTTTTATGCTGCGTTAAATCTGATATTAACACGTGCGGTTATGGTTATGGGCTTTAGATTTACCTATGGGGACTGGGCTTGGGCTTTAGAAACAAGGGTTTCTCTACACTATTATATATCTTTAAAATCTGTACTCTATAACTCTTCTGCATCCGCCGCTTAGAAACCGAGAGTCGTCGTCCATTGCGCAGAAGAAATTCTCAGAATGGTATTCCTTTTACTTGAAACTGCCAAAGATCTTTGAGTTTCTATTGTTTTTGTCTTTTGATTCATCTGTGTATCATTGCAGTCGCTTGTAGCAAACGAAGATTTTCAGCACATTCTTCGTGTGTTGAACACCAACGTCGATGGGAAGCAGAAAATCATGTTCGCTCTCACCTCTATCAAAGGTATTGGACGCAGGTTCTCCAACATCGTTTGCAAGAAAGGCGATGTCGACATGAACAAGAGGTAATAAGCCGCTGTCAAATTTTCGTCGATTCTACCTTTAATTTTTTCTACAACTGGAAATCGTTGATACTACACAGCATGTAGCTAACTTGACGGAACCAATAGATTTGCGTATTGAATTACAACTGGAGAGGAATCGCGGATATCATATAAAAACGCCCAATTACTTTCAAGACGGAAACTTTTCTACAACTCTTGTCGTATAACGTTTTGGTATAACGTTTTGGATCTGGTGGAATACCATTATAGTAACAACTCCTTCGTCTGCTGCTGTGTCTGATTATGTAGTATGTAGTTATATTCACCAATACCTTAGTATTCAGACTCTACTTGTGGATTCTATTTGGATTCTATGTATGAAATGCATAAATATTTACTATTAGAATAACATAGCGATAGAATAAATTGGTTTTTTCTTTCTTTTGTATGGTTTAGGGTTCTGATCTGGCCTTTTAGACAGACTTGTAAGTAAACAGCTGCATTGAGATTGATCTCAACATTTGTGGTTTGTGAATACAGGGCTGGTGAACTTTCTAATGCTGAAATTGACAACTTGATGAGCATTGTTGCTAATCCGAGACAGTTCAAGATCCCAGACTGGTTTTTGAACAGAAAGAAGGATTACAAGGACGGGAGGTACTCTCAAGTTGTGTCCAATGGACTCGACATGAAATTGAGAGATGATCTTGAGCGTCTTAAGAAGATTAGGTACATAACTTGCATATTTCAGTGTTGAGTTATGCAGATTTATGTTTACTAAGTTATATTACTGATTGCTGCTTTGGTTCTAATAGGAACCACCGTGGTCTTCGACACTACTGGGGCCTTAGGGTTCGTGGACAGCACACCAAGACAACTGGCCGTAGGGGAAAAACTGTTGGTGTGTCCAAGAAGCGTTGAAGTTTGGTCGTATTGCAACGCTACATTCCGGTTCTACTGCAAATTTTGTTTTCATTAAGCTTTGTTATCCTTTTCTTTGGTTATTATGAATTATTAGATTGAAAAAGCAGTGTTCCTGTTTCACCAAGTTGATAGACTTAAATCATGATCCTAGTTGTTTGCATCAATGTTGAAATCAAAATTCGTTTTAACTTGGATTGGTTGGTTGATTTCTCTCCCGGTTTGGTTTCTGTTCTATCATTGATTGTATGATTCGTGGTTCATACCCCTTTGTTCCATGTAGTGATTCGAATGTATTCGTACATGCTGTAACTGTGGCGAATCACGTATCTCCACTTCAATTGCCAAAGTCCTAGCTTCATTGCTTCGATCAAGGTTCTCCGGACATTAAATCAAGAGAAATTCTGTTCCGTTTCGGGACCTTTAGGTTTTTACGTTTTATCGTTCGTGTCCACTATGTTTCAAATTTCCGGTTGGACATTAAAACAAGAGAAATCGTTTGGTGCCTTGAGGTTTTATTTTTTGGTTGGTGCTTTCAAGTTTCTGGTTACCATTAGCAAAAACTCCTAAGAGTTCCTCAATTTTTCAGTAAAAAAACTAAAAGTTAAAGGAGGAGAAAGTAATTAAGGAAAATGGGGGAAAACAAACTACGGACTTTGAAGCTCTTCTCTTCGGCCTCTTCTTCTCCATTGTCATCAGTCACTCATGTAACTAACTTCTCTATGAACCAAATTAGGGTTCGGTTTTGGGTTGGAGGTTTATTTGATCTCTTTGATTGTTCATTAGGTTTGTTTTTGGGTTGGGTTTATGGCTTTGATTGTTCATAAGGGTAGTCATAAAGTCCAGCCCAGGTCGAGACGAAGTCCAGCCTATTTCCTACACTGATGAGTCTGTTAAGACTATAGTTATGACAACCCTTATTACCTGTTACGACTTACGATCACCCTTATTGTCATAAGTCATAACGGGTGGTGACGTTGGTCATAACCCGCTGCTGTTTTCTAGGTTTTTTGACGGGCTTTGCGACATAGGGTGTCGGCCCATGTATTTCCTATATATATCACCAAGTTGATAGACTTAAGATCATAGCAGCCGAGGTTGATCCTAGTTGTTTGCATCAATGTTGAAATCAAAATTCGTTTTAACTTGGATTGGTTGGTTGATTTATCTCCCGGTTTGGTTTCTGTTCTATCATTGATTGCATGATTCATAGTTCATACCCCTTTGTTCCATGTAGTGATTCGAAATCCCAATTCTTTTTCAATCCTATCATTTCGCCCTCACCTTCCTTGCATTCTTAGATGAATTCATTTCATCAATGTCAGATTACATTAACCAAGATCTAGTAGCATCAATTCTCAAATCAACTTGGTATTATAACCTAACATTCCAGATGAAGCTTCTTCCATATTGAAAAAGGGAAATTGTATATACAATTTTTACAGCCTGTGCAGATCCACAACAAGGAAACACAAGATCCGAGTAAACGATTGAATTTAATGTGTAATCATCTATTTTATGCTCTACCCTACGATGAACACTTTGCATAAACACAGATGTGAAGGAAGTGATCTGGGTTCATCAAATTGTTCACAACCCACGAAAAAGGGATCTCCAGTTTTGGCTCAATTCCTTGAATTCGAACAAGCTTTACCTCTTCTGCATTCTTTCTTTCGCTTGAACTTTCTGTTTCTTTTGTTTCTTCACATTCATTTCCACTTGTTTTCTCATTCTTGATAGACTCGTCATTATTGAACAACTCCGGCACTATACTCTTCATTGCATCCCTCAAGGTGAAGCATTTACCTGCTATTCATACACATCAAAACATGTCTTTAGTACAAAAAAGACCAATTAAATATAACGCTTAGAGGCAAAATCAAGCTACTGCAATGAGGAGTATATGGGAAAGTCTACATATGAAATTAAATAAAAATCTTTCAACAATTTAACATCATTCATCCAAACATCAGCTCAAACCCTTAGAAATCAATAACTAATTAATGATATTTTCACATACAGACGTGCAGCTCCCCATAGAGAATTTTAGGACAATAAGTTTACCTTCGACTATACGGATTTCAACAGGTCTGTTTATGTAAGAAACCATATCCCAACTATCAACTTCAGGAGCATTTTCTAAGTCATCAAAGTCCTCCTTGAGTACATAAGCATATAACCGAACTGGAACCCGATCTGCATTAGTACAGAAAAGGCGTGTTATAAACAATCATCACTAGTTTGAATGAAAAAAATTATTGGTGCATGCATCCAACACTAACCCCATCAAACAGCCACACACACACATCATTTAATATACCACAAGGACAGTGTTAGTTTATCTTTCACGAGTTCACAACCATATTGAAACACATGCTAAGCACTGCTTCTTGTGAATGTTTGGTTGTAGCCATGGACCCATGGTAGTCCACTGTTGAGCCTTATAGTTTGAATAAGACCATTTAGTGATCCAAGTTGAACGACTTTATCAACAAAACTTAGTAATATTACCAAGGACAGCAATAAACTGAGACAATGACTGTTCTTAAAATTTACCTGCCTTAGTTGACCCAGTATTATCTATGTTTCCACCAGGACGTCGTAAAGATGACAAAGTCAACTTAGCAGTGTACTCATCTTCAACTACTCCAAGCTTCAGCTTAGATGATACACGAAGGAATTCTTTCAAATTACCTGCTAAGAATTCTTTGTTAACAACTTGATGACAAGATAGGCAATAACCAAGAAGAGGCGTGAGATTAATGTAATTGGGAAATCCATCTGCTATGTGTAAAACCCTAAATAAAAACTATATGCAGTGAGCCCATACATTATGCTAATTATAGTACTTCCAACTCCATAATATATAAAATAATTTCTTGAACCAGCTCAAATAACTAATTGATTTCATCCATTCTTCTGGAGAACTTTACACTCCACAGCTTGGAAGAAAAATAAGGAAATTGTGACAAAAATGAAAATACAACACAACATTACTTGGGTTATTAATTTGTCAAGGTTTACTAGGTCTACCATTTAAAACAGAGCTCCAGAGGTCTGCTTGATCTGTTTGGGACATGTTCATAACATTCTTGCAGTTTCCATTAATAATATATGCAGCCTGCAAGAGACAAAAGCAGTAGCACAAACATCTTAGTAACTAGTAAGAACAAGACAATTTCAATAGGAAAGAAAGGGAACCAGAGAGTAAAAGTAGAAAATAGCTTGGTAGAGAAGGAGATCCAACCAATTATCGCAAAGGGATGGAAACTAGACTGCCAATTATGTTGGACAGTTGGACTTATGCCACATAAATTAGCCTTTGTATTTAGACTTCATGCTTCTACATGAAAAAAGAACATTCTTGTCTGTCCACTGAAATCACAGTTTATGCCAAATTAAACTAGCTCAGTGGACAGCCAAGAACACTTTTTTCTTCATGAAAAAGGAGTGTTCTTGGTTGTTCACTGTATTTACAGTATATGTCAAAGTAAACTAGAAATTAAAGTCACTAGCTAGAAAGTTGATTTATTAAGGTAGCAATATACTTGTTCCACATGCACAAGGGACAGAGTTGAGATGGAAAAGTTTCCATCAAGCATATAAATGACGAATTTCGGTAATGGAAACAAATTTTCTTGGTTGTTGTTTGGGAGCTGGATTAGTGAATAAGTAATAGCATTTATGTGTTTTGAAATATATAACACTGCAATGAATTGTGAGTTGCGATACCCTGAAATAGAGACAATTCCTAGATTCGCCAATCACAGCAATCAACAACGAAGAGACTTCTAACATGAAAACTCAACATCCCTGTGTGTTCAAGAAAACGGCTTAACTGGCCAGATAATAGGATAAATAGAAAACTTAGCCCCTAAAGCAGTGACATCCAATAAAAAAGCAACAATGCCCAGTGGCAAGTTGTAGGTTAGAAAGAGGGCTGTTAAATTAACCTATGTATGTTGAGAAGCAAGTTCAAGTATCCTAGGTTCCTAGGTGTATCGCTGCAAGGCTCACCACAATTGTGCTGATATTGTAAAGCATGTTTCAAAAGCTATAAACATGGAAATCCAATTATATAATGCAATAAATTGGCGATAGCTCTATAGTAATGTTTTCAAGTACATTTAGAGCTCAGTAAGAATAGCAAACCTCTTTTAGAGAGTTGATAAAGCTCCACTTAACGGTATCATCACCATCGCATGGGGTCAATGTATTAGATGGATATCCTCTGAAGTGTACCTGTTTTAGTTTGAAACTATTTGCATGAGACTAAATGTACACAATTTGTGCTAGTGTGCATAAAGCAAGACCACAATAGGAGAGCATTTACCAGAGTCCGCTTTTCAAACATTACGTTAACTTAAATAGCACTCTCTGATATATATATTTTCCGAAAAGGATTCAAGAGATTTTTTTGATCTACTCAGCACTCTCCAAAATGGAATTCATAACACTAAGCTATTCTTCAGAAAATTATTGTATCAAATATTGTTAACAATACCGTAATGTTCCAAGGTCTTTCTGGCTCTGCACACAAGAAATCAAACAGAACTCCTGTAGGTATGTACCTGAAAAAGGCAAAAACCTTACTTTAAGCATCACAAGTTTACAGCAAGAAATGCAACATAAGTTGCCATCTTCAGTGATTAATGATCATAACAGACAATTTTTTTATCCCATATTTTATAGGCCTTGGAGCATACTGTGGCATGTGAATGCAGAGTGCTGCATATGTATATTTTTAATAATCATTCAATGATTCATACCATTTCAGGGGCAATCCCTTGTACTCAAACCACACTGTATCGTTCCCCGGAGGAAGTGCACTGCTAAAGAGAGGCCTTATTTGACTAACTAACAAAGGCAAGTAGCCTATCCGAGGAGCTAAGATCTGTAACAAAATAAGTAATCAGGAACTTAGGGGCCTCAGATATGTTGATTCATAAAATTAGCAGCATGTACTTAAGAATAAGGCCTTAAATTCAGCAACTGAGATCACAGGTATACAACTGGAGGCATGTCCATCGCTTCATCAAGAGTATAGTTTCGCTCTTTTAATCACATAAACCAGTGTAAACTTTAAAATTGGGTGGATCGGCTCAGATTAGGTTGAGTCGGTCAAAGATGCACAACTAGATGTGTCCGTCACTCCAGCATGGGTATAGTTTCACTCTTTTAATCACACAAGCAAGTGTAGACTAAGAAATTAGGTGGATTGGCTCAGATTAGGTTGAGTTGATCATCTCATAGAAGTCAAGAAATGAGGTCGGGTTAGGTTGGGTTTTGTTTGGGTTCATACACATTTCAGGTTTTGGGAAAATCTAGTAGAAGTGTTTTTTGGGATAGGCACGTGATTGTATATGTTATCCTTATACATGTGCTCGCCCATGAACATACTTTGAGCTGAGGCTGTTCTAGATTTCATAATAGGTATGTATTGGGTTGGAGTTATTTTTGGTCAGGTGTGATTTGTAGTTGGGCTCGGGTATGATTCAGGATATGTTTTGTGTGTCAGTGATGTTGGGTCAGAACAGTTGATTTCCAGGCAAAAAAAACTTAGATAAATTTTCAGGTTTCAGGGGTGGAACCTACTCAGCATGTCAACAATCCATTCAAAACAGGGCAAACATAAAGTCAAATTCAAGAAGAAAACCTACTGAAATCGAAACCACTTCGTGGTGATTCAGTATTATAATTCGTCATAGATCACACAATTCACAGAAGCTAATGTTGTTAAAAAATCTCAATGTTCATTACAAGTTTATTACCTCCATTGAGCACAAAGCTAATGTAGCTCAATGCAATCAACTGAGGCCCCTCTAACTGTCTAGCCCCATCCGGCAAAACAGTCAGACAATCAATCACAATCCGTTGTAGATCAAAACTTTCACGTAAAACCTATCATTGACTCGAGCATACAAATCTTGCTAAAAAACAATAGAGGCAAAATTGATAAGTAGCCCTCAAACTAGAGTCCCACTTACACCACCACTTTAATCTACCAAGTAAATGAAAGGTATCGTATACAGTTAGCCCTAAATCTGAACAAACGTAGAACAAGATTCGGAGAAACTCAGCACAATGGGGAAGAAAGAGGCTGACCAGAACGGGAGGAGGAGGAGGGAGAGTAGTGACTTCAGATTCATGGAGGTGGATCTGAAGAGGAAGCGAACCTCCCCAAACGAACCTTTGAGCTTCTGTTGAACCTCTCTCCATGGCTTATTGATCTCTTGATTTGCTGGTTTGATCGACGAGTTTGCTTGTTCAGTTGTTCTACTCGAGAAATCAAACCCCAGGCGTGTTTCCCATCTTACTGGGTTGACCCGCCCGAGTTCCGAAGTTTTTTTTCCCAATCGCCAGCCTACCGGCAAACAGCAGTAAAACGCTAAAACGGGCTGGAACTTTCCTCTTTCTTCCTAGACTCGCTTAAACTTTTTTAAATAAATAATTTGATTGGGGTAATTATCTTGAGGAAATTAAAACCTTATGTTGTATGGGATCTCCAAAAGAAAATTTGGATAAATATTTTTTTAAAAAATTCTAATGCATTATGAATTTGTAATTATCATATTGAAAGTGTCAAACACCTCGTTCTAGCTTGTTACTTTACTATTCAACCGATTAATAATGCTAAGATCACCCTTCACTTACAAAACGGTTACTCAAAATATCAGAAATTAATTAATGAAATCATGAAAATTAAAGGTATCATTTATGTTTGTAAGTTCTTGGTTGCTAGTTTGGAATGCTAGAAACCATGAACCTAATTAATAGTAATAATAAATCTCTTAAATCTAGAAGGAAAAAAAAAATTAAATGGCATAAACCTAACTTGAATTTTGTCAAAATTAATTTTGGCGCTTCTAGTAATTCTTCTGGTTAGTATGTTTTTGGTTTTATCATACACAATTCTTTGGGTTTGTCTATGGTTGTAGGTTTTGGAAGATGTGAAACTAATTTTGTTCTTGAAGCTGAAACCTTTGTGCTTCGTGAGGGTCTTCAAAAGGTCGCGTTTCTAAGGTGTGTGAACATGGAGGTTGAAGGTGACAATCTAGTGCTCATTAATTCACTTAACCACATTTGAAAACCCCGTGAGATGTGGATTTGATCATTTCGGAAATCTTTTTTCTGCTTGTTGGGTTCATGCGGGGTTACTATTAAGCACATTTTTAGGGAAAATCATCTCTATTGTTGATATGTTGGCTTTGCTTGGATACTCCCCGAATTCTTGTTGTGATTCCTCTCTCATGCTGTTGAAGACCTCGTCCGAAATGATGTTTTAGGGCGGCCAGTTTCTATGAATTGACTTTCACTTTTTCCTTACCTTTGTATCAAAATAATACCTTACGATCCGTTTCAGGTGCGGAGGGTAGCATCTGATACGTAATTCTAGAGCATTATTCACCATTGACGTGTCCAACGGTCCAAATTAATTAACGTCATTTTATTTTATTTTATTTTCAAATTTCTATGCAACGCGATGACATTTTTTTGTAATAATATTAAGTTAATGCGTCGATTTTGTTAGGTTGAAAATATGTTTTAAAAGGTCCAGACACGGTTATATTTTTTGTAATTTTTAAGAGGTATAGTGATTAGTGAGAATCTATTTTGTTTAAATGGTTCATATATTTGTTTTATTAGGTCAAACTATTTGTTATAACTAGTTCAATGCCCACAACTTGTGTGGGTTTTGTTTAAAAAAAATATATTATAATGTTTATATATTATGTATTAAATATTAATCTAAAAAACACTAATTGTACTAAGAATATGAATTTTCCTATAAAATTCATGACAAGATTTTTAAAAAATAAAACGTTATTAAAAATATTATACTTGAACATAGCCAAACGTACAAAAAAATGTATGATTTGTTTAATCTTCAGTTGATCCACAAAACAGTAGGTCAACTATCCATATAAAGGATATTAAACTCTTATCAAATAAAATTATACTTCAACTTAGTCGGCCAAAAGACCAAGAAATGTATGATTTTTAAATCTTCAAACCCTCTATTTATACAAATTTTCAAACTATCAGTCTTACTTATAATTGAGGTGAGATAACAAAATTTAAAAATAATTAACGACCTACAAAGCAGCAGGTCAACAACCCACAAAATGGTAGGTCAATGACTCATATTCCACAAAATAAAGTCGACATGGTATATTAATCCTAATTTGGATTTAATATTAATGTTTTAAAATTTAATTTTAATGAAAAATCACAATTAATATTTAATAACTTAAATTCCTAAAATAATATTATTTTTAATGTAAATTTATTCGGAGAATTTTGGTAAATATGCAATTTATTATAGGGGATATAAAGTATGAATTTTGTTTTTATGGGAGACAAAGTATGCACTTTGTAAATGAAGGAGGTGCCTTATTAAATAATCCTAGGAAAAGGGAAAAAGAAATAAAAAAAAATTTAGTTTAATTAAATGATATTATTATTAATCCTAGGAAGAAGAATTTTTTTTTAAGTAATTAGTTTAGTTAAATGAAATTTTTATTAATCCTAGGAAGAAGGAAAAATAAATTTTCATTATGTTACTCCAATATCTTAATATTCAAGTGTGGTACAACACCCAATATGTTAATACACAACTGTAATATCCAATATGTTAATACCCAACCGTAATACACAATGTTAATACCCAATGTAATATCCAATGTTATGGTACCCAATATGTTTATGCCCAACTTACAAAGATTGTTTCTTTTAAAATTACTAAATAAACCAAGTTTAGTTACCCGATTTCACTTACCTTATGTTAGTTACCGGATTTTACTTACCCAATTTGAGATGTCCAAGTTTAGTTACCCGATTTTACTTCCCTAATTTCTAATCCCAAAACAAATACCCATTTTAATTAACCGATTTATCATAACCAAACATCATCACATATCCAACTTCATGTACCAACTTTACTCATGTACACAACTTCACGTACCCAACTTCATGTACTTAACTTCGATCACCCAACTTCGGTTATCCAATTCGATTACATAGTTTCAATTACCCAATTCAAATTACCTAAATTTCAATTACCCAATTTATGTTACACGATTCCACCAACATAATTTCAATTACTCGATTTCAGTTACCCAATTTCACTTACCCAATTTTAGTTATCCAATGTTACTTACCCGATTTTACTAACTCAATTTTGTTACCAACTTTTACTTACTCAGTGTTATTTATCCGATTTTACTAACTCAATTTTGTTACCAACTTTTACTTACTCAGTGTTATTTATCCGATTTTACATACCTGATTTTAGTTACTTAATTTTACATACCCAATGTTACTCACTTGATACTCAATTTCACTTACATATATATATATATATATATATATATATATATATATATATATATATATATATATATATATATATATATATATATATATAGAGAGAGAGAGAGAGAGAGAGAGAGAGAGAGAGAGAGAGAGAGAGAGAGAGAGAGAGAGAGAGAGAGAGAGAGAGAGAGAGATGATCATGTAGGAACACTTCTTAGACAAGGGAATTGTAAGAGCCGTAGTCTTTCGGACCGAGATCGGACCATAGCCGAGTTTGGCTTTGGGCCGAGATCGGCCAGCCGCACCCGCGGGCACATGGTGCCGCCCCTACGGCTTCCCGCCCCTGCGGTCCTGACTGCAGCCCCTGCGGTTTCCGGCGGCTGCAGCCGGCTTTGTTGACTCCTTTGACCCATGCTTTACCCTTAACTCTTCTTATTCCTTACCTTAGCTGATCAAGGGTTCCTTCTTCATCTTTCTTCCCAGCTCTCACGCCTTGCTTGCCTCCTTGCTCCCTTGTCTTCCTTGAACTTGTTCTTGTTCTTTTTTGGCTTTAGAAGAGTTGTAAGTGTAACTTGTGTTAGTGGTGGATGGTTGATGTATGCTGAGCTTGGAAGCCAGCTGCTAAGTGTGTGGTCTTCTCCTGCAGCCTAGAACTCCCCAAGGTGGTAAGTGATCTTGCTTCCTCTCTTTCCTTTCCTTGATTCCATCTCTTTAGCTTAGGTTTAGATGCATGTATAAGTGTGTATTGATGTGGGTTTATTTATGTATATACTTGTATGTAACTTTGGATGAGTGAAGACGTGATTTGATCACGAGAAGAGCCGAAGAGAAGCCGCAGGATAACTTCCTGCGTTGTCGCCGCCCCCGCGGCCAGAAGCCGCCGCCCCGTGGCACCTGTGTCGCAGCACCCGCGCCGTGCCAGCGTTGCCAGCGGCCCATGTCACCGCCCCGCGGCTGAGTGCCGCCGCGCCTGCGGTCGCCTGTGTTCCGCCCCTGCGTCTCTCCTTCACGCAGGTGCGTCTTGTTCCGGTTCTACCTAGAGTTAGGTAGATCCTTTCCTTTCCTAGTGAACGGTAGTAGCATGCTAGGTACGAGTATGAGGATAGAATGAGGTTGAGTACGGTATTGTTTATGCCGGTTACGGCTTTGGAATATGATCCTTATGGATCCCTTGGGTCTAGGTGTGACCCCTGTTATGGATATGAGTGTGATATATGTGTTATACCTTGTTTAGGCTGTGTTGATCTCCAGAGCGGAGCCGTTTGAGGTTGAGTCTGAGACTCCCGAGGTTGAGGTAAGTCCATAGGACTTACTTAGTTGCCATCCTTATATTGGATGTGTGCATGAGTGGTGTGTGTATATGCTTGATAGCCCGTGTTATGATATTGTTGTTACCGACCTATGGTCTATTGATTTCCCATTGTAGGGCCGTGACAACTATCCTTTCATCCCACCGGGAGTCTGGAGGTTCTCTACGGGCATGCCTGTATGGATTAGTGGGCCGGCCACCTGTCCACTCCCATAGGGTACACGGGAGGTGGGACCGGATCCCCACTCCAGCTGGCACTATTCCCGAGAGGCGAGGGTTATATTCCTCGTGTCACATACGTTCATATTGAGATATTTATATATATGAGTTGAGTGTTGGACGATGATTATAAAGATAATAAACCGGGTAAATGCGTGATATCATGATGAGGTGTTTAGTACTTTCTGATGTGTGTGTGTGCTCCTACATCTTCTTATATATGTGTATGGTTAGCTAACGGTTTTAAACCGTGTTGTAGATGCTTTGCAGGTTAGGAGAGCTGTAGAGTGATCCAGAGCGGGTGATCTGCTGAGGGCTCCGTACACTGGGGTCGTACTCGTGGGTTACGGGATATTTTGATCATGTATATACGTTATGTTTTGTTTGTACTCAGCAGCGTTGTACAAACCTTTGATACTTTTATAACAGTTTGATGTTTTGCATTTAATCTATCGGTGCCTTGTTGTAAGATTCAGTGAACTTGTTGTCAGGCTAGGGTCAGGATCCATTGTGAGATCCTAGCCCAGTAGCATTCCGATTCCTACGGATTTGGGGTGTTACAAAGTTGGTATCAGAGCCAGGTTGACAACAATGACACTAGTAATCTGAACCCGAAAGGGGTCTGACTTTTCAAAAGGTTTTGGTTTTGAAATGAGTACAAAATAATTTGGGATATCGTGTACGTGAGCCATCACCCCTCTGAAGATCTCGACATTATAGGTATATATATATAGATAGATACTATTTGATGTGATGTGTGATCTATATATCTATACATACGGCATATATATAGCTTCCTGAGTAGGTTACGTCCTCTACAGATGTTTCAGACTAGAGCACCTGCAGCTGGACGGGGTAGAGGTAGAGGTAGACCCCCTCTAGGTAGAGGACGGGGTAGGATTCCTGCTGCTGATGTACGGGTAACAGTAGCGCTTCAGGAGAATGTGGATGAGAGTGCCGCCTCGGGAACTGGGAATGGTATAGCTGAGAGACATACACCACAGCGAGTCCAGTCAGATAACTCGGGTTATGTCATTATGAGGGGACCATATTTCCGTGCGTATATTAGACAAGTGGAAGAGGCTGCTAGAGCAGGTGAACGTATTCCTGATCTGCCAGTACAAGGGGAATCATTTGAAGGATTGCATAGAATTACTCAGGTGTCAGTTGTACCGGCACGTGCTGCTGAGATTACCCGAGTTTCAAGGGAGCATAGAAGGTCTGGGAAGAGACAACGGACAGGACAGATCAGTGATACTGGTGGGGTTGCTGGCTCAAGGCAAGGTCAGAATCGCCAGAGTCAACCCTCACCTGTACCAGTTACAGATCAAGGACGGCGATGTTTTAATTGTGGTAAGTATGAACATATGCGACGAGAGTGCACGAGGCCAA
The DNA here is from genome assembly GCA_002319775.1 of Fagopyrum tataricum. Lineage (NCBI taxonomy): Eukaryota > Viridiplantae > Streptophyta > Magnoliopsida > Caryophyllales > Polygonaceae > Fagopyrum > Fagopyrum tataricum. The sequence continues at coordinate 65,055,399 of CM008279.1, forward strand.
CCGTGACTTGTTATGTCTGTGGCAGACCAGGTCACATACATATTTTCTGTAGACATGGCGGAGCTTTGTCTCAGCCGGGTTCTTTTCCTGTTAGGGTAGCTGGGGGTGGACAGAGGTCACCTCATCAACAGCAACGACAACAACCTGGGCCGACCAGAGGTGCTAAAGGAATGGTAGGTTCTGAACGATACCAGAGACGCTTAAGTTACCCCGCAGCTGCATTGGTTGCTGCTACAGGTCCACGGTGTTTTAACTGTAATGATCCTGGACATTTACGACCAACATGCACGTATCCGTTAGTGACTTGCTTCACTTGTGGTGGGCAAGGTCACCTAGAGATTTTCTGTAGATGGGGCGGAGTTCTATCACAACAAAGTTCGTTTCCTGCCCTTGCAGTGGGAGGTGGACAGAGATTACCTCAGCAGATACAGGAACCGTGGAGAATCCCAGATTGCCTTACTACTCCGGGAGCTGCTCCGGGACCGAGTAGAGGCTTAGGTCGGGATGGTGATGCGGTGGACACCAGAGGACCACAAGGTCTAGTTTTGCAATGAGGAGTGTAGAGGAGCCAGCCACATCGACTGATACAGGTACCTTTCTAATGTCCTAGATTGCCTGTTAGAGTTTTATGTGATACGAGTGCGACGCACTCTTTTATTTCCGATGCCTGTATAGAGTACCTGAGCCTATATGTGGTTGAGGGAATACCCTTTAGTATAGGGTTACCGAGGGTAGTGGGGTCAGAGGTACCCGTGAGATCAGTGACTGTCCCGTTTCTATAGGGACCCGTGTGTTACTTGTTGATCTTTGTATCATGCCAGTAGTGTATGAGAATATCCTTTTAGTTATGGTTTGGAGGGTTAGGCATCAGACTGTATGATATGTAGGTAGGAGGACTGTCACAATCTCCACCGAGTTAGGTCAGGTATAGTGACCAGTGCGGTACGTGTAGCGAAATTGACACAGGTGATGAGACCTTCTGGTGTTATGCCATGAAGGAGGGGGAGAGTCCAACGTTAGAGGATATCCCAGTTGTTTGTGAGTTTACTGATGTTTTTGCTGAGCCGTCCAGTTTTCCGCCTCAGAGGAATGTGGATTTCAGTATCGAGTTAGAGCATGGTACGAGACCCATCTCGAAGGCCCATACTGGATGGCGCCTGTCGAGATGCTGGAGCTGAAGAAGCAACTAGAGGAGTTGGCTGAGAAGGGCTTCATTCGCCCTAGTGTGTCCCCATGGGGAGCACCTGTCCTCTTCGTACGAAAGAAGGACGGATCACTGAGGTTATGCATAGATTACAGAGAGCTGAACAAGGTGACCATCAAGAACAAGTATCCACTGCCATGTATTGATGATTCGTTAGATCAGCTATAGGGAGCGAATGTGTTCTCCAAGATTGACTTGCGTTCCGGGTATCACCAGCTGAGGGTGAGGGAGCAGGATGTGCACAAGACAGCATTCCGGACCAGATATGGCCACTATGAGGTTGTAGTGATGCCATTTAGGCTTACGAATGCCCCAACCGTCTTTATGGAGTTGATGAACAATATCTTCATCGACTTCCTGGATCAGTTGTGGTGGTTTTATTGATGACATTCTAGTGTACTCTCGCAGTGGAGAGGAGCATGCAGGACATTTGAGGACTGTATTGCAGGTTTTGCGGGATAGAGAACTTTATGCTAAGTTCTCTAAGTGTGAGTTCTGGATGCCAGAGGTAGCATTCCTGGGTTCCATTGTTTCCACCAAGGGATCCATATGGATCCAGTGAAGATAGAGGTTGTAGCAGCATGAACGATACCGACGAACGTCAAAGAAGTATGTAATTTCCTTGGCCTAGCCGGCTATCACAAACGCTTTGTGGAGGGCTTTTCTATGATTGCCCATCCACTGATGAGGTTGCTGAGGAAGACTACCAGATTTGTGTGGTCTGATCAGGGTATGCAGAGTTTTGAGTAGCTGAAGAGATGTCTGATTTCCGTTCCTGGGTTGGCACGGCCAGAGGGTACAGTTGATTTTGTGGTTACAGAGATGCATCCAAGCTAGACTTGGGAGGTATATTGATACAACAAGAAACTGACTACATCAAAAATAAACGACTTCTTATATGTATAAAGTCGAGTTTTAACGACGGCCTAAAATAAATTTTAACGATGACTATATTAATTTTATAAAAAACATTTTAACGACCAAATTTTCTCTATAAAATATAATAACGACCCAATATGAAAATAATTTAACGATCAAATTTCTTATAAAATATTTAACGACCAAATTTAACCAACATTCTTTCCATATTACAAATTTTAACGACCAAATTTAATGAACAATTCTAAATAATTCAGCTAGCATAAAGTTTAACGACCAGATTTAACGACTAAAATTTAACGACCCACAAAAATTTAACGATGACTATATTAGTTATATAAAAAAAAAAAATTTTGATAAGATTTTAATTGGTTAAAAAACATTTTAACCACCAAGTTTTCTCTATAAAATATAATAACAACACAATATGAAAATAATAACGACCAAAACAAATTTTAACGACCAATCCTAACAAGTTTAACGATCAAATTTCTTATAAAATTTATTAACGATCAAATTTCTCTATAAAATATATTAACGACCAAATATATTAACGATCAATTGTTTCAACGTTTATTTTTGGGATAGCCCAAAAATAAGAAATTTATTTTCCTAATTTGTATCATATTTAATGAATGAATAATGAAAAGTGAACAATCATGTGATTCTCACCTTAGGAAGCTTATTATGCACTTTCCATCACGAACGTACAAAATTTAATCAAACGGATCTTAGAAGTTCCTATTCCCTACTATAAGGACTATTCATACCAGATCCTGACTATATATATATACACCTAATCTGGTGTAGGGAGTAGGAACCTCTATAAGGCGTCCGATTAAAAAATGAACGTTCAAGATATTGACACACTATAAGATTTCATATGCGTGAAACACTGGATAAAGATTAAAAAAAATCTCTTTCATTATGTAGAAATTTAATTATGGAAAGAGAATAATATTATGTGAATGCACTTTTGAATATTGATACGGCCATTTTGGACAGAATTAAACCATTTCATATCGATATATATGATTATAACAATTATGTGAATGGTTTAAACCATTTTGGACATAATTAAACCATTCCATATTTAGTGTGATATATGATTATAACAATTAACTACATACCATATTTATCATTAGAATCATTTTAATTATGTCAATAAAATAGCTTTTAGGATTGTGCGGCTATGATAAATATGATATGTTCCTATTCCCTACACATGATGCAGTCTATGATTTTAGTCCATTTCGAAAGTGCATTCACATAATGATAAATATGGTATGTAGTTAATTATTATAATCTTTTATAAAAATATTCCATATTTAGTGTGATATATGAGTCGTTCAGTTAATTAGATCGTGCGGCTATGATATGTTCCTATTCCCTATACATGAATAGGTTCCTACTCGATCCTATCTCTATCTCTATCTCTATTTCTATCTCTATCTCTCTATATATAACCTCACGAATAAGTCTACGATTTTAACTCCTCAAATATCTATTTTCTTCATCTTAGGATTATCTCTTTTCTTCTTTCTAAGATATCTCTTTTCTTCTTCCTAGTATTTTCTAAGATATCTTATTTATCTTTCTTTCTTCCTAGAATAATAAAACACATAAGTTTTTTTTCTTATAGTAATTAAAAATTAAAAGTGCAGTCCCTTTTTACTTACACTCTCCTTCTTTTTTTTTTTGAAAGTTAAAAAGTATATTATTAAGAGAGGCCTGCAGTAGCTGTATTACAAACAGAGAGAGGGAAATTTGATAACCAAATATTAGAAGAATTATTGGGAATTAAAATTCGGCTGGCACAGTGAGTAGAAGAGTTTGTTGTGCGTTTTACATGGTTGAAGCTGACAGACGTAGAAAGCGGGAGAGTGTTGATGATATCTTCACAGAGGACATCGATGTATGCTCGCTCTCCAATTCCATTTTGCAGACGCATAATCAAAGAAGAAGAATCAGATTCCATGATCAAAGATGAAGCTGGAAGCGGTGGCAGTGCAGAGAGGCCAAATAACAAAGCAGCAACTGTAACGTCTGAGAATTTTAGAAATTAATATATCTTTTTATTCTCTTTCCGTAAATTATTTTCCGTAAATGTTCGGTAAATATTTCCGACCCGCAACCCGTAAATTATTTTTACGGATATGTCCGGGAATTTTTCCGACCGTAGCGTCCATTACGGAATTATTTTTACGGGTTTCGATCCCGATCTTTATTTCTTTCTTTTCCTTCTTCCCTCTTTTTTTTCTTTTCCACGTGGACATGCTGGGCCCACCTGCTTGTCTTCTTTCTCCACTGCTCCACGCCAAGAGCAGCTCCCGCCCAGCTACCCTGCAGACTGCCGCCCGTGCTACACCTAGCCGACTCCTCGCTCAGCTCCCGCTCTACAGCCTAGCCTAGCCCGACCCCTTGACCTCCAGCTCTCTCACACTATCTCCCTCCTGAGTTCTCTCACTCTCCCGAACACCCTCAATCTCCACCTCCCATCACCTTCCTTCTCTCTCTGTAACCTTGCCTCAAGCTCAACTCCCCTGCAGCAACTCGATCCCATCCCTCGAGCTCATCGGGACACCTCTATCTCTCCAGTCGTCCTCGCCGGACCTGTCACTTCGGCAAGCAAACCAGCCACCACCAGGGAAGCCCTTCCCTCGCCCGAGCCTTGTCTGCACCTCGGCCGAGCCTTGTCTGCACCTCGGCCGAGCCTCGTCTACACCTCGGTCGAGCCCCTTCTGCACCTCGGCCGAGCCTCCTCTGCATCACGGTCGAACTGCCATCTCGCCCTCCTTCCCCGACCGGGATACCCTCACCTTCTCAGCACTGCTTTATCCTCGCTGGAGCTAGAGGCCGCCGCCACCCCTGCAACCGCCGGCGGGACCGACGAGCCGTCCTCCTCCCGGGCCGAAGCCTCCCCGCGCCTGCGCCTCCCTCCCCGCCGCCGCAGTGAGCTGTACAACCCTTTGGCTTATTACAGCCGGCCCCCCCTCCTTTTTAGGTTACGAAGCCCGGTAAAGGCCGATGAATCCATATTGACGTTCATAGGTCATCTTCCGTCCTCCGACATCCTGTGTTGTATTCTTCCCAAGGGAAGCAGGAGTGTTTGTGAGTTAGCATTGGGACGAGGTAAGTCTCCGGACTTACTTAGCGCGTATTCTATGTATTAGCATGATGCGTGTTTGGTGGTGTATGTTTACGTATTTGTCATAATCATTAAACCGGTAAAATAGGACCACCGACTTTTATAAGTAGTTTTGGCCCAAGTGTGTGATAACGGGCGGTGACATCATCTGCCAACTCTTGCGAGAGTGGGAGGTTCTCGGCGACTAGCCGTGCGGGTGAGACGGACGGATACATCCTTACCGTGCCTTGCCGGAAATAGGGACCGGGGCGAGACCATTGGGGTCTCGTGTCACAACCGAAGTTGAATTAGAACGGGATACGAGTTAAGAAAATTAAAGATAATAACCCGGACTTGCGTGATTTATGTTTTGTTATTCTTATGTGTGTTTGTGCCTTTCCCATTATTCTAATGCTTAGAATGCGAGCTAACGGTTTTAAACCGTTTATGTAGTTGACTTGCAGGTTTGGGACGCCGCCGAGTAAGGCGGAGGAGTGGACAGCCGGGGTCCCCGTACATTATAGGACGGGGAATATTTTTTTTTCGAGTCGTTTTCACCTTGTTGTTTATTGAATGTTGACGCACTTTAACTTTGTATCGTATTATGAGGTTTTGAGGACTCGGCTGAGTTTCCCAGTTGTACTTTTACATTTCGCTTTCCGCATACATTAAACATGTTTTCGAGTTTTCCGCCTTTATTCTGTGCGTTGTTGAAAGGTCCAGTGAAATTGTTGTCAGGCTAAGGGTCGGGACCCACTGTGCGGTCTCGCCCGTAGCACCCCGAGTCCCGCGGATTTGGGGTGTTACAAAAGTGGTATCAGAGCCAGGTTGACAACAATGACACTCGCAATCTTTCTAAAGGCCGAATGAGGTATGAAACAGAACGCCCATGGGTTCTGACTTTTCGTTTTCAAAATCATATGCATGAGTCGGGTTTGGGTTAGAATGTACGGGACCACCGCTCCTTCCGCAAACCTCGGCGACGTATAGCTCTGGGTTAGAAGTAGGTATAGCTGTATATACATGTATTTAGTTACGTATATGACCTTAGGATGTGTGGGCACTTACGCCTTGGATGTAATATGTTATTATTTATCTTATGCTATGAGAATTAACGGATTAAACCATGAATAAGTACTTGAGTAATCGTAATTAAATAAAACGTCTTCCGAAACCAGATGGCATGCACGAGAGCTACCGCGTATGTAGGACCCGCTAGGGGTTTACCGCCACTTCCCCCTACCGCATCGAGAGGACGGGGACGAGTAGGAAGACCTCCCGGTACGAGAGGTAGAGGTCGGGGACGCATCCCCATTGCGGACCAACTAGTTGTGGGTGCACCAGCAGCAGAGGCCCCAGTAGAGGAGGTCGCAGAGAGCGTCATTCCCGAGGCTAGGGATAGGACCGTGGTTAGGTCAGGAGTTCAGGGTTCTTCATCTACCAAGACCGGGGGAGCGTCCGTGGCAGCTACTGTTTTTGGAGATTACGTACGTCGGGTAGAGGAGGCGTTTAGGACTAGAGCACCACCTCCCGCACCATCAGTGCCTGCACCTGCACCAGCGAGATCAGCTGAGGTCACACAAAGGGTGACCCAGGTTCGGGCTGCACCGGAGATAGTTGCACCAGCAATTGTTGCACCCGAGCCAGTTGTGGAGATTGTCAGGCCGAGAGACGAGCTGAGGTCTCCGAGACCTGATTCATGGTTGAAGGCTTTCAACCAGCAGCATGTACCCTACTTCGACGGGAAGGTAGGGTTAGAGGTGGAGCATTGGATTGGGCATGTAGAGTCAGCACTAGAGGTGATCCGTTGCCCAGAGGAGAGACAGGTCGAGATAGTCCAGACCTTGTTCCGTGAGCAGGCCCATTTCTGGTGGAGGACAGTTAGAGGCGGTGTGACCCGGATGGAGCAGCTACTGAGCCTTGTTAGGGAGACTTTTTGCCCAGATTCCCTGAGGAGCGACAGAGTTCAGGACTTCCTCGAGGCAGGATTTGAGGATGTCCCCATTATAGAGGCGATCAGACGATTCCGGGCGGAGTTGGCCTTGTTGGGACCTTTCGCACCTCCAGCGGACCAGCATGTCTACCTCTTTTTCCGGAGACAGAGGGAGTCCACCCGCGCTTACCTTGCGGGATTCCGTTGTACATCCCTGGCGGAGTACCAAGACAGAGTTTCGGCTTATGAGAGAGACCGCCCTGGACATAGGAGGGCGACACAGTCCGGAGGGCCGGACAAGAGACAAAGGACATCCCCATCTGGTTCAGGGACAGGAGTAGCAGGTCAGGGGCGTAGCCAGACCCAGGGACATTTAGGTCCTCAGACTCAGAGGCAGGCATCAGATAGGGCACGGCAGTGCTATGGTTGTGGGGAGTATGGACACATAAAGAATGAGTGCAGGAGACCGCCAGTGGCTTGCTTCACTTGTGGCCAGATGGGCCACCGAACAACTTTTTGCCGTCAGGGCAAGTCCCAGTCTCAGCAGGGTTCTTCGCCTGCTGGCAGAGCAGGAGGCAGTCAGAGGCCGCCTCAGTATCAGTCTCAAGGCTTTCAGCAGAGGAGCCAAGGTCAGGGACATGGTCAGGGACATGGTCAGACTCGTACACAGGGATCAGCCCCGGGACAGGGCCGAGGCAGAGGATTTCCACGGAGGCGGGACACGAGGTGATCTTCCGAGGGTGGGACCTCGGAAAGACAGGTACCATCATTAGCGCGGTCCGAGCCGCTCGACTTATCGGGCAGGGATGCGAGGCCTTCTGGTGTTATGCCATGAAGGAGGAGTCGGGACCATCACTGGAGGAGATTCCAGTGGCTTGTGAGTTTGAGGATGTTTTCGGGGAGCCACCCGGGCTACCTCCGCAGAGGAGCGTAGATTTTTCTATTGAGTTGGAGCCCGGCTCGAGGCCGATCTCCAAGGCTCCATACCGCATGGCGCCGATCGAGATGCTGGAGTTGAAGAAGCAGCTCGAGGAGTTGGCCGAGAGGGGATTCATACGCCCGAGAGTTTCCCCTTGGGGTGCACCAGTCCTCTTCGTTAAGAAGAAGGACGGATCCTTGAGGCTTTGCATCAACTACCGGGAGTTGAAAAAAGTCACCATCAAGAACAAGTACCCTTTACCGCGCATTGATGATTTGCTGGACCAGTTGTAGGGAGCTTCCATATTTTCTCGTATTGATTTGAGGTCGGGATATCACCAGCTGAGGGTGAGAGAGGAAGACATTCAGAAGACGGCATTCAGGACGAGGTACGGCCACTACGAGTTTGTCGTGATGCCATTCGGGCTCACGAATGCACATGCCGTCTTCATGGAGTTGATGAACGGCGTCTTCATCGACTTCTTGGACCAGTTCGTAGTAGTATTCATAGACGATATCTTGGTCTACTCCCGGAGTGGGGAGGAGCACGAGGGACACTTGAGGACGGTACTTCGAGTCCTCCAAGATAGAGAGCTTTACGCTAAGCTCTCTAAGTGTGAGTTTTGGATGTCCGAGGTGGCATTTTTAGGACATATTGTTTCTGCCGAGGGTGTCATGGTCGACCCGGCGAAGATAGAGTCTGTTTCTTCATGGTTGCCTCCTAAGACGGTCAGGGAGGTGCGCAGCTTCTTGGGTCTAGCGGGGTACTACCGCCGCTTCGTTGAGGGATTCTCCGTGATTGCACGACCGCTCACTTCCTTACTGAGGAAGTCTACCAGGTTTGTTTGGTCCGAGCCTTGCCAGCGCAGCTTTGAGGAACTGAAGAGGAGGTTGACCTCCGCTCCCGTGTTATCCTAGCCAGAGGGCGTAGAGGACTTTGTGGTTTATAGTGACGCCTCCAAGCTAGGCTTGGGGTGCGTGTTGATGCAGAGGGGTAGGGTTATTGTGTACGCTTCTCGGCAGCTGAAGCCGTACGAGGAGAACTACCCTACCCATGATCTCGAGTTAGCGGCAGTGATCTATGCTCTGAAGATCTGACGACACTACTTGTACGGGACTACCTGCTAGATCTTCACAAACCATAAGAGTCTGAAGTACATATTCACTCAGCGGGAGTTGAATAACCTCCAGAGGAGATGGTTGGAGCTCATTAAGGATTTTGATCTACAGATTTTATATCATCCCGGGAACGCGAACGTAGTTGCTGATGCTTTGAGTAGGAGGACACCTCGAGAGGAGGCGATAGCTCGGCTTACGGTTCAGCCTCAGCTGCAGACGGATTTGATGGGCTTAGAGTTGGATATCCGGTTTCCAGGTACGGACAGTCGTTTGTCCGAGTTAGAGGCGTTACCTGACCTGTCCGGAGAGATCCTACAGAAGCAGGAGAGCTGCCCCGTTTTGATGAGGATCCAGGACAGGATGTCCCGGGGAGAGGCACCACACTTTGTCGTAGGAGCAAATGGACTCTTGAGACGTTAGGGACGCATTTGTGTACCGTCGGATCCGGAGCTGAGAGAGCGGATCTTGCGTGAGGCCCATTCCACACCTTACTCCGTGCACCCAGGCGCGAGTAGGATGTACCAGGACCTTAGGAGATCTTATTGGTGGGGCGGGCTCAAGCCCGATGTAGCTAGTTATGTGGCCCGATGCGCGACCTGCCAGCAAGTCAAGATCGACCACCATAGACCCGGAGGAGAGCTTCACCCACTGCCCGTGCCGCAGTGGAAGTGGGAGGACATATCTATGGACTTCGTGACCGGCCTGAGGCCGAGTAGGAGCTTTGACGTGATATGGGTGGTAGTAGACCGGTTGACGAAGACCGTGCCGCAGTGAAACGTGCGGTCTTGTAAGCCGATCTACTACCACCCATATCGCGTCAAAGCTCCTACTCGGTCTCAGACCTGTCACGAAGTCCATGGATATATCCTCCCACTTCCACCGCGGCACTGGCAGTGGGTGAAGCTCTCCTCCGGGTCTCTGGTGGTCGATCTTGACCTGCTGGCAGGTCGCGCATCGGGCCACAAATCTAGCAACATCGGGCTTGAGCCCGCCCCACCAATAAGATCTCCTAAGGTCCTGGTACATCTTACTCGCGCCTGGGTGCACGGAGTAAGGTGTGGAATGGGCCTCATGCAAGATCCGCTCTCTCAGCTCCGGATCTGATGGTACGCAAATACGCCCCTGGCGTCTCAAGAGTCCATCTGCTCCTACGACAAAGTGCGGTGCCTCTCCTCTGGACATCCTGTCCCGGATCCTCATCAAAATGGGGCAGCTCTCCTACTTCTGTAGGATCTCTCCAGACAGGTCAGGTAACGCCTCTAACTCGGACAAACGACTGTCCGTACCTGGAAACCGGATATCCAACTCTAAGCCCATCAAATCCCTCTGCAGCTGAGGCTGAACTGTAAGCCGAGCTATCACCTCCTCCCAAGGTGTCCTCCTACTCAAAGCATCGGCGACTACGTTCGCCTTCCCGGGATGGTATAAAATCTCTCCAAGTCAAAGTCCTTGATGAGCTCCAGTCATCTCCTATGGCGGTTATTCAACTCCCGCTGAGTGAATATGTACTTCAGACTCTTATGGTCTGTGAAGATCTGGCAGGTAGTCCCGTACAAGTAGTGTTGCCAGATCTTCAGAGCATGGATCACTGCCGCTAACTCGAGATCATGGGTAGGTTAGTTCTCCTCGTACTGCTTCAGCTGCCGAGAAGCATACGCAATAATCCTATCCCTCTACATCAACACGCACCCCAAGCCTAGCTTGGAGGCGTCACTATAAACCACAAAGTCCTCTACGCCCTCTGGCTGGGCTAACACGGGAGCGGAGGTCAACCTCCTCTTCAGCTCCTCAAAGTTGCGCTGACAAGGCTCGGACCAGACGAACCTGGTAGACTTCCTCAGCAAGGAAGTGAGCGGTCGTGCAATCACGGAGAAACCCTCAACAAAACGGCGGTAGTATCCCGCTAAGCCCAAGAAACTGCGCACCTCCTTGACCGTCCAAGGAGGCGGCCATGAGGTAACAAACTCTATCTTCGCCGGGTCGACCATGACACCCTCGGCGGAAACTATATGTCCAAAAAATGCCACCTCGGACATCCAAAACTCACACTTAGAGAGCTTAGCGTAAAGCTCTCTATCCTGGAGGACTCGAAGTACCGTCCTCAGGTGTCCCTCATGCTCATCTCTACTGCGGGAGTAGACTAAGATGTCGTCAATAAATACCACCACGAACTGGTCCAAGAAGTTGATGAATATGCCGTTCATCAACTCCATGAAGACGGCAGGTGCATTCGTGAGCCCGAATTGCATCACGACAAACTCATAGTGGCCGTATCTCGTCCTGAATGCTGTCTTCGGTATGTCATCATCTCTCACCCTAAGCTGGTGGTATCCCGATCTCAAATCGATACGTGAAAATACGGAGGCTCCCTGCAACTGATCCAGCAAATCGTCAATGCGCGGTAACGGGTACTTGTTCTTGACGGTGACTTTGTTCAACTCCCGGTAATCGATACATAGCCTCAACGATCTGTCCTTCTTCTTAACGAAGAGGACCGGTGCACCCCAAGGGGAAACGCTCGGGCGTATGAAACCCCTATCGGCTAACTCCTCGAGCTGCTTCTTCAGCTCCAACAACTCGATCGGCGCCATGCGGTATGGGGCCTTGGAGATCGGCCTAGTGCTGGGCTCCAACTCAATAGTGAAGTCAATGCTCCTCTGCGGTGGTAGCCCAGGTGGCTCCCCGAAAACGTCCTCAAACTCACAAGCCACTGGAATCTCCTCCAGTGATGGTCCCTTCTCCTCCTACTTCATGGCATAACACCAGAAGGCCTCACATCCCTGCCCGATAAGTCTAGCGGCTTGAACGGCGCTAATGACTGTACCGGCTTTCCCGAGGTCCCAACCTCGGAAAATCACCTCCTGCCCCGTCTCTGTGGAAATCGTCACGGTCCTCCGGCTGATGTCCAAAACGGCATGATGGCGGTCCATCCAATCCATACCCAAGATGACTTCTTCATGTACTAAGTGCATGACAAAGAAGTCGGCTAACCAATCTCGGTTTCCCAACCGAACGGGGCAACCGCGTACCTCTCGGGTACCACTAACCCTACCTCCATCGGGTAACCCTATAGTGAAGGGTCTCCCCTCTATCGTAGCTAAGGACAACCTAGCTACACAATCATCGGATATAAACGAGTGCGTAGCACCCGTATCAAATAAAACTCGGACCGAAAAACCGTGAATCTGAATAGTACCTGGGGCTGCCGGCGCTGGAGGGTCAACTGCACTCCTCAACTCGAATACTCTGGCCTGAGTGCCTCTGGTCTCCTCTGTACCTCCATTACGGCCTCTGCCTCGGCCCTGTCCCGGGGCTGATCCTTGTGCACGAGTCTGACCTTGTCCTTGACCCTGGCACCTCTGCTGAGAGCCCTGTGACTGATACTGGGGAGGTCTCTGACTGCCTCCTCCTCTGCCAGCAGGCGAAGAACCCTGATGTGACTGGGACTGGCCCTGACGGCAAAAAGCTGCTCGGTGGCCCATCTGGCCACAAGTAAAACAAGCCACGGGTGGCTTCCTACATGTATCCCTCATGTGTCCAAACCCTCCACAACTGTAGCACTGACGTCTCCCATCTGATGCCTGTCTCTGAGTCTGAGGACCTGATCGCCCCTGGTCCTGGCTACGCCCCTGACCTGCTACTCCTGCACCTGAACCAGATGGGGCGGTCCTCTGCCTCTTGTCCGGTCCCCCTGACTGTGTCGCTCTCCTATGTCCAGGGCGGTCTCTCTCATAAGCCGAAGCTCTGTCCTGGTACTCCGCCAGGGATGTACAACGGAATCCCGCAAGGTAAGCGCGGGTAGACTCCCTCAGTCTCCGGGAAAAGAGGTAGACATGCTGGTCCGCTGGAGGTGCGGAAGGTCCCAACAAGGCTAGCTCAGCCCGGAATCGTCTGATCGCCTCTATAACGGGGACATCCTCGAATCCTGCCTCGAGGAAGTCCTGAACTCTGTCGCTCCTCAGTGAAGCTGGGCAAAAAGTCTCCCTCACGAGGCTCAGTAGCTGCTCCATCCGGGTCACACCGGCTCTAACTGTCCTCCACCAGAAATGGGCCTGCTCACGGAACAAGGTCTAAACTATCTCGACCTGTCTCTCCTCAGGGCAACGGATCGCCTCTAGCGCTGACTCCACGTGACCAATCCAGTGCTCCACCTCTAACCCTACCTTCTCGTCGAAGTAGGGTACATGCTGCTGGTTGAAAGCCTTCAACCATGAATCAGGTCTCGGAGACCTCAGCTCGTCTCTCCGCAACTGGCTCGGGTGCAACCACTGCTGGTGCAATTATCTCTGGTGCAACCCGAACCTGGGTCACCCTCTGTGTGACCTCAGCTGATCTCGCTCGTGCAGGTGCAGGCACTGTTGGTGCGGGAGGTGTGCTCCAGTCCTAAATGCCTCCTCTACCCGACGTACGTAATCTCCAAATACAGTAGCTGCCACGGACGCTCCCCCGGTCATGGTAGATGAAGAACCCTGAACTCCGGACCTAACCGCGGTCCCATTCCTAGCCTCGGGAACGATGCTCTCAGCTACCTCCTCTACTGGGGCCTCTGCTGCTGGTGCCCCCACAACTGGTGGGTCCGCAATGGGGACACGTCCCCGACCTCTACCTCTCGTACCTAGAGGTCTTTCTACTTGTCCCCGTCCTCTTGGGACGGTAGGGGGAAGTGGTGGTCTACCCTTATCGGGTCCTACGTATGTTGTCGCTCTCGTACGTGCCATCTGATTTCGTATTGCGTTTACTTAATTATAAATACATGGTACTATTTATAATCCGATATAATAACTTAAAGGGTAAATATAACATGTTCATAATACATATTCAAGGCATGCAAGCCCAACCATCCTAAGGTCACATAGTATCTAGATACATACAACTTTCACAATCACCCTAAGGTCATATGTTATATATATAACTATATAACTATGTACTTAAAATAATATAAGTACCTAATTCTAATCCAGAGATCTATGTCGACGAGGTTTGCGGAAGGAGTGGTGGTCCCGTACATTCTAACCCAATCCCGACTCATGCATATGATTTTGAAAACGAAAGGTCAGAACCCGTGGAGGTTCTGTTTTATACCTCATTCGGCCTTTAGAAAGATTGCGAGTTCCATTGTTGTCAACCTAGGGCTCTGATACCACTTTTGTAACGCCCCAAATCCGCGGGATTCGGGGCGCTACGGGCGAGACCTCACAATGGGTCCCGACCCTTAGCTTGACAACAATTTCACCGGACCTTCCAACATGGCACAAATAAAGGTCGAAAACTCAAATACGTTTTAATGTATGCGGAAACGTAAAGTACGAAACTACAACTTGGAAACTCAGCCGAGTCCTCAAAACAACATAATACGGTGCAAAAATCTAACATACGACAAAATCCATAATGATAACATAAAAACCATGACTAAAAACCATCCCCGTCCTAAGATGTACGGAGACCCCGGCTGTCCACTCCTCCGCCTTACTCGGCGGCGTCCCTAACCTGCAAATCATCTACATAAACGGTTTTAAACCGTTAGCTAGCATTCTAAGCATTAGAATAAAGGGGAAGGGCACAAACACACATAAAATCACAAAACATAAATCACGCAAGTCCGGTTTATCATCTTTATTTATTAACTCGTATCCCGTTCTAATTCAACTTCTGGTTATGACACGAGAACCACTGTGGTCTCGCCTTGGTCCCCCCACCGGCAAAGAATGGCACGGATGCCTCCTTCCATCTAACCCGCCGGGCAAGTCGCCGAGAATCCCCTAGACCCATGCCGGGCTAGGCAGTATTGTCACCGCCCATTATCATACACTTGGGCCAAACATAATTACATGGTCGGTGGTCCTATTTACCGGTTTCATAATTATAACATATATTTAAACACACACCACCCAACACGCATCTTGCTAATACGTAAAATACTCGCTAAGTAAGTCCGGGGACTTACCTCGTCCCAACGCTAACTCTCACGTTCCTGCTTCCCTTGGGAAGAATACAATACCTGCTCATAGCACGATATCTTATCAATACCTGCTCAACTTGAGAAGTCTAGGACTTCTACCCAAATGATCTATACAAGATCATTCAATTCCCATTCTAGAATCACATCCTAGAATCTATCATGCTCGTAACCCAACTCTTATAAACGTCCACAGGGTCTAGCAAGTCTATTATGTTTCCCTAAGGTTTCCAAAGCCACTACTTGGCATTTCCTCCAAGTTATTCTAATTCCAACCTATCATGATACTAAGGTATAACGCGTTCCTCAAACCTACGTTAAAATTCTGAAATTCCAATCTACGGTTAAAACCGCTAACACATTTCCCGGCAAAAGTCTATATTTTCTAACATATATTCTAAATTATATTAAATAAAGACGAGGGGGTTTAATCGTAATTATACCGAACACGAGGGAGGCCGACCGGAAGTACGCCTACGGACTTCCGAGTTTGCTGCGGTGGCGGGGACGGCAGAATCTCGGCCGGGATGCAGATGGCTCGGCCGAGATGCAAACTTGGCTTGGCCGAGATCACGTACAGGCTCGGCCGAGATCACGGACAGGCTCGGCCGAGATTACAGAGAGCTCGGCTGAGATCGCAGAGGAAGACAAGGCTGATGTGGCTTCCGCGGGGTGGCAGGGGAGGGCGCGGCCGCGGTTCTTCTGCAGGCGAGGGTGGCTCCAATGGCTCCTCGGTTGGCTGCAGTCGGCGGCGGCAGTGCTTCACCGTGGTCCAAGGTGGCGAGGGAGAAGGCCGGCGTCAACGGGCTCGCGCTAGAGGGCAGTGGCGGTACTCCGGCGAGCTCGAAGGAAGAATGCCCGCTGTAGCTTGTCTCGGTCACCTTGGAAGAGAAAGAGCGAGCCGGGACGGCTCGTGCTGGGTCCAATGGTGGTGGCTGTTCTCGGTGGTTCTCCGGGGTGGAGTTTGGCGGCAGAGAGCGAAATAGAGGGAGGAGGGAGATGGGGTTGGCTGGGTTGAGGCAATGGAAGGGGATGGCCGAGAACGAGGGGCCGCTGCAGGTTGGAGGGAGCGAGAGGTCGGCGACAAACCTGCAGGCCTAGGCCGGCTAGCTGGGCGGCTATGGCAGATTTGGCGTGGAGCAGTGGAGAAGAGAAGAGCGAGGGGTCATCTCGGTCACCTGGAAAAATCTCGGCCGAGATCGGTCTCAGCGGGGCCGAGATTTTTCTCTGGGAAGAAAAGAGAGGGGAAAGAAGGGAAGTAGGCATAAAGGTCGGGTCCGAACTCGTAAAATAACTCCGTATCGGACGTTACGGTCGGAATAAGTTCTCGGACATTTCCGTAATAATAATTTACGGAATTAATTACCGAACATCTCCGTGGCATAGTGTACGGAAAGAGGATAAATGCTAATTTATTTCTAAAATTCTCGATCATTGTTATATTTTTATTTTTAAATTTTCCGGACTTTACAACTAACACTCCTAAAAAGAAGTTTCGTCCCGAAACTTGCTAGACCCCATCACTCTCCATATACCCGTCTCGTAAACACGCGAAACTCTATCGGTCCTAAACCAAGTCTACGCATAGCAATCATGTTACGACCTCGCAAGTTACTCATCAATCAAGCAAAATCACATAACAATAAAGCAACAAGAAAGATCTCGGGACTAACCCGAGGGTCCTATCGATGTAGCCAGGCTCGCATAAAACTCAGGATAGTTCCTCCTGATACTATCCTCCGTCTCCCAGGTAGCCTCATCGGCTCCTCTCCTCGACCACTGTACTCACATCATCGGTATCTCCTTCGATCGAAGGCGTCTCGTACTCCGCTCTATGACCACTATCGGGTGCTCCGCGAAAGTGTGGTCCGGCTCGACCACTAGGTCCTCGTGACTAACGATGTGTCTCGGGTCATGTATGTACTCTCTCAGCTGAGAGACATGAAAGACCGGGTGTATACCCTCCAACCGTGGTGGCAGGGCTAGCCGGTATGCCACCTCACCGACTCTCTCCAAGATCTCGAATGGGCCGACATATCGGGGGCTTAACTTCCCCTTAATGCCGAACCGCCTGACGCCCCGTGTCGGTGATTCCCTCAACCAAACCTGAGCTCTCACTCTGAACTCGAGAGGTCTACGCCTCCTATCTGCATACGCCCTCTGCCGGCTCTGCGCGGCCAACATCCTCTCTCGAATCAAGGCGACTCTCGCCATGTCGTCCTATAACTGATCTGGAGCTAATACGCTAGAACTCCCCGGCTCGTCCCAACATAAGGGAGTACGGCATCTCCGTCCATACAATGCCTCATAAGGTGCCATCCCAATGGATGCGTGCCAGCTGTTATTATACGAAAACTCGACCAACGGGAGGTGATCTGGCCATACATGTCCCCAATCTAGCACGCATGCTCGTAACATATCCTCCAATGTCTGAATGGTCCGCTCGGACTGGCCGTCGGTCTGAGGATGGTATGCGGTGGTGAAATGGAGACTCGAACCTAGGGCGGCGTGTACCTGCTGCCAGAACCTCGAGGTAAAACGCCCGTCCCTGTCCGAGATGATGGTCATCGGTACCCCATGTAGTCTCACAATCTGACGGGTGAACTCCTCGGCTAAACGACTCACCGGCCACGTCTCCCGTATAGGAATGAAACGTGGGGTCTTCGTAAGCCGATCTACTACCACCCATATCGCGTCAAAGCTCCTACTCGGTCTCAGACCTGTCACGAAGTCCATGGATATATCCTCTCACTTCCACCGCGGCACTGGCAGTGGGTGAAGCTCTCCTCCGGGTCTCTGGTGGTCGATCTTGACCTGCTGGCAGGTCGCGCATCGGGCCACATATCTAGCAACATCGGGCTTGAGCCCGCCCCACCAATAAGATCTCCTAAGGTCCTGGTACATCTTACTCGCACCTGGGTGCACGGAGTAAGGTGTGGAACGGGCCTCATGCAAGATCCGCTCTCTCAGCTCCGGATCTGATGGTACGCAAATACGCCCCTGGCGTCTCAAGAGTCCATCTGCTCCTACGACAAAGTGTGGTGCCTCTCCTCGGGACATCCTATCCCGGATCCTCATAAAAATGGGGCAGCTCTCCTGCTTCTGCAGGATCTCTCCGGACAGGTCAGGTAACGCCTCTAACTCGGACAAACGACTGTCCGTACCTGGAAACCGGATATCCAACTCTAAGCCCATCAAATCCCTCTGCAGCTGAGGCTGAACCGTAAGCCGAGCTATCACCTCCTCCCGAGGTGTCCTCCTACTCAAAGCATCGGCGACTACGTTCGCCTTCCCGGGATGGTGTAAAATCTCCAAGTCAAATTCCTTGATGAGCTCCAGCCATCTCCTCTGGCGGTTATTCAACTCCCGCTGAGTGAATATGTACTTCAGACTCTTATGGTCTGTGAAGATCTGGCAGGTAGTCCCAAACAAGTAGTGTCGCCAGATCTTCAGAGCATGGATCACTGCCGCTAACTCGAGATCATGGGTAGGGTAGTTCTCCTCGTACGGCTTCAGCTGCCGAGAAGCATACGCAATAACCCTTAGAGAGCTTAGCGTAAAGCTCTCTATCCTGGAGGACTCGAAGTACCGTCCTCAAGTGTCCCTCATGCTCCTCTCTACTGCGGGAGTAGACTAAGATGTCGTCAATAAATACCACCACGAACTGGTCCAGGAAGTCGATGAATATGCCGTTCATCAACTCCATGAAGACGGCAGGTGCATTCGTGAGCCCAAATGGCATCACGACAAACTCATAGTGGCCGTATCTCGTCCTGAATGCCGTCTTCGGTATGTCCTCATCTCTCACCCTAACCTGGTGGTATCCCGATCTCAAATCGATACGTGAAAATACGGAGGCTCCCTGCATCTGGTCCAGCAAATCGTCAATGCGCGATAACGGGTACTTGTTCTTGACGGTGACTTTGCTCAACTCCCAGTAATCGATACATAGCCTCAAAGATCCGTCCTTCTTCTTAACGAAGAGGACCGGTGCACCCCAAGGGGAAACGCTCGGGCGTATGAAACCCCTATCGGCTAACTCCTCGATCTGCTTCTTCAGCTCCAACAACTCGATCGGCGCCATGCGGTATGGGGCCTTGGAGATCGGCCTAGTGCCGGGCTCTGACTCAATAGTGAAGTCAATGCTCCTCTGCGGTGGTAGCCCAGGTGGCTCCCCGAAAACGTCCTCAAACTCACAAGCCACTGGAATCTCCTCCAGTGATGGTCCCTTCTCCTCCTCCTTCATTGCATAACACCAGAAGGCCTCACATCCCTGCCCGATAAGTCTTATGGCTTGAACGGCGCTAATGACTGTACCGGCTTTCCCGAGGTCCCAACCTCGGAAAATCACCTCCTGCCCCGTCTCTGTGGAAATCGTCACGGTCCTCCGGCTGATGTCCAAAACGGCATGATGGCGGTCCATCCAATCCATACCCAAGATGACTTCTTCATACACTAAGTGCATGACAAAGAAGTCGGCTAACCAATCTCGGTTTCCCAACCGAATGGGGCAACCGCGTACCTCTCGGTTACCACTAACCCTACCTCCATCGGGTAACTCTATAGTGAAGGGTCTCCCCTCTATCGTAGCTAAGGACAACCTAGCTACACAATCATCGGATATAAACGAGTGCGTAGCACCCGTATCAAATAAAACTCGGACCGAAAAACTGTGAATCTGAATAGTACATGGGGCTGCCGGCGCTGGAGGGTCAACTGCACTCCTCAACTCGAATACTCTGGCCTGAGTGCCTCTGGTCTCCTGTGTACCTCCACTACGGCCTCTGCATCGGCCCTGTCCCGGGGCTGATCCCTGTGCACGAGTCTGACCTTGGCTCCTCTGCTGAGAGCCTTGTGACTGATACTGGGGAGGTCTCTGACTGCCTCCTCCTCTGCCAGCAGGCGAAGAACCCTGATGTGACTGGGACTGGCCCTGACGGCAAAAAGCTGCTCGGTGGCCCATCTGACCACAAATAAAACAAGCCACGGGTGGCTTCCTACATGTATCCCTCATGTGCCCAAACTCTCCACAACTGTAGCACTGACGTCTCCCATCTGATGCCTGTCTCTGAGTCTGAGGACCTGATCGCCCTTGGGCCTGGCTACGCCCCTGACCTGCTACTCCTACCCCTGAAACAGATGGGGCGGTCCTCTGCCTCTTGTCCGGTCCCCCGGACTGTGTCGCTCTCCTATGTCCAGGGCGGTCTCTCTCATAAGCCGAAGCTCTGTCCTGGTACTCCGCCAAGGATGTACAACAGAATCCCGCAAGGTCAACGCGGGTAGACTCCCTCAGTCTCCGGGAAAAGAGGTAGACATGCTGGTCCGCTGGAGGTGCGGAAGGTCCCAGCAAGGCTAGCTCCGCCCGGAATCGTCTGATCGCCTCTATAACGGGGACATCCTCGAATCCTGCATCGAGGAAGTCCTGAACTCTGTCGCTCCTCAGTGAAGCTGGGCAAAAAGTCTCCCTCACGAGGCTCAGTAGCTGCTCCATCCGGGTCACACCGGCTCTAACTGTCCTCCACCAGAAATGGGCCTGCTCACGGAACAAGGTCTGGACTATCTCGACCTGTCTCTCCTCAGGGCAACGGATCGCCTCTAGCGCTGACTCCATGTGCCCAATCCGGTGCTCCACCTCTAACCCTACCTTCCCGTCGAAGTAGGGTACATGCTGCTGGTTGAAAGCCTTCAACCATGAATCAGGTCTCGGAGACCTCAGCTCGTCTCTCGGCCTAGCAATCTCCGCAACTGGCTCGGGTGCAACATCTGCTGGTGCAACTATGTCTGGCGCAGCCCGAACCTGGGTCACCCTCTGTGTGACCTCAACTGATCTCGCTCGTGCAGGTGCAGGCACTGGTGGTGCGGGAGGTGGTGCTCCAGTCCTAAATGCCTCCTCTACCCGACGTACGTAATCTTCAAATACAGTAGCTGCCACGGACGCTCCCCTGGTCCTGGTAGATGAAGAACCCTGAACTCCGGACCTAACCGCGGTCCCATCCCTAGCCTCGGGAATGATGCTCTCAACTACCTCCTCTACTGGGGCCTCTGCTGCTGGTGCCCCCACAACTAGTGGGTCCGCAATGGGCACACGTCCCCGACCTCTACCTCTCGTACCTGGAGGTCTTCCTACTCGTCCCCGTCCTCTTGGGGCGGTAGGGGAAAGTGGTGGTCTACCCCTATCGGGTCCCACGTATGATGTCGCTCTCGTACGTGCCATCTGGTTTCGTATTGTGTTTACTTAATTATAAATACATGGTACTATTTATAATCCGATATAATAACTTAAAGCGTAAAGGTCAGAACCCGTGGGGGTTCTGACCTTTACGGAATAATATAATCCGATATAATAACTACATAACTATGTACTTAAAATAATATAAGTACCTAATTCTAATCTAGAGATCTATGTCGACGAGGTTTGCGGAAAGAGTGGTGGTCCCGTACATTCTAACCCAATCCTGACTCATGCATATGATTTTGAAAACGAAAGGTCAGAACCCGTGGGGGTTCTGTTTTATACCTCATTCGGCCTTTAGAAAGATTGCGAGTGCCATTGTTGTCAACCTAGGGCTCTGATACCACTTTTGTAATGCCCCAAATCCGCGGGACTCGGGGCGCTACGGGCGAGACCTCACAATGGGTCCCGACCCTTAGCTTGACAACAATTTCACCGGACCTTCCAACATGGCACAAATAAAGGTCGAAAACTCAAATACGTTTTAATGTATGCGGAAACGTAAAGTACGAAACTACAACTTGGAAACTCAACCGAGTCCTCAAAACAACATAATACGGTGCAAAAATCTAACATACGACAAAATCCATAATGATAACAAAAACCATCCCCGTCCTAAGATGTACGGAGACCCCGGCTGTCCACTCCTCCACCTTACTCGGCGGCGTCCCTAACTTGCAAATCATCTACATAAACGGTTTTAAACCGTTAGCTAGCATTCTAAGCATTAGAATAAAGGGAAGGGCACAAACATACATAAAATCACAAAACATAAATCACGCAAGTCTGGTTTATCATCTTTATTTATTAACTCGTATCCCGTTCTAATTCAACTTCTAGTTGTGACACGAGAACCACTGTGGTCTCGCCTCGGTCCCCCCACCGGCAAAGAATGGCACGGATGCCTCCGTCCATCTAACCCGCCGGGCAAGTCGCCGAGAATCCCCTAGACCCATGCCGGGCTAGGCAGTATTGTCACCGCCCGTTATCATACACTTGGGCCAAACATAATTACATGGTCGGTGGTCCTATTTACCGGTTTCATAATTATAACATATATTTAAACTCACACCACCCAACACGCATCATGCTAATACGTAAAATACTCGCTAAGTAAGTCCGGGGACTTACCTCGTCCCAATGCTAACTCTCACGTTCCTGCTTCCCTTGGGAAGAATACAATACCTGCTCATAGCACGATATCTTATCAATACCTGCTCAACTCGAGAAGTCTAGGACTTCTACCCAAATGATCTATACAAGATCATTCAATTCCAATTCTAGAATCACATCCTAGAATCTATCATGCTCGTAACCCAACTCTTATAAACGTCCACGGGGTCTAGCACGTCTATTATGTTTCCCTAAGGTTTCCAAAGCCACTACTTGGCATTTCCTCCAAGTTATTCTAATTCCAACCTATCATGATACTAAGGTATAACGCGTTCCTCAAACCTACGTTAAAATTCCGAAATTCCAATCTACGGTTAAAACCGCTAACACATTTCCCGGAAAAAGTCTATATTTTCTAACGTATATTCTAAATTATATTAAATAAAGACGTGGGGGTTTAATCGTAATTATACCGAACACGAGGGAGGCCGACCGGAAGTACGCCTACGGACTTCCGAGTTTGCTGCGGTGGCGGGGACGGCAGAATCTCGGCCGGGATGCAGATGGCTCGGCCGAGATGCAAACTTGGCTCGGCCGAGATCACGGACAGGCTCGGGCGAGATGCAGACTTAGCTCGGCCGAGATCACGGACAGGCTCGGCCAAGATTACAGAGAGCTCGGCGGAGATCGCAGAGGAAGACAAGGCTGATGTGGCTTCCGCGGGGCGGCAGGGGAGGGCGCGGCCGCGGTTCTTCTGCACGCGAGGGTGGCTCCAATGGCTCCTCGGTTGGATGCAGGCAGCGGCGGCGGTGCTTCACGGTGGTCCAAGGCGGCGAGGGAGAAGGCCGGCGTCAACGGGCTCGCGCTAGAGGGCAGTGGCGGTACTCCGGCGAGCTCGAAGGAAGAATGCCCGGTACAGCTTGTCTCGGTCACCTTGGAAGAGAAAGAGCGAGCCGGGACGGCTCGTGCTGGGTCCAGTGGTGGTGGCTGCTCTCGGTGGTTCTCCGGGGTGGAGTTTGGCGGCAGAGAGCGAAATAGAGGGAGGAGGGAGATGGGGTTGGCTGGGTCGAGGCAATGGAAGGGGATGGCTGAGAACGAGGGGCCGCTGCAGGTTGAAGGGAGCGAGAGGTCGGCGAAAAACCTGCAGGCCTAGGCCGGCTAGCTGGGCGGCTATGGCAGACTTGGCGTGGAGCAGTGGAGAAGAGAAGACCGAGGGGTCATCTCGGTCACCTGGAAAAATCTCGGCCGAGATCGGTCTCAGCGGGGCCGAGATTTTTCTCTGGGAAGAAAAGAGAGGGGAAAGAAGGGAAGTAGGCATAAAGGTCGGGTCCGAACCCGTAAAATAACTCCGTAACGGACGTTACGGTCGGAATAAGTTCTCGGACATTTCCGTAATAATAATTTACGGAATTAATTACCGAACATCTCTGTGGCATAGTGTACGGAAAGAGGATAAATGCTAATTAATTTCTAAAATTCTCGATCATTGTTATATTTTTATTTTTAAATTTTCCGGACTTTACAATTTATAGGTGTTTATGCAATATCAGAAAGGAGGAGAGTGAGTGGGGAATCTCACGATGATGTCCTTGCAAGGGCTCATGTTTTGTATACGGAACAATATAAATCAAAGTTCAATCATGAGAACATTTTGAGAATGCTTAAGAATCTCCCAAAATGGCAAAGCAATATTCAACCAACATCATCAAAACAAGGGGATAGCTCCAAGAGGACAAAGGTAAATGAGTCTGGAGCATACACATCAAGCTCTAATGTTGGAACTCCATCCAGGGAAGGTGGAACCCCAGATAGCTCATTTGTCCGTCCTATAGGACGAACTAGTTCGAAGAGGGCGGGGAAGAGACCGGTTGCTTACAACAGAGTCATCCGATAGTTTAAAATAAGTTCAACTTTTGGATGACATGGTGGCTAGACAACTTGAGGTTCGCCTCCAAGAAATGGAACTACAGAGGGAATCATTGAGGTTAAAGAACAAAATGGTGGAAATCAAGGAGAGGAAGGTCAAAGAGCTAGAGTACAAAAGGAAGATGGTCATTCTTACTACTTTGACGGAGATGGTAGATCCCTTGACTCCCGACCAACAGAAAATGTTTGATCAGTTGCTCAAGGAGCTTAGTACTTGAATTTATGTTTAAGTTTAGGGTCCATTTAAGGTTGGTATTGTATGCTTAGATCTATCGTTTGTGTTTCATTTCAATCTTATGTTATAAGTTACGTGTATGTTGAAGTTGATTTCTCATTGTAAGTCTATGATCTATGTAATGTTGTTAATGTATCACTTGAAGTTGTTTTTTTTTGTTTAAATTGGATTTTATTTGTAAGATAATGTCTCATTTTATGTCTAAGATCTATTTTAACTTGTATTTTTTTTATTTTTAATATTAAAAAATGCATATATAAATAAATATCATATCATAGTGATAAAAGTAACTCCTTATCTAACATAGATTTTAAAAACGCTAAATATTCAATACGTAAAGTTCTA
This sequence comes from Fagopyrum tataricum, assembly GCA_002319775.1. Lineage (NCBI taxonomy): Eukaryota > Viridiplantae > Streptophyta > Magnoliopsida > Caryophyllales > Polygonaceae > Fagopyrum > Fagopyrum tataricum. Next base: position 65,080,386 of record CM008279.1, read on the forward strand.
TATACGTTACAAGAAGTGAATTTTTTTTTATCGAAATATATGCAAAGTGGGTGTCATTGGATAGATAAAATTAAATCCTATTCAAAAATAATTTTTTTTTAAAAAAAATTAATATTTATACGGGAAAAGGGGGTTTTTACTTTAATTAAAACCCCCTGCCACATGGCGAGCTGTCACTGGCCGGATTTCGGCCAGTGAGGGCGCGCCATGTGGCACGTCAGTTGCAGGTCAAAGCACCAAAACGACGTCGTTTTGACCTAGTTTGGCCAAAACGACGTCGTTTTACTTTTTAAAAAAAGAAAAAAAAAAGTTTTTGAGTTTGGGTTCGACGCCAATTTTGGCGTCGAACCCCGGGGCTACAACTCCCACCCTCCTCCATGTCATCAAATTTGATGACGTGGCTGGCGGTTTGTAGCCCCACGGCCCTCCGTTGTGGAGGGTCTTAAAGCAGAGGAATTGAGTGCCACGTGTAACACCAAAAAATCAGGAAGCCCACCAAATTATTTTTAAAAGTTAATTAGTAAGGAGATTTTCCAAAGTAATTAAAATTATTTTTTAAAGTTAATTAATAAGGAGTTTTTCTAAGATCATTAACATTATTTACGAATTACTATAGGAATTCATATCGTTCACTTAACATCTATTTATTTGAATTTATAATTAATTTGATTTTTAAAATTTATTGAAAGGATCTTTTGATTATCTAGAGATTATAATATAACTATTTTTTAAAAAAACAATTAATTTAAGTTAAGTCACAATAGTTTTTAAGTATCTATTACTTTTTTTTTAAATTGGACCAATTAGCAAGTTAAATTAGATTTATTTGTTACATATTCTTTTAGAAGTTTTAACTAGTCTAGTGCCCGTGCCTTGCACGGGTATTCTGTAACACCCCGAATCCGTAGGACTCGAAGTGCTACTGGGCTAAGATCTCACAATGGATCCTGACCCTAACCTGACAACAAGTTCACTGAATGTTACAACAAGGCACGGATAGATTAAAACAAACATAAAACTGATATATATACATATCAAAAAGGTAATACAGAGTACTACTGAGTACAAAGTCAAAACATAAATCCGTACAACATAAATAACCCATAACCCACGATATCGCTAAGTGTACGGAGCCCTCAGCAGATCACCCCTCTGGATCATTCTGCAGCTCTCCTAACCTGCAAAGGATCTACAACACGTTATAAAACCATTAGTTACCATACACATATATAAGAAGATGTTAGAGCACAAACACACATCCGAAATTATAACATATCAACATGCTTTCACACATTTACCCGGTTTATTATCTTTAATAAGTCCAAACACTCAATCGTATAAATAGATGTATATGAATATACGTGACACGAGGAATGTATATAACCCTCGCCTCTGCGTGCAATAGCTAGCTGGAGTGGTATCAGCGCACTTTCCCGTATACCATATGGAGTGGTAGGTATACCAGGTCTAACTAGCTTACAGAGAACTTCCCAGACTCCACTACGGGATGAAAGGTAAGTTGTCACAACCACTACAATGGGCGGTCAATATAACATAGGTCGGTAATGAACCATATCGCATGCTACAAAGCATATAACAAACACCACTCAAGCATACATCTAATATAAGGATAGTAGCTAAGTCCTATGGACTTACCTTAACCTCAGGAGTAAACTTAACCACGATCAACTCTCAGATACGTCCACTCCAATCCGGAGGACAACACTGCCTAATATCAAGGCATATAACATATATCAAACTCATATCCATCAAAGGGTCACACCTAGACCCAAGGGATCCATAAGGATCGTATCCTAAAACATAAACCTCAAAGCCATAACCGGCATACGGATATATCACACCCTCAACATTCTATGCTCATACACGTACCTAGCATGCTACTAACCCGCTCATACTAGGAAAGGAAAGGATCTACCTAACTTTAGGTAGACTTGGACAAGACGCACCTGCGTGACACAAGAGACGCAGGGGCGGAACAAGCAACCCGCAGGCGCGGCAGAACTCAGCCGCGGACGCGGTGACAAAGGCCGCAGGCAATGCAGGCACGACGCATGCACGGCGCGGGCCCTGTGGCAGAGATTCCGCAGGGGCAACGGCTTCTAGGCGCGGGGGCGGCGACGGTGCAGAACGTGATCCCGCGATCCCTCTTCAGCTCTTCACGTGATCAAATCACGTCTTCTCTCATCCAAAGCCACACACATACATATACATACACATTCCAACATCAATCTATGATCAATACATCTAATCCTAAGCTAAGGAAGGAAGAACAAGAAAGAAGGAAAGGAAGGAGAATCAAGAAGCTCACCTCTCCTGTTGTGAGCACCCAAGGGCAGAACAAACACACTCTCAGTTGACATCACAAGCTCAGCAAACATGCACACAACATCCAGCAACACAAAGCCACACTAAAAACTCTATCAAACTCCAAGAACTCTCAAGCAAGATCAAGAAGGGTAAGGAAGGGAAGAAGAACGTAAGGAAGATGATGAAAGGAGTGAAGAAGAAACCCTTGCTCAGCAAGGAAAGGAAGAAGTAAGGAAGAAAGAGTAAAGAACGGTCAAAGAGTCAACAAAGTCGGATGCAGCCGCAGGAAACCGCGGCGGCGGTTCACTGGAGCGCGGGAGCGGGAACCCGCTGGGGCGGCATACAAACCCGTGGGGGGTGGTTACGTCAATCTCGGTCAAAGCCGAATCTCGGCTAAGGCAAACTCGGTCCAAACGCTCTCTGATCATAGTCCTCATATGCTCATAACTAGTAACCTGACCCTGTCCTGATCTCCACCAGTGTTGTGCCAAGTCCCGGAATAAAGTCTGAACCAACTCGATCTGTCTGTCCACTGGACATCTAATGGACTCCAGAGCTGAGTCCACATGTCCGATCCAGAGCTCAACCTCTAACCTTGTGAGACCCCTACTCTTCCGGACCGAGATCGGACCATGGCCGAGATTGGCTTTGGCCGAGTTTAGACTTTTCCGCACCCGCGGGCATTTTGGCCGCCCCTGCGGGTTCCCGCCCCCGTGGCTCATAGGACCGCCCTTGCGGTTTTCGGCGGCTGCAAACGGTTTTGTTGACTCTTTTGACCGTGCTTTACCCTTTACCTTACCTCTTCGTTTTACCTTGCTGAGCAAGGGTTCAATCTTCATTCCTTTCTTCAGCTTCCTATGTCCTTCTTGCTTCTCCTTCACCTTCCTTTGATCTTGTCTTGGTTTCCTTTGGCTTGGAAGAGTTTTGTTTGGCTTTGTGGTTGATGATGATGCTTGTGTGTGTGTTGTTGTGCTTGGAAGCCAGCCTTGGTGTGTGTTAAGCTTTCCTGCAGCCTAGGATCTTCAGTGGTGGTGAGTGATCTTTTCTTTCTCTTCTTCCTTTCTTGTTCTTCTTCTTCCTTAGCTTAGGATTAGATGTTTGAAGGTAGGATTGATGTTTGTATGTGTATGTTGTGGCATGTGTATGAATTTGGAAGAGAGTAGACGTGATTTGATCACGTGAAGAGCTAAAGAGAAGCCGCGAGGTTTCATTCTGCACTGTCGCCGCCCCCGCGGCCAGAAGTCACCGCCCCTGTGGAAGACGTGCCGCATCGCCCACGCCGTGCCAGCACCGTTCCTGCGTTGCCAGCGACCTTTGTCACCGCCCCCGCGGCTGAGTGTCACCGCGCCCACGGTTTCCTGCGTTCCGCCCCTGCGTCCTTAGATCACGCAGGTGCGTCTTGTCCCGGGACTACCTATAGTTAGGTAGTTCCTTTCATTTCTAGTATGAGGGAACTAGTACCATGATAGGTATCGGTTTATGACGAGTATGATATAGATATGCCGGTTACGGCCTTGAGGTTATGAGTTGGATATGATCCCTTATGGATCCCTTGGGTCTAGGTGTGACTCTTTGTGTGATAGGATTGTGATATATATATGTCTGTCTTGTATAGGTTGTGTTGTCCTCCAGTTTGGAGTGGACGTTTCTGAGAGTGGATCGTACTTGAGTTACTTCTAAGATCGAGGTAAGTCCATAGGACTTACTTAGCTACTATCCTTATATTGGATGTATGCTTGAGTGGTGTTTGTTATATGCTTTATCGCATGCTTATGATTGTGATAGTCACCGACCTATATTATATTGACCGCACATTGTAGTGGCCGTGATAACCTTTCCCTTTCATCCCGTAGTGGAGTTTGGGAGGTTCTCTGTAGTCAGGCCAGATCTGGTATAAAGGAAGACCCTCACCACTCCCACAGGGTACAAGGGAGGTGTGCTGATACTACTCCAGCTGGTTAGAGTACTCAGAGGCGGAGATTATATTCCTCGTGTCACCTATCTTCATATATATATATATATATATATATATATATATATATATATATATCTATTTATACGATTAAGTGATTCAACTTATTAAAGATAATAAACCGGGTAAATGTTTGATATCATGCTGAAGTGTTTATCCTTTCTGATGTGTGTTTGTGCTTTAGCATCTCCTTATATATGTGTATAGTTAGCTAACGGTTTCATACCGTGTTGTAGATCCCTCACAGGTTAGGAGAACTGCAGAGTGATCCAGAGAGGGTGATCTGCTGAGGGCTCCGTACACTGGGCGACATCGTGGGATTTTAGGTTATCCATATTGTACGGATTTTAGTTTGACTTTTTACTCAGTAGTATCTTGTATCACCTTTTTGATATGTATATATATATATATCAGTTTTTATGTTTTGTTTTAATCTGTTGGTGCCTTGTTGTAAGATTCAGTGAAGTTGTTGTCAGGCTAGGGCCAGGATCCATTGTGAGATCCTAGCCCAGTAGCACTCCGAGTCCTAAGGATTTGGAGTGTTACAAACCCCACCTTCCCAGTGAAAGGGGGTACACCCATCTGATGAAAAGCCTTCAACCAAGTGTCTGGTCTAGGCCCTCTATACTCCTCCCGAACCTGAGGAATCTCAGCAGCCTGTGCCTGTACAGCTGGCACCTGTGTAACCCCGTGGGATCTCTCAGATTTTCCCTCTTGTGCCTGTAAATCTGGGGCACGTCTACCGGCTCTGGAAGCCTCCTCTACTCGTCTGATATAAGCACGGAACTCTGATCCCCCATGGAGACACGATCACACTCACTAGACTGGGCTCTTTGTGCCTCCTGTCTCTCAGCTGCACCGTTCCCAGTCTCAGGAACGGCACTCTCAGCAACCTCCTCATGTATCTCTCCCGCTTCTTGTGAACCACCAGCAGGAGTCCTACTCCATCCTCTACCTAGAGGGCATCTACCTCTACCTCGTCTAGCTGCAGGTAAGGCTCTAGTCTAAACCATCTGCAGAAGACGTAAACCTAACTTAGAAGGCTATATATATATGTCATATGTATAGATATATATCAAATCAATCACAACAGAATATCTATATATATATCTATACTGTCGAGATCTTCAGAGGGGTGATGGCTCACGTACACGATATCCCAAAACATTTGTACTCATTTCAAAACCAAAACCTTTTGAAAAGTCAGACCCCTTTCGGGTTCTGTTTATTTATCTATTCGACCTTTATCGCAGATTACAAGTGCCATTGTTGTCAACCTGGGCTCTGATACCAACTTTGTAACACCCCGAATCCGTAGGACTCGAAGTGCTACTGGGCTAGGATCTCACAATGGATCCTGATCCTAGCCTGACAACAAGTTCACTGAATCTTATAACAAGGCACAAATAGATTAAAACAAACATAAAACTGATATATATACATATCAAAAAGATGATACAAAGTACTACTGAGTACAAAGTCAAAACATAAATCCGTGCAACATAAATAACCCATATCCCACGATATCGTCCAATGTACGGAGCCCTCAGTAGATCACCCCTCTGGATCCCTCTGCATCTCTTCTAACCTGCAAAGGATCTACAACACGGTATAAAACCTTTAGCTAACCATACACATATATAAGAAGATGCTAGAGCACAAACACACATCCGAAATTATAACATATCAACATGCTTTCACACATTTACCCGGTTTATTATCTTTAATAAGTCCAAACACTCAATTGTATAAATAGATGTATATGAATATACGTGACACGAGGAATGTATATAACCCTCGCCTCTGCGTGCAATAGCTATCTGGAGTGGTATTAGCGCACTTTCCCGTATACCATATGGAGTGGTAGGTGCCCTTCCCGTATACCAGGTCTAACTATCTTACAGAGAACTTCCCAGACTCCAATACGGGATGAAAGGTAAGTTGTCACAGCCCCTACAATGGGCGGTCAATATAACATAGGTCGGTAATGAATCATATCGCATGCTACAAAGCATATAACAAACACCACTCAAGCATACATCCAATATAAAGATAGTAGCAAAGTAAGTCCTATGGACATACCTTAACCTCAGGAGTAAGCTTAACCACGATCAACTCTCAGATACGTCCACTCCAATCCGGAAGACAACACTGCCTAATATCAAGGCATATAACATATATCAAACTCATATCAAGGCAGACAACACTGCCTGAAGAGGGGCGAAACAAGCAACCCGCAGGCGCGGCAGAACTCAGCCGCGGGCGTGGTGACAAAGGCCGCAGGCAACGCAGGCACGGCGCGGGCGCTGTGGCACAGATTCCGCAGGGGCGGCGGCTTCTAGACACGGGGGCGGCGACGGTGCAAAACGTGATCCCGCGATCCCTCTTCAGCTCTTCACGTGATCAAATCACATCTTCTCTCATCCAAAGCCACACACGTACATATACATACACTTTCCAACATCAATCTATGATCAATAAATCTAATCCTAAGCTAAGGAAGGAAGAACAAGAAAGAAGGAAAGGAAGGAGAATCAAGAAGCTCACCTCTACTGTTGTGAGCACCCAAGGGCAGAACAAACACACTCTCAGCTGGCATCACAAGCTCAACAAACATGCACACAACATCCAGCAACACAAAGCCACACTAAAAACTCTATCAAACTCCAAGAACTCTCAAGCAAGATCAAGAAGGGTAAGGAAGGGAAGAAGAACGTAAGGAAGCTGATGAAAGGAGTGAAGAAGAAACCCTTGCTCAGCAAGGAAAGAAAGAAGTAAGAAAGAAAGAGTAAAGCACGGTCAAAGAGTCAACAAAGTCGGTTGCAGCTGCAGGAAACCACGGGGGCAGTTCACTGGGCCGCGGGAGCGGGAACCCGTTGGGGCGGCATACAAACCCGCGGGGGGCGGCTACGTCAATCTCGGTCAAAGCCGAATCTCGGCTAAGGCAAACTCGGTCCAAACGACTAAGGCTCTTATATATTCTAAACTACATACATATTCAGAGACACATATATGTGTGTGTGATTTTATTTCGTTTGTTGGGTAATTTTTTATATGCGTTTTTTTCTTTATTTTGGGTTTGTTGAATATAAATTTATGTTAAACAGTGTATGTGTTGGCGAAAAATATAACAACAAAAATGTTGACCCAGTTCGCCATATAAATATGACTACATATGGGGGCATACCAAGCTAGGAGTGTTCACTATGTATGTATGAATGAAACATCGAATTTTAAAAATGTCAATAAAAATATCTATGCAATCCAAAAAAAAATCAAAATAACTAATTTTTTAAAAAAACAAATTGTTTCAAATATAATAGAAAACACTGTCTGTTGTCCATTTGCGTATTGAACCTTGAGCACCAGCGAGATAGTCCAATTCTGGAAAAAAAAAGGTAAACACAAATGAAAAATTAATTATCAACGTTTAAGACTAACGATTTATAATAAATAAGATGAAGTATACATTTTTTGTACCTTAAAATATGCTACGAAAAACTTCGTTAAATACTACATTAGTTGTAGTGTCTTGAGCCTTGCATGTAGGGTCACAAATCATAATCTTAAATCCACCTCTACTCGATCTCTTGAGATTGCCACATAGAATTGGCCGTGACTGAAGACCGGTCTAGGCAAATATAATCCAACATGTGCAAGAGATTGTCCTTGACTTTGTTAATAGTCATAGCAAAACACATCATAACAGGGAATTGACGCCTTCGAAATCTAACAGGAAATTTCGAATCTGTAAGTGAAAGAAGTGTGCGAGGAATAAAGACTTTGTGACCTATATTATTCCCAGATATTATGTCAGCCTCAATGATATGTTTTTCAAGTCTCCTTACTATAAGTCTAGTACCGTTACACAAACCCGCTAACTGATCAATGTTTCTCATCAACATAATCGGAATTCCAACTTTCAACTTCAAGACATGGTTTGGAAATCCAGAACACTTGATGTTATTCAAGAACTCACTTGAGAAGAAACCATCATCAACAATCTTTTAAAAAAAAATTTTCGACGTCGACAACCTGAAAAATTAAAAATAAAATATAATTTTGAGTTTTATAATACGTATAACAAATAACTACTTTTAATTTTAAAAAAATATGATTTATATTACCTTTGGAATGTTGTGAATCCTTTTGAATTCACTTATAATATTATGGGATTATTTGTAAATCTATTCACTGTGAACCTTGCTGAGAAATTACTTTTTTGTCCAATATTGTAATTGGATATGACAAGGGTGAACAAAAATGTCTTCTTTAAAAAAAACATTAAAATCACTTGGGATATGAAACATTTCTACATCCTGTATAAAGAAATAAATATTGAATGTTAAAATCGGTTAGTACATGTAATAAAGTAACATATGAAATCCTCATCTGATTTTTAACGTTAAAATTACCTTGGGCACTGAGTCTTGAATATTAGATATTGACTTTTTGACTAATTGTTTAATTTGTCTCTCAAACATAACAAACACGATGCTCCCAGATGGGTCGGACATCCTCAAAACAAGCTTCATCTTACTTATACATAATAAAAAAACGTAGTTGATTAAAGTGTATATACATGTGCGTTATAGAATAAAATATTTTTAACTTGATATATATATATATATATATATATATATATATATATATATATATATATATATATATATATATATATATATATATATATATATATATATATATATATATATATATATATATATATATATATATATATATATATTTAACAAACGAATTTATTTTAATTAATACATTACCGACCTAGGAGCAGGAAGCTGGACATCTTTATCACATCTCTTACATCTATACTTGTTACCATCAACCTATACCGATTATAATTATTCTTAAAATGTCGATGATTAAATTTTATAATAGATTAAATACCTCGGTAGTTTCATGAATATCCTTTATTGTCTTCCTTGTGGTGAGTGTTAGGAAATGATCTGATAGAAAGTAGGATGACACAACTTTTAGAACAAGTATTATAGGAAGGGAATCAGAACGATTGAGAACATTTAAGCTGAAAACATAATGACCATTTAGTAACAATGTTATCAAGTTTACTAAGCAAAACCTTATATGAAATTCAATTTAATTGGACAACACATACCTTTGTTTGAACTCTTCGATTTCAGGAATATCAACATCATTAAAAAATATTCTGGTAGAACCAACCGAATTTGATACATAAACAAAAAAAATGGTTAGAAAAAAAACTTATGGCCCACGTATTGTTAAAAAAAACAAAACAACAAAAACAAAATTTTTTTTTACGGTTAGGATAAATAATTTTTTAAATAGAAGATCTTTAACCAAAAAAAAATATTTACTGTTAAGATAAATAATTTAAAGAGTTAATAAGATGACGGATTTAAAATATAAAACAAAAAAAAATCTATATCTATCTATATACTAAAGCAGCCCGTGAACTTACACGTGATACAGTATGGTGAATCCACGTCATTAAATATACACGTGGCAGAGTCTGTGAATCCACGTCATTAAATTTACACGTGTCAAGTTTTTGTTAAATAGGTAATTATTTTTTAAAAAATCTTTAAAACCATTTATGATTTTCATGTAAATTAACAAAAAAAACAATCGTGAAAAAAATCTCTTTCAATTTATATACATAATTTAGCTCATTAATTTGTAAATTGAATTTTTAAAAAACTATTATAAAAAATTTGAAATCAACCCACGTAAGTTGTTAAAACAAAAAAAAAATGTCAAAAGATATAGGTGTACATTTTTAATTATGTAATTCAAATAAAGACTTTGTGATCATAAATTTAAAAAAAATCAAATCGGGTAACAAAATCTAAATAGATGTGTAATCAGATCATTTAAAAACAAAATACTTTTTCAAATTCAATTAGATTTAGAAAATATATTTTTATCATATCAAATCGGGTATATTTTTAAAATATCTAATTAGTTTTTGAAATATTATTTATTAATAAATATTTTTACCATAATTTCTAAAATCGTTAAGGTTGTATTAGAAATTTAAAAATGGCGTTGGAAACAAACTTCTAAATCTAATTAGTTTTATAATTATTTTTTTAACGAATTCACGTTTTTTGCTAACAAAATCTCCTCTAAAATCGTTAAGATTGTATTAGAAAGTTAAAACTGACGTTAGAAACAAACTTCTAAATCTATTTAGGTTTATAATTATTTTTATTAACAAATTCATGCTTTTTGCTAACAATATCTCCTCTTAAGTAAATAAGTTATTAGTAATTAAAAGTAAATTTGATTAAATTTAAACTAATTTAAATTAATTATTTTTAAAACTACTTGATAATACCTAAATATATTGATATCATAAGATTCATAACCAATTTAAACTAATATTTATTTACGACTTTCTTTAGCTTCTCAATCACTCCTATATATATTGCTACGAGGCATAAAAAATCTCAAACATTCTTCTCCCTCTCCTTACTAATCTGCTTAAATTTGCAGTGATTCTTGAATATTGAATCATTGTAATTTTACGTATAAATTGGGAGATGCTTTTGTTATTGATAGTGCTGTTTTTTTGTTGTGATTGCTTTATAATATTCGAGTTTTTTTTGGATTGTGTACACGCTTTGTTATTGATAGTGTTGTTTTTGGTTGTAATTGTTGACTAATATTTGAGTTTTTTTGGATTGTGTAGGCTTCAATGATGGAAGCGACGAAGAAGGTGAAAGTAAGGAGAACAAAATCCGGTTAGTGTAGAAGGAGAAAGAGGAAGATGGAAGTGAGATGCAAGTGCAATTGATTAACGGGATATCTTAATAGTTTTTTAATTCATAAATGATCTTGAGTTAGTTCTTTCTTCTCCATCCATGATTCATAAGTCTTTAATAATTTTGTTTATCATGCTTTTATTTGTGTCAATCCGTAACTACCTTTCATTCACTATACACTTATGCAGGTTTTTCCCGGACATAACAAAGCCTCTCAAGAATTGAAGAGTAGAGGTTGTTCACGAATGAGCCAAAAGTTGCACTGTTGAACATTACCATATGATAGCTGTTGTCATCTCTTGATGAATTGACAACAAGGATTAGGAATTGTAGTATCACTTTTATCATAATCGTATAAAATATTTTATGAAAACATATGCATGAAGCTTATAGAAGACCTCCCGAGCCAAAGCATAGAAATAATTTTTTTTTACATAATTCTAATGAGTAATTCCAGTCTAATCTATCAAGTTGTTAGTTAATTTTTTTTTTGTTTTTATTTATTTTAAGAGAATGAATGATTCCAATCTAATCTCACCAAAGATATTAACCGATTTCACTTTGTATTTTTTTATTATTTATTTTATAAGCAAAAAATCATAATTCTTATATATTAAACGCATTTGTTTTTAGTTCTCTTAATAAGCTAAAATTCTAGAACACTAAACATATCTTATCGAAATGTAGATCTTGATTTGATTATATTTATTTCACTGTTAATAACATAATTATCATCACCGAATTAATGCTTAATTTTGATAATATTGTATTTTGTTTTAGGACTTTTTCTCTATGTACTTTCAAGGTTTAGATTTATCCTCTTCGTATCCACAAATTTTGAAATTCCGTTAGTATTAACAAATCTGTAAATATTAATTTTTAGTAATGAGAGTGAATAGTTTTCGAAAATATTAGCACTCGGTTTTTCAGTTAGTGAAAAATAAATAAATAAATATCTCTTTTGAATATATATATATATATATATATATATATATATAGAAAAATAATATCTCTTAATTTCTCTATTATATATTGCATGTATATTAGTAGATGTCACTTCAGGTATGAGAATGTTGATTTTTTTTTTGTTAATAACAAATCTTTTATTTCAAAAAATGTATATTTAAGGATGGCATTTTTAGTGGACTAACTTACTATATACTATATAGTTGCTAATTTTATATAGCGTATTATGTCCTTTTTAGCGCATAATTTAAATTGAAAAATATAAGTTATTTTAAACCTTACTTTAAACATATTATAATAGTTATTATAAAATGAAATTTAAAACTCAACCCGCACAAGGTACGGGTAATACACTAGTCATATATATATCTATTAAAGGAGGAACCTCTATTGCCACGTGTCGCACCCACGTTTCTCGAAGCCCCAACAATATCTCTTCACTAAAATAATTAAAATTTTAAAAATCAAATATATATCAAATTGGTATTTAAAAAACTAATTTCCTTAAAAAAATTATTAAAATACCCAACAATATCTCTTCACTAAAATAATTAAAATTTTAAAAATTAAATATTTTTCTCAACACAATTTTTTATTCAATAATATCTTTTCAGCAATATAAATTTACTAATATTTTATCAATTGACAAATTATTTTTTAATTGTAAAATTTTTCTACCGAATAAATTTATATTTTCACTTTTTCGATCTATAAATATTATCTAGTTTGTCCAATTTTTTATTGGAACTAATCAATAATTACTTAATAATTCATTTATATATAAAAAATATATATGTAAATATAAAACAAAATAATGTCAATATATATAATAGCACACTAATAGATCTAACCCATTGTTGTTATTCAAAACCCGCACAAGGTGCGGGTATTACACTAGTACAGTACTAAAGTAAAAAACGTTTAAAGCTGACGTGGCGCGCTGTGGATCCAGTATTTTGAAATAGAACTCTTACAATTTTTCGCCATAAATTTTTTTTTTTTTAAATCCATATATTTTAGAAAAACCAATTATGTTTTTTTTTAAATCCGTATAATTTAGAAAAACCAACTAAAATAGTCAAGATCTGAGGGTCAGTATGATCTCCGAACCCAACACGATCTTCACCGTCGGATGAAGCCACGTGGACATACGGAAGGTATTGATTTAGTTTGAGAAGGGAGTCACTTTCAACGTCTTTGATTAGGCTGCAGAAAATGCCTTTGTCTGGGACCCACAGACCCTCCGCCATTAGATCTAGGACCTCACTCGCTAAATCTCTCATTGCTCCTGCATAGTCATTTCCTTTTAAAACAATAATGTTACGTGATTTGATTCAAACTAATTATGTATTTGATTATAACTGATTTATTCCTTAAACTTATTCGATAAATTTTATAAGATTTCTTTAGCATCGTGAGACCAGTATTTTGAAATGGAGCTCCCACAATTAACGTCACAATATCTTTTTTCTTTAAATCCACTAATAAATTTTGTAATTATAAATTTATATTAAACATTAAAATAATTTCTACTGATAATTCTCCAGTTCTGAAATATATCCATATTTATGTTTTAAAAATTTTAAAACGTGATTATCAATAAACTAACAAGCTTCTTCAATAAGTTTTAAAATATATCCATATTTAAATTATTTTTTGTCAAAATAACCACGTAAAAATCTTCACCATATCTCCTAATTTTCATATTTAAAACCCTAAATTCTCCTAATTTTTTGCTATATATATTGGTCGAATTAACCACACAATCACAAACTTATTTTTTTTCATAAACCCACAATCTTCATTTACAGGTTTTTATTGTATCGTAGTTCCAGTATGTAGTAGGTGATTTTTTTTTTATACTAATCGAGCACTGTCAATTTATTATTGTGAGTTGTATGGTTGATCACATCTCCTTTATTTGCAAAGAAATTAGTTGCTTTTGTTTATAGCATTTCTATTATTATTTGAAGTTATGTATCGCATTTCCAGCATGTAGTTTACTTTCGTAATTCTTATATTCTCAATTGGGAAAAGGAGACGCAAACAAGGACTCGAATAAGGACTTCCGTGCGATTGTCGACCATTAAGAAGTTGTCGGATGTGGTGACCTTTCTCAATGTCCAGCTTCTTGCTGATGAAGGTGAAGATGTTGTTGTCACGAGTTGTGCTCCGGTGCATGCGGAGATCCTCGAGAAGCCTCTGTGGAACGTGTGATAATAGAGGAAGAAGATATTGGGTTTTTATCATTTCCTATTAGATCATGTAATTGTTTTTAATGAATCAATGCAATATGAAGCCTATAATTATATGTATGTTATATTTACGTCTCTACGGCCTTTGGGTTAACTGTTTTGTTGTTGGTTTCAACCACCACATAGGTGGTGTTTTTGCTGCTACCACCACCTTTTTCGTTGTCTCATTGCATATTCTTGAGCCGGGCATTGAGGTTGTCATTCTTGATGTCATCTTCCCTTGCTTTGATTCTGCTTTGAAAATTTACGTATCAAATAATAGTAAAAAAAATAAAAGAAAAATAAGATATAAGAAACTAAGAGAGAAAGCTAAGAGATAAAGCAAACAATAAAGATTAATGTTTTTTAATATATGCCAAAAACGATTTGGTACCAATAACAAAAATTAATAAAAAAAACTCATTTGGTTATTTTGCTCATCTCACAATCTCATCGTGAATATCCAAATACTTAATCTATTAATTTTTTTAAAATTTTAAATAATAAAATAAAATAAAATATTATTTTTAACGATTTACTTCAAATAATACAAATGTAACAATTTTCTTAAGTCAGAATTTGTTTTTATTATATTGTTTAACGAATCCAAATTTTAAGTATTTTAAGTACCATGGATTTTTTAGTTAAAATAAAACAAATCCGGAATTTAAGTATAATCGATTTTTTATTTAAATTAAAACAAATTTGTATTAAAGTATGATTGATTTTTCTCTCCAAAAAAAATATTATCAGTATTTTAGATAAATTATAACAAATCCGTGTTTTGAGTAACGGTTATTTGTTTAATCACATAAAATAATTATTTTCTATAAAATATATATTCTATTAATAATGTTTTCTCATCATTATTTTTTATGTAATCTTGCACCTCACGTTTTATTTTATTTAATTACGTAATTTAGTTTGATTTAATAGCTAATGAATATAATTATTTTATGGTAGAACGTATATTCTTTATATAATTTGTGGTCATGTATATACGATTAGATTATATTATGTTGATGTGTCAGACATTGATTTCAACATTAAATATATATATATATATATATATATATATATATATATATATATATATATATATATATATATATATATATATATATATATATATATATTATTTATTCTAAATATTTGTTTGTTTTTTTTTAAATTATATATATGTTTGAATTTACTTGAGGGTGTTCTACCACTTTGTTTTCTTTCTCCATAAATTATGAATATCGTAATTCTTAATACAAAAATTTAGTTTGGAATATTTTTATTTTTTAAATAGATGAAGTCACAACTTTAGTTAATAAAATTTCGGATTGCAAAATTAATTTCAATAAGAATATTTTTAAAGTTATCGTTTTATGATTTAATAATAATCAATATATACTATTAAAGTATAAAACATCTAAAACTGACGTGGCGCGCAGTATTTTGAAATATAGCTTCCACAATTAATGCCACAACATTTTTTTAAAATCCTTAATTAAATTTAAGCTTTTAGTTATTTTCGACATTTTTTAAAATTAAGTATAATTTTAACTCCCTTAATTATTTTTATAACTATAAATTTAAGTTAAATACAAAAAAAAAATTATTAATTTTTAACGCCACAAAATCTTTTTTATTAAATCTGTTTATTGTTTTTTCTTGATTTTTGTAGATATCGACATATCTACGTTTAACGATTTTAATATTTTCTTGTATCATTTTTTTCCTGATTTTTTAATGTTCTGGTTTAGTTTCACGAAATAAGAAATATTTCCCCCCCGATTTTTATATAATTATCGGCCATATTTTAGTCCGTTTAGAATTGAGTTAAATATAGTTTCTTTTCTTTTCTTTTTTTTTTGGTAAATGGTAAATTCGTAGACCATCCGGTTCGATCGGCTTAGCCGCTCTACGTCTGGATCGGGTAGAAAGTCGTGGCACATTACTGGGGATACCCTCCCCAATGTCAATTTTTCCATACATGCCGCCAGGAGGATTCGAACTCGAATCTTCAAGCTAAACACTTAAGGAGTCTAGCACCACATCCCACTAGACCAACTGAGTATTGGTAATATAGTTTTTTTTTTGTTATACAAGAGTGACGTAGCCATATTTTAGTTTGTTTAGAATTGTTTTAAATTTATAGTTTCTTTTTATTGTTATACAATAGTGATGTAATAGTTGTTTAACGAAATTTTCTTATTTCTTTTGTTAATTATTTTTGTATATATTTTTCCCTAACCCTGTAGAAGATTTGTTTCCCCGATTTTAGTATATTTATCAACCAGAAGTTAGTTTGTTTAACAATTTTGTTTTTATCCTCCCGATTCTTGTATTTTTTATCGGTTATCGATATTATCAATAAATCAATAAGCTTATTCAAGAAGTTTCATATTGGATTTCTAATCATGTTTAAACTTTTTTTTTACGTGACTTTTTTTAACTGATTTATTCCGTAAACTTATTAAATAAGCTTCATAAGATGTCCTTCTCATTTATATATACCTATTCTCACATGGTTTTAGTCAAATAGTTATATCATTGTTTTATGTTTTTTATTGCAGAAACTCCATTCGGTCGGCAGTTAAGGTTCGCTCTCTCACCATTTGAGTGCATCATTTTCCCAATTTATTGATGATGGTACATATTATGTGTGTTGTTTTTGTGTTTATATATCTTTTCAATTCGTTTGATTGAAATTTGTGTGTATATGTGTGAATTTACTTAGGTTTACATGTCACAACACTCCCGTGAAATATCAAAATTTACTCAGGACACACATTGTACAACCATAATAATCAAAGGAGAAAACAAGTCACATCTAATCTCCAAGTTATCATATAATGCAATAATGTTACCTCGAGTAGTTATAACCTTTTATTGTTTTGATGGGCAGACAAAAGATCAACGCAAATCCAATCTTTAAGAAGATGAATCATGTTCAAAGATGCATGTACCTAACAAAGCATGTTGAGTCCGAGGATAACAATATCCATAAACAATGTCTTAGAATCTATTCAAGAGAGGTTAAGTTTGCACATTAAGGTGAATTCCACGTCTATTCAAGGTGAATTTCTACTTTTAAAACCATGGGTTAACTCCATTATAAAAGATTACCAAAATTAACGTTCATAAGTTGTTCAGGTGTTTCGTCACAAGCAAAGTGGTAGTTGGGTTGGTTAACCTTTTCTCCAATACCAATCTCTGCTTCTTCAACGGATGTGGACTCTCCACATTCATTGATGTCAACGGCAAAGACTGTACCAAAGTCTGGAAAAGCCGGCAGGTTGATGGCGAATCCACGGCGAGTCACCGTCGATCACCACTCCTTTTGACGCCGACGTCGTCGTCATACTCTTGGCAGCGTTGATGGAGCCTTCTTAGTGACAACGTTTGTGACCTCCGAGGGTTTGGCTAGCGAGGTAACGCTTCTGGCATATTGAACACTCGCAGGAAATGGAACGATATACAAGCTACCGAGGCCAGCGTACCATGAGAATTGTCCGATAAGCTCTTCTCTGGTCAAGCCACCGCGGGACAAAATGATTTGGCCTCAAAGAACCTCTCCGCACCGATTCCTTCCTTCCGTCATTTGTTGAGGACGAGTTTTCTTTCTCTCTCTCACTCCTGCATCGGCTACTCCATCTATGTAACACCCCAAATCCGCAGGACTCGGAGTGCTACTGGGCTAGGATCTCACAATGGATCCTGACCCTAGCCTGACAACAATTTCACTGATCTTACAACAAGACACCGATAGATTAAAACAAAACATGAAACTGATATATATATATATATATATATATATATATATATATATATACATATATAGATCAAAAGGTAATACAATATACCGCTGAGTACAAACAAACCAAACTGTACATCAAAATAACCCATATCCCCGATACCGCCCCAGTGTATGGAGCCCTCAGCGGATCACCCACTCTGGATCACTCTGCAGTTCTCCTATCCTGCAAAGTCTCTACAACACGGTATGAAACCGTTCGCTAACCATACACAAATATAGGAAGATGCTAGAGTACAAACACACATCAGAAATCTTAACATATCCATAGGCTTTCATACATTTACCCGGTTCATTATCTTTATAAAGTCTAGCAATCAACTCATATATAATATCCATATAAACATAAGTGACACGAGGAATATAAACCTCGCCTCTGGGTCTAATAACCAGCTGGAATGGTGCCTGGAACACTTCCCCGTGTACCATAAGGGAATGGAAAGTGCCCGAACCGTTTACCAGGTCTGGCCTGCCTACAGAGAACCTCCCACACTCCCAGCGGGATGAAAGGGCAAGTTATCACGGCCCTACAATGGGCAAGCAATATACCATAGGTCGGTGACCATCATAACACATATATGCTATAAACATATAACACACACACCACTCATGCACAACATCCTATAAAGGAATGACAACTAAGTAAGTCTCACGGACTTACCTCAACCTCGTAGCCGTCTCACTGGATCAACCTCAACTCAGTCCGCTCCAAACTGGAGGATAACACGGCCTATACAAGACATACACAGATATCAAACTCCTATCACACAAAGGGTCACACCTAGACCCAAGGGATCCATAAGGGATCATATCCAACTCGTAAACCTCAAAGCCCTAACCGGAAATTCCATAACATACTCGTCAACATCCGAATCCTAGCATGCTACTACCGCTCAACTAGGAAAGGAAAGGATCTACCTAGCTTTAGGTAGACCTGGGACAAAGCGCACCTGCGTAACAAAGGGGTGTAGGGACGGAGGCAAGCAACCGCGGGTGCGGCGGAACGTAGCTGCAGGGGCGGTACCAAGGGACTCTGGCAAACGCAGGCACGACGTGGGCGTTGTGACACGGTAACCGCGGGGGCGGCGACAGTGCAGAATGAAACCTCGCGGCTTCTCTTTAACTCTTCACTTGATGAATCACGTCTACTCTCTTTCAGATCATACATATGTCACAACATACACATACATACATCAGTCCTACATTCAATCATCTAATCCTAAGCTAAGGAAGAAGAAGAACAAGAAAGGAAGAAGAAAGAATGAAGAAGCAAGGAGGAAGATGCTCACCACGGCTGTGGTTAGCTCAGGTACTGATCACCAACAACTTACTGGCTTCCAAGCACAGCAGTACTCACCATCATCAACCACAAAAGCCACAACACATCGAAACTCAATCCAAACTCTTCCAAACCAAAACAAGATCAAGAGGGAACAAGGGAGAAGCAAGAAGGACGTGAACTGGATTGGAAAGTATGAGGAAACCCTTGCTCAGCAAGGTGAAACGAAGAAGATAAAGAAGGGTAAAGCGTAGGTCAAAGAGTTAACAAAACCGGCTGTAGCCGCCGGAAACCGCAGGGGCGGGTTTCCTGGCCGCAGGGGCGGAACAACAGGGGAGCCGCAGGGGCGGCCTCACAGACCCGCGGGGGCGGCTAAGGCCAAATCTAGCTCCCAAAACTAAGGCTCTTACACCTCACCCCCCTAAAAACAAGTTTTGTAAAATCCTCAAACCACTCGGACTCACAAGCCGAGGTACAACTCTCTCTATAACATCAACAAAAGCATGGAGGAAACCGTCCACTCCAACAGCAAACTATATTGTCCAAGGCCTAGAGGGAAACCATCTCTAGCCAACACATCACATCCCAATAGCATGGAGGAAAGGACCATCTCCAGCTATAACAAAAATCATACTAGCACAATAAGATCTAATAAGATCATAATCACACAAGCTAGCATGAAATAACATATCATAGCATATAAGCATGTAAGCACATAAGACTCACCAAGCTAGTACTAAGATCTACTCGGTGATCCTATTGGTGCATCTATCTCTGCATAGAACTCCGGATAGTTCCTCTGGATACTATCCTCAGTCTCCCATGTAGCCTCCTCAGGTCCTCGTCTCGACCACTGTATCCTAAGCATAGGTATGTCCTTCGAACACAAACGTCTCGTACCTCGTTCTAGGACTGCAATCAGATGTTCGACAAAAGTGTGTTCCGGCTCAACCACCAAATCCTCATAACTCACGATGTGTCTCGGATCTGGTATATACTCCCTCAGTTGAGACACGTGAAATACAGGGTGAACACCCTCTAATCTCGGAGGCAAGGCTAATCTGTAAGCTGCGCTCCCCACCCGATCCAGTATCTCGAACGGTCCGACATATTGGGGACTCAACTTCCCCTTAATGCCAAAACGCCTAACACCTCGTGTCGGGGACACTCTCAGCCACACATGGGCTCCAACTCTGAACTCCAGAGGTCTACGCCTCCTATCAACATACGACTTCTGACGGCTCTGCGCAGTCAGCATACGCTCTCTGATCAATGCTACTCGAGCCATATCATCCTGAATCTGATCAGGTGCTAACCCACTAACACTGCTCTGCTCATCCCAACATAATGGTGTACGACATCTCTGCCCATACAGTGCCTCATATGGGGCCATCCCAATAGATGCATGCCAGCTGTTGTTGTAGGAGAACTCAACAAGTGGGAGATGATCCGTCCACACCTGTCCCCAATCCAACACACAAGCTCGCAGCATATCCTCCAGCGTCTTAATGGTCCTCTCTGACTGACCATCTGTCTGAGGATGAAACGCAGTCGTGAAGTGCAAACTCGTCCCCAGGGCAGTCTGAATCTGCTGCCAGAATCTCGAGGTAAATCGTCCATCTCTGTCAGAGACGATCATCCTCGGTACACCATGGAGTCTCACTATCTGCCTAGTGTACTCTCTGTTAATCTGCTCACCGGCCACGTCTCTCGAATAGGAATGAAACGTGCCGTCTTCGTCAGTCTGTCAACTATGACCCAGATGGCATCAAAACTCCGGCTCAGCCTCAGTCCAGTCAAAAAGTCCATGGTGACGTCCTCCCACCTCCTCTATGGAACATGAAGTGGATGGAGCTCACCTCCAGGTCTGAAATGCTCGATCTTGACCTGCTGGCAGGTCGCACACTGTGCCACAAATCTGGCCACATCGGGTTTCAACCCTCCCCACCAATATATACGTCTCAAGTCGTGATACATCTTACTCGTACCTAGATGTACCGAGTAAGGTGTACAGTGAGCCTCCTGTAATATCCTCTGTCTCAGCTCTGTATCAGCAGGTACACAGACGCGACCATGGCGTCTCAAAACTCCATCTTCTCCCAGCAGGAACTGTGGTGCCTCATCCCGAGACATCTTATCTCTGATCCTCTGTAAGGTCGGGCAGGTCTCCTGTTTCTGTCGGATCTCATCCAATAGATCAGGAAGGACCTCTAATGTACGCAGTTGGGCATCCTCATCAGGAAACTGGATGTCCAGCTCTAACCAGATCAGGTCTCTCTGCAACTGATGTTGTACTGTCAGCCTCGCAATCGCCTGCTCTCGAGGTGTCTTCCTGCTCAGGGCGTCGGCGACAACGTTCGCCTTCCCCGGATGATACAGAATCTCCAGATCAAAATCCTTGATCTGCTCGAGCCACCTACGCTGGCGGTTATTCAATTCCCGCTGCGTGAAAATGTACTTCAGACTCTGATGGTCTGTGAAGATCTGACATGTAACACTATACAGGTAATGTCTCTAGATCTTCAGTGCATGAACTACCGCTGCCAACTCCAGATCATGAGTCGGGTAGTTCTCCTCATACGGCTTCAACTGTCGAGACGCATATGCAATTACCCTGCCTCTCTGCATCAACACACATCCCAAGCCTAGCTTGGATGCATCACTGTATACTACGAAATCCTCAGTACCCTCAGGTTGTGCCAAAACAGGAGCAGAAGTCAGACGTCTCTTCAGCTCCTCAAAACTCTGCATACACTGATCAGACCACACAAACCTGGTAGTCTTCCTCAGCAAACTCGTCAGTGGACAGGCAATCACAGAAAATCCCTCCACAAAGCGTCTGTAATAACCGGCTAGGCCAAGGAAGCTACGTACTTCCTTGACGTTCGTCGGTGTCGGCCATGCAGCTACTGCCTCTATCTTCGCCGGATCAACCTTGATCCCCTCGGCGGATACAATGTGACCCAGGAATGCTACCTCGGGCATCCAAAACTCGCACTTAAAGGACTTTGCATAAAGTTCTCTATCCCGCAAAACCTGCAATACAGTCCTCAGATGTCCTGCATGCTCCTCACTTCTACGAGAATATACCAGAATGTCATCAATAAAAACCACTACAAACTGATCCAAGAAGTCGATGAAGATAATGTTCATCAACTCCATAAAGACTGCGGGGGCATTCGTAAGCCCAAATGGCATCACTACAAACTCGTAGTGGCCATATCTGGTCCGGAATGTTGTCCTGTGCACATCCTGCTGCCTCACCCTCAACTGGTGATACCCGGAACGCAGTTCAATCCTGGAGAACACAGTCGCTCCCTGTAGCTGATCTAACAAATCATTAATTCGCGGCAGTGGATACTTGTTCTTGATGGTCACCTTGTTCAGCTCTCTGTAATCAATACACAATCTCAGCGATCCGTTCTTCTTCCATACGAAGAGGACAGGTGCTCCCCATGGGGACACACTAGGGCGAATGAAGCCCTTCTCAGCCAACTCCTCGAGATGCTTCTTCAGCTCCAACATCTCGACAGGCGCCATCCAGTATGGAGCCTTCGAGATGGGTCTTGTACCAGGCTCTAACTCGATACTGAAATCCACACTCCTCTGAGGCGGCAAACTGGACGGCTCAACAAAGACATCAGTAAACTCACAGACCACTGGGATATCCTCTAACACTGGACTCTCCCCCTCCTTCATGGCGTAACACCAGAAAGCCTCGCAACCCTGTGCAATCAGTCTAGCTGCCCGTATAGCACTGATAACTGTGCCTACCTTTCAAAGGTCTCAACCTCGGAAAACCTCTATCTGACCTAACTCGGTAGCGAGGGTAACAGTCCTCCTACCTACATCTAAGACTGTAGAATGTCTAGCCATCCAATCCATACCTAGTATAACTTCCTCATGCTCTAATGGCATGACAAAGAAGTCAACTAGTAACACACGAGTCCCTACAGAAACGGGACAACCGTGAATCTCACGGGTACCTCTGACCCTACCACAATCGGGTAACCCTATAATAAAGGGCATCCCCTCAACTGTATCTAAACCCAGACGCTCTACACAGGCATCAGAAATAAAAGAATGCGTAGCACTAGTATCAAATAAAACTCTAACAGGTAGACCATGAATCAGAATGGTACCTGTAGCAGTAGGTGCAACTGGCTCCTTTGCACTCCTCAGCTCAAAAACACGGCCCTGTGGGCCTCTGGTATTAGTGGTGCCCCCACCACGGCCTCTGCCTCTACTCGGCCCAAGAGCAGATCCCTGAGTCGTAGGGCGATCTGGGACCCTCTACTATCCCTGACTCTGCTGCTGCTGCTGAGGTGGTCTCTGTCCACCTCCCGCTGCACTAGCAGGAGAAGAATCCTGATGTGATGAAGCTCTCCCTCGTCTACAGAAGGTAGCTCTATGACCAGGTCGGCCACAAGTGAAACAGGTCACCGGCTGCCTAGTACACTCTGACCTCTTATGCCCATACTCACTGCAGTTGAAGCACTGCACTCCCTTATCTGCACCCGGTGCAGATGGAGGACGACTCTGGCGACTCTGGCCTCGCCCTGAACCAGTAGCTCCACCAGTACCACTGGTCTGACCAGTCCTCTGTCTCTTCTCAGACCCTCCGGTCTGAGAAGCTCTCCTCTGGCTAGCTCTCTCCCTCTCGTAGTCAGAAGCCCGGTCTTGATAGTAAACCAAGGTCTCACAGTGAAAACCCGCCATATAGGTACGGGCGGTATCCCTCAGACGTCGGGAAAACAAATACACATGCTGATCTGCAGTAGGTGCAGCTGGACCCAACAATGTCAGCTCCTCTTGGAATCTCCGGATGGCCTTTGAGACCGGCACATCCTCGAACCCAGCCTCAACAAAGTCTCGCAGTTTCTCCCTCCTCAAAGAGGCAGGGCAGAAACGCTCTCGGATTAGAGTCCTCATCTGCTCAGAACTAGTAACCCGTGCTCGCACAGACCTCCACCAGTGTTGTGCCAAATCTCTGAACAAGGTCTACACCAACTCAATCTGCCTATCAGCTGGACATCTAATAGACTCCAGAGTTGAGTCTACATGTCCTATCCACAACTCCACCTCTAGCCCCACTTTCCCTGTGAAAGGGGGTACTCCCATCTAATGAAAAGCCTTCAACCAAGTGTCTGGTCTAGGCCCTCTATGCTCCTCTGGAGCCCGAGCAATCTCAGCAGCAGATACTTGTACAGCTGGTACCTGAGTAACGGTGTGGGACCTCTCAGATGGTCCCTCCTATGCTGGCAGATCCGGGGCACGCCTACCTGCCCTGGCGGCCTCCTCAACACGTCTGATATAAGCCTGAAACTCTGCTCTATCCATAGAGGCGCGATCAGAATCACCAGACTGGGCTCTCTGTGGCCCCTGTCCCTCAGCTGCACCGTTCCCAGCCTCAGGAACGGCACTCTCAGCAACCTCCTCATGGACCTCCTCTGCTACACATGGCTCAACAGCAGGAAACCTACCTCGTCTTCTACCTAGAGGGGGTCTACCTCTACCTCGTCCAGCTGCAGGTAAGGCTCTAGTCTGAACCATCTGCAGAGGACATAAACCTATCTTAGAAGGCTATATATATGCCATATGTATAGATATATCACAGATCAATCATAGTAGAATATCTATGTATATCTATACTATCGAGGTCTTCAGAGGGGTGATGGCTCCCGTACACGGTATCCCAAAACATTTGTACTCATTTCAAAACCAAAACCTTTTAAAAAGTCATACCCCTTTTCGGGTTCTGTTTAGTTATCTATTCGACCTTTATTGCAGATTACTAGTGCCATTGTTGTCAACCAAGGCTCTGATACCAACTTTGTAACACCCCAAATCCGCAGGACTCGGAGTGCTACTGGGCTAGGATCTCACAATGGATCCTGACCCTAGCCTGACAACAATTTCACTGATCTTACAACAAGGCACAAATAGATTAAAACAAAACATGAAACTGATATATATATATATATATATAGATCAAAAGGTAATACAATATACCGCTGAGTACAAACAAACCAAACTGTACATCAAAATAACCCATATCCCCGATACCGCCCCAGTGTACGGAGCCCTCAGCGGATCACCCACTCTGGATCACTCTGCAGCTCTCCTATCCTGCAAAGTCTCTACAACACGGTATGAAACCGTTAGCTAACCATACACAAATATAGGAAGATGCTAGAGTACAAACACACATCAAAAATCTTAACATATCCACATGCTTTCATACATTTACCCGGTTCATTATCTTTATAAAGTCCAGCAATCAACTCATATATAATATCCGTATAAACATAAGTGACACGAGGAATATAAACCTCGCCTCTCGGTCCAATAACCAGTTGGAATGGTGCCTGGAACACTACCCCGTGTACCCTAAGGGAATGGGAAGTGCCCGAACCGTTTACCAGGTTTGGCCTGCCTACAGAGAACCTCTCAGACTCCCAGCGGGATGAAAGGGCAAGTTATCACGGCCCTACAATGGGCAAGCAATATACCATAGGTCGGTGACCATCATAACACATGCTATAAACATATAACACACACACCACTCATGCACAACATCCTATAAAGGAATGACAACTAAGTAAGTCTCACGGACTTACCTCAACCTCGTAGTTATCTCACTGGATCAACCTCAACTCAGTCCGCTCCAAACTGGAGGATAACACGGCCTATACAAGACATACACAAATATCAAACTCCTATCACACAAAGGGTCACACCTAGACCCAAGGGATCCATAAGGGATCATATCCAACTCGTAAACCTCAAAGCCCTAACCGGAAATTCCATAACATACTCGTCAACATCCGAATCCTAGCATGCTACTACCGCTCAACTAGGAATGGAAAGGATCTACCTAGCTTTAGGTAGACCCGGGACAAAGCGCACCTGCGTAACAAAGGGGTGCAGGGGCGGAGGCAAGCAACCGCGGGTGCGGCGGAACGTAGCCGCGGGGCGGTGACAAGGGACTCTGGAAAATGCAAGCACGCCGCAGGCACGACGCGGGCGCTTTGACCCGGTAACCGCGGGGGCGGTGACTTCTGGCCGCGGGGCGGCGACAGTGCAGAATGAAACCTCGCGGCTTCTCTTTAACTCTTCACTTGATCAATCACGTCTACTCTCTTTCAGATCATACATAGGTCACAACATACACATACATACATCAGTCCTACATTCAATCATCTAATCCTAAGGTAAGGAAGAAGAAGAACAAGAAAGGAAGAAGAAAGAATGAATAAGCAAGGAGGAAGATGCTCACCACGGATGTGGTTAGCTCAGGTATTGATCACCAACAACTTACTGGCTTCCAAGCACAGCAGTACTCACCATCATCAACCACAAAAGCCACAACACATCCAAACTCAATCCAAACACTTCCAAACCAAAACAAGATCAAGAGGGAACAAGGGAGAAGCAAGAAGGACGTGAACTGGATTGGAAAGTATAAGGAAACCCTTGCTCAGCAAGGTGAAACGAAGAAGATAAAGAAGGGTAAAACGTAGGTCAAAGAGTCAACAAAACCGGCTGCAGCGGCCGGAAACCGCAGGGGCGGGTTTCTGGCCGCAGGGGCGGAACAATAGGGGAGCCGCAGGGGCGGCCTCATAGACCCGTGGGGGGGGGGGGGGGGGGGGCTAAGGCCAAATCTAGTTCCCAAAACTAAGGCTCTTACAATCTACAACAGCGATATCTTCGGTGAGCTTCACCACCTCGCTACCTTGTCGGCGACATAGGATAAGAACATAGAACCTAAAAATGCGGTCAATACGAGCCTTGTGTTGGTTCCTTCTTTGAGATAGATTTTCCACGGACATAATCGAGAATATGACACCTGAGGTCGTGAGGATCTTCATCCCCATCGACGGCCTCAATTCGCCGTTGGTTGTTGTGAAGAGATCCGCAACGGCGAAGATCAGGTTACTCTGACAGAGTGAACCTTACGTTTTTTACATGATGTGTTGTCTTTTGTTTTAGATTTTTATGGAAGACTTTCATACGTTATTTTATGTCTAATGCCACTGTAAGGACACTTAATTTATCAAGGTTTGCAATATAATTTTTAAAATTTAAATTTTCATGTTACTTAAATACTGGATCAAATAAATATAAAACATATTTTTTAATTGTTGAGATTTCCGATCTAATTCTTTAAACCAAATTTTAACAAAATTAATAAAATATCAATTAAGTAATTCATTAAAATAAACATTTAATTATTTTTCTATAGCTATTCTTGAATGCCATAATATAAATATGTGAAATTATATAGAAATACAATTATATTGGTGTTATTATTATTATTTTTAGATATGCATAAAATACGACAAAGAATCGGGAAAGAAGCAAACAAATAACAAATGAGCAAACTTTTGTTATTCTGAGAACAAATCAAAAAACGATAGAAAAGAACGTGCTACCCACGCGCTAGGGTTAGAAGGTATACCCGCCGCTCTCCACAACAACCCTAGATCCAGAGATCGAGATCTTGCCGTAATCCTTCAAGAATCACTAGACCTGAAGCCTATTGAAGAGGATGCCATCAACAATAGATGTAGTTGTAGGTTTGGAGTGAAATCTTCGAGGAACGACAAAGTGATAAAGGTGAAACATCAACTAAGGAAAGAAGAGCGGCGAAGGCACAAGAGAAGAGCCAGATGGAAAGCTCAAACTAGACAAGGTAGTCAAACACAACCAAAGAAGATGAAAGCTATTGCGTCACCACTGGATTCCTCGGGCTGGCCACAAGAAAAGGGTATCTTTGGCCCAGATTGGAGGTGCTATGTCCTTGGCCTAGGAGATGGGCAAGCTAAGATGAAAGAGGCAACTCATGGCCTCCGAAGCAGGGACACAGGTTCCGATAGCTCCCCCATGGATGCTAAAATGGAAGATTTGATTGGGATTTTATGCTGAAAAGGTACTCTTATCTACCAAAATACTAATCTGAATAAATCTTATTTGCTTGTCCTATGTGATTATCTGGATTATAAGGTTTTAACCCTTGCTAAGTACCAATACATGCCTGAAAAAATTAGAATTATTGTTAGAGTATGCTTCCTATCTGTCGTTTGGAATCATGGCCTATTTAAAGAGTGGGGCTGGGTACATAGTAATATACACACAACAATACTATCTCCCTCTCTAATTGTTAGTCATCTTCTTCAATCAAAAATTACAAAGATGAGTGAACAAGCAGCTTCTAAAGCCGCTCAATTATCGTATTTTCAGGCAGTCACTAGTTTGTTTTCCCCCGAAGGACCCAGGAAAGTCTCGTTTTTACTAAATTAAGAAAGATGGCGCCTTAAAGAAGTTGTATGTAAGGCAGTAGATAAAGAAAAGAACACCAATGAGAATGTAGATCAAGCAACCTCTGAAGTCAAAGAACAACAGCAACCAGCCAAGAACAATGAAGAAAAAAAGAACAAAGGTAACAATTTTGGAAAACTTGACCTAGAGGAATACCTTACTAGTTTGTCCAAAGTTAAAAATGACTTCCAGAAACAGAAGGAAACGTCTCTTATGGGTTGTATTCTTGGCAACCCTATTGAGTTAGCTAGAATTAAAAACAAACTACTTTATGAGTGGAGAAACATTAAGGGGGAGGTTAAGTTCATAGCAAAGCCCAACTTTTGGTTTGAGGCCAACTTTTCTAACCATATAGACATGAAAAACATTTGGAAAAACAGACCCTACCATATATATGGCCATAGTCATCCTTAAGCCTTGGAAACCTAATTTTAACACCTTCTTAGAAAGCAACACAACTGCTGATATGTGGATTAGAATCCCCCAAATCCCTCCCGAGTTCATAAATAGAGAAGCCATTAGGATTATCATTGAGACAAATGGTGTTGGTAAATTTCTGAAACTTGACAATTTTTTTGAGAGAGGAAAAGGAGTGAATTTCACAAGAATTTGCATAAACTTCGATGTTGCTGGAGAGAGAATTAAAGAAGTCCAAATACCATAAAATGGAGAGTTTAGAGACTTTCCTATTTGGTATGAGGATTTTTTCAAAGGATGTGGGTTTTGTGCTCTTAAAGATCACATTTATGATAATTGTCCTATGAGAGGTGTTAGAGCCAAAACCATTAGGAAAGGAAAAGAACAACAAGGTGAGAAAGACATAGACAACAATGAGACGAACAAGAACAAATGGCATTTTGTGGGAAGAAAAGATACCAAAAAGGAAAAGAATATTGAGAGCAATATAGATTAGGCCGTACTTGGCTCCTGAATATGGACTAACAAGCTCCAAGGAGGAAGATTCATCTTTAAGCTCTAAAGAGAGTACCCAGCAGCCTGCAGAGGCTAATAAAGATGACCTTCCTAATGTTGAAAACCCCACTACATCTATGTTGAATAAATCTGAGCAAGCCCCCAGTGATGGAAAACCTGAGGGCTTATATCCTAATGATGCAACCATGGAAAAGAAACAAGACAATCATGAACCCTTTACCGTCCCTATGTGCGAGGATGAAGAAATACTGAACAAAACGAAAGAAATAGAGGAAGAGCTCAATGAGGAAGATGATGTTTCAGAGACACCAGAGGATGAGCTGACTGTGGAGCAATTTACTGCTTTGATCTTCAAGGATGGAAACATCCCCAAAGAACTAAAGACAGCGAAATCTGAAAACTCATTTCACTCAACCGAAACTAATAGCACAATCAATAAGATGATGGATGCCATGGAAGTCAACCAAGATTCAGCCAAATCTGACTCAAGCATAGGGAAGAGGCAGGGGAAAAAAGAGGATATTGTTGCCTCCATGCTGAAGGGGACTAAGCCCAAAATAATTATAGGAGATTATAACGAAATTCGAGAACCTTCTGACAAGAAAGGAGAGGCACCGATCGCTAACAATAAGTTTGATAGACTTAACCACCTAGTTGATCAATGTAACTTAACAGACCTTCCAATAAAAGGAAATGAGTATACTTGGAGGAAAAGAAGAGAGGGTAATGACAACACGTATGAAAAACTAGATAGAACAATGACAAGCCTCTCCGTTTTTCAATACTATCCCGGTATCCATACTAGAAACTATGCCTTTACAACTTCGGATCACTGTATGATCTCAACTAGCCTTCAACATAGATCAACCAATCTCCAAAACAAGCCATTTAGATTTGAATCTATGTGGTTACAACGACAGGACTGTGAAAATCTTGTTAAACAAGTATGAAGAACTCAATTTCCAGGAACACACATGTTCAATCTTGTAAAAAAAACAAACCTTCTTAAACAAAAGCTGAAAGAATGGAACCGTGAAAAATTCGGAAATATCAACAAACAGCTAAAAATACTGGACAAACAGATAGAGTCGATACAAATACAAACCTATTCATCTTTTAACCAACAATTAAATGATAAACTAAATAGATTAAGCAAAAAACGTGATTGCATTTTGGACTATCAGAATAAATATTGGATGCAACGAGCCAAAACTAACAATCTGCGATTAGGGGACAAAAACACGAAATTTCACCATAGGAAAGCAACAAGTAGAAGAAATAAGAAAATTATTGTCAATATAACTAGAAATGATGGTACAATTGTATCAAAAGATAACGAAATTAATGATGAATTTCTAAATGATTATAAGACACGATTTCGTGCATCGAATATTGATTATCGGAAATTAGAAAATTTGCTTGGAATAATACAACCGGAAATCACAAGCGCCGAAAATTTAGAGTTAATAAAACCTTTTTCTACTGGAGAAATAAAAAATGCAATATTTGATATAGGTAGTGATAAATCACCAGGCCCAGATGGTATGACAACCGGTTTTTACCAAAAATACTGGCATATCAATGGGCCAGCAGTTACAAGAGCAGTAAAAAGTTTCTACAGAACGGGCAAAATCCTCAAGCAATTGAACCACACTTTCATCGCTCTTTTGCCAAAGGTTGATAACCCTTCAACAACGTCCAATTACAGACCAATAAGTCTATGCTCGACAATATATAAAATTATTGCCAAGATCTTGGCAAAAAGATTGGGGCAAGTTCTTCCGAAACTAATTCACCCGCTGCAAAGTGCCTTCACTAAAAACAGGGCAATACATGACAATGTCCTTATATAGCCCATGAAATTTTCCATGGATTCAGAACAAAAAAAGGAAAAGAAGGCTACATGGCGATCAAACTAGACATGGAAAAAGCCTATGATAAGCTAGAATGGAACTTCTTAAAAATGGTCCTACAACGACTTGGTTTTGAAGAGAAATTTAGGAATTGGATAAGCGAATGCGTAACAACGGTCTCCTATTCTCTATTAATAAATGACTCGCCAACAAATATATTCATACCTCAAAGAGGACTCCGTCAGGGTGACCCACTGTCCCCTCTTCTATTCAACCTAGGAGCAGAAGTTCTAGCAAGAAACATACAAAAACTAAATACAGAAAACCCGAGACTAGTAGGATTCCCAATAACTAAAAATAACTCATCTATCCCATTTCTAGCTTTCGCTGATGATATCATTATTTTCTCAAAGGCCACACCAGAAGCAAGCACCAAGATCTTGTCGGTTCTAGATGACTATTGTGCCGTTTCTAGACAGGTAATAAATTACCACAAATCATCGTTCCAAACATCCAAAAATTTTGATCTCAACAAGAAAAGGAATTTACAAGCTCATCTAGGTATATCAGCCGTGACTAGCTTAGAACAATACCTGGGTTGCCCTATCATCAACGGAAGGGTAAATAAGGAGATATTTAATTCAGTCATTCAAAAATCAAAACAACAACTCATCAAATGGAAGGCACCTTCTTTATCGCAAGAAGGAAGAGCAACACTAATAAAAGCAGGCATTCATGCTACCAGCAAGCATTCATAACGAACTAGACAAAATTAATAGAAATTTCTATTGGAATAAGGGCTCAAACTATCACCCACTAATCAGCTGGGACAAAATCTGTAAGCCAAGAGCACTAGGTGGTACAGGAATTAGAAAGGCCGAAGACATGAATAAGGCGCTTCAAATGAAGCTCCTTTGGAAAATCTTGGCAGAACCTGAAAACATCTGGGTCAAAATAATCGAGGAAAAATACCTCCGAGGGAAATGTCTCTGGAACTATGAAATTGGGAAAAACACATCCTGGCAATGGAAAAAACTAATCAAATTAAGAGAAGATTTCAACAAAGGACTCAAATGGCGTGTGGGTGACGGAAAAACGGTGAAGTTCTGGAAAGATAATTGGCTGTTAGAAAAACCACTAATAGATCTAGTATCTGATAGAACCCAAATAGATCAATCACAAATAGTTAGCTATTTCATGTCCTCTGGTAAATGGAACGCACAACTAGTGGAGCAATTAGTTGCAATCCTACCGAGAGACATCATAATAAGAATAAAAAACTACAACCTCCCAATAATGGAAATTAGAGATAGACTCTATTGGTCCGTCAATGAAGATGGTTGGTACTCAACGAAATCAACCATGGAAATGACACAACAAAGGAAAGTGGGAGTTTCGGAAGACAAATCATGGATTTGGAAAATGAACGTAATGCCTAAAGTTAAAAAACTTTATGTGGAAACTGGTTTTAGACGGAATTCCAACTAAAGAAAATCTCGACAAACAAAAAGTGCCAGTGGTCATGCAATGCGAATTATGTAACCACCATACAGAAAGCACAAAACACCTATTTTTTGAATGTCCATGCATGCATCGCATTATGGATAACGATAAAATTTCAACAATAATAAATAACTATACTATCTCCAACTACAATATAAATGGAATTCTACTACATATAAAGGAAAATACATAACCAACGGAGCTTAGACAAATAGTGATGATTTGGTGGAATATATGGTTGGCTAGAAACCAGTTAATCTTCAATAATAAAGGGTTAGATCCGAATATAAAGAAAAATGCCTTAAACCAAATAAAAGCATGGGATGAAGCCAATGTCAAACAATTATGTAGAAACGTAACACACACAAAACCCAGGAGGAAAACAAAGAACATAAAATGGCAAAAACCAAAGGAGAATAATGTCAAACTCAATTTTGATGCATCAAAGAACAATAGCAATCACTATGCATTTGATTTCATCATTCGTAACAATTTAGGTATTCCGTTAACTACTAGTAAAGGAAGATGTAATGCGGACTCGATATAGGAGGCGGAAGCGTATGCTCTACGCGAGGGTCTACAAAAGGCCACACTCTTAGGAGTCACCTCTATTGAGATTGAAGGAGACAACTTGACGCTTATAAACTCAATCAACCAAACCTGGAAACCTCCTTGGGAGACGGATATGATCATATCCGACATTTCTGTCTTGCTTGCAGGTTTCATTCAGTCAAGTGTCATCCACATTTTTAGGAAAATCAACAAAGTTGCCGACAAGCTCGCTATGCATGACCACAATACTACTTCAGCTGATGATACTCTACCCGAGGATGTTGTCGACCTCATCCGAAAGAATGCTGTAGGGTGACCGGTTTCGACAAACTGACCCCTCTATACTTTTTACCTTGTATCAAAAAAAAATAATAATAACAAACGAGCAAAGCCTACCTATTACAGCATCAAGATCACGTAGATTGTCAAAAAATGGTGAAATAAAAGTTTTTTTTTTTTGTTCAATAAATAAAAGTTTATTTTGAAGAACAACAAACTCACATGTGTTCGGAACCTTACGTGACGCACAAAAAAAGTTATTACAATACATACCATCGTTGTTGTTCGAACATATCCTAAAAGACGTAATGAACAAATTTAAAGAAAGTGTCGGTGTATATAGAGTTGAACATTGATGTGCATCGTCACTTGTATTTATAGAAAGAAGAAAAAAAAGAAGTTATTTTAGTCCATTATACTAACAATTTTTTCCCCTTCAATTTATCCCAAAAAACTTTTATTTTTTCAAAATAAAATCTCAATGTTCATGCATAATATCTTAACCCTTTTGTCAAAACCAACCTCACAAGCTTTTGATTTGTGAAAATTAAATACCAAACTGTAAATAACTTTAAATATTTTTCCGTCTTTGCTACATGTTTGATATTTAAAATCATAATCTTAGATTAATGATTTATTTTCACTCTTTCAAATTCACCTTTTATCCTGTAAAGAGTAATATTCTTTCATTATTTAACATACAATGATATTATATCTTAAAATTTAATTTTAATGTAGTTAACTAATTTAAAATAAAAACAAATTTTGAGTCTAGGAGTATCATTTTCAGAGTTAGTAAACTTACTACTGAGTATTTTTCATGTCAATTTTGTTTATTTTATTAGGCTAATGTAATTTAGGCTAAACATAATAACAAAAAGTTATAACTGCATTTGACAAATGAGGAAATAAAGAAAACTCATTCGGTTGTCTTTCACTTATATCATCTAATATAAATATAAAATTTAATTACTATTAATTTATATTATTTTAATTATTTTAGGATTTATTCAGTTACTATTAATAAAATTTATTGAACTACTTACCTGTTGTGATTACAATTTTTTCCCAAAAATAGATATTATTATGCAGCTTAAAATAAATTAGTTTGACAGAAAAACACAATAATTATATATTGTATAGGATACATAATACATGATTATTTTGAAAAATTACCCGCACACGGTGCGGGAACTAAACTACGATAATTTTTTTTTGGTTTTAAATTAAGCTACGATAATTTTTTTTTTATTTTGAAAAAAAATTAACGTAAATTAAGTCACAATTAGTTAGTTTTTTTAAAAAAAATTAATTTTAAAGGTTTAATTTTGAAAACAAACTAGATCGTTGGTGTAAACTAAATGATTTATATGTTTAGAAGTTTGAACCACAATATACAATTTAATATGTTATAGTTATAAATAATAGTTAAATTTATAGTAAACAACCACAATATGTACAATTTAATATGTTATAGTTATAAATATAACTTGAATTTGTTACCGTATTATATTTATGATAAAAAATAGTTAAATTTGTAGTCAACGACTAATATTAAGTTATATAAAAGATTATTTTATCATACAAATATTTAAAATAACTATTAAATCACATCGAAACAGTTACTTATTTATGCAAAGGAAGAAATGGATGTGTGAGAAATTTGGTTTGATTTTGTAATAATACATATGACCATTAATTATCCTGAAACGCCCAAAGGGCAGCGAAGATTTGGACGGGTAATTTGGTATAAGCATGTCCCTTGGTTGAGTCTTCACCCTTGGCCTTCCTTGCTTTGCCTGATATTGGGGTTTTCCATTCTTGTGTCACTCAGAGCTCTCTCCATCGTGGCTTTGGGTTTAACAAAATGGTCGCTGAGACACCTCCTCCCTCGAGTAATTCAAAGTCTTCGCCATCTTCTTTCAAGGTTAATTTTCCCCTCTTTATTCCTTTCTAGGTCTTTCTTGCTTTCGAAATCCTGTGTTTCATCTGTTGCTGATCCGGATCTCCTCATCCTGAAAGGTTTTTCCTTCCAGTTTGGCGTTTGAAATAAGGGTTTATCTTGATCTCACTGCTTTCAGTTTGATGTAAATGGAGGTGTTGATCTGATTCGTCTCTTGCTTTTGCCCCCAAATTCCACCCGGATTTTTGCTTTTTTTGGCTTGAAATGCGTCTCGAGTTGGTTCCAACACAGATTTTGCTCGGGCTGATCTAATTTTGCAGAATCGATTGATTTTTTTTTTCTTTTTCTGTAATATCTTCTACAAAACCTATTTGTGAATACGTGGTTTTATGTGTGCTTCTGTAGATTGAGGTTGAATCTTCACAAATAATAACTGATAGAAATTGAATATGAAACCAAGATAGCTAACCAATCGACATCTAGTTGGTGAAGAAGAGTTTATACTCTATATGACTATATCCTTCTCATCTGCACACTCTAAGAATGATGTTTTTCCTTAGTAGAGACTATCACCTATACATGCATCTTTAAGTAAGACATTCTACTCATTCTTATGTTATAACTGTCTTGCATTAGAAACTTAGGGCCTGTTTGGTATCCATATCTAGATATCAAGATATGGGTATCAATATATGAGTATCAATATATGGGTATGAGACTATGAGGCATCAAGTTATGGGTATTACGTATCAAGATATGAGTATGAGATTGATATCTGATATTTTGTTTCGGAGAGGAAGAATAGAAGATGGAGGAGCAATCTTAGATATGTGATACCTCCGGTTTTTGGAGTATATAAAATAGGAGAAAATGTGTATAGGAGTATATCAAGATATCAATTTGATATGAGTTTTTTTTTTATGACGATACCCATATCTTATATCTAGATATGGATACCAAACAGGCCCTTAGAGGGGTCGAAGGTTATGGGATATGCGGCCAGATCTAATTTTATTTCATATTTTCTGTATATACTCGTCATAATAATGGCTTTAGAATAAAGAAAAAGGTCTTTCTGTCAAGCATTGTTGCCTGGTGCCTGAATACCATAGTCTGTTGGATTACTAATTAGGTTTTCCATTGCAGAAGCCACAGCCACCACAGAATACCATAAGTCTATTTGCTGTGCAGTGCAGTGACTGCATGAAATGGAGGCTAATATCAAAAGAAGAAGAGTACGAGGAAATCAGAAGCGTTGCTGGTAAGAAGCCATTTACATGCAGCAACAAACCCAATGTGACCTGTGATGATGAAGCTGACATAGAATACGACACAACACGAACATGGGTATTTGACAAGCCAAACATTCCTATTGCACCAGTTGGTTTCAAGAGAAAGCTTGTGCTTAGAAGAGACTTCTCTAAGCTAGATGCCTACTACATCACTCCCACCGGGAAGAAAGTTAGGTCTGGGACTGAAGTGTCCAAGTATCTGTCGGAAAATCCAGATATCAAAGGCGTCAATGTAGACGAGTTTAGCTTTGCTGTCCCAAAGATAGCCGAGGAGACTGTTCCGAAGCATATTGAGCGCAAGACACCTTCAAGGTCAGAGAAGCGAGTCAAAGATGAGGCTAAAAGTGCAAACTAGTAGTGTTTGATGTTTGAAGTTGTAGACTTGTGTTTGGTTCTGTACTGTTCCGTTGATCATTCTATAGGCATTCGATGAAGGATATGCGGCAGTTGTACGCCCTTTTGGATCTCCCGACTTTATGTTTGATGTCATTGTAGACCATCGTATATGTTGTTTATGGTTGAGTAGTATTGTCTTTTGCATCAGCAGATCTATGGTTATTGCACTTAACACTTGGTCACTTGCTACCAGTGAACTGTAGACTTCTCTTGATAAATTATGCATTCTAAAATGATTAATATTAGAGTTATGTATTTTACGACTTCCCCGTCTTCCCCACCATATCTATCTATTATTTATATGTTTGGTCTTTGCTCTTACAAAGCATCGTTTTTCGGTCTAACGGCCACCTCTCTCGGCTTACCGGCCACCATCTATCTAGCGTCTTTATATGTTTTATTGTTTTCTTTTTAAAACCTTAAAAAAATTCAAATCAGAAACCCTCACCCAAACCATCAAAAAGTTTCAAATTTCTAATAGACAATAAAGTCAGTCAAGCGAACCCCCATTCCACCACCAATGGATGCTCCACCGCCACGCAACCATTCCGGCTACTCAACAAATTTATTCCCGCAAGACCTCACGAACACTCTTCCTCTGACATCCATAAGCGCTTCGACCCTTCTCCTTCACCTCCATTACCGAATTTCGCTCCTCCAACAACCACTGGCAAGTGAACACAAAACCTTTTGATACCCCTAACTTTATTGCCGCTTTCTCTTTCATGTGATTATGTTAGGCTGCATGCCTGCATTATATTGTTGAATGAAAAGTTGTAGCAATAACTTATTTTTAGCTAGAAGTTGGTTAATGGGTGGATAAATGAGCTTTATGTCGAGCCGAGGGTTAAAATAAGTTGCAAATCTATGCTTTCTTAGACATATTGATAGACTATGAAATATTGGACCAATAAAAAAATGAAAAATGAGTTGAATGTTGATATTTTATAGGATCGACGTAGATTAAATTTGCATAGCCATTTTTCCTCTAATGAAAGGGAATCCAACTTTAAGATTGTACGTGTTATCTTGATGATGAGCGCTGAAGAGTGAGCCTCGGATCTCGCAAATAAGTTACAAGACTCATTATAGTATAGGGAGTCGGGATCAAACACAAGGAAGATGATGTCTTTGAGTAACTCTCTTTCAAAACTACACATTCATTTGATTCTATATTCTTGATATAAAAATGATTGAGGCCCTCTTTGATAAGTCTATGTGACCTTTCATGTCCTTATGTTGTTTTCTTTCTATTAGCCTTTTCTTGTCTTTATTTACCCGTTATTGGTGCCCCTTAAAACATCTTAGATTTAGCTTCATTTGAGCTTATCCGGGGTTAAGATGATTGCAGAAAACAAGTATGGGGTGTTCCTTGAAGATTTCTAAATTCTTGCAAGAGTTAATACGCGACTTTGGATCATGCTATTCTTATGGAATATGTTTTCTTGGTCAGTGGATACGACCAAAAAGTTTTTGTCCAACTTGCTACTGCAAATCAAATAGGAGTTGGTTCGAAAGTGAAATGTAAAGCTTATCTCTGAAAGAGAAGAAGAAGTACAAATGCTGAAAAGTTCATAGTGTTATGGATGCATGACAAAGAAGTTTCAAAATGAAGAAAGTGTGAGTTGGTGAATCATTGATGCGGTTTCGATTATTGATCACAAAATGAAGAAAATATTGATCACATTCGACACCCCGAATATTTTAATCCATTTCAACGTACTTTTTGGCCTCATTAACATTATATTTTCTTTGTCACATTTCCCTCGTTACACCCTATAAAAGACCCAATGATTTATATCTTGCATGTTGGTTTCACTTGACGGGTAGTGGAATTTGAGAACGCTTTGAAAAGCTTATGGTAAGATATTTGCATGTATGTCGAGTTTGAGTGACCCTTGATATACTTCTATACACCTTGGTTAGATTGAGAGTTATTCACATTACCTTTGAGTGGTTTGAGGGCAATGATTAATCTTTCATCCGTTGACAATGATTGTTGTTATGATGACATGGTTTGAGAAGTTGTTTTCCTTTTAGGCGAGGCATGTCATTTCTTTTTCACATAGTATACTATATATCATGATCTTACACGGGGACGAGCAAGGTTTAAGTATGGAGTATTTTGATGTCATCCATTTTTCCTTCATTATAGTTGTTAGAATCATGCATATTCATATCCATATGACTTTGTTATGCTTCATTTTGGTATAGAAAGTTTTCCCTTTCCACATTTCAGAATCTACCTTGGTTTATTTCGTGTTTCGGTTGAACGAGTGATCAATTTTTCCTAAAGTCAAGAGAAACATAGAAGCATATATTGTGACTAAGGGTCAAAGAATCAAGAGACATATCACACCTGGAAGTCCCACAGAAGTCCTAAAGTCGAGATTCAAGCTTGCAACGAAGAAAGGAGCGAAACTAGATGCTAGACAGTCACTAGGGAACTGGCCATTCTAGGCCGTCTCAATGTTGTTTCACTGCTCATGCCACTCTTGCATCCAGATCCATAATCCAGGCCCAAATCTTGACCCAGATGGTCATGAGACGGGCAACTTGACCGTATAATGACCGTTTCAACACCGTTTTGCCTTCGTAACTATTAAGAGATAAAATCTTACGATCTTATCTTCGGTTAGGATAAAATATATCTTTTGGTTAGATTTGTACCCTATATAAACACATGTATCAACGTAGGTTTAACATCCTATGCCGCACGTAGCTAGTTAGTTTTGAGATTCCACAACCGTCTTTGTTTCCAAGGTTCATCTCATTGTGCCTGAAGCAACACTGTGAGTTTTGATTAAGATTTTCTCTTTTAACAATTTAGGTATTTCTCTTATAATGCCTAGCTAACTTTTTTATGATTTAAAGAATGGTTGAACCTCATGATAGTTGATTTATAATAATTTATATAAATTGTTGAATTGAGATCTCAAATTTGCTTCTTCTTGATCGTGCTTCATTCTTATCCCTTAATTTACCTTTGTTGAGAGTGATGTTTATTTTGGGAATTGAGATAGAGTTAGGCCTAGTGAGAGCTTGCTGGTTTTATTAGATCTATTGAGAAGAACTTGGGTTGGGGATGATATATAACCCTTACTTTGAGGATTTTTTACTATCATTGAATAACTTGTTTTTATACCTTTTTGGCTCATCCGCGAGAGCGTGGATTTCTACTTATATTATATATGTTTCATGGGTTTGACTTTCTACCTTTTGTAAGTACGAGAGCATCTTTAGGCGTTGTTAAGCACGATCTTTGTTTGTTTGTGGCAAATACTACTTTTATTAGTTACATGCAATATTCACTATAAATGTTTATATTATTCATATATTTGGTTATATCTTGATTAATCATAGTGGTGATCCCTGATTCCTTATATCGTTTCCCCTCTTATATTTCTCATATCATCATTGTCGTCTTTTTTTTGTTTGTCTTTTGACATATCAAACCCCTTCA
Source organism: Fagopyrum tataricum (assembly GCA_002319775.1). NCBI lineage: Eukaryota > Viridiplantae > Streptophyta > Magnoliopsida > Caryophyllales > Polygonaceae > Fagopyrum > Fagopyrum tataricum. The sequence goes on from CM008279.1 coordinate 65,121,229, forward strand.
AAAACATTTTTTTTTATTCCTTACTCTTTTTTCTTCTCCTTAGAATAGTTTTTTGTTAGCAATTTCCAAATCAGACACAATCCCTATGAATTCAAAATTCGATATAATACGACCGACCCCGTCATGCTTACAGGTGTTTCCGTTGGCACATAAATAGATCCAACGGTATTTAGGAAGGGACGGCCTAGAATGACGGTTTCTTGCAATCTAGTTCTATGTCTATGATGACAAAATCGACAAGTACAAAGGTATCCCCAATCTTTACGGGTACACCTTTGTGACTACCTAAAATGTTAATTTGAACGAGAGTAGAGAACGTACTAGGGTCAACGAGCTTTCTTGGGAGCTTACCAAACTCCATGACATTGCATAGTATATGCTCCGATAGTGGAGGGCTTATATCTCTTATTATGGGCTTGGGGTGGTGGTTGCACCATAAAGGGCTCTTTGTTCCCTTATTTGTGTATGTCTAATCGTTTGTTGGAATTCTTTTAGTTGTTGTTGTATCTCAACGAGAGTGGGTTCCATCATAATGTTCTTCTATAATAAAAGGATACCAAATATCAAAAAGGCTAGGTTTCAAAGTTGATAAATCAAACAAGACAAAAGCCTTTACCAATTATGACGCCAATTTGACAAGGGATGAAACGTGAGCCTCACATCTCGCAAATACTTACAATACCCAATTGTAGCAAATGGGCCAAGATCGAACTCAAGGAAGGTGATGAAATGATTTGACTAATCAATAATGAAACAACTAGATAATAAAACAAAACATAATATAAACGGAAACAAAGTAGTCAACCAGTCGACCGGTTGTCACTGATCGGTCGATCAATGACATGAAAATGAAAGAAGAACAAAATACGAAATCAAAAATCACGAGGACTGGAAAACAAAACAAGTCGATTGATCTACATGCAGGATTCGAACCATCTACTGAAACTTTCGAATACAAACTGAATTAATAACGTAATGGTTAAATAACCATAATTATAGGAGGATCTCTAACCTAATTCTCACAAGATCTGCAAATCAAATCTAAATCCACCAAACTCTATCTTATAACTTAAAGGTAGAGTTGTCTAAACTGACCTACTAAAAGATAACATCAACCAAATAGACATGCAAAAAGATAGCCCAAAATAAAGGGATAAAAAAATAACATGTTGGACCGTTCGACTGACCGACCGGCCGGTGGGGCCTATTTGGTCAACCTCTTCGGAAATACTTCAAAAGACATCACTCTTGACTAGTGGTCACATGCTCAACATGTGCACTGGTGGTCGACCGACCGGTGTATGATAGTTGATCGACTATCACTACAACTCGAGCAATTCTTGATATAAACTCCCAGATCTCAATCAATTTTGTCTTGAACTTGACTGTAACGTCCGGAATTTTATTAATTTTATTCCGGACTTGGAGCACTTTGTAGTTATCCCGTAATCCCGAGATGCCGAGAGCCGGGATTTATTCCTAAGAAAAACCCGAGCCGACTCGTCATTTTTCCTCTTTTTCCGCGTTCCGACCAATCGTTCTAGGTTAAAAATGCCAAGGGGTCATTTCCGACCCCTCGGTCCGTGTGAGGGACAAGAGGTCAGCTGACCCCTTGATCCCCACACCCACTTTTCAGACTTTTGTTTTCCCTCTCTCCTCCTTGTCTCCTTCCTCACGTTAGTTTCCCTCCCACTCTTCCACACTCATCTCTTCTCCGCTCTTTTGCCTCTCTTCTCCCTTGATGCTGAAGATCCATGTTGTGGACTACAGAAGGTGATCTCAAACTGTTGGTAAGCTCTCCCTCTCCCTTCCCTCTCTTCCTTGTTGTTCTGTCCCTTCTTCTTCCTTCCTCCTTCATCCATGGCTATGGAGGAAGACCTTGAGGAGTTTTTCTCAACCCTTGTGCATGTCTAGGTTCTTAGCTCGTTTAGGTCAAAGAGAGGTGCCTAAGACCCGTGGTGAGTGTTTGGAGAAGATCCAGCAAGAGAAGAAGGACTTTGGAGCCAAGGATCCAAAGTCGAAGACGAAGAAGACGACGTTCTGCGCAGAACCCGCGGGGGCGGCTCAGCATAGCCGCGGGAGCGGACGGGCGCGGGAGCGGCAAGGCAAGGCTGCGGGTGCGGCGTGACAAGGGCGCGGGCGCAGCTCGGCACTTCCGCGGGTGTGGCGCGGCACAAGGCGCGGACGCGGCTCGGCACAAGGCGCGGACGCGGCTCGGCACAGGCGCGGGCGGCGGCTCCTGGAAGGCGACGCAGTCCTCCGCGGGTGCGGCTCCTAGTTCTGCAGGGGCGGCTCTTGTGTCCGCAGGGGGCGCCAGCTTGACTCAGCGGCTGCGGTTTCGGCAACAGTAGGTCCCTCTTCTCCTTCACTCTTCGTTCCTTCCTTAGATTTGTGTTGAATCATGTTAGTAACATGCCTAGGATGGATCTAGAGTAGCTTGAAATACCATTTAGTGGTTGTGAACCAAGGAGCCCCTAAGGCTCGATGTAATTGTTGGATATGAGCATGTGAGCATGATGGATCTTCTAGGCTAGCTTGTGCCTCTTGGGTTGAGGACTAATATCTTTGAGGTTATGAACTGTTGGGTGTTACTTTCATGTGTGGAGAGTGTGGTGAGCATGATAGACCTAGTAGGCTTTTACTCGTTCTTGAGTTTTGAGTATGATCATATGAGAGTTAGTAGGTTTTTGAGATATCTCCTCATGCGTTGAGTGAGATGTGAGTATGAGAGATTCTAGGATGTGGTCCTAGAATGAGAGTCAAATGATCTTGCGTAGATCATTTGTGTAGAAGTCTTAGACTTCTTGAGTTGAGCCGGTGTTGATGGTTATCTTGTTGTGAGCAGGTTGTGTGCGACTTCCCAAGGGAAGCAAGGGCGTTTGTGAGTTAGCATTGGGACGAGGTAAGTCTCCGGACTTACTTAGCTCGTATTCTATGTATTAGCATTGATGTGTGTTTGGTGGTGTGTGTTTATGTTATGTTATAACAATTAAACCGGTAATTAGGACCACTGACCTTATATGTATATGTTGGTCCAAGTGTATGATAACGGGCGGTGACATCACTGCCTACGACCGAGTGAGTCTAGGGGGATCTCGGCGACTGGTCCGGCGGGTGATATGGTCGGGTGCATCCGTACCATTCTTGCCGGAAGGGGGGACTGGGGCGAGACCACGGTGGTTCTCGTGTCACAAACCGAAGTTGAATTAGAACGGGATACGACTTAATAATAAAAAGATAATAAACCGGATTGTGTGTTTTTATGTTTTGTGTTATGTATGTGTTTGTGCCTTCACCGCTTTTCTAATGCTTCGAATATGAGCTAACGGTTTTAAACCGTGGTTGTAGATGACTTGCAGGTTAGGGACGCCGCCGAGTGAGGTGGAGGAGTGGACAACCGGGGTCTCTGTACATTATAGGACGGGGGCGTTTTGGGTTATGTTTCATCTTGTTAGTTCGTGGATGTTATTGTATGTTTAGATTCCGTATCGGGTTATGTCGTTTTGAGGACTCTGCTGAGTTTCCACGTTGTATTCTTACCTTTTAGTGTCTCGCATACATTATAAACGTTTTCGAGTTTTGCCTTTATTTGTGCCTTGTTGGAAGGTCCGGTGAAATTGTTGTCAGGCTAAGGGTCGGGACCCATTGTGAGGTCTCGCTCGTAGCATCCCGAGTCCCGCGGATTTGAGGTGTTACATTGACTTCCTTGATCGCAAGAAGAATCTTAGTGCTTTATGACTATGTTTACCTTATGCTTTTAGAAGTATTATCATACGAGATCATAATAGCACCTACGTATTTATACATAAGTAAAATTCATACGCTATTAGACAGCACGTACGAGAGTTACTGCTTATGTAGGACCCGCCAGGGGTAGACCCCCTCTTTCCCCTACCGTCCCGAGACGGGGATGAGTAGGAAGACCTCCAGGCGCGAGAGGTCGGGGACGTATCCCCATTGCGGACCCGCCAGTTGTGGATCCACCAACAGTTGAGATTCCCGTTGAGGACGTCGCCGAGATCATCGCTCCCGAGGCTGGGGATAGGACCGTTGGGAGGTTTGGGCGCAGAGTTCTCCATCTGTCAGGACCAGGGGAGCATCTATTGGAGCTACCGTGTTTGAGGACTACGTACGACGAGAACAATGGAGATAACAAACTTAGGTTCTTGAAGAGGACGCGTGGACAACTAAAGATGAGAATCAAGGAGGAGATGGGTGCATTCTAACAAGGTTAAAGGCGGTGTTCCATCACGAGAAGTGAAGCTTTCCTTAGACGCTCCTAAGCTTTGGAGTCAAGATGAGAACGGGATCGAACCAAGTGTGAAAGATATAAGATACCGTAAGTTAAGCTTACGAGGTACCATTAAGTGAAGAGTCAATATTACGAGAGTTATGAGAAGAATGGCAAGGTGGGGATTCACGCGGAGTTGACCGGGTTCCGTTATGACGATAAGGCAAAGAAACGACAAAAAGAAGAAGTATGTAAATGATGATCCTAAGAAGATGAGAGCAACACGTGGATGCTAACTAACGTTAGAGATTTTGAGAAGGGTATATTTGTCTCGCATAAGGAAAAGAAAGCGTGGAATGAAGAATGAGCTAACGGAGTTTAAGGTACCCCGAGAGGGTAGCCTTCATGAGAATGGTAACATGGAAGCATAGAAGAATGGTAAGTCATTGACATAGGAGAAGGTCATTTATCAACTAATTGGTGACAACCGAGAACGCGCATGTGCGGGTGGTCTATGGATGAGTGTGGGGGAGAGTAACTAGGCTGTGGAATCATAAAGGAACGGTAATAAGAGCTTAGATTATATCTTAAACTCTTGATTTGAAGTTGTTATGGAGAACAGCAGTTGCGAAAAGAGAGACGGTTATCTTCATTTGTACATCGATTACAATGAACCGAATAAGATTACAATGAAGAACAAGTACCCCCTTACCACGTATAGATGATCTACTCGACCGGTTGCAAGGTTCGGTGGTCTCTTCTAAAATCGAGTTAAGGTTTGTTTGTCACCAATTGAGAAGTCGAGACTGGGTTAGTGCAAACATCGCATTCTGGACAAACCATGGTCACTCCGAGTTGTAGTGATTCCATATGGGCTTACCAATGCCCGAATAGGACATTCTGGCCTACTCTCGAAGAAGAGTGAAGTTGTATGACCAGTTGTCTCGGGATGACAACCCCCAAAGGACGTGAAAGAAGTTACAAGTTTCTTGGATGTGCCGGTCTTTACCGGATTTTTGGAGAGATTCCCCAAGTAACACCACCGATGGCTAACCTACTCCGGATGACGATGAAGTATTGAGTGGGACGGAAATGGATAATGGAGTTGTTGAGAGTTAAGAGGAGATTCATTGGTGAAACTGTTTTGGAAATTTCCTCGAGGTATGATCGGGTTGAAGTGTACAAGTGATTCTTCAAGACATGGTCTTGATTGAGTGTGGAGAGACGATGTAAAAGTTATAGCATACGTGTCCCGTTAGTAGAAGCAGTCTGAAGCAAAGTATTTCCTTCATTACTTAGATCTTGCAACAAGAATGGAGGAAAACGTAACATCAAAGGTTGGTTGGACAAGAACCAAAGCCAACGGTGTAAATTGGAAGTTCGATCTTCTTTGTTAGAGACAAGCAAAGAAGAAACATAATGGAAATGTGGTAGTGAGAAAGACCCGAGAAGGAAGTTGAGTTTCCGATACATCAGACCTTTTTGTGATCTTAGCGCAAGTTGGGAAAGTGTTTTACCGGCTGACATGGCCGCCTCCTAGAACGGTCAAGGAGGTGCGCAGTTTCTTGGGCTTAGCAGAATACTACTGCCGTTTTGTTGAGGGTTTCTCTGTGATTGCACGACCGCTCACTTCCTTGCTGAGGAAGTCTACCAAGTTCGTTTGGTCCGAGCCTTGTCAACACAGTTTCGAGGAGGTTGACCTCCGCTCCTGTTTTAGCCCAGCTTGAGGGCGTGGAGGTTTTTGTAGTGTATAGTGACGCCTTCAAGCTAGGATTGGAGTGCGTTTTGATGCAGAGGGGTAGGGTTATTGCGTACGCTTTTCGGCAGCTGAAGCCGTACGAGGAGAATTACCCTACCCATGATCTTGAGCTAGCGGCAGTGATTCATGCCCTGCAGATCTGGCGACATTACTTGTACGGGATTACGTGTCAGATCTTCACAGACCATAAGAGTCTGAAGTATATATTCACTCAGCGGGAGTTGAATAACCGCCAGAGGAGATGGTTGGAGCTAATTAAGGACTTTAACTTGGAAATTTTGTACCATCCGGGGAAGGCGAACGTAGTCGCCGATGCTTTGAGCAGGAGGACACCTCGAGAGGAGGCTATAGCTCGGCTTACGGTTCAGCCTCGGCTGTAGAGGGATTTGGTGGGTTTGGAGTTGGATATCCGGCTCCCGGGTACGGATAGTTGTTTGTCCAAGTTGGAGGTACTACCTGACCTATCCGGAGAGATCCTGCAAAAGTAGGAGAGATGTTCCACTTTGATGAGGATCTGGGACAGGATGTCCCGAGGAGAGGCACCGCAGTTTATCATGTGAGCGGACGGGATATTGAGACGTCAGGGACGTATTTGTGTACCGTCGGATCAGGAGCTGAGAGAGCGGATTCTGCATGAGGTCCATTCCACACCTTACTCAGTGCACCCAGGCGCGAGTAAGATGTACGAGGACATTAGAAGATCTTATTGGTGGGGCGGGCTCAAGCCCGATGTGGCTAGATATGTGGCCCGATGCGCGACCTGCCAGCAGGTCAAGATCGACCACCAGAGACCTGAAGGAGAGCTTCACCCACTGCCCATGCCGCAGTGGAAGCGGGAGGACATATCCATGGACTTCGTGACCGGTCTGAGACCGAGTAGGAGCTTTGACGTGATATGGGTGGTAGTAGACCGGCTGACGAAGACCGCACGTTCCATTCCTATACGGGAAACGTGGCCGGTGAGTCGTTTAGCCGAGGAGTTTACCCGTAAGATTGTGAGACTACATGGAGTCCCGAGGACCATCATCTCGGACAGGGACGGGCGTTTACCTCGAGGTTCTGGCAGCAGGTACACGCCGCCCTAGGTTCGAGTCTCCATTTCACCACCGCATACCATCCTCAGACCGACGGCCAGTCCGAGCGGACTATTCAGACATTGGAGGATATGCTACGAGCATGTGTACTAGACTGGGGACAGGTATGACCATATCACCTCCCGTTGGTCGAGTTTTCTTATAATAACAGCTGGCACGCGTCGATTGGGATGGCACCTTATGAGGCATTGTATGGACGGAGATGTCGTACTCCCTTATGTTGGGACGAGCCCGGGAGCTCTAGCGTTGTAGCACCGGATCAGGTACAGGACGACATGGCGAGAGTCGCTTTGATTCGGGAGAAGATGTTGGTTGCGCAGAGCCGCCAGAGGTCGTATGCGGATAGGAGGCGTGGACCTCTCGAGTTCAGGGTAGGAACTCAGGTGTGGTTGAGGGTATCACCGACGCGGGGCGTCAGGCGATTCGGCATTAAGGGGAAGTTAAGCCCCCGATATGTCGGACCATTCGAGTTCTTGGAGAGAGTCGGTGAGGTGGCGTACCGGTTAGCGCTGCCACCGCAGTTGGAGGGTATACACCCGGTCTTTCATGTCTCTCAGCTGAGAGAGTACATACATGACCCGAGACACATCATCAGTCACGAAGACCTAGTGGTCGAGCCGGACCACACTTTTGCAGAGTACCCGATAGCGGTCTTAGAGCGGAGTACGAGACGCCTTCGATCGAAGGAGATACCGATGCTGAGGATTCAGTGGTTGAGGCGAGGAGCCGATGAGGCTACATGGGAGACGGAGGATAGTATCCGGAGGAACTATCCTGAGTTTTACGCAGATTTAGCGACATCGATAGGACCGGCGGGTTAGCCCCAAGATCTTCCGCGTTTGTTCTGTGTGATTATGTGATTTTGTTTGAGATATTTCTACCTTGCGAGGTCTTGATGTGATGCGATCTGTAGACTTGGATTAGAGCCGATAGTGTACGTTTTATGAGTTCCACGGGGTTACGAGACGGGTTGGTTGGAGAGTGTTGGGTTTAGCAAGTTTCGGGACGAAACTTGTTTTTAGGGGGGTTAGTTGTAACGTCCGGAATTTTATTAATTTTATTCCGGACTTGGAGCACTTTGTAGTTATCCCGTAATCCCGAGATGCCGAGAGCCGGGATTTATTCCTAAGAAAAACCCGAGCCGACTCGTCATTTTTCCTCTTTTTCCGCGTTCCGACCATTCGTTCTAGGTTAAAAATGCCAAGGGGTCATTTCCGACCCCTCGGTCCATGTGAGGGACAAGAGGTCAGCTGACCCCTTGATCCCCACACCCACTTTTCAGACTTTTGTTTTCCCTCTCTCCTCCTTGTCTCCTTCCTCACGTTAGTTTCCCTCCCACTCTTTCACACTCATCTCTTCTCCTCTCTTTTGCCTCTCTTCTCCCTTGGTGCTGAAGATCCATGTTGTGAACTGCAGAAGGTTATCTCAAACTGTTGGTAAGCTCTCCCTCTCCCTTCCTTCTCTTCCTTGTTGTTCTTTTCCTTCTTCTTCCTTCCTCCTTCATCCATGGCTATGGAGGAGGACCTTGAGGAGTTTTTCTCAACCCTTGTGCATGTCTAGGTTCTTAGCTCGTTTAGGTCAAGGAGAGGTGCCTAATACCCGTGGTGAGTGTTTGGAGAAGATCCAGCAAGAGAAGAAGGACTTTGGAGCCAAGGATCCAAAGTCAAAGACGAAGAAGACGACGTTCTGTGCAGAACCCGCGGGGCGGCTCAGCACAACCGCGGGAGCGGATGGGCGCGGGAGCGGCAAGGCAAGGCCGCGGGTGCGGCGTGACAAGGGCGCGGGCGCGGCTCGGCACTTCCGCGGGTGCGGCGCGACACAAGGTGCGGGCGCGGCTCGGCACGGCCGCGGGTGCGGCTCGGCACAGGCGCGGGCGCGGCTCGGCAAGACCGCGGGGGCGGCTCCTGGCAGGCGACGCAGTCCTCCGCGGGTGCGGCTCCTAGTTCCGCAGGGGCGGCTCTTGTGTCCTCAGGGGGCGCCAACTTGACTCCGCGGCTGCGGTTTCGGCAACAGTAGGTCCCTCCTCTCCTTCATTCTTCGTTCCTTCCTTAGATTTGTGTTGAATCACGTTAGTAACATGCCTGAGATGGATCTAGAGTAGCTTGAAATACCATTTAGTGGTTGTGAACCTAGGAGCCCCTAAGGCTCGACGTAATTGTTGAATATGAGCATGTGAGCATGATGGATCTTCTAGGCTAGCTTGTGCCTCTTGGGTTGAGGACTAATATCTTTGAGGTTATGAACTGTTGGGTGTTACTTTCATGTGTGGAGAGTGTGGTGAGCATGATAGACCTAGTAGACTTTTACTCGTTCTTGAGTTTTGAGTATGATCATATGAGAGTTAGTAGGTTGTTGAGATATCTCCTCATGCGTTGAGTGAGATGTGAGTATGAGAGATTCTAGGATGCGGTCCTAGAATGAGAGTCAAATGATCTTGCGTAGATCATTTGTGTAGAAGTCTTAGACTTTTTGAGTTGAGCGGGTTTTGATGGTTATCTTGTTGTGAGCAAGTTGTGTGCGACTTCCCAAGGGAAGCAAGGGCGTTTGTGAGTTAGCATTGGGACGAGGTAAGTCTCCGGACTTACTTAGCTCGTATTATATGTATTAGCATTGATGTGTGTTTGGTGGTGTGTGTTTATGTTATGTTATAACAATTAAACCGGTAATTAGGACCACTGACCTTATATGTATATGTTGGTCCAAGTGTATGATAACGGGCGGTGACATCACTGCCTACGACCGAGTGAGTCTAGGGGGATCTCGGCGACTGGTCCGGCGGGTGATATGGTCGGGTGCATCCGTACCATTCTTGCCGGAAGGGGGGACCGGGGCGAGACCACGGTGGTTCTCGTGTCACAAACCGAAGTTGAATTAGAACGGGATACGACTTAATAATAAAAAGATAATAAACCAGATTGTGTGTTTTATGTGTTTGTGTTATGTATGTGTTTGTGCCTTCACCGCTTTTCTAATGCTTCGAATATGAGCTAACGGTTTTAAACCGTGGTTGTAGATGACTTGCAGGTTAGGGACGCCGCCGAGTGAGGTGGAGAAGTGAACAGCCGGGGTCTCCGTACATTATAGGACGGGGGCGTTTTGGGTTATGTTTCATCTTGTTAGTTCGTGGATGTTATTGTATGTTTAGATTTCGTATCGGGTTATGTCGTTTTGAGGACTCGACTGAGTTTCCACGTTGTATTCTTACCTTTCAGTGTCTCGCATACATTATAAACGTTTTCGAATTTTGCCTTTATTTGTGCCTTGTTGGAAGGTCCGGTGAAATTGTTGTCAGGCTAAGGGTCGGGACCCATTGTGAGGTCTTGCCCGTAGCATCCCGAGTCCCGCGGATTTGGGGTGTTACATTGACTTCCTTGATCGCAAGAAGAATCTTAGTGGGTTGGGACATTCTCTCGTAAATAGCTCCATTATACCTTCACAAACACTTAGATTATCTACAATGTCATAAACTAATTGGGAGATATCTAAAACACAAAAGGATAAGATATATGCCGATAAGCAATACTAATATGCCCAAAAAAATTAAGAGATGAATAAGAATAATAGTAGAAAAAGAACCTAAAATAATGTTATCATCTGCACACATATTTATAATCATATTCACCTCACATCTATTCAACTCCCCATAACCAAAATAAAATAAGTTTAAACTTTAAACCTTCATACTTCTGTAAGAAGTTGCAACAGATTTATGCAAAACCCAAATGATATAGGTATATTTTGATTTTTTTGTCTTGCTTTTGTGAGTTTTGTCTCGTTGATAGGCGAATACTTCGTCTGATTTGAAAAACTTGTTATTGATAAAAGAAAAAGCGATACGCGTCTTTCCAAAATCTCCAAGGTTGTGGAATTGCCCTCTTTAGCGCTCTCAAGAGTATACTCCCTTCGATCTTCTTGCGTTCGTCTCAGGCTTCGACCGAACCTATCTCACTGTAATTCGTAAGTTGAAGCCTTATATTGTGCAAATTGCTTGCTAGTACGTAATCTTTCTTCTCTATTCTTCATTTCTTCTCGTACTTTGAACCCTGTAAATCCATTCAGCTATGAATTTCCTTAAAATTGGGTTCATTTATCGGCTTCTAGGGTTTCTTTATCGTCACCTACACTGATTGAGATTTCCCGGGGTTGTTTATTAATCTCCCTGAGTCAATTTCCTAGGTTCTTGGAACTTTTTGCTTGTACAGATGAGCAAATATAGATTTAATGGGTGCTTTTAGAACAATTCTGCTCCCGATGTACGTTTCTTGGTCACCAGGTTGTGTCAGGCGCCACAAGTGACCAATGTTAAATCAATTGCAGCTGTAGATTGATCGTAATCCAATAAGTGTATTAAAGGAACAGTGCCTACCTCTTTCTGCTAATCTCATCATTTTTGTTTTGCAAAAGAGAAAAAGGTGAGGCGCTATCAATGATTGTATCACTCGTTGAAGCCCTAGTTTGAAAAGGCTTATTGTGTTGTAATCCTCTATCAAATTGAACTCTGAACATATGTAGAAGCTGAAAAAAAATATGGTGCTACTAGTTAAAAGAGTTTAATGGCAAATGTGCGAATTGATCTTATTGCCAAACCAATTGCTTGCTTAAAGTGTAGCAAGCCGTGCACTTCTGTGTTTTTGTTAAGAACTCCCTGCAATATGTTGTATGATTTGAAGTGCTTGATTTGAATAATAAGATTTCTTTTGTTTGTTTTGAAGCTTCAAGTCTGTAAATAGTTCCATGGATTCAGTAGCTGGAAGGGCATATGCTGCCTTTGAAGAAAGGATAAAACGCACCGTATACCTGGACATTCTCTCACCACAGGTGACTGAAGCTGTCGTTAGATCTGCACTGGACCAATACGGTTCTGTAATTAATGTCGAGTTTCTCCCAAACTACACAGAACCGTACAACAATTTACCTTGCTCAGCGCTGGTTGAGCTGGAGGATGAGAGGCGAGCCGCAAATGTGGTGGATGAGTTGACTGCATACCCGTTCATGATGTCGGGAATGCCAAGGCCCGTGAGAGTTAGGCGTGCTAGGATAACAGATATGTATGAGAACAGGCCAGAGAAGCCTGGCAGGAAGATCAAGCTTTGCTGGTTGGACAAAGATGATCCTGATTTTGAGGTGTCACAGAAGCTGCGGAAGTTGGCCAAGAAACAACAGGCTGAGGCTGCATACCTGCTCAAAGTGAGACACCCTGTTTCTTCTGAAACTTACTTAGATAGCTGTTGCCGATAAATTCTTATTTTGATCTGTTTTTTACCTTCCTTGCCGTGACACAGCGTCAACTGGAGCTGGAAGAGAATCTCTCAAAGACTCAAAATGACACCTTGAAGTCAACTTACCAGAAGTATGAAATGATGGAAAATGTGCTGAATGAAAAGATTTCTGGTCGCTTGGCGGATTTCTATAGCAAGAGGCCATGAAAACCATAATATTGAAAGTCTAAAAGTGAGAGGAGGGTGTATGTAAAAGCCAAAGTGGGAATGCATATAGTGCTAACAACACAAATTTTGAGGATTGTTATGGACATACAGTTGATTTTGATGAGTGTCCACTGAGAACTGGTTTGAAAAATTTCAAGTTCTTGTTTCTTCTGCTTGGATGAATGCTTAGGTTAGGGGCCATCATCTGCTGTTAATCAAACTTGTCCTTTTTGCCCAACTTTTCTGATGTTCTCTCTTTGTTTTAAGATCAAATCATTCTACTTGTCTAAAACAAGACCATGGCATATTTTTTTGCTGAATAGTATGATTTTATTCACAGACTTCGCCTTTAAGAATATATATACAAACAGGACACAATAATAGGCAACACATATTCATCTGTTATACAGTCTTCTGCTTGATGACTTCCTTGGAGCAAATTGGGCATGTCTGCAATTCATGTGAGATGGTTATATTTTTTTGTAAATTACAGTCTTCTGCTTCATGTATCTGAACTTTAATTGAAACTAATACCTTTTTAATCTGGAGCCAGGGGATTATACAGCCAGCATGAAACGGATGATCACACCTGAGAGCTACTAAGTCTTCTCCTTCGTCGTACTCCATCTGACATATTACACATCTGTCCGATTCAAAATTGGAAGTTAGATATGAGATGAAGGTACCATTGACAAACTTTCAAAGAAAATGAAGATCAAGGACATATAGCTACATACCGATCAATACTTGTTTTTGATTGCATGGATTTACAGGTGTATGGAGACAAGGTTGGCAAAATGTCTTCTGGTGACAAGCCACGGCTCTCTTGTCCAATGATTTCTCCGAGCTCAAGCAACTCCTGTGAGGTAACATGACATGTTTAATTTATGTATTGCAAATGCTATGATTGAAAGAAATTAAGTTCTCTAGAGGTCTACTTCATAAGATAACTCATCTGGGTCAATTTCATCTTCCTCGTCCTCGTCCTCGTCCTCGTCTTCGTCTTCTTCCATCTGTAACATCACTAGAGAAATCTCAAGGTCTGAGTGAATCTGAAGCTGAAAGACTAACTAGAACAAACCTCGTCCTCCATGTTGCTATCTTCTCCTTCTTCGTAAAACATTAAATCAACTGTAATTAACAAGGATTCAGAAGTTTGTCTCTGAAAATAATGCTAATGCTTTAACATTCGATACAGAAAGCATACCAAATTGTTGGCCTGTGATAAAATTGCCTTCATTGTAAGAATAATCATCCTCAGTTTCTTCATCATCACTTTCGTCGCTTTCAATCATCTCTAGCATCGTGTATGGATTCTCCTGAGCACAATAATGACATCTTAGATCAACTAATTCAGTTGATTTCCTTGGTATAAATAGTTTCAGACATGATTACTGTAACACATTTTGGGAGATTAGAGGGACCTGTTGTTCCAATACAACTGCAAATGCGTAATTGTTATCGACTTGTTCGGTCTGGGTGTTAGGGCTTCTTTTTTGGACTTGTTTCTCTCCTTGATTCTCCTTATTATCTTGATTCTCCTTATTATCCATTCTTCTTGATTCTCCTTGTTAGGGCTTCTTTTTGACCTTTAACACCAGCACAAAACATGTTCACGTTCAGCAGATTGTATGTATATATGAAATGAGGCGGGAGAAGCAAGTAAAAGACTACACGTAAAGAAATGAAAAAACAACAATTTATTCGGTATCCCAACATCCCATAATTCTTATCAGATTCCTAACTATCTGCAAACCCACGGAATCTCTTGCCTTCACTTAATTGATCTTCCTTTTTTCTTATATGGGCATAAACTTATCTTGTGCTCCATGCTTACACGTCTCCTCGTGTTCTTTGGATTTCTCTTCGTCATCTCCCGTTTCTTTGTGTTCTCTTTTGGTTTATTATTTCTTAAATTTGGTATGTATTATGATCTCAGCTTACAGTTATACCCAACGAATGAATATTCATCCTTTATACTTTCGGTGTTATTCTCTATTTTTCAACTATAATTAGCTGGGGGTAACTAGTTGGAAGCCAATTCAAACACACCCTTATGTTTGGCATGAAGCTTCTTGTTCAAATGAAGCCTTGGTATATTGCATTGAGGACTTTAAAGACATGCATGTATACTTGTAGCTAGACCTGGGCAAACCCGGATTCGAACCGTACTTTTTTTTTTTTAAAAAAAAAAAACCCTTTTATCTGGGTCGGATTCGGACCGAGTACTAGGAATGGAAATGGGTCGGGTTATGGGCGGAAGTTCCACTTCCACCAACCGCCCACCTTACTTAAACTCTCACCCACCCCGCCCACCACCCGTCTAACACTTCACCTGTCACCCATCACCCACCGGGTGTTCGGGTGATTCGGGTGAAATAACCGGGTGTGTATTATGTAGTATATCTTTCAGTTTTAGACATTTATAAGTATAAAGTATGTTTAAATTTTAAAGTAATACAAATTTAAATCTACTAAATTACGAAATGTTATCCAACATTACAAATCAATGTCAAAATAAATTTTAAATAATACAAAACGATGCAATTAAACACAATATTTTTTACATGCAACAATCGTAAATCACTAAATCAACATATATTAGGACCATACTCCTTTAAAGCAAGCTTGATGTAGCGATCCACTTCAACAACTTAAAATAATACAAAGATTTAAAAAACAAAATAATTAGAACATCAAATTTAAAATGAATTTAATTTTGAATCTAAAAAGTATACATTATCGGTTATAAGATTTCATGGCAAAATCTTCCACATCAACATTCTCTAATATAGTATCAACTATTTATAAATCGAGCATAATTCAACATCAAATAAAACAATTAGATGCCTTAATCCAAAATTATCAACTAAAACAGTAATCCAAAAACAAGGTAAGAATTACAATGTATGAATCATATGATATTACATACTTTAGAAGAGAATTCAAAGCTAGTCAAACTTATCATAAAATCCTACTCCAAACTCGAATATAGATCTGAGGAGAGGATGAAGAGAACCATAACCAAGTGAAAACTACCTTATGAGAGAAACAAGCGAGCACTTAAGTGAGTAAGTGACCGAGCGGTAAGTAACCGAGTAGCGAAGGGAGTGCGTGGCTTGCCGACGACGGACTGAGGTATGGTGAAAGTTGTAGGGATTGACATAAAAAATTGAGATTGGAGAAGATATAAGGGGATGTGGTTGCACTTTACTAGCTTACAAATCTTTTACAAATTTAGGGTTGAGGCTTGAGGGCAATATTTAAGGTTTATTTATTTATTTTTAATAATTTATACGGGTGATGCGGGTCGGGTGGGGCGGGTGGTGGGTGGTTGTACCTCCACCCATACCCGCCCCACCACCTGTTAATTTCACCCGTCAACCGCCCACCACCCGGAATTCTTCGGGTTTTCACCCACGAATTCGGGTCGGTTGACCGGTTGAATCGGGTGGTTGTACACCCATTTCCATCCCTACCGAGTACGGTATTCGGGTCTAAGGTCTTGTCCATACCCATCTAATGGGTATGGAAAAATTACTTATTTCCAAAAAGGGTTGCTATTCTTCCCCATTATAAATTAATTTCGGCACTCAAATATATTTGTTTTCTCCAGCATTATAGGTTAGAGAGGATATATATATATATATATATATATATATATATATATATATATATATATATATATATATATATATATATTATTTTGCCTTTTGCACTAAAGATCCAGGAAGTTAAATTTTTGTTGATTAGGTTTGACTTCTCGCACTCAAGTTGTAAGATTAATTTTACGGTATGGGGTTATTGTTATTGCAATATCAATGCGAGAGGTTAAAATTTTACTTTCACACCGTAAAATTTAATTTTACGTATGAGGTTAGGAATTAGGATGTGGACTTTGTGTGTATATATAAGATTTGGATCATAATTTAAGAAACCTTATGGCGAAAAGTGAAAAGGAATACCACACCTGGATCAAAATTAATTTTTGCTTGTCATATACTTGAACAAAAGTAAAAGTGTAGTTGGACAATTGTTAATATACATTAATATTTGTATAATTAGTTATATAGTTGAACAATTTCGAATATAGTCGAATAATTGACATATTTGATCAATTACGAATATAGTATAACAATTTTTTTATTAAACATACACATGTTATACTTAAACGATTGTTAACTTAAGGATCCCTCCTACTTTTGAACTTAAGATCCTTTTTCACTTGACCCCAAAATATATATATATATATATATATATATATATATATATATATATATATATAGGGTTAAAACTGTGGACGATATTTTAAAGAGAGGAAAGAAGGTTTGAGAGATTTCAGTTGAAAATAGTGTTTATTTTTCTAAATATCTTCAAGTAGTTCGGATAGGGAAGATATTTATAGATTTCAAATTTAGGTATGCGGTAAATATTATGTATTTCAAAATCTCTATGATAAGACTCTAAAAACGCTCATGGTGGGTCCACATATTGAATAACTTAAAATCTCTTGATCTGAAAATGGTATGGTGGAATACATGGATAATAGTTGGCTTCTAAAAATTGCCACATGTTGGGAAAACTTGCCCTATAATAGTACCCTGTTCAAGCCACTCCTAGTTGACCTTCAACTTATCAAGTTTGGTCCAAACCTTACCATTCAACCAAATGAACATGTTTTCATATACCCTAACCTGGGCACCATTCACTTGTGAACGGAACGGAACGTCAGAAAGACCAAGAGCCTGATAACTCTCAAACATACCCTAGTTTCATATATCCTAACCTGGGCTCCATTTACACGTTCGTTAGGGAACGTAACATTATTGAAATCACATAGAACGAGCCAAGAAATAAAATCATTCTCAAACCTACCTCTCAGAATATCCCAGAACCGGGCATGATCAACAATGTGATGGAGCCCACAGACAAAGTATGTATCAAACCGAAGATCAGTAACCCTATAGGTGACATGACAAATATTGTACCGAATGGCAATCTCAACCACAATCACATCCAGCTTACACTCATCCCACATGAAAAGAATCCCACATCGTTCATCCATATAAAAGTTGGTGATGAAGGCCCGATCGGTGAATTGGTTCCTCATCACTACATCAATGTTAGATGAGATACAACCCGATCGGTGAATTGTATCCGAGAAGCCCCTTAGCTTGTGATTGTTGCTCTCCATCCTTGCGGGCCTCAAAGTCTCCATAAGGATCTCATAGTTCATGAGATGTTGGTGCGGAGATTCTCCTTCCATTCAGCCAAACTGATTTTGTCGGATCATTTGGAGGATTTGTGGGCGGAACTCATACTCATGGGTGGAGGGGTTTCCAAGATTCACCCCCGGACGGTTGATCCTTTGAGAGCGATCCATCCTTTGCCGAAGAGTTTATGGAGGTTCAACATATGTGATGCCCAACTTAACCACTCCGGATGATGAGATCAACAAAGCGCATGATCATATGGAGAGCTAGAAGGAGATACATGCATAGATTTAGGAGATGGATCAAGTTGCATGGATCCCGACTTGTACCTCCTGACACACATGCATGGAGACAAGGACCCGGAGTCATGATCACATGTTCTAGGTGCAAGGAATGAGTAGAGCTCTTCATGCATAAGAGAAAGCGCATGCATGCACCACCTTGCACATCGGGAAGCAAGATCAAGAGAAGACGATTATCTCGAGAAGATTGACATGCTTATGAGGAAATGGACTTACGAGGAGGAGGCCGAGATTCGTCCTGCCAATATTCACGTGATGATGGGCGAGATTGGAGATATGTGTTGGAAGAAAGCTTGGATAAAGAAGCTTGTGAAGGAGGAATGTTTTGGGCTAATTTAAGTGGCTGAATTAGGCCCAATTAGCTATTTATTTTCAGCCCATAGTTGGACTTATTTTAATTATTGTGGACTTGCTTTTATTTTGTTTTAATTATTTTAGATTGTTTAGATTTGTTTGTTAAGCCATAGATATAATCATATCTTTTTAAGATTTGGGCTCGATATTAGATTTGGCCCATAACTAGATTCTATCTTATGTAAACTTGAGGTAGACGTCCCGCTGCCTATACAAGGCATGCTGGTTCACGTTTTTATTACTCATTCAATTCAATAAACACAAACTTTGAATACTTTTAGTATTTACTTCTCTCGTGGATTCGAGAACGAATAAGTGGAATCCTCTTCAACCTGAACGGGTGGAATCATGTTCAAAACCAGCAACTTGGATTGTTTAGAGTTATACCTTCTTGGATTTCAAAGTTGATATCCTTATCCCCTTCAGGTGACTTCTCGTGCTTTGGGGACTATCGTCTTACCCTCTGTGTGGGGGATTATAGCGGAAGAGCTTCTTCAATCATTCCGTGCTGAGTGTCAGAGCCTTAGTTTCCCTAGTGTGCTCACGGTTGCTTCAAGGGTTCAACCAAATCTATCCAACTACGATCCATCCCTATCATTGAATCATTCCTCCATTTTGCTACTACACGCATCTTTCCCTATCCTTATTCCTTCAAGGTCTTAGTGTTGAAAGATCAGGGCAACCTCACGGCTAACCCCGTTTCGAATTGGCTCAACTTAGAAGGGTCTCTCAGGAGGAGGAGGCACATTTGAGGAGGATCGTTTTGTTTCCCTTGAGCCCCTCGTTCATTCCGGAGTTCTAGCACTTGCCTCATCCCTGCTCTAATTAGAGCTATCTCCCCATGGTTTCTTCCTCTCGTTCTCTAGCTATTCTCCTCTCATTTTCTAAATCTTCGTTCCTTTGCCTAAGTTGTCCTAAGGATAGCTCCGCTTGAAGATTTCTTTCAGCCATCTTTCTATTTTTCTTAGCTTTGAGTCTCTTTTGAAATGTTTTCTCCGTCTCGGGATCGTAGAAAACTACTTCTTTAAGACCCCGAGAACTTCGCATATATCTCGAAGAGAGTCGAAAGACCTGAAAAATCCAAAGACACACAAAAACACGATCAATAGTACAAGAAATACCTATACTATAATTAATCAATGATATGCAAATCAAACTAAAACCAAGTCCCCGACAACGGCGCCATAAACTTGTTCGCTTATTTTGGAGCGCACAAATCCTTGACAGAGACGCCAAATACTCGTATGCTCGCAAAAGACGAGATGCTTAGTTTTAAAATTTATAACTCGTAATAATTGCCTAAGTAATAGCGAACCCACAATGTATGAGTCGTTATGTAGTATGACAAGTATTCCAATGTCGAACACAAAGACGTTGACACTTCGATTTGCACAATTGATCAAAGATATAGTACAAGTCTAAACTAAGAAATAGAAGGAAGGAGTAAAGGTTAGGAAATTCATGTTTTTGGGTAGGTTTTGGTTTGTTCTTGATAAAATAGAGATTTCAATAAAAAAACGGTTAATAAGACTAAACACACACACTTGATATTAAACTATCGGGAAGAAGGGGTTCCAAGGTTTCAAGATCATTATTCATAGCTTTGGACTCAAGACAACTTGCAACGCTTTGGTAAGAAATGATATAGGGATGGATGTTTCTTCGGTGATGATCTATTACCGGGGAGTCTCAAGATCATCTAATTCCAATCCTAACTACCTATTATCGGGTAAGTCTCAAGGTAGCTCGGATGGAAATTCTTTACATACCGGATTCTCTATCTAAGGACTAAGTAACCTCTTACCGGGTAAGTCTCGAGAATTACCTAACTTAGATAGTAACCCGGCACATCTCGATCCAGTAGGAGATTTTCACCTTTATTACCTATGGTTCATCTACTTCTATATCCAAGAAGGAACATTACCAGTAAGTCTCTATTCCAACTTAGTTTGCTAGCTTAGATGATTCTAACCTAGATTCAGTCCAAATTAACCATAGGATTTCAAGCAATTTTGTACCAAAACTAGCATGCAACTTAATCTATCATAATCCAAGCCATAAATAAATCTCTATCCACCCTAAAATCACAATGATTCTACCAACAATCAACATATCAAAATCTGGAAATAAAGAGCAAGAAAACAAGCACTCATGTAATAAAATGCAAGAGAAAGAAGGATGATGCAAACTTTCTTTTATAGCTTCCAAAATCCAGCAGAATGGAGTACAATCTCTATTACAACTCTACTCCAAGAATACTCAGCAACAACCAACAATATTTTACACTAAAATGATAGAATGATTCAAGAAGAAGGAGTTTTAGGTGCAAGAGAAGAGAAGAAACAAACTAGATTTACAATGAACTCAAAAGTCAAAATTTTCAGCCCCTTTTGTTAGATCTCAGACTTTTCTTTTATACTCAACATCTGCAAAAAGCTAAGGTCGGGTAAAAAGTGCTTGAAAAGAAAATTTGACACAGTCAGACGAAGAATCTCGAGTGAAAGTATGCCAAATCTCGGGCCGAGATGCCAACACTCGGGGCCGAGATTTGGGCTTCGCCTTTGAACTTCTTCAGCATCATCAATATCTCGGTCAAACGTGTAGTGATCTTGGCCGAGATACAGCCCGAGATTTCTCTCTGTTGAAATCATCTTGCTCCTATGATATATTCTTGGACCGAGATGCTGGCTTGATCTCGGTCCCGTGGTTTGATCTCGGTCGAGATATCACCCGAGATAGCTTTCGACTTGTCAGATCTCGTCATCAATTAGATTAATTCACAAATCTCGCCCGAGGTGCTGACACTTCTTGCCCGAGATTGCTCGATCCAAAGTCCCATTGCTCGCTCTTTAGCTCGATTCCTTGCACATGTAGTCACTCCAAAACATCCACTCCGAGGTTTGATCCTCATATGCATCGTTTTTTCTCCGAAATGTGCCAAATCACCTACAAAACCACCAATAGAGTGTGTAGGTATCTGTTCTTGCAAAGTAGAAAAAACAAGTATAAATGGCACAAACTAAGGCTTATGCATGAGTAAGGAAAGAGAAAATCTACCTAAATGCATGCCTAAAGTAGGCCAATAAACCATGTTATTAGTCTCCTTCTCAATTTTGGTCTTGCCCAATTTTGGGTCATATCAAATTCACTGAGAGACTATGGTGTATGTGGAATCGGTGTTGTAGCTAGCGATATCCCCGGTCTGTTTTTGTTTGCCGCCTCGAAATGAATCACTGGTGTGCCTACATTTAAGATGGCTGAGGGAGAGGCAATTTGCTGGGCTATGGAATTGGTTGAAGATGTGGGATTCTTGCACGTAATGGTGGAATCCGAATATGCTAATTAGATCAGGAAGATTATAGTCATAGTCAAACCCAGGAGAGTGGGAGGAGAAGAGAATAGAAGAAGTGTAGCTCGGAGCATGTACGAAGAACTTCAACTCTAGAAACAAGACAATATATTGCAGAAACATTTTATCTTCAAACTTTTAGGACATGTACATCCAATTAAAATTGATACTAGAATTATGTTTTAATTAAAAAGGAAATCACTCTCTCCTTCTCACCGGGGCTGGACGTTTCTTCTAGCTACCAAGCGAGACTGGACGCGCCTCTCACCCGTCCAGGGTTTTGAAAAGGCCTCTCACCTAATCAAGACTCGAATCACTCGAGAAGGAATACTTAAAAGTATCAATGTGTTTAATAATCTGAATATCTGAAAATGACGTCCAGCTTGGCCTTATATGGGCAAGATGAGACGTCCAAATGTGCTTACATGGGCTGCGGGCTTGATCCAAGATCGAGCCCGAAATGAATAAAAGAAATGAAATAAAATGCGAAGCGATAAGATCGAATTTCTACGAGATAAGTGTAAGAACCTTAGTCTTTGGGAACCAGTTTTGGCCTTAGCCGCCCCGCGGGTTCAGGGAGCCGCCCCTGCGGCTCGTGTAGCTTTCCGCCCCTGCGGTTTCTTGCGGTTGCAGCCGGTTTTGTTGACCTCTTGACCGTGCTTTACTCTCTTCTCTTCTTAGCGTTTTCTTTTCCTTGCTGAGCAAGGGTTTCTTCTTCACTCTTTCTCAGTCTTCTCACGTTCTTCTCTTTGGTTCTCTCTTCCTCCATCTTGATCTTGTTTGAGTGTTCCTTTGAGCTTGGAAGAGTTTTGTGTGACTTTGGTGCTTGATGATGATGATAGAGGTTGTTGCTGAGCTTGGGAGCCAGCTAAGGTAGTGTTTCTGATCTTTTCCTGGCCTAGGACCACAAGTGTGGTAAGCTCCTTGCTTCTTCTTCCTTTCTTTCTTCTTTGTTTTCTTTTCCTTAGCTTGGAGTTAGATGAATTGAATGTAGATTGATGTTGAAATGTGTATGTATATATATGTGTGTGACTTTGGAATGGAGAAGACGTGATTTGATCACGTGAAGAGCCGAAGAGGAATCGCGGGGTCACTTTCTGCATTGTCGCCGCCCCGCGCCTAGAAGCCGCCGCCCCTGCGGAAGCCGTGTCACAGCCCGCGGCCTTTGTCACCGCGCCTGCGGGTTGCCTTACTCCGCCCCTGCGTCTCTCTTGTCACGCAGGTGCGTCTTGTCCCGGGTCTACCTTGAGTAGGGTAGATCCTTTCCTTTCCTAGTATAAGCGGGTTAGTAGCATGCTAGGTACGTGTATGAGGTTAGAATGATGATGAGTATGTTATCGTTTATGCCGGTTATGGCTTTGAGGTTTATGAGTTAGGATATAATCCTTATGGATCCCTTGGGTCTAGGTGTGACCCCTTTGATAGATATGAGTGTGATGTATTGTTATGCCTTGTTACTAGGCAGTGTTGTCCTCCAAATTGGAGTGGACCAGGTTGAGAGTTGATCGTAGTGAGGATACTTCAGAGGTTGAGGTAAGTCCATATGACTTACTTAGCTACCATCCTTATATTGGATGTGTGCATTAGTGGTGTTTGTTATATGCTTTATAACATGCGTTATGGTTCATTACCGACCTATGATATATTGACCGCTCATTGTAGTGGTTGTGACAACTTACCTTTCATCCCGTAGTGGAGTCTGGGAAGTTCTCTATAGTCTGGTTAGATATGGTATACGGGAAGGGCACTAACCACTCCTTATGGTATACGGGAAGGTCCGCTTATACCACTCCAGCTAGCTATAGTACTCAAAGGCGAGGATTTTATATATATTCCTCGTGTCACATATATTCATATATATATATATATATATATATATATACTATTTGAGTGTTGGACTTATTAAAGATAATTAACCGGGTAAATGTGTGACAACATGTTATATGTTATTATTCCTGAAGTGTGTTTGTGCTCTAGCATCTTCTATATATATATGTGTATGGTTAGCTAACGGTTTTATACCGTGTTGTAGATCATTTGCAGGTTAGGAGAGCTACAGAGTGATCTAGAGGGGTGATCCGCTGAGGGCTCCGTACACTAGGGTATACCGTGTTGTATTCAGCGGTTCTTCTGTATTACCTTTTGATATATATATATATATATATATATATATATATATATATATATATATATATATATATATATATATATATATATATATATATGTATCAGTTTTATGTTTTGTTTTAATCTATCTGTGCCTTGTTGTAAGATCCAGTGAACTTGTTGTCAGGCTAGGGTCAGGATCCTTTGTGAGATCCTAGCCCAATAACACCTCGAGTCCTACGGATTATGGGTGTTACAATAAGATCTTCTAACGAAAAGATAAGGTCAAATCTTTAGGAGATATTGACCTTCTAGAAGAAAGATAAATGTCAATAAAATAAATGCAAAAACCCAATTTAAAATGTCTCAAAATTGGGCTGAAAATTAAATGACGTTGGGCTTAATTCATTCACTCGATTCAGCCCGGATTCCTCTTCTTTCCACGTCTGGATTGTATCCTTCCTTGTCTGAACTGCGTGCTTCTTCTACTTCATATTCCTGCATTTCATCTCTCGTACTACGTCTCTTCTTAGATGGTCTCGTCACTTCTAGTATTGAGGCTCGGTGTCCTAGATGCTCCCGCATCAGATCACCTCTTTCAGACGACCTTGAACTTTTCCGAATCGCCGAACAGGCCTATTCGGCATATAAGCTTCCTCCTCACCCAAAAATTGGTCGGTATCTCGATAAGTAGAAACACGGTATCTTTTCTCAAAATCTAGATCTTTTCCGAACGACATCCAATCAACCTAATTTGAAAATCCACATCCCTTGATAATTGTGTCACAATGAAATATACAATTTAACTATATAAATGTACGAGAGAATGATACTTACGTCCTCGACGTTAAATTCGTCTAGTTGTTGTCTAAAATTGACCAGCCTCTTAGTATTCTTCTTTGGCGTACCCAATGAATAATATTTCACAACATATCTCACGTCTTCACGTCTTCACATCTACATGAGCCCGTCTCTAAATGGCCTCTAAACACTGGAAAATACGTCCAAATCCATCTCTGTAAAAACTTTGTGTTGTATCATTCTTGAAACAAAATATTTGAACAAAAAAGTGTATGAAAAAACATATTTAGCTCCAAAAGAAGAGTGCACCCATCTAGTTGGGCTCCGCCTGATCGAGACGACTCTCCCAATGAACGATACAAGTTGACAAGAACACCAACACCCCAAGCGTACCTGGTAGTCTGCTTGTGGTCTAATTTAAGGCCAGTCGATCGGTGTATCACTCGTTGGGTTGACTTATCGACGAATATTGTACAACCTAATATGTTTAGCAAAAATCCAGATGCGATGTGCTCTGCTGGCCGCTCCTCTAGAATCATATCACCTAACTTGTTGTTCAATTCCTGCAATGGAATTCCTCCTTTGTAGAACTTTTGAAGCTCCGACGCATTCCATCCAAACATCTCAGTCAAATTTGTCCGCAAATCCAAATCTTGCCAAGTGAATGCCAACTCCTCCCCATCGATCGGGAGGCCCAACAAGCATGCGACGTCATGAAGTGTAATCCACATCTCACCCATGGGAAATGAAAAGTGTTGGTCTTTGGATAACAACGCTCGACGAAAGCTGATATGAGAACATGATCGACATGGTCCCAATGGAGGTCACGTAAAGAAGTGAGGCCGCTGCGGTGGGAAGTGTCATCCATGGGACAGGGTCATGTGGTACACGCTCGTCCCAATAAGTAATCCACTTCCCACGACGGTGCACCTTAAAAATTATATCAACCTGATATCGAAACATACGGTTTTAAGACACTCGTACAATTAAGACTATAATTTTTGCATTAATAAGCAATCGGCAACATACCTTGACCCCTGACCAAATAAGACCGAAAATGTGCGTGGTATAGTTCATAAGTAGATCGGTCACTCGAGGTCCTCCGGGAAAACCCGAGTTTCGAGGGACCTCTTCATCAATCGGTGCATGTTGGAATCCAACATCCTCTAGCCCCACCGGGTCATCCTCATGTCCCGCGGGCACATCCTCTTGTCCCGCAACACATCCTCCTGTCCAGCGGGTACATCCTCCTGCCCTGTCGGCACATCCTCTGACCCCACAAGAACATCCTCCTACACCACAAACAAATCCTCCGACCCCATGGGCACATTCGCCATACCAACAGGCATATCCTCCTCATGTGTGGGGTGTTGTGTCAAAATCGGATCTTGTAACGCTGGATGGGGACCGTCAGTTGCTGGAGTCACGCCTGATATAATCGGGGTCCTTTCTCGAATCTCACTCGGAGAACCCTCAAATAAATCTTCTATCATTGGCGTCCACATACCCGATGGTTGTACAACGGGAGCCTTTGTGTTATCGAACGAACCAGCAGCTGGAAGCATGGCATCGTCGGGTGTGGAAAATCCCTCTATGAGTGGAACCACAACATCCACAGGCGCAACCACAACCTCTACGGTGTCTTCATTCAAAAAAACTGTGTCTGGGACATTTCCATGTAGAAATAATAATTGTTGTTGAGATCGAGCAGATTGTGTGACATTTCGATTATGTAATCGACCTCGCTACAAATGACGATCAATCAAACATTAGATTTCTCTTTTAATCATCAGATTAATGTATTAACATGTTACACTGCTTACTTTCTTAAAAATTGTGTTGGGTCTAACACACGGTATGGAGGATATGAACTACAATGAAATAAATTGGTTAGATTTACTATTAACAATCATTTAAAGTCATTCTTAAGAAGTAAGTTTGACATCAGTTATTAATTTTGTTATTTATTTCAAAGAATCTGATCATCACCGCATCCAACACATCTTCGACGTGCACAAGCACCGACGCTACGTCTTGGGATTGCTTTCTTACTCGGTAAGCGCATCCTATGTTAAAAATCACCCGTTAACAACAATTATTAAGTATAACTAATGCATCACAAGTCAATGCATCATAAGTCAAAAGAATTGAGTGATCTCTCAATTAGATATCAGTCTCGGTTGATATATTCAACCAAAAACAATTATTAAGTATAACTAATAGAGTATGTCCGTTTATTTTCCCGCTCACCTAACTTTGGAACATTATATCCGCCTCTAAAACAAAGCATTACTAGCATAGTCATCTCCAAAAATAACAAAGAAACTAAACCCATAAAGTTGCACTAAGACACAAACATTTCTTGTGATGACACTTTGAATTTACAAAAGAAGCAACAAATCAGCCAATAAAAAGATAAAAAATTATATTGCTTACGTGCTAGTGTCACGGGCTGAGTTTTCCCTAACTCCAAACCGTGCGGCTCTTAGCTTGCCTCGACCCCTTGGCGTGCTAGATCAGCCTATTCCCGATGTTGCCAACGAAAGAACTTAAGATTGATGGCTAAGAGAACTTTGAAGGCTTTGTGTGGGAAAGAAAGCTTTGTATTATGAGAGAGCTTTACAATACTTGGATGAGAGCTTGGAACTTGGATGATGCAAATGAGGGGGTGACACTCCCTATTTATAGCCCAAGGCCACCCCTCCTAGGAAGGTTCCGGATTTGGACAAGTCTTGGACAATCCGGATCCTTCTTGGCTAGAACTCCTTACAAGCTTCTCTACTTATCTAGAATATTCCGCAAGGCTCTAGCCATGCCTAGATGGTTCCGCATTTCTCTAGGGTCTTCCGGCCATGTCCGGAGACTTCTACGAGCGTCCCGAACGTTCTGGATGCTTCCGAATTGGTTGAGAAGCGCGGTCCGTGTGATCCTCCCCCACTGAATCCCCCGACGTCCTCGTCGCGTTGGCCTTGTATGCCTCGATCTTGTCCTTGAATTGCCACAAGGACTCGGCCGGTTCCCATGTCATCTGCGCCTCAGGAAGTCCCTTCCATCGCACTAAGTATTCGAGTCTTGGCCGCCGATACTTCTCGCGGACGACCCGATCTGACATGATCTCCTCGACTTCCTTGTCGAAAGAAGTCCGAACTCCCATTGGCGCCCTTTGAGCGTCTCGCCGTGCTGGGTCTTCCATGTCTTGGTGGTAAGGCTTGAGCATACTCACATGGAAGACGAGGTGTATCTTGAATTTGGACGGCAACTCGAGCTTGTAGGTGGTGCGCCCGATTCTCTTAAGAACTCTGAAAGGTCCCTCGTACCGCCGTATCAATGCCTTGTGTAGTCCGGTGTGCCGCATGATGAGGTGGAGCTTGACCATGACTAAGTCCCCAACTTGGTACTCAATGTCTCTCCTGTGTTGGTCAGCCCATTTCTTTGTCCTCTTGTTGGCTTTGACAAGGCAAGCCTGCGTCAAGTCCAACTCCTCTTGCCAACCCTTGGCAAATTTGTACGCCGCTGGTGTTGGTCCAGTGTATCCCGTTGCGATGGTACTTGGCGTACTTGGTTGGAAGCCCATGATAATCTCGAACGGACTCTTTCCCGTAGACTCGCTCCGTTGTAAATTGTATGAGAACTGAGCGACGTCCAATAACTTCGGCCAATCCTTTTGTGATGCGCTGACATAGTGCCGAAGGTAGACCTCGAGCAAGCAGTTAGCCCTCTCGGTTTGTCCGTCCGTCTGAGGATGGAAGGCGGTGGTGAACTTCAAGTCTGACCCGAGCATCTTGAACAACTCTGTCCAAAACCTCCCCGTGAACCTTCCGTCTCTATCACTGATGATGGATTGTGGCAAGCCCCAGTACTTGACCACGTTCTTCATGAACAGCTTGGCCGCCTCTTCTGCGGGGCATTCCTTTGTCGCCGGTATGAAGGTTGCGTATTTTGAGATTCGGTCTACCACCACCATGATACTCCCGAATCCGTCCGTCTTGGGTAGACCAACTATGAAGTCCATGCTAACGCTTTGCCAAGGATGGTCCGGTATTGGAAAAGGTTCCAAGAGTCCCGCAGGTTGTCGTTGCTCAACCTTGTCTTGTTGGCAAACAAGACAAGTCTTGACATATATCTCGACGTCGTCCCTCATTTGCGGCCAATAATATTTTTCTTCTACAAGAGCTAAGGTACGATGCATACCTGGGTGTCCGGCCCACTTGGAGTCATGGCAATCTTTGATGACTTTGCGTCTTAATCCTCCAAAGTGGGGCACATATAGCCGTTGGCCCTTGGTGAAGATCAAGTCCCGTTCGACCCAAAATCGCCTTGTCTTGCCTTCCTTGACGTATTCCCTTCGGTTCTTGGCGGTTGGGTCATGATCAAGGCCCTCCTTGATGCGGTCTTCCAAAGTCCCTATCGGTCGGCTGATGGCAGCTAACTCCGCTTTACGACTAAGAGCGTCGGCGACTAGGTTGACTTTGCCCGGCTTGTATTCCAACTCGTAGTCGAACTCGGCAAGAAAGTCTTGCCACCTGGCTTGCTTGGGTGTTAGCTTCTTCTGGCTTTGGAAGTAGCTCGTGGCCACATTGTCTGTCTTGACCACGAATTTGGACCCTAGGAGATAATGACGCCAAGTCCTTAGGCAATGGACGATGGCCGTCATCTCCTTCTCTTGTACTGTGTAGCGCCGCTCGGTGTCATTAAGCTTTCGGCTCTCAAAAGCTATCGGATGTCCCTCTTGCATCAGGACTCCCCCTATGGCATAGTCTGATGCGTCCGTGTGTATTTCGAACGGCTTCCCATAGTCGGGCAGGGCTAGCACTGGCTCTTCGGTCATCGCCTTCTTAAGCCGATCGAACGCCTCTTGACTCTCCTTGCTCCAAGCCCAAGATATCCCCTTCTTGAGCATGTTTGTCAAGGGCGTCGTGATGTGTGAATACCCATGGATGAAGCGGCGATAATAGTTGGCTAGCCCCAAGAAAGAGCGAAGCTCGGTTACTTTAGTCGGCGGTTCCCAATCCATGATTGCCTTGATCTTGGCGGAGTCCATCCGTATGCGTCCCTTGCCGACTATGTGTCCCAAAAATGGCACCTCTTGTTGAGCGAACGAGCATTTTTCTCTCTTGACATAAAGCTCGTGCTCACGTAGTACTTGGAAGACTTGCCGTAGGTGTTCCACGTGCTCCTCTAATGTGCGGCTATAGATAACAATGTCGTCCAAGTAGACTACGACAAAGTGATCAAGGAAGGGTTGGAGTACCTTGTTCATGAGAGTGCAGAATGTTGCCGGTGCATTTGTCAAGCCGAAAGGCATGACTAAGAACTCGTATGACCCATATCTCGTGACACACGCGGTCTTCTCCTCATCTCCTTCCGCGATCCTGACTTGGTAGTATCCCAATCTTAAGTCAAGCTTGGTGAACCACCGAGCTTCCCCAAGTCTATCGAACAGGTCTGCGATGAGCGGGATCGGGTACTTGTTCTTGATGGTTAGCTTGTTGAGCGCCCTATAGTCGATGCACATGCGTAGGCTCCCGTCGTGCTTCCGCTGGAATAACACTGGTGCTCCATATGGTGCCTTGGACGGTCTGATGTAACCGGCTTCCAATAATTCCTTAAGTTGTCTCCTTAGCTCCTCTAGCTCTGGCGGAGACATGCGATACGGTGCTCGGGCGGGTGGTCGAGCATCGGATACGAGTTCGATCTTGTGATCCACCTCCCTCTTAGGTGGGAGCTTCTTTGGAAGTTCGGGCGGCATAACGTCCTTGAAGTCTTCCAAGACATGGCAGACTTCAGCTGGTGTCGGGTCTTCCCCGGATGGTGTCTCGTCCAGCTTGAGAGTTGCCAAGAATGTTGGTTCCTCCCGCTTTAGTCCCTTGGAAAGTTGAATTGCCGAGACTACCTTAGCACTTGGCCCCTTTTTCCGATATACCGGCACGATGCAACGGTGATGGGGGTCCAAGATGCATATACAGTTGGCAAATGGCACAAGGAGAGCATTGATACGATCGAGGAATGCTAAACCAATGACTAAGTCGTAGTCGTCTAGAGGGATTACCTCAATCGTGGCCTTGCCCGACCAATCTCCCAATGATAGCTCTACTCCTTGTGCTACCCCGAGTGTCGGGACCTCCTTGGAGTTCACCGTCTTGATCCATCCATGACTCTTGGTGACCTCGAGCCCCAACTTCTTTGTTGTTTCCTCAGACATGAATATGTCGGAGGCCCCGGTGTCCACCAACGCGCTTACTTTAGTGCCGCCTACCATGGCGTCTACGAACATAAGTCCCCTTTTGTTGGTGAACCGCTTAGTCTTGATGGAGCTAAGCATCATGGCCCCGAGTCGCAGCTTATCGTCCTCGGGCGGGTCCTCCCGTGTTATGATGGCGCTCAACTTGTTTCTTGAAGGGCAGTCGCGCATCAAGTGCTTCTCCCGCATAAGAAGCAACTCAAGGGTTGCCTCTCGGCTGGTCTCTTGCCCTTGTCGGTCTTCGTGTACCGCTCCTTGTCTTTTGGCTTGGACGAGTCCTTGGATGACTCGTCGTTGTCCCGTCTTGGTGGCCTTCCCCGTCCTTGGTCTCCCCCACTTTTTCCTTTGTCACGGGAGAAGTTACTTCGGTCTTGGCTTTTGAATTCAATGAGGGAGTCCGCCTCGGTCATGGCCTCGGTAAGGGTCTGAACCTTCTGTCGGTGAAGCTCTTGTCTTACCCAAGGCTTAAGCCCATCCATGAATTGGAAGAAGGCTTCCTTCTCGTTCATGTCTGAGATCTGCAACATTAACTCCGAGAACTCCTTCACGTACTCTCGGGCGGTCCCTCTTTGAGTGAGCCTGCGAAGCTTGGCCCGGGCTTCGTCGTCGGCATAGATGGGGTAGAATTGTTTCTTGAGCTCTGCCGAGAACTCGGCCCAGGTGGTGATTGGGGTCCCTCCGGTCCTCTCGCAGGTCCTTCTACGCCACCATAATAAAGCTATATCACCGAGATATAGAGAAGCGGTACTTACCTTCTTTTCCTCGTCCGCGATCCCCGTGACGCGGAAGTATTGTTCCATGCCCCACAAGAAGTTCTCTACATCTTTGGCGGAACGACTTCCCTTGAACGTCGTTGGTTTGGGTGCGTCCACTTTCTGCAGTGGGGCAACTCCGACAAGGCCAGCCCCCATAGCTGTCTTGCATGCCGCCAACTCCCTTATGACCGTCTCCAGCTTGTCGGTAAGCGCCTCAAACTTGGCCTTGAGAACTTCATGTTCTGCGGCAAGGGTTTTGTGGGACACGTTCATGGCCCCTTGGAACTCCCCCTTGAGTTCCTCAATAGAGGACTCCATCGTGGATTCGACGTCATCAACCCGCTTGTTGGCGTCGAAGATGGAGTCCCGCATCTCGCCCACGGCTAACTCGACTTTCTACAGCCTAGCCTCCGTGCTTGACACCACGTCCCTTGATGCATCCCTTGCGGCCTTCTTGCCTTTCTTGCTCACGTCAACGACTTCCGACACGCCTCCTTGGCTAGCCAATGAAACCTCCCTTTGGAACGTTGTTGGCTTTGATACCACTTGTCACGGGCTGAGTTTTCCCTAACTCCAAATCGTGCGGCTCTTAGCTTGCCTCGACCCCTTGGCGTGCTAAGATCAGCCTATTCCCGATGTTGCCAACGAAAGAACTTAAGATTGATGGCTAAGAGAACTTTGAAGGCTTTGTGTGGGAAAGAAAGCTTTGTATTATGAGAGAGCTTTACAATACTTGGATGAGAGCTTGGAACTTGGATGATGCAAATGAGGGGGTGGCACTCCCTATTTATAGCCCATGGCCACCCCTCCTAGGAAGGTTCCGGATTTGGACAAGTCTTGGACAATCCGGATCCTTCTTGGCTAGAACTCCTTACAAGCTTCTCTACTTATCTAGAATATTCCGCAAGGCTCTAGCCATGCCTAGATGGTTCCGCATTTCTCTAGGGTCTTCCGGCCATGTCCGGAGACTTCTACGAGCGTCCCGAACGTTCCGGATGCTTCCGGATTGGTTGAGAAGCACGGTCCGTGTCACTAGAGTCTTCTAAATCAAATGGAATGAGATGAGGTTATTCAAAAAAAAAACGACAAGCTTTATGTAAAAAAAAAGGAAAAATAACCCAAAATAATATGAACTATCAACATTGAACCAAAAATAATACCAACTTTGAAAATTACTAAGAGCGATACAAACTATCAATGTATTTACCAAAAATAATACGTCATACTTTTCCGGCAAAAACCCTAGCTCCGGCAATGACGTGGCAGTCGGAATGTTACATGTCATAAAAAAGAAGAAGATTGTGAAGAATCGATAGAATGATAGATATGTCGAAACTCTTTAAGACAACCAAGAGCACACTAGGAAAATAAAGGCTCTAACACACAACTTGGAATGTATTGAAGAAGCCCTTCCGCTATAATCTCACATAAAAGGGAAAGCTATTGTCCCTAGAGCACCAGAAGTTGCCTGAAGTTGATTGAGAGCACCAACTTGCCAATCCAAGTGACACAACTCAAAACAGTCCAAGCTGCTTGGCGAACGAGAATCCACTCGCTCAGGTTTGAATAGGATTTCACCTATTCGTTCTCAATTCCGCGAGAAAGAGAGAAATTACTGAAAGTATTCTTGTGTTTGATTTATGAATAAGATGATGAAAATCACGTCCAGCCTAGGCTTATATAGGCTAGTTGGCCCGAAAGCTCATTCCTTCACACGCAGCCTGACACACATCTTCCTCGTACGTATCTCTATCATCTCGGCTGACGGGATCTCGACTAAGCCTCTCTCACATCTCGGCTGAGGCTGACGTGCTCTTGATCTCGGCTGAGTGGATCTCAGTCGTTCATGGATCCTAGATCTCGGTTGGGGCTGACGTGATCTTGGTCTTTTTCTCTGGTAATTCGTCTTCTCTTGCTTATGCTCCCATCTGTGTAAGGAGGTGAAGACAAGCTGCAAGATGCTCCTGCATCAGAAGGTGATGTCACCTCAGGCTCACCATCCACAAAACTACCATAAGTAAAATTACCTAGTACCTGTTACAGAGGACAAAGCCTAGTACGCCTCACCATCCGCAAAATTACCTTCGATTCTTAGGAAAGTTTACAAGAAGCAAATTCTAAAACCGAATAAGAAGCAACACAGTTACGAATATGACTAACCTGCAGCAAAGAACGAAACCGAGCAACGGAGCAACAACAGTCCAAATCTGGTTGAAAGGAGAGAAAGAAGAACGAGAAATGTTGAGGACGAACCTGACCACAACGCTTCGGATTTGACAAAGGAGAGGGAAGATGGAATTCGAAGGAAACCCGGCGGTCCTGGCCACAAAACTTCATTCCTATTACAAAGGACAAGGAAGAAGGGGAATTAAAAGTCGTGGCCGGTTTATTATTTTTAAACCTAATGCGTTTGTTGAGACGCATAAATTTTTTTTTTTTTTTAAAAATGTGCGCCTCTGGATGCGCACGGTTTAATTAATTAAAAAGTGTACGCCTCTAGATGCACACGTATTATGGCGTGTCTTCAGTAATCTTTTTGCGTGTCTATAGCATCGCCTTCGAAATTTAGTACTATTCGATTTTTTAAATTCCGATTAATTATGAATTATTATCATTTTTGTTATATTCCGATTTGTTGGAATCACTTTTAACATATTGTTTAATTAATATTCTTAAATTCTTCCAAAATTTTTTATCAAGTAAAAGTAAAATCATATGTTAATCTTTCGTCATATAAAAATATGAAGATTTTTTTTTAAACAATTTCCTGTGCAAGGCACGAGATATGCAGTAGTATATTAACAAAAGTATACTACACTAAACTAAGTTGACATGACTCTCTTACAATTTTTTTATATTTTACTTAATAAATTTTTTTATCTACTTTAGCCAAAGTATGTTTTTTTACAAAAAATTGGTTGAAGAAAGCAAACCCTTTTTCGGCGGAGTGCGGCAACATCGCTTTCTGTCGTGTAGCCGTGATGCCATTGAAAATAAATTATTTTAACCGCGATCTTTAATAAAAGCAAGTTCAAACTAAATTATTATTATTTATAACACAATATATGTCAACGAGATATTATATTATTTCAAATCATTTTTAGTCACAATACTTTTAACAAACAAAGCAATAAAGAGATAAATATAAGTATGCGTGTCTACGCTTGCAATCTAAACTATTAAATTATATTCAACCCATAACAATTTTTTTTTAATGAAATTTTGAGAATTTTGAAAGCAACTCATATCTTATGCCCGTAACTAGGTGTAGCTATGTCTCTTGCATTATGCGTGCTCTTATATGCAATAAATGAGCCATTGGAGAACAATCGACTACCACAAATATGGAGTCTTTGCCTTTTCTTTGACATAGGAAGGCCAACAAAAAAGTCCATTGAAGTATTCACACAAGGTCCCAGTGGTTATAGGCAAGGGAGAATACAACTCATCTAAACCTCGACGCGATTTCACGTGGTGAATGTAATGCAAGAACTGCAAAACTGTTGTCACATGCTTGCGCATATGTGGCCAAAAGAAATGTTCTTGGAGCGCGGAGAGGGTCATGGTAGAACCAAAATGACCACGGACCTAATGGGCTTCCTTAATCAATAAATGGCGAATAGATGAGCGTGAAATACAAAGTGTCCCGCACGAAAAAGATAGGCCATCGTTGATGAAGTAGAAATCGTGCTCTCGGACGTCGAGGCATTGCGCAAATATGTCCTTTGGAGTCAGGTATGTGGTATATAACTCTTTGATAAGAGCTCCATGGACCTTGACGTCCCGATGAGTAAAAAGGACATACCGGCGAGAAAGGACATCGGAAGCCACATTCTCATTGTCTTTCTTATGCGCCGTATGACATAAGAAAAAGGTCTTTAAAAATTCCCAACTTGCATGACGCCCGACTTAAAGTTGTTTGACTCTTTCGAAGGGTAAATGTAAATATATTTCCAAAAATTACCCACTCTCTGCCCCAATTAAAACTCGGGGCGCTACAAAAATGTGTCAAAAAACTTTGACAATAGCGGTAAAAAGTTGTTTGACTCTTGAGATACAAAAGAGCCGCATGCCAAACGAAATACGACTCATTAGGTCACAAGTAATGTTGCCACTTCTTTAGACAACGAACTAAAGCATATAGGTCTTTCTCATAAGGTGGATAGTTGAGCCGATAGAGTGTTTTACTAAAGCAGGCAATGGGCCGATTCTCTTGTAGGAGAAACCCCCCAACGTCCACGTTTAATGCGTCACACTCCACCTTAAAGGTTTTTGAAATGTTTGTGAGTTGGAGTAGTGGCGCATTGCAAAGACGGGTCTTTAAGCGCATCAAACGATCGAGCATGGATATCACGCCACTCAAACGTGACACCCTTTGTAGTAAGCACATGTAACAGTGCCATTATCGAGCTAAAGTCTTTGACAAAACATCGATAGAAGCCCGCCAAAAACCGAGAAAGTCTCGAACCATGGTGATTGTAATACGAGTAGGCCACTCCAGAATGACGTGAACTTTTGATTCGTCCACTCATAGTCCGTCCTTAGACACAACATATCCCAAGAATATAGTGGTGTCCGAGCAAAAATACACCTTTGTCTAAGTTAGCATATAATTTCTCTTGTCTAAGGCACTCACGCACTTGATGAAGGTGTCGATTTGATCTTTCAAACACGTACTAAAACATCAAAATATCATCAAAGTAAAAGGGAACAAAAATACCCAATAACCTGCGCAACTCGTGATTCACGAGTCGCGTGAAAGTGGATGGGGCGTTGGAAAGGCCAAATGGCATGACGAGCAAACTCATATAACCCGTACTTCGTCTTGAACGCCGTTTTTCACATGTCAACTTCTGTCATCTGAATTTGATGATAGCCACTCCGGAGATCAATCTTGGAGGAGATGGTGGCGCTGTGGAGTTCATCCAACATGTCGTCAAGGCGTGGGATCGGATGACGGTATTTGAGGGTGATTTGGTTTATGGCGCGGAAATCCACACACATTCTCCAAGAACCGTTCTTTTTAGCCACCAAAATGACCGGGACCGCACATGGGAAAGGGACTCACGGGCATATCCTCGATCTAATAGCTCTTGTTTTGGTCCTTAGCTCAACCAATTCAGCTCAAGGCGGGTGGTGAGCATATGATCTAGGGGAATTTGGCGGAAGTCCGTCAATCTCAGCAAATACGGTGATAGGTAGTGTAATCTCCTTCATTGATGGTTGTGAGAAGAATAGACAATCTCTGTGTGCACCCCATATTTCTTTTAGCTTCGGGGAGAAGTACTAACTAACGGCTTCGCCGAGGTAGAGTAATTATGATCAAGTAGAAACATACCCGGGAGGATTACA
Source organism: Fagopyrum tataricum (assembly GCA_002319775.1). NCBI lineage: Eukaryota > Viridiplantae > Streptophyta > Magnoliopsida > Caryophyllales > Polygonaceae > Fagopyrum > Fagopyrum tataricum. Next base: position 65,158,212 of record CM008279.1, read on the forward strand.
AGGGTGATAAGTGAGCATTCTTTTAGGGGTGATGAATGATGGTATGGTGGTGGTGAGGTGGTGGTGTGTTAATGAGATATGGGAAAGGGAGGTAAGGGTGGTGGAATGATATATAGATGGTGAAGTGATAGAGGGAGGGAAAGAGTGTGCGGAGAGGTTATGTGGGGTATGAGAGGCATCCCCGTCTATTAAGCTCGCCTTACGTCCTGTTACGGCCGTAATGGTGGACGTGACGGGAATAAGGGTGCAATAATATTTATTTACTTGCTCTCGACTTTTTCCAATTAATTCCGAAGAATTTCCGGATTTAATGTTTACGCTCTCCGTTACGGCCTGGTTACACCCCCTACGGTCGTAATGATCGGCGTAAGTTGGCGTAACGGTCGAACTAAACGTCTTCCTTAAGGTCGTCTTCTTCCGGATCTGTTTCCTCTTGATCCTTCTCATCTAGAGCATATCTGTCACCAAACTTTTTTGTGCTCTTGACTGGTTATTGTATAATCAATCAAATAAAATAAAGTCGGTCCTTCTTCAATTGTTTCTCCTTAAAAAGTTGTAGCTTCCAAATTGTTGTATCAACTTCCATCATGATATCCATGTATTCCCGGTGACCAATAGTTTTATGACAGGAGTCTTTGAATGCAGTGAGTTGATTTTCCAATTAAGAAGGGGAAATGCGGATTAACATAGGGTCTTTCCTTTTTTAGTTGACCCTTCTTCCGGTTCTTGTTCAATTGGAGGAGGATAGGGATAACCGTTGATGTCGGATCTTCTTTGGATTGCGTGAGTGAGCACACGGTGGGTGCTAAGATTCCATCTTCGTCGAGGTCCTGCACATCGTTCGATAAACAGACTTGCAATGGATCATCAATGATCATGTTGTGCATACATTCTTCCACAACGTGGTCTACTTCATCGGTGACTTTACTTTGTCGTTCACGGATGGTGCTTGATAGCCTTTGAAAGATTGTATTCTATCGTACCATTTTTGCCTTTGCGGATATGATATAATAATTTGCATAATCAAAACTAGATCGTGCAACAAGTGCTTGAAATTCTATAAATATATTGTCAAATCTCAGGACAAAAAGTAAGTTATCAAAATCGGCTTTCCAAATATCCGGGAACAAATATAACTCGACTAAAACGATGATCAAACAAAACACGGGTATCTCCCGAACACTTGTAACACCCCAAATCCGCGGGGACTCGGGCGCTACGGGCGAGACCTCACAATGGGTCCCGACCCTTACCTTGACAACAATTTCACCGGACCTTCCAACATGGCACAAATAAAGGTCGAAAACTCAAATATGTTTTTAATGTATGCGGAACGAAAAGTACGAAACTACAACTTGGAAACTCAGCCGAGTCCTCAAAACAACGTAAATAAATCCGAATTCTAACAAACGACAATATCATAAAAAGACGACATGAAAAGACTCAAAACATCCCCGTCCTATAATGTACGGAGACCCCCGTTGTCCACTCCTCCGCCTCACTCGGCGGCATCCCTAACCTGCAAGTCATCTACACAATCAGTTTAAAACCGTTAGCTGATATTCTAGCATTAGGAAAAGCGGTGAAGGCACAAACACACCCATAACACAAAACATGAATCACACAAGTCCAGTTCCTTATCTTTTATTATTAAGTCGTATTCCAATTAGTTCAACTTCTTTGTGACACGAGACCCCAATGGTCTCGCCTCGGTCCCTACTTACCGGCAAGGAATGGTACGGATGCATCCGTCCATCTGACCCGCCGGGCTAGTCGCCGATAATCCCCTAGACCTCACTATGGGCTAGGCAGTATTGTCACCGCCGTTCTCATACACTTGGGCCAATATAAACATATATAGAAAGTCGGTGGTCCTAATTACCGGTTTCATTGTTATAACATAAAATAACACACCACCAAACACACAACAATACTAATACATAAATACGAGCTAAGTAAGTCCGAAGACTTACCTCGTCCCAAATGCTATCTCACAAAACGCTCACGCTTCCCTTGGGAAGAATACTCAACCTGTTCACAACAAGGGATCATAAAAACCGCTCAACTCGAGAAGTCTAGGACTTCTACACAAATGACCTACGCAGGATCATTTGACTCCCATTCTAGGACCGAATCCTAGAGTCCAACATAATTACCGTCAATAATGACGTAAAAGCCAACTAGGTCTAAATCCGCTCATCACACTCTCTTAAGGTCACAAAAGCCGCTACTTGGCATTTCCACTAAGTTATACAATTTCCAACCTATCATGATACTACTAAGCATATAAGGATCGATACGAATTCATGGCTTTTTATCGGGATCCGGACCTAGCATGATACTATCCAATTCGCCCATACGTTAATTGATCGTAAAACTATAACATATCGAACCTAACATCAAACTCGTTTCTAAATTCCGAGGTTAGAAACTCGCTAACGTATTTTCCGGGCAAATCTGCATTTCTTAAGGCATAAGGGCATAATTTGCAATTAATATAAACTGAGGGGGTCAAAGCGTAATTATACCGAAAGTGAAGGTGGCCGACCGAGATTACCCAGAAATCTCGACCGAGATTCTGCAGTGGTGTCTCCGCGGTTTCACCGCTTCTCCGGCGAGGCTAGGGCGGCGGCAAGGTGGTTGCGATGGTCTCCCTGGACGGCCTGAGTCGCGGGCTTCACTCCGACGGTGGCGGCCGGCCTCCAGCTCCGGCGAGGACGCTGCAGTGGAGGGGAGAAGTGAGTTGTCGCTCACTCGAGGCCGAAGGAGAAAGCGTGTCGGAGGGGAGGGCGACTGGCGTCGGCGGCTCTGGCTAGGCCCGTGCAGGCGAGGCACGGAGACGGCGGAGCAATGCCTCTGTGGTGGTGGCAGAGAAGAGAGGGAGGCAAGCGGGGTGTCGACGGCTCTCGGGCTTCGACCGGCCAAGCCGAGGAGGGCTCTGCTCCTCGTGTTGGCAGGTGGTGACTCCGGTGCTCGCGAAGGGCGGCCGGCTGGAGCAAGAGAGGAGAGGTAGCTCCAGGTGGTGGTCGTCGGTGGTGAGGCTGCAGACGAAGGGCAGCCGGTTGGACGTAGAAGGGAGCTGAAGAGTGGACGGGGTGGCTGGGCGTCAGGAGTGAGGGAGTGAGTGAGTGCAAGCATGGAGGGAGGAGAGAGGGAGCAGCCTGGACCGAGGGGTCGGCCTAGGGCGCTGGGCGGACTGAGAGGTCGGGGGACAGCAGGTCAGGCCTAGGCAGGAGGTAAGCTGGGCGGCATGCTAGGCTGGGCGGCACGCTCCAGCTGGGTCTCGGTCTCGGCCGAGATAGGCAGGTCGAGCTTGTCTCGGCAGGGATTTCCCAGAGGAAGGGAGGAAAAGAACCCGGGTGAAAAACGACTCGTTAAGCTAGTTCCGTAACGGGCGTTACGGGTCGGAATATTCCCGACATTCCCGCAAAATAATTTACGGTTTACGGTTTGGAATAAAAGTCGGATATTCCCGTAGAATAATTTACGGAAATAAGAATAACTCGATAAATTCATTTTCTATAATTTCCGGGCGTTACATGTAACCCCCCTAAAAACAAGTTTCGTCCCGAAACTTGCTAAACCCAACACTCTCCAATATATCCGCCTCGTAATCCCGTACAACTCGTAAAAGGTATATTGTCATATCTAAATCAAGCTTATGTATAGAAACATATCGCAACCTCGTAAGGTCCACATAACTCAACCAAACGCATAACACAAAAGTAAACAAGAAAGATCTCGGGACTAACCCGACGGTCCTATCGATGTGGTTAGGTCTGCATAGAACTCGGGGTAGTTCCTTTGGATACTATCTTCCGTCTCCCATGTAGCCTCGTCGGCTCCTCGCCTCGACCACTGAATCCTAAGCATCGGTATCTCCTTCGATCGAAGGCGTCTCGTACTCCGCCCTAAAACCGCTATCGGGTGCTCTGCGAAAGTGTGGTCCGGCTCGACCACTATGTCCTCATGACTAATGACGTGTCTCGGGTCATGTATGTACTCTCTCAGCTGAGAGACATGAAATACCGGGTGTATACCCTCCTACCGCGGTGGCAATGCTAACCGGTACGCCACCTCACCGACTCTTTCCAAGATCTCAAAAGGTCCGACATATCGGGGGCTTAACTTCCCCTTAATACCGAATTGTCTTACGCCCCGTGTCGGTGACACCCGCAACCAGACCTGAGCTCCTACCCTGAACTCGAGAGGTCTACGCCTCCTATCCGCATATGACCTCTGACGGCTCTGCGCAGCCAACATCCTCTCCCGAATCAAAGCGACTCTCGCCATGTCGTCCTGTACTTGATCCGGTGCTACAATGCTAGAGCTCCCGTGCTCGTCCCAACACAAGGGAGTACGACATCTCCGTCCATACAATGCCTCATACGGTGCCATCCCAATCGAAGCGTGCCAGCTGTTATTATACGAAAACTCAACCAACGGGAGATGATCTGGCCATACCTGACCCCAGTCTAGTACACACGCTCGAAGCATATCCTCTAAAGTCTTAATAGTCCGATCAGACTGGCCGTCGGTTTGGGGATGGTATGCGGTGGTGAAATGGAGACTCGATCCTAGGGCGGCGTGTACCTGCTGTCAGAACCTCGAGGTAAAACGCCCGTCCCTGTCCGAGATGATGGTCCTCGGGACTCCATGTAGTCTCACAATCTGACGGGTAAACTCCTCGGCTAAACGACTCACCGGCCACGTGTCCCGTATGGGAATGCAACGTGCGGTCTTTGTCAGCCGATCTACTACCACCCATATCGCGTCAAAGCTCCTACTCGGTCTCAGGCCGGTCACGAAGTCCATAGATATGTCCTCCCACTTCCCTTGCGGCACGGGCAGTGGGTGAAGCTCCCCTCCGGGTCTATGGTGGTCAATCTTGACCTGCTGGCAGGTCGCGCATCGGGCCACATATCTAGCTACATCGGGCTTGAGCCCGCCCCACCAATAGGATCTCCTAAGGTCCTGGTACATCTTACTCGCGCCTGGGTGCACTGACTAAGGTGTGGAATGGGCCTCCTGCAATATCCGCTCTCTCAGCTCCTGATCCGACGGTACACAAATACGTCCCTGACGTCTCAACAGCCCATCTGCTCCCGTGACAAACTGTGGTGCCTCTCCTCGGGACATCCTGTCCCGGATCCTCATCAAAATAGGACAACTCTCCTGCTTCTGCAGGATCTCTACGGACAGGTCAGGTAATGCCTCTAGCTCGGACAAGCGACCGTCCGTACCCGGAAATCGGATATCCAACTCTAAGCCCATCAAATCCCTCTGTAGCAGAGGCTGAACCGTAAGCCGAGCTATCACCTCCTCCTGAGGTGTCCTCCTACTCAAAGCATCGGCGACTACATTCGCCTTCCCGAGATGGTATAAAATCTCCAAGTCAAAGTCCTTGATGAGCTCCAGCCATCTCCTCTGGCGGTTATTCAACTCCCGCTGAGTGAATATATACTTCAGACTCTTATGGTCTGTGAAGATCTGGCACGTAGCCCCGTACAAGTAGTGTCGCCAGATCTTCAGGGCGTGAATCACTGCCGCTAGCTCGAGATCATGGGTAGGGTAGTTCTCCTCGTACGGCTTCAGCTGCCGAGAAGTGTACGCAATAACCCTACCCCTCTGCATCAAGACGCACCCCAAGCCTAGCTTGGAGGCGTCACTATATACTACAAAGTCCTCTATGCCCTCAGGCTGGGCTAACACAGGAGCGGAGGTCAACCTCCTCTTCAGCTCCTCGAAGCTGCGCTGACAAGGCTCGGACCAGACGAACCTGGTAGACTTCCTCAGCAAGGAAGTGAGCGGTCGTGCAATCACGGAGAAACCCTCAACAAAACGGCGGTAGTATCCCGCTAAGCCCAAGAAACTGCGCACCTCCTTGACCGTCCTAGGAGGCGGCCATGAGGAAAAAAACTCTATCTTCGCCGGGTCGACCATGACACCCTCGGCGGAAACTAAATGTCCCAGAAATGCCACCTCGGACATCCAAAACTCACACTTAGAGAGCTTAGCGTAAAGCTCTCTATCCTGGAGGACTCGAAGTACTGTCCTCAGGTGTCCCTCATGCTCCTCTCTACTCCGAGAGTAGACTAAGATGTCGTCAATAAATACCACCACGAACTGGTCCAAGAAGTCGATGAAGATGCCGGTCATCAACTCCATGAAGACGGCAGGTGCATTCGTGAACCCGAATGGCATCACGACAAACTCATAGTGGCCGTATCTCGTCCTGAATGCCGTCTTCGGTATGTCCTCATCTCTCACCCTAAGCTGGTGGTATCCCGACCTCAAGTCGATACGTGAAAATACGGAGGCTCCCTGCAACTGGTCTAGCAAATCATCAATGCGCGGTAACGGGTACTTGTTCTTGACGGTGACTTTGTTCAACTCCCGGTAGTCGATACATAGTCTCAAAGATCCGTCCTTCTTCTTAACGAAGAGGACCGGTGCACCCCAAGGGAAACGCTCGGGCGTATGAAACCCCTATCGGCTAACTCCTCGAGCTGCTTCTTCAGCTCCAGCAACTCGATCGGCGCCATACGGTATGGAGCCTTGGAGATCGGCCTAGTGCCGGGCTCCAACTCAATAGTGAAGTCAACGCTCCTCTGCGGTGGTAGCCCAGGTGGCTCCACGAAAACGTCCTCGAACTCGCATGCCACAGGGATCTCCTCCAGTGATGGTCCCGTCTCCTACTCCTTCATGGCATAGCACCAGAAGGCCTCACATCCCTGCCCGATAAGTCTAGCAGCTCGAACGGCGCTAATGACTATACCGGCTTTCCCAAGGTCCCAACCTCGGAAAATCACCTCCTGCCCCGTCTCTGTGGAAATCGTCACGGTCCTCCGGCTGATGTCTAAAACGGCATGATGGCGGTCCATCCAATCCATACCCAAGATGACTTCTTCATGCACTAAGTGCATGACAAAGAAGTCGGCTAACCAATCTCGGTTCCCCAAACGAATGGGGCAACCACGTACCTCTCGGGTACCACTAACTCTTCCTCCATCGGGTAACCCTATAGTAAAGGGTCTCCCCTCTATCGTAGCTAAGGACAACCTAGCTACACAATCATCGGATATAAACGAGTGCGTAGCACCCGTATCAAAAAAAACTCGGACCGAAAAACCGTGAATCTGAATAGTACCTGGGGCTGCCGCTGTTGGAGGATCAACAACACTCCTCAGCTCGAATACCCTGGCATGTGTGCCTCTGGTCTCCTGAGTACCTCCACCACGGCCTCTACCTCGGCCCTGTCCCTGAGTGGATCCCTGAGTGAGAGCCCTGTGCCTGATACTGGGGCGGCCTCTGACTGCCCCCTGCTATACCAGCAGGCGAAGAACCCTGTTGTGACTGAGACTTGCCCTGACGGCAAAAAGTAGCCCGGTGACCCATCTGGCCACAAGTGAAACAAGCCACAGGCGGCTTCCTACATGTCTTCTTTGTATCTCCATAACCTCCACAACCGTAGCACTGAGGTCCTCCGTCGGATACCGGTCTCGACGGCTGAGGACCAGAACGTCCCTGACTTGTAGCTCTGGCCCCTGACCCAGCTGGTGCCGTCCTCTGTCTCTTGTCCGGTCTCCCGGACTGTGCTGCTCTCCTAGACCCAAGGCGGTCTCTCTCATAGGCCAAAGCCCGGTCCTGGTACTCCGCCGGTGAGGTACAATGGAATCCCGCCAAGTAAGCACGGGTAGACTCCCTCAGTCTCCGGGAAAAGAGGTAGACATGCTGGTCCGTTGGGGGTGCGGAAGGTCCCAGCAAGGCTAATTCTGCCCGAAAACGCCTGATCGCCTCAATGATTGGGACGTCCTCAAATCTTGCCTCCAGGAAATCCTGGACTCTGTCACTCCTCAGTGAAGCTGGGCAGAAGGTCTCTCTGACGAGGCTCAACAACTGATCCATCTTGGTCACACCGCCTCTAACTGTCCTCCACCAGTACTGGGCCTGCTCTCGAAACAGTGTCTGAACTATCTCCACCTGCCTCTCCTCTGGGCAGCGGATCGCCTCTAAGGCTGACTCAACGTGCCCAATCCAGTGCTCCACCTCTAACCCTACCTTCCCGTCGAAGTAGGGTACATGCTGCTGGTTGAAAGCCTTCAACCATGAATCAGGTCTCGGAGACCTCAGCTCGTCTCTCGGCCTAGCAATCTCCACAACTGGTTCGGGTGCAACAACTGTTGGTGCAACTATCTCTGGTGCAGCCCGAACCTGGGTCACCCTCTGTGTGACCTCAGCTGATCTCGCTGGTGCAGGTGCAGGCATTGGTGGTGCGGGAGGTGGTGCTCCAGTCCTAAATGCCTCCTCTACTCGATGTACGTAATCTCCAAATGCAGTAGCTGCTACGGACGCTCCCCCGGTCCTAGTAGATGAAGAACCCTGCGCTCCGGACCTAACCACGGTCTCATCCCTAGCCTCGGGAATGATGCTCTCTGCGACTTCCTCTACTGGGGCCTCTGCTGCTGGTGCACCCACAACTGGTGGGTCCGCAACGGGGATGCGTCCCCGACCTCTACCTCTCGTACCTGGAGGTCTCCCTGCACGTCCTTGTCCTCTTGGGGCGGCAGGGGGAAGTGGTGGTCTACCCCTATCGGGTCCTACATATGTTGTCTCTCTCGTACGTGCCATCTGATTTCGTATTGCGTTTACTTAAATATAAATACGTGGTACTACTTATAATCCGGTATAATAACTTAAAAGTATAAATATAACATGTTCATAATACATATCCAAGGCATGCAAGCCCAAACATCCTAAGGTCATAAAGTATCTAGATACATACAACTTCCACAATCACCCTAAGGTCATATGTTATATATAACTATATAACTATGTACTTAAAATAATATAAGTACCTAATTCTAATCCAGAGATCTATGTCGCCGAGGTTTGCGGAAGGAGCGGTGGTCCCGTACATTCTAACCCAATCCCGACTCATGCATATGATTTTGAAAACGAAAGGTCAGAACCCGTGGGGGTTCTGTTTTATACCTCATTCGGCCTTTAGAAAGATTGCGAGTGCCATTGTTGTCAACCTAGGGCTCTGATACCACTTTTGTAACACCCCAAATCCGCGGGACTCGGGGCGCTACGGGCGAGACCTCACAATGGGTCCCGACCCTTAGCTTGACAACAATTTCACCGGACCTTCCAACATGGCACAAATAAAGGTCGAAAACTCAAATATGTTTTTAATGTATGCAGAACGAAAAGTACGAAACTACAACTTGGAAACTCAGCCGAGTCCTCAAAACAACGTAAATAAATCTGAATTCTAACAAACGACAATATCCATAAAAGACGACATGACAAGACTCAAAACATCCCCGTCCTATAATGTACGGAGACCCCGGTTGTCCACTCTTCCGCCTCACTCGGCGGCATCCCTAACCTACAAGTCATCTACATAATCGGTTTAAAACCGTTAGCTGATATTCTAGGCATTAGGAAAGCGGTGAAGGCACAAACACACCCATAACACAAAACATGAATCACACAAGTCAAGTTCCTTATCTTTTATTATTAAGTCGTATTCCAATCTAGTTCAACTTCTTTTGTTACACGAGACCCCAATGATCTCGCCTCGGTCCCTACTTACCTGCAATGAATGGTACGGATGCATCCGTCCATCTGACCCGCCGGGCTAGTCGCCGAGAATCCCCTAGACCTCACTATGGGCTAGGCAGTATTACCGCTTTCATTGTTATAACATAAAATAACACACACCACCAAACACACAACAATACTAATACATAGAATACGAGCTAAGTAAGTCCGAAGACTTACCTCGTCCCAAATGCTATCTCACAAAACGCTCACGCTTCCCTTGGGAAGAAATACTCAACCTGTTCACAACAAGGGATCATAAAAACCCGCTCAACTCGAGAAGTCTAGGACTTCTACACAAATGACCTACACAGGATCATTTGACTCCCATTCTAGGACCGAATCCTAGAGTCCAACATAATTACCGTCAATAATGACGTAAAAGCCAACTAGGTCTAAATCCGCTCATCACACTCTCTTAAGGTCACAAAAGCCGCTACTTGGCATTTCCACTAAGTTATACAATTTCCAACCGATCATGATACTACTAAGCATATAAGGATCGATACGAATTCATGGCTTTTTATCGGGATCCGGACCTAGCATGATACTATCCAATTCGCCCATACGTTAATTGATCGTAAAACTATAACATATCGAACCTAACATCAAACTCGTTTCTAAATTCCGAGGTTAGAAACTCGCTAACGTATTTTATGGGCAAATCTGCATTTCCTAAGGCATAAGGGCATAATCTGCAATTAATATAAACTGAGGGGGGTCAAAACGTAATTATACCGAAAGTGAAGGTGGCCGACCGTGATTACCCAGAAATCTCGGCCGAGATTCTGTAGTGGTGTATCCGCGGTTTCACCGCTTCTCCGGCGAGACTAGGGCGGCGGCAAGGTGGTTGCGATGGTCTCCCTGGACGGCCTGAGTCGCGGGCTTCACTCCGACGGTGGTGGCCGGCCTCCAGCTCCGGCGAGGACGCTGTAGTGGAGGGGAGAAGTGAGTTGTCGCTCACTCGAGGCCGAAGGAGAAAGCGTGTCGGAGGGAAGGGCGACTAGCGTCGGCGGCTCTGGATAGGCCCGTGCAGGCGAGGCACGGCGACGGCGGAGCAATGCCTCTCTGGTGGTGGCAAAGAAGAGAGGGAGGCAAGCGGGGTGTCGACGGCTCTCGGGCTTCGACCGGCCAAGCCGAGGAGGGCTCTGCTCCTCGTGTTGGCAGGTGGTGACTCCGGTGCTCGCGAAGGGCGGCCAGCTGGAGCAAGAGAGGAGAGGTAGCTCAAGGTGGTGGTCGTCGGTGGTGAGGCTGTAGACGAAGGGCGGCCGGCTGGACGTAGAAGGGAGCTGAAGAGTGGACGGGGTGGCTGAACGTCGGGAGTGAGGGAGTGAGTGAGTGCAAGCATGGAGGGAGGAGTGTAAGAGAGGAGAGAGTGAGCAGCCTGGACCGAGGGGTCGGCCTAGGGCGCTGGGCGGACTGAGAGGTCGGGGGACAGCAGGCCAGGCCTAGGCAGGAGGTAGGCTGGGCGGCATGCTAGGCTGGGCGGCACGCTCCAACTGGGTCTCGGTCTCAGCCGAGATAGGCAGGCCGAGCTTGTCTCGGCCGGGATTTCCCAGAGGAAGGGAGGAAAAGAACCCGGGTGAAAAACGACTCGTTAAACTAGTTCCGTAACGGGCGTTACGGGTCGGAATATTCCCGACATTCTCGCAAAATAATTTACGGTTTACGGTTTGGAATAAAAGTCGGATATTCCCGTAGAATAATTTACGGAAATAAGAATAACTCGATAAATTCATTTTCTAAAATTTCCGGGCGTTACAACACTTGTCTAGAAAAATACCTAGGCTACCAAATCATTAATGTGCGGGTGAACAAATCTATGCTTACATACATTATTGTAATATCTGGACAACAATTAACCAAATGGAAAGTGGTGTCTCTCTCCCAAGAAGGAAGAACGGTCTTGATAAATGCAAATCTCATTGCAAAACCCAATTATATAATGCAAAGATTTATGCTTCCGGCATCCATTAATAAAGAATTAGACTAATTAAATAGACAATTTTTTTAGAACAAAGGACCAAACTTCTACCCTTAATAAGCTAGGATAAGATTTGTAAACCAAGGGAAGCACCGGGGTTAGAATAAGGAAAGCAGAGGACATGAATGATGCACTCCAAATGAATCTCCTCTGAAATTATGGCTGAACCGGAAAATATCTTTGTAGGATAATTGAGGAAAAATACCTAAAAGGAAACAACCTATGGTGCTACAAAACTGGAAATAATACATCATGGCAATTGATGAGACTAATGAACGTACAACCAGAAATTGACAAGGGGCTTAAAAGGAATGTAGGAGATGGACGAACAATTAAATAATGAAAATACACATGGATAGATGATTATCCACTAAAACAGTATGTGACAAACAAGGACCTCATAACAAACATAGGGGAAAACAAAAAACACACTTATTAAAAATAAAAAATAGGATCATTGAAAAATTATGAACCTATTTGAACCTCTGACCTCGCAAACCATTGATAACAAAGTCCTAAATCACATGTTACCAACATGCAGCATCTGAGACAAACTATATTAGGCACCTAGCAAAGACGGTTGCTTCTCCACTAAAGCGGCACTACAACCCTTACATAAACCGGAAGACATTACTCAACATGACAACACATGGATTTGGAACTTGAATATCATGCCTAAAATTAAAAAAAAAATCGTATGGAAACTATATATAGATGAACTGCCAACAAAGGAAAACCTTTAAAACCAAAAGGTTCTAGTACCCATGAATTGTGTTTTATGTCAACACCCATACGAAAGTGCAAAGTATGTATTCCTCAAATGTCCATACACTATCAGCAATATAATTGATATTGGAATACAAAACTATCTAAAAATCATTCATATACCTTATAGAAAACTCCTTGAAATACTATCCCTTATATAGGGGAAACTTGACGATAACAAGATAATTAAAGTAATTGTCACATGGTGGAATGTCTGGTACATGGGGAATAAAAATATCTTCAGTAACAAAATGATATCTAACATCACCCAAGTCGTAACTAACCGAATTCAAGAGGGGAACGATTCCAACTCCAAAGCCCATGCCAAAAGAACAACCATGACACAAAAGAGGAAAATTATGAGATTACACTAGTTCCCACAATGAATGAAAATGTCAAAACTTAATTTTGATGGATAAAAAGGAGCGTCAATAATTGTGCGTTTAAATACATCATAAGAGACCATAGTGCATCGGTAATAGCATATGAATGAGGACAATGTGGACAAACATTTGTCTTGCATGTGGAAGCATACACCTTGATAAACGGTCTACTAAAAGCAAGATAATTTGGAAAAAAGTTATTGAAATTGGAGGAGATAATCAAACGATTATCAACTTAATGAAAAAGATTTTTCAAAAAAACCTCCATGGAAATGGACCTTATTATCACAAAAATCTCTTATTCTATCTGGTTTCATGCAAGTACAAGTCAACCATATTTTTAGGGAAGTCAATAGCGTTGTAGATAAACTTGCCACACTATGTCAAGGACCGCCCTGCAGTTGGAGTAGTTATCCTGAATGATGTAGAAATCCTCATCCGTAAGGATTATTTAGGATGGTCAATCAATAGATGGTGAGTCTGGTGACCATGCCTAATTTATTACCCTTATTATAAAAAAAATCATGAATGTGTTACTAATGTGTTTTCGGGTGTTACAATTCAAAGTAAAAATGGAAATTAGTGTGATCACACACTTGACTAAAATATATGTTAAGATTGAACTTTATTTAAGATTAATTAAAATCTATGGTAAATTTGTAATTTACGGTAAATTTATGCTACGACTTTCATTTTCAGCGTGCTACGACTTTTCGTTATGTTAAATAATAAACGTTCATGGGCGAGATTTATTGGATAAATTTGGATAGATTCACCATTTTTTTATTTAGGAAATACAATAAATTAAATTAAGGGTTGAATTATTATTTTTGGTATCACATTCTGACGTTACGTAATCAAAAACAATCATTAGTGGACATGTACAATCGTTTTTGAAAATACATATGTTAATGGGTGTTAACAAATCGTGTTAACGTGCTAACGGCCGTCAAATAGTTCTAATGATTGTGCTATGCAAAATAGGGTTGTTACTCATCCATGCTCGTTATTACAATTATACTAGTGTAATTTTCGTGTTTTGTACATATATTTTTCTTAAAAAATTAAAGTGAAATACATTTTTATGATTATATTTTCTAACATTTATAATAAAAATAAATTTGTATGTGGTTTATTAATAATTTAATATACTGTAATTTTCAATTATTTAAAATTTAAGCTTGAAAGAAAATCAACCCAATTTGTATATTTGAGGTATAAGCTTCAAAGGCGGGTCCAGAAGGAGTTGGGATCGGATCGGATCCTACTCGAAACACTCCACCACGAATAAGAGTAAATGAATGCATGAGAAAAAAAATTTATAAAATTAAAAATGTATTTAGAAGGTAAAAGTATCTATTAGGTAGATATTGCATTTTTAGATTAGTAATATTTTATTTCATCTTAATTTATATGGTAAAAATAGCTAGGTTTTAGTTTATTAAAATTATAATAAAAATATACATAAGAAATAGTAAAAGGTAAATTGTAAGAAAATGACATGTGTCATCGGATGTATAGATGAGTGACACGTGGCTTTAAAGGGCTTTTGCTTTAATATAGTATATTGATTTTACGTTTAGAATAAAAACTAAAGAGTTATAACTTGTAAAATTAGTAATAGGATGGGAGGTAGGGCCTATGAACGGAGTTCGGATAAATTGTTCATGATATAAGATGTTCTCATACAATCCTCTCTCTATATATATATATATACACACACACACAAATTGGTTCAAGTGAGAACCTATTTCACGGAGATGAATGAGAACCTCTAATGTTCATTGAATTAAAAAAAATATCAACGACTACGATCCACTATGTTTGTTTGAATTATGCCGCCTAATTACTTTCCTATCTCATAAGATATTATACCTTGTACGTGTATGCAAAATGATACGTTCAACTACCAAATATAGTTCATCATTAATTCGAATATTCCAAAACCTAGGCTTTGGCGAACAAGAGAAAGGAAGAACACGAGCGAAGAGAAAGATGGACGTGTGCATTGTTTATTCATGTATGTGTGTACTAACTATATATATATATATATATATAACTCGTTACCGGAGCCGGCAAACACGAGAGAAGAGAAAGATGGGAGTTTGCATTGTTTGTTCATGGACTCGTTAACGGCACCAGCGAACATGAGAGAGGAGAAAGATGAACATGTGCACCGTTTATTCATGGACATGTGCACTATTTGTGATGCATGAGCATCTCATGACCTAGCCCTAATGGAGATCATGAGCATGGAAGCTAGGAAGCACGGAGTGTTGATCGCTTTAAGGAGAAGGAGAGGAAGAATTAAGGACATTTCTCAATATGTGAAGAAGATTATTCATGAAAGTGATGGGAAGACCATTTCCGGAAACATATTGAAGACCATTGATTGGAGATGGGAGATGACATGCATGATCACGTATGCATGGGCAAGCAGAAGAGCTAGAAGGAGCTTCACGTTATTAAGAAGCTTTGGATGTTTTATATGTCTAATTGGGTCTGTTTTATTGTTAAATAAGGCCTTAATTAGATATATTAAATTCAGCCCATATTTAGACTCTTTTAAATAATTATGGATTTTCTTTTAATGTTTTGGGCTTTTTAAGACTTGTTAGTTTCAGCCCATTAGTTTTGATCTTATCTCTTAAAGATTTGATCTTATCTTTTTAACTAGCTTGGGCTGGATATTAGATTTGACCCATAGCCCGTAGGAAATGACGCCCCATAGCTTGGATTTCACGCACCCCTCTGCCTATATAAGGCCTAGGGAGGACCTCTAGTAGGGTTAGCTTTGAATGAAATTAAACACAAGTACTTTCGAGTATTTTTCTCTTCTCTCCTTAGTCTTCTCGTGGAATCGAGACATCTTTACTGTGCGGATTAGTGGAATCTCGTTCGCCCAGCAACTTTGGACTGTTTTGAGTTGTGTCACTTGGATTGGCAAGTTGGTGCTCTCAATCATCTTCAATGTGACTTCTCGTGCTCTGGGAACAATCGTTTTTCCCTTTGTGTGAGATTATAGCGGAAGAGCTTCTTCAAGTCATTCCAAGTTGTGTGTTAGGGCTTTTGTTTCCCTATCGTGCTCTTGGTTGCCTTATGGGTTCGACCAGATCTATCCATCTATCGATCCTTCACAATCATTGGATCATTCCTCCATATATTTATTTCAAGTTTTCGTCTTTTTATTCATTTTCTTCATTTCGAGTCTTGGTGTTGAAAGATCGGGCCAACTGACGGCTAACCCCGTATCAGTTTGTTCATGGATGTGTGTACTAACAACTCGTTACCGGTAACGGCGAACACTAGAGAAAAAGAAGAAAAAAATGTACACGAGCGTCATGTTCATTTTCTAATATATGATTGGGTAGATTATTTTACATTATTGCTTAGCTTCATTGATTTAATATGTTTTTTCTATGGTTTCAGAGATGGAGCAACATGGTATTGAGACCCTAAGGTGCGGAAAAATAAACTTTTCATCTTTGTGAACAACTTCAGGTTGAACATTATTGTACATTATTTGTCAAGAGGATAATTTATCATGTTGTTGTTCTTTAATCTTCTTTATTTTGATTAATCCTCTCGGTAGCATGCTTAATGGCTTGTAACAAGTTGTTACAATTGTACGTGAGCGTCATTATCGACCTTATTATTCTTTTATGTATTTTAATCTTTTTTTTTCACTTTCTCAGGAAGAAACTAAACATATACTGATACCGACATATATTGATACCGACTAAAATGATCGATTTCAAATTTCATGTCCGCCGAGCATTTCCCGAATTACTCATTCTGCGTGAGTAGCACACGCGACATGCCTAGTATGTGTAAATATAGAGAGATAGAATTATATAGGAACCTCACCTATACTAGGGAGTAAAAACCTCTAACAGACACACGATCTTATTAAAACAGAAAACCAACGCTGTAATTTATAATATACAAATAAAACAAAATTGTGAAATAAGTTGTGTTTGTATAATTGGAGCCTTGTTTTGCAAATTATAACGAGGCCCCACTCACAAACGAGTTACCCTCTCAGCTTACGCATTTCTTCTATTTTGAAATTGTCCACCAGCCCCATTCATTATTGGAATGCTTAAGCTCAATATCCTATTTTTTGTCTTTCTATTAACGAGGCGATCGAAGTGAGAAAGCACTGAGCGTTATCATGTAATTAACGAGCGTTAAGATTTTTTTTTACTAGTAACAATCTTTAACATAGGTAAATGGTCTTTACAAACTTTTTCTTTATAGGTTAACGACCGTTAACCTATGTTAACGTAAACTCATTTAATGCTCTTGAACCTAGTTCAACGCTCGTTAAAAAACTTTTTTTTTTTACTATTGTTAACCTATGTTAACGTTTCTTAACCTAGTTTAATGCTCTTTAACCTAGATGCAGAAGTAATATTGAGCTTCATACTATAGAGAAGTAGAGTTAGACTAGGTGACAATCCAAAACCAAGTTAATCATCCGTCGTATCTGGAAGTTCTGATCCTTTTAAAGACGATGGGGTTGGTTGCTTCAAGCTATTGATAGGCATTAAATTCTTAATGTAAAATTTTCTTTCAAGCTTCTGAATTTGTTGTGCATAACTATGGTTTATTCTTAAGGTTGTGTACTGACAAGAACTACCAAATCCTCAATCAAGTGAGAAAGGCTTCGATTTGGGAAAAATCAATGCAACATTCCAGCAGAGTTCATACGGATTCGAAGAGAACAACCCTGGGGATTTGAGTGTTGTTCCGATTAAGCTAGAATTCAAGAGCCACAGATCTTCTCTAAGGTTTGAGGGCGCAAGCCGATTTGACATCATCTGGATGTTGAAAAAGAGCAATGCTACGGAGGCTACGAGCCTCCTCAATCGGGAAGATTCTTCGAGAGGAAGATTAGTGGAAGGAACGAAAATGGAGGTCTATGTTAACGATCGTTAAACTCAGTCATGGAATCTTTTTTAACAAGCGTTAAACTAGGTTAACGATCGTTAACATGGTTTGTTAACGGTCATTAACCTACGTTATAGAACCTTACATGTAAAAAGTTATCATTAGTTTGTTATTAAAAAAAAACAGTTAATTTTGTTCATATAAAACCATAATTTCAACTATAAATAAAATATATTATTACCTAAAACATCAGTGTATTTATTGCTAGTGTATATATTTTAAGTCCAGTGTCACTCCTCTATGAACACTTACAATGGTCTTTTAATCATGTTCATTCAATTTTTAATCTAATGCATATTAGAGCTTCCTACTCCTTACTCTAATAAAGGTTACTACCGGATCCCCCTCTCTCTCTCACTTTATATATATTTTCAGCACTAAAAATTATCACGTCCATAGCTTACTGTTACTAAATACTTATTTTTGCTATACATGATATTTGAATAATTATATGAATACTTAAAACTAGAAATATAAAGTAAAACCAAATAAAGAGCAAATTTAACCCAAGATCTGAAGTTTGATAAAGTCACCAAGCATCAAGAAGACTATTGCTACTATATTGTGTAGCCAGTAAGAACTTAGACAAAACATATAGTCAAAGAGAGGAGTAACTGATTTAGCTTTGTCTCATTTCCAGTGACAATGATCAAATGAATAAAATAATGGCCATCATAAAGAACAAGGGAAGACAATAATAAAAGAACCCTCTTTTGATTGATTAAATCCCTTAATTTCAATGCTCAATACACAGTTGTTTCTCATCCGAACTACACCAATCAAGAAGCCCTAAAGCAACCAACCACATAGAGGAAAAAAATCACAAAAAAATTTTAAAAAAATTGCAGATCTAAAGATCCAGAAACAGGTTCTATACAAAGAAGACTGTACTGATTGGGATCTTGCTGCAAGAAGCTCAATCCGCCGATGCCCAATGGCAAGAATGCTAAGATGTTCAATTACTATGCCTAAAACAAACCAAAACCTATGTATCACAAACCACCAACAAAGAAAATGACATTCCAAGAGGAAAATTCAACTACAAAAATTAAGCCTCAATCAGTAGTTTCCAACTTGTTTTTTTTAGAGGGTTAGATTAATAGAATTATCAAAACCCACTTTCAAAGATTTTGCTCAAGGACAGTAAAACTTGCCTATTTGAAATAATCCTGTCTGATAATCGTGATACAATTTGGCGACTGCCCTTCCTCGTCCTTCATTCTCCATAGTTCTCCGTTGCTTTGCAGGTGCCAAGACATTTTTGGAGATAACGGAGTGTATAAATCTGCATTTAAAATGAAAAAGGTTTAAAAGAAAAGCAATTATAGAAGGTATTGTGGACAGTGCAATATATTTGAGGCACACCTGTGATGAAAGGTTGAACTGGCTCCCTTGTACTATGCAATATAGTTGTACCAGATAGCACAGTTATGAAGCCACAAAGTTCTGAAGCGATGCTGCTTGCACTTTGACCAGAATAATCCTGCAAATTTAGGTAAGTCAAAATAGGGAGACTTATTAGAGGTTAAGAGAATGACAAAAAAAGACATGTCATTTGTTTACATGTACAAAGAGCACAAACCTTGAACATAATAGCACTGGCTAAAATTGTAAATGAAGTGAACAATGCATAATATATTGGAGAAACAAGTGCTGTATTGAAGGTATCCAGTGCCTGCAAGACAATCAGATTCAAGAATCAGGTGCACAGCCAGGAAAAGTGTACATCTCATTTGTTGATTCTATGATATTCACTAAATCCTTTTACTTTTTACTAATTGAGTCATATTTATCTACTATCAATAAACGAACAGCCAATCACTTTTACAACAATCAAGCATTAACATATGCAAGTTACTAGAATTCTGATTCCTACCTTCTTCAGAGTTCAAAATCTTGCCTCATGCTGATTTCTTATGCTAAAAAGGTAAACTCTTTGAGCTAGAAATTATGGGACTGTTGGAGAAATGGTGAGCCCTAAAAGTGACATTTCGTGGAAGCCATGATATAGTTTCATTCCACTGAGTTATAAGTCTAAATTATCGCGAAATTCGAGTCATCATGAAGGTTCATCATCGTCCTTGATTACAAATTGTAATTCAGAAATAGATACTGACACATTCTAAAATACTCCCTGGAGAATATGGTCCTAATTTCTGCTGTGTGGCAAAAGAAAATAAATTGCAAGATATTCCCCGTTAAATGAGACGGAAATGAAATTCAACACAGATGATCACTGATTGAAGTTTCCAAGGGAAATGTTTTTTTTCCTCTAAAAGTAGAATCTCCAAGCTAATAAAACCTAAATAAAATTGAAAATAAAAAAGTTAGGCACGAGATACGTACCATATTCAAGTAATTTAATTGAATAATAATGCAAGTAATAGCAACCATAGCAAACACCCATGCTTGGAAGTACTTGAATTGGAATGTTCCTTCCACTGTGAGTTCTATGGCAATGCCAATAGCCTTTACACTCATGACCTACACAGAAACAACATATAAGGTTGTCAAATGGCATTCTAATATGTTTTATAAAAAAACAATAGACAAGAAAACACGATACTACGATAGAAGTGAAATTCTTGTATAAAAGTGCTTACAGTTAGTGATCCAATGATCGAGCAAATGCCAATATAAATTAGTATATTTGTTTGACCATAGCGGGGTGCATAATACAAGATTAGCACCAATGCCACTGCTATCACTGATGCTGTATAAAACAAGAAAGCTGGAAATGAAACAAAGGTAAGATTCTCAAACATGAAGTTAAAGGCATAAAACAAAAGTTCAGAATATAACTCTGCAGTGTAATAGTTCATCAGCAAGGCCAACTATAATACCTGGCTGAGTTGCTAAATCCCAGATTTGTTCAACAGAATCAATAGAACTTTCACTCGGTGCATGTAGTACAATAACTGTAGAGCCAACTATGCAAAGAAGACACCCAATTATTCCCATCTTCTGCAGCTTCTCATCCAACATAAAATGTGCCAGAACAGCACTGCCCCATTTCCACAAAATTCATATTAGAATATAGTTAAATACCAAAAACATGAATTAACAGCAGCTAATAGCGTACGAATGTAATGCTCTATTTACCTCACAATGATACTCAATGCACCAAGTGGTGTCACAAGCACAGCAGGTGCATAAATATAAGCCACAAAATTTGCAATTTCGCCAACAATCACTGCACAAAAGGATGGTAAATCCTCCAATTAAGAAACTGTGAAGTGAACAAAAGCAATTCACATTTTGTTGTATGTTAACTCACATTTCACCAAGAGAACCATTATCACATTTTGTTGTATGTTACCCATCATAATCACCATTTTCACCAAACTTGTAAACAAAGATTGACATTATTCAAAATCTATGACAATGCACATAAAGTGAAATTGGAAAAAACCTACTAGTGATCATGCCCAACCACCAAAGAGGCTCCAACAGGTAGCCATAGCCGCCGGTACCTTCAAACGAATCGAAACAGAGGAAGAGAAAATAAAATCAATATAGAACGAAGAGGTTATACAAATGGGTAATATATAAGGAGAATTACCAGCACGGGGGCCAGAGGCGCCGGCACGCTTGAGACCCTTCTTCTTGATGATGAAACTAGATCCAATGAAGGCACTAGAAACACATGCGAGGATAAACCCTATCAAATTACTGCTGTACATTGCTGGATTAGGTGAGGAAATTGGCAAGTACCATGGAGATTTATCATCTAAATAGGAAGCAAAAAAGAAGAAACAAGCCCTAATCCCTCTCGTTGATGTTGTTGAATGAAAAGGAATAAGGCGAGTTGACCGGAAGATTGAAAGCTATTGCGATTATTCTCCTCTTCCAATGAATGAATTTGTTTGTTTGAATTTTAGGATCAAATGCTTATATTGTACGGTTGGAAAGGGTAACGGTGGGGATTGAGATATGGGAGAAGGAGAGAGATGAAGAGAAACAAACCGCAAATCGTTAATCATGTAAGGGATGGATACAAGCGGGTAAGAGAGATGCAAATATGCATTATGCAATGCAGCTAAAATGAATAATTAAAATTAAAAACAAAATTCTATTTCCTTGTTCATCTGCCAGTCTCCATGTTCATACTTTTTTTGGATCTTTTCCTTTTAAATTTAAATATAAATTTCGTTGGGCCCACCAATGGTATCCAATCACATTCTTCCTTTCCAGCAGCACACACCAATTTGTTTTCCTAGATGTTGTCTCCCTCTAACTCTCTTGTGTCTAGCCTAGTGCTCCGTGCAAGCCACGGAATATGTAAAATGAAAAAAAGCTTACCAATGTTTTCAACTTATAGTTTAAACGAGTTTATACCGGGAAACATATATTTAATAATATAAGTTCAAAAAAGATATATTTATATTTTATAGTTAAAATATAAGTTACGAATATACTGAATGTAAGTTTATAATTGAGTCGAAAATCTTTTATAATCACACCTAAAAATATATTTTAAGAAAAAGAATTTGTTAAGTAACCCTAACGTTAATGAAAATACGATTATCCTTAACTATAATTTTGATAACATTCTACGGATATTTGTTATAATCATCAAGATTAATTTAAAATTTTATTTAATTAGTGAAAATTTTGATAACTCTCGCCTGAAATTATTTTAGCTTTTTACGAAAACTTTCAAATTTAATCAGTTTCAAATCTATTAAGATAATATTCAACAAATTAAAAATTAAATAACTGATTAACTTTACATCAAATAAGAAAAAAATACAATGAATTACACTATTTGGATTTAAATAAATCTCAATTTTATATTTGTTTTTAAATGACACGTTTTTATATATATCAATATAGGTATCCACACATGTAATTATTAAATTTTATTTAAAAAACGCTTATTCGATTATACAAATTTACTAAATCTGTACTAAAATAAAAATATTTTTTGTGAAAAATTATTACATCGATTTAGTAAATTTTAGTCAATGACTCACGTATTAGTAGGTCAATGACTAATAGATTAATAACTCACATATTAAATATTAAATTGATAAAAACAAATACTATAAATTAAGTTGTAAAAAAACTCAAAAAATATATGATTTGTCTGCCTTTAATACTCTTGTTTACTTATAAATGATGTGAGATAGTTTAGTTATAGATTTATTTGTAGATATGAGAAGATATGATATTATATATAAATAACATTTAAAAAGTTTTACCAAATTATTTTTAATGAGCTTTCAATGACAAATATAACAATTTTATCAATAATAATCAAGAGTACTATTCGGGCGGCCAAATTTTAACAATTGCACAGCGATTCGGAATCTGCATGTGTCAGGGACCAAACGTAGAGCAAATGCCTTGATTGGGCCGTGCGCATCCGGACTACGCATGAGCACGGACTTTGGGCGCGCAGTCCAATTCGATCGTGCCATTTGCGATTTTCGGTCACCTAAATAACATTACTCATAATAAATTATAGTGACATGCTTCATAAGCTGACATGTGGCTAAATAATGAGTTATTTTAGTATATGATAATAGAAGATTACATCGTTTTATGTTGAACATAATATTTGAAGTTGTAAGTATAAAAATATATGCATCGAATAAGTCCATTAGATGCTCTAAATTAAAGCAAATTAGATGAAAAAGTTATGTCCTTTCAACGCATAAGATGTCACCAAGACATATGACCATATATATTAGTACGTAGATGAATGACCACATATCAATAGGTCAATGACCTCTGTATCAATTAGACATGGGCTCGGTTTAGAGTAAACCGTCAAACCGTCGGTTTTCGACCGGGCCAAACTGCCGGTTTGGCCAAACCGGCGGTTTAGGTTTGGCCGGTTTAGGTTAGGCCGGTTCAAGGTTTAGATTTCGGTTTGGGCATTTACTCCGTTTTTTAAAAAAAAAACCCAACAGCTCTTTAAAGAGCCGTTGGAGAGTTTTGCCTCCAACGGCAAAGAGCCGTTGGGGGCAATTTATATTAAAATAATAATAATAATAATAATAATAATAATAATAATAATAATTTAATACCCCAGCCACAACCTATCCTAATTTCCTATAAATACCCAATCTTTCGTCCTCTAAAAATCACACAATCTACAACTCATCTTCTCTACTCTCCTAATCTCTTATTCTCGAATTCTCGATTCCTCGTTTTCTCGTTTTCTCGATTTCTCGTAATGGCAAACCCAAGTGATCAAATCCCCTATTCTCAATTCTTTCCTAGCACGCAAGAGAGTGAAACACAAATGCCCTACAATCCCGAACTTACCGAAGTTCCAAGAAGAAGTCTCCCCCTCCGAAAATGCTTACATCCGAAATATTTACGAAACATTACACCAAGGGGGAGCCGGTGAACGATTATTGTCAAGTGGTGTAAGAGCCGTAGTCTTTCGGACCGAGACCGGACCTTGGCCGAGATTAGCTTTGGCCGAGGTTGGTCTTGCCGCCCCCGCGGTGAGTGGCGCCGCCCCTACGGCTGCTTGGACCGCCCCTGCAGGTTCCGGCGGCTACAGCCGTCTTCTTTGACCTTGTTGACCCGTGCTTTACTCTTTACTTTGCTCCTTCTTACCTTTGGCTGATCAAGGGTTCTTCATCTTCTTCTCCAGCTTCTCTCCACGTTCCTTGCTTCCCTTGCTTCCTTGGATCTTGTTCTTGAGTTGTGGAAGAGTTTTGTGAGAGTGTTGTGTGTGTGTTACCTTGTGTGAGTGTTGGCTGAGGTTATGCTGGGCTTGGAAGCCAGCCTTGGTAGCAGTTGAGATCTCCTGCAGCCTTAGACCACAAGTGTGGTAAGGGTTCTTCTCCTCTCTTCTTTCTTTCTTGCTTTCCTTCATAGCTTAGGATTAGATGATTGCCTAGGCATGTTCTGATGTTGTATGTGTATACTTGTGTATGGTCTTGGCTTTGAATGAGAGTATAGACGTGATTTGATCACGTGAAGAACCGATGAAAAGCCACGAAGTTGCCTTATGCACTGTCGTCGCCCCGCGGCCAAGAGCCACCGCCCCCGCGGCTACCGTGCCATAGCGTCTGCGTTGCGCCAGCGGCCGCCCACGTTCCGTGTCACCGCCCCCGCGGCCACATCCCGCCGCGCCCGCGGCCACCTGCTTTCGCCCCTGCGTCCCTTGTGACCCGCAGGTGCGTTTTGTTCCGGATCTACCTAAGGCTAGGTAGATCCTTTTCCTTCCTAGTATGAGTGTTAGTAGCTTGCTAGGTGTGAGTTGAGGTTAGAATGAGTTGAGTACGGAACTGTTATGCCGGTTACGGCCTTGAGGATTACGAGTTGGAATATGATCCGTATGGATCTCTTGGGTCTAGGTGTGACCCCTTGTATGGATATGTATATGATGTATGCGTTATATCTTGGTTAGGTTGAGTTGATCTCCAGAGCGGAGCCGAGTATTCTGAGTCTGTGACTCCCGAGGTTGAGGTAAGTCCATAGGACTTACTTAGTTGCCCTCCATATATTGGATGTGTGCCTGAGTGGTGGATGTTATGCTTTATAGCCCGTATGATATATTGTATTACCGACCTATGGTCTATTGACTGCCCATTGTAGGGCCGTGACAACTTGTCCATTCATCTCGCTGGGAGTCTGGAGGTTCTCTTCGGGCAGGCCAGTATGGCTCAGTGGGCCGGCCACCTGCACCACTCCCATAGGGTACACGGGAGGTGGGACCGGATCCCATTCCAGTTGGCACCATCCCCGAGAGGCGAGGTTTATATTCCTCGTGTCACATACGTTCATATTGAGTTATTATTTATACGCTGTATGCGCCGGACTATTATTATAAGATAATAAAATGGGTAAATGTGTGACAACATGTTTATATGTTTAAGTTCTGACGTGTGCATGTGCTCTAGCATCTTCCTTTGTATGTGTTTGGTTAGCTAACGGCGTAATGCTGTGTTGTAGACTTTGCAGGTTAGGACACTACAGAGGGATCCAGACGGGGCGATCTGCTGAGGGCTCCGTACACTTGGGTTATACTCGTGGTTGGGTATTTTGGATATGTATATATATATGATATGTTTTGTTGTACTCAACAGTTGTCTAAACCTTTTGACATGTTTATATATATCAGTTTTATGTTTTGGTTTTAAACTGTTGGTGCCTTGTTGTAAGATCGGTGAAATTGTTGTCAGGCTAGGGTCAGGATCCATTGTGAGATCCTAGCCCGGTAGCACCTCGAGTCCCGCGGATTCGGGGTGTTACAAAGGTGGTATCAGAGCCAGGTTGACAACAATGGCACTTGTAATCTGCGATAAAGGTCGAATAGATAAATAAACAGAACCCGAAAGGGGTCTGACTTTTCAAAAGGTTTTGGTTTTGAAATGAGTACAAAACGTTTTGGGATATCATGTACGTGAGCCATCGCCCCTCTGAAGATCTCGACAGTATAGGTATATATATGTATAGATAGATACTATCTGCTGTGATGATGTGTTATATACCTATACATACGGCATATATATTGCCATATGAGTTGGGTTTACGTCCTCTGCAGATGGTTCAGACTAGAGCCTTACCTGCAGCAGGACGGGGTAGAGGTAGACCTCCGTTAGGAAGAGGAAGGGGTAGGATCCCTGCTGCTGAGCTGCGTGCAGCAGAGGTTGCTGAGAGTGCCGCCCCTGAGATGGGGGAAGGCACAGCTAGGGGACAGGGTCCACAGCGAGTCCAGTCAGCAGACTCGGACCGTGTCTCCATGGAGGGACCAGCCTTCCGTGATTACATCCGGCGGGTTGAGGAGGCTGCCAAGGCAGGTAGACGTGCCCCGGATCTGCCAGCACAGGAGGGGCCATCTGAGAGGTCCCACACCGTTACACAGGTGCCAGCTGCACCGGCACCTGTTGCTGAGGTCGTTCGAGTACAGGAGGAGTATAGAGGGCCTCGACCAGGCAGCTGGTTGAAGGCTTTCCATCAGATGGGAGTACCCCCTTTCTCTGGGAAGGTGGGGTTGGAGGTAGAGCTGTGGATAGGACACGTAGACTCGGCTCTGGAGTCTATTAGGTGTCCAGCTAATAGACAGGTCGGGTTAGTGCAGAGCTTGTTCAGGGAGTTAGCGCAGCACTAGTGGAGATCCGTACGAGGTCAGGTCACCAGTTTTGAGCAGATGAGGTCTATGATCCGAGAGCGTTTATGTCATGCCTCGCTGAGGAAGGAGAGACTGAGGGATTTTGTGGAGGCCGGGTTCGAGGATGTGCCAGTTTCTGAGGCCATCCGGAGGTTTCAGGAGGAGCTGGCACTGTTAGGACCAGCTACACCTCCTGCTGATCAGCATGTGTATCTGTTTTCCCGACGGCTGAGGGATGCCACCCGGGCTTATATGGCGGGATTTCATTGTGAGTCCTTGATGGACTACCAGTATCGAGCCGCTGACTATGAGCGTGAGCGGGTCAGTCAGAGGAGAGCTTCTCAGACCGGGGGGTCTGAGAAGAGGCAGCGTACCGGGCAGACTAGCGGTACGGCTGGAGCTGCTGGGACAGGGCGAGGTCAGAGTCGCCAGAGTCAGCCTTCGCCTACACCGGCTACTGGTAGAGCTCGACAGTGCTATAACTATGGAGAGCAAGGACATATTAGGCCAGAGTGCCTGAGACAGCCGGTGACTTGCTTCACGTGTGGTGGGCGAGGTCACAGAGCAGTGTTCTGCCGTCAGGGCGGAGCTTCTTCACAGCAAGGTTCTTCACCTGCTGGTGGAGCTGGGGGTGGACAGAGGCCACCTCAGCAGCAGTAGACACAGGGACAGCAGAAGGTCCCAGATCGTCAGACGACTCAGGGATCTGCTCCTGGGCTGAGCAGAGGTAGAGGTCGTGGTGGGAGCACCACTGACACCCGTGGCCCTCAGGGCCGAGTTTTTGAGCTGAGGAGTGCAGAGGAGCCGGCTGCACCTACTGCTACAGGTACCATTCTGATTTATGGCTTACTTGTTCGTGTTTTGTTTGACACGGGTGCTACGCACTCATTCATATATGTTGCTTGTGTTGAGCGTTTGGGTCTAAACACTGTAGAGGGGATGCCCTTTATTATAGGGCTACCCAATGGGGGTAGGGTCAGAGGTACCCGTGAGATCCATGACTGTCCCATTTCTGTAGGGACCCGTGTGCTTTTAGTTGACTTCTTTGTCATGCCGTTGGAGCATGAGGAAGTCATCCTTGGTATGGATTGGATGGATAGGCATTCTGCGGTTTTAGATGTGGGTAGGAGGACTGTCACCCTCTCCACCGAGTCTGGTCAGTTAGCGGTTTTCCGAGGTTGGCACCTCGGGAAGGTAGGCATGGTTATCAATGCTATATAGCAGCTAGGTTGATTGCCCAGGGTTGTGAGGCCTTTTGGTGTTACGCCAAGAAGGAGGGGGAGAGTGCAGCCTTAGAGGATATCCCAGTGGTTGATGAGTTTATAGATGTGTTTGCTGAGCCGTCCAGTTTGCCACCTCAGAGGAGTGTGGACTTTGGGATTGATTTAGAGCCGGGTATGAGACCGATCTCGAAGGCCCCATACCGGATGGCGCCTGTCGAGATGTTAGAGTTGAAGATGAAACTCGAGGAGTTGGCTGAGAAGGGCTTCATTCGCCCTAGCGTATCCCCATGGGGGGCACCGGTCCTCTTCGTACGGAAGAAGGACGGATCGTTGAGGCTATGCATAGATTACCGAGAGCTGAATAAGGTGACCATCAAGAACAAGTATCCGTTGCCGCGCATTGATGATTTGCTGGATCAGTTACAGGGAGCTTCAGTGTTCTCCAGGATAGACCTGCGCTCAGGATATCACCAGCTGAGGGTGAGAGAGCAGGATGTGCACAGGACGGCATTTCGGACCCGTTATGGACACTACGAGTTTGTAGTGATGCCATTTGGGCTCACGAATGCCCCGGCAGTTTTCATGGAGTTGATGAACAGCATCTTCATCGACTTCTTGGATCAGTTTGTGGTGGTCTTTATAGATGACATCTTGGTGTACTCTTGCAGAAGAGAGGAGCATGCAGGACATTTGAGGACGGTACTACAAGTTTTGCGGGATAGAGAACTTTATGCGAAGTTCTCTAAGTGCGAGTTTTGGATGCCAGAGGTAGCATTCCTGGGTCATATTGTTTCCGCCGAGGGGATCAAGGTTGATCCGGCGAAGATTGAGACAGTAGCGGCATGGATGACACCGACAAACGTCAAGGAGGTACGTAGCTTCCTTGGCCTAGCCGGTTATTACAGACGCTTTGTGGAGGGATTTTCCGTGATTGCCCGTCCAGTGACGAGTTTGCTGAGGAAGACTACCAGATTTGTGTGGTCTGATCAGTGTATGCGGAGTTTTGAGGAGCTGAAGGGACGTTTGACATCTGCTCCTGTTTTGGCACAGCCAGAGGGTACAGCTAACTTCGTGGTTTACAGTGATGCATCCAAGCTTGGCTTGGGATGTGTGTTGATGCAGCGGGGCAGAGTGATTGCTTATGCGTCTCGACAGCTGAAGACGTATGAGGAGAACTACCCGACTCATGATCTGGAGTTGGCCGCGGTAGTTCATGCACTGAAGATCTGGAGACATTATCTGTATGGTGCCACATGCCAGATCTTCACCGACCATCAGAGTTTGAAGTATATTTTTACGCAGCGGGAGTTGAATAACCGCCAGCGTAGGTGGCTCGAGCTGATTAAAGATTTTGACTTGGAGATTATGTATCATCCGGGGAAGGCGAACGTTGTCGCCGACGCCCTGAGCCGGAAGACGCCTCGAGAGCAGGCGATCGCGAGATTGACAGTACAGTCTCAGCTGCAGAGAGACCTGAGATGGTTAGAGTTGGACATCCAGTTTCCTGATGAGGATGCCTGACTGAGTATCTTAGAGGTTCTACCTGATTTGTTGGGGGAGATCCAACAGAAGCAGGAGACCTGCCCGATGTTGCTGAGGATACGGGAGAGGATGTCTCGAGATGAGGCACCACAGTTCCTTCTGGGGGAAGATGGAGTGTTGAGACGCCGAGTTTGCGTCTGTGTACCTGCTGACGCAGATTTACGTCAGAGGATTCTACAGGAGGCTCACTGTACTCCTTACTCGGTACATCCAGGTACGAGTAAGATGTATCAGGATTTGAGACGTATATACTGGTGGGGTGGGCTGAAGCCCGATGTGGCCAGATTTGTGGCACAGTGTGCGACCTGCCAGCAGGTCAAGATCGAACATTTCAGACCTGGGGGCGAGCTTCATCCACTTCCTGTTCCACACAGGAAGTGGGAAGACGTCACCATGGATTTTGTGACCGGATTGAGATTGAGCCGAGGTTATGATGCTATCTGGGTCATTGTGGACAGATTGACGAAGACGGCACGTTTTCTTCCGATCAGTGAGACGTGGCCGGTGAGCAGACTGGTTGAGGAGTACACTAGGAAGATAGTGAGACTCCATGGGGTGCCGAGGACGATCGTCTCTGACAGAGATGGGCGATTTACCTCGAGGTTTTGGCAGCAGATTCAGACTACCCTGGGGACGAGTTTACATTTCACGACGGCGTTTCATCCTCAGACCGATGGTCAGTCAGAGAGGACCATTCAAACGCTGGAGGATATGTTGCGAGCTTGTGTGTTGGATTGGGGACAAGTGTGGACGGATCACCTCCCACTAGTTGAGTTCTCATACAACAACAGCTGGCATGCATCTATTGGGATGGCCCCATATGAGGCACTGTATGGACAGAGATGTCAGACTCTGTTATGTTGGGATGAGCAGAGTAGTGTCAGCGGTATAGCCCCTGATCAGATTCAGGATGATATGGCCCGAGTAGCCCTGATTAGAGAGCGGCTGCTGACGGCTCAGAGCCGTCAGAAGTCGTATGCAGACAGGAGGCGCAGACCTCTAGAGTTCCGAGTGGGAGCCCATGTGTGGCTGAGAGTGTCCCCGACACGAGGTGTGAGGAGATTCGGCATTAAGGGGAAGGTTAGCCCCCGATATGTCGGACCATTCGAGATTCTGGATCGGGTTGGGAGCACAACCTACAGATTGGCTTTGCCTCCGAGATTAGAGGGTGTTCACCCTGTGTTCCACGTGTCTCAGCTGAGGGAGTATATACCAGACCCGAGACACATTGTGAGTTATGATGATTTGGTGGTTGAGCCGGACCACACGTTTGCTGAGCATCCTATTGCAGTCCTAGAGTGAGGTATGAGACGCCTGCGTTCGAAGGACATTCCTATGTTGAGGATACAGTGGTCGAGACGTGGACCTGAGGAGGCTGCTTGGGAGACTGAGGATAGTATCCAGAGGAACTATCTAGAGTTCCATGCTGGGATAGAGGTACCAGTGGGATCGCCGGGTAGATCGTAGTATTACCTCGGTGAGTGTTATATGCTTATGTGTTTATGTGCTTATATGCCATACTGTGTTTATTTCGTGCTAGCTGTGATGTGTGTATGATCTGTTACAGATCCTGTTGTGCTAGTACGACCGATAGGTATAGCTGGAGATGGTTCTTACCTCCATGCTATCTCGAGTTATGTAGGATTGGATGGAGAGATCTTCTCCATGCCCCGATGTTGGTTTGGCTAGAGACGTTTCTCTCTATGCCCCGGATAGGATGGTGATCTTTTGCAGGAGATGATGTTCCTCCACGCCCGTGTTGAGGTTATAGCGTATGGTTGAGGCCAGGTATGTGTTATGATACCTCTATGATAGAGAGTGTATCCCGATTTTGAGGTTATGTGCTTTCGAGGTTTATGCAAGTTTCAGGACGAAATTTGTTTTAGGGGGGAGAGATGTAAGAGCCGTAGTCTTTCGGACCGAGACCGGACCTTGGCCGAGATTACCTTTGGCCGAGGTTGGTCTTGCCGCCCCCGCGGTGAGTGGCGCCGCCCCTGCGACTGCTTGGACCGCCCCTGCGGGTTCCGGCGGCTGCAGCCGTCTTCTTTGACCTTGTTGACCCGTGCTTTACTCTTTACTTTGCTCCTTCTTACCTTTGGCTGATCAAGGGTTCTTCATCTTCTTCTCCAGCTTCTCTCCACATTCCTTGCTTCCTTGGATCTTGTTCTTGAGTTGTGGAAGAGTTTTGTGAGAGTGTTGTGTGTGTGTTACCTTGTGTGAGTGTTGGCTGAGGTTATGTTGGGCTTGGAAGCCTGCCTTGGTAGCAGTTGAGATCTCCTGCAGCCTTAGACCACAAGTGTGGTAAGGGTTCTTCTCCTCTCTTCTTTCTTTCTTGCTTTCCTTCATAGTTTAGGATTAGATGATTGCCTAGGCATGTTCTGATGTTGTATGTGTATACTTGTGTATGGTCTTGGCTTTGGATGAGAGTATAAACGTGATTTGATCACGTGAAGAACCGAAGAGAAGCCGCGAAGTTGCCTTCTGCACTGTTGCCGCCCCCGCGTCCAAGAGCCACCGCCCCCGCGGCTACCGTGCCACAACGCCTACGTTGCGCCAGCGGCCGCCCACGTTCCGTGTCACCGCCCCCGCTGCCACATCCCACCGCGTCCGCGACCACCTGCTTTCGCCCCTGCATCCCTTGTGACGCGCAGGTGCGTTTTGTCCCGGATCTACCTAAGGCTAGGTAGATCCTTTTCCTTCCTAGTATGAGTGTTAGTAGCTTGCTAGGTGCGAGTTGAGGTTAGAATGAGTTGAGTACGGAACTGTTATGCCGGTTATGGCCTTGAGGATTACGAGTTGGAATATGATCCGTATGGATCCCTTGGGTCTAGGTGTGACCCCTTGTATGAATATGTATATGATGTATGCGTTATATCTTGGTTAGGTTGAGTTGATCTCTAGAGCGGAGCCGAGTATTCTGAGTCTGTGACTCCCGAGGTTGAGGTAAGTCCATAGGACTTACTTAGCTGCCCCCATATATTGGATGTGTGCCTGAGTGGTGGATGTTATGCTTTATAGCCCGTATGATATATTGTATTACCGACCTATGGTCTATTGACTGCCCATTGTAGGGCCGTGACAACTTGTCCATTCATCCCGCTGGGAGTCTGGAGGTTCTCTTCGGGCAGGTCAGTATGGCTCAGTGGGCCGGCCACCTGCACCACTCCCATAGGGTACACGGGAGGTGGGACCGGATCCTATTCCAGCTGGCACCATCCCCGAGAGGCGAGGGTTATATTCCTCGTGTCACATACGTTCATATTGAGTAATTATTTATACGATGTATGCGCCGGACTATTATTAGAAGATAATAAAATGGGTAAATGTGTGACATCATGTTTATATGTTTAAGTTCTGACGTGTGCATGTGCTCTAGCATCTTCCTTTGTATGTGTTTGGTTAGCTAACGGTGTAATGCCGTGTTGTAGACTTTGCAGGTTAGGACACTGCAGAGGGATCCAGACGGGGCGATCTGCTGAGGGCTCCGTACACTGGGGTTATACTTGTGGTTGGGTATTTTTGATATGTATATATATATGATATGTTTTGTTATACTCAGCAGTTGTATAAACCTTTTGACATGTTTATATATATCAGTTTTATGTTTTGGTTTTAATCTGTTGGTGCCTTGTTGTAAGATCGGTGAAATTGTTGTTAGGCTAGGGTCAGGATCCATTGTGAGATCATAGCCCGGTAGCACCTCGAGTCCCGCGGATTCGGGGTGTTACAAGTGGCATGCAACTATTGCCCGAAGGTGTACAAGTGGAAGGTCAAGGGCGGCTACGGGACATTGCAAACTCACATGGCAAACGTCTATCCGGAGAAGCTCGGGATTCACAGGGACAAACACAATTGTCCCACGGGTTTGCATCTTCTACCTCTCATTCTCCTTTATTTACATATAATCATAGTGAAGAAATTTAGGATTGACCGATGTTATTTGTTCACATTCATTACCGTTTTCTTATGCCGAATATGAAGAAGTTAGGGAATATAACACTAGATATCTTCAACCTTCTTTTAAACCAACTTCTAGGAAAACCGTTTCAAAATTAGTAATTAAATCTTACTTAAAAAAGAAAGAAAATATTTTTATCGAATTTGGCAAGTTTTGAACATCAAGATTCTATTTGTAGTGATATTTGTAGTACACAATCACAACAACATTTTTACATGGGAATTACTTTACATTTTATTGATTTTTTAACACTATGTTTTTGCATAAATATGTTATTGAATTTCGGCATTTCAATCAAAGACATAATGCATTGGGCATTGCAAGCATGATTAAAACGGTTTTACAAGAATATAATTTACAACATCGAATTTTTCATATTCTTTTGATAATGCATCCGCAAATACCGCCGCCGTAAACCATTTGGTTGAGGATGCGGGACAATATTTGCGAACTCCTTATACTCATCAAAGATGTGCATGTCATATTTTAAACTTAATTAAGTGTTCAAGATGGACTTGAGGTTTTAGGAAATATGCTAACCCCAATCAAACTTGTTATTGACCATATTTGGCACGACTCCGATCTAAGAAGAAAATGGAGAAATTTATGTTTAAATTAAAACGTTCATCCTATTGCTTTTTCAAAAGATGTTGGAACTCGTTGGAACTCAACTTACAAACTACTTTGTGAAGCCGTACGTTATAATTTGTTACAAGAATTTGCTTCAATTCACGTACCTTGGTCAATTCTAGATGATGAAAATGTTTGGGAAACTTGTACCCATATTTGTAATGTTTTAAAAAAATTTAGTGATGCAACTAATACCATGAGTTGCGTTTACACTCCAACATCTCATAGATTTTTAGAAATTACCGTTAACGTTGCCGAAGCTTTTGTAAAATGTTTTAACATACCTTGTCTCATGGATTGTATGCTTGATATGAAAGATAAATGGCTTAAATATTATCAACACATTCCCATGATTTATCTTGTAACTGCCGTTTTTGATCCTAGACTTAAACTAGATGGTCTTTCCGATTTATTGACCGCTTATTATGATTGTTTGTGTGTAAACTTAACACAAGTAAACATTGATGTTTCTAACATTGTGCAACAAGTTAATACCGAAATTGGAAAATTGCTTAGTACATTTGAATCAAGTGTTAGTTCTTCTTCTACCGCACATAGTCCATCTCCCTCTTCTACTAGTTCATCTTCTTCTCTTTCAATTGCACAACAAATTTTTGCTAGAAGAACAAAAACACCTAGACATTCATCTTCAAATGCGGAATATCAAGATTATCTTAACACTTGTTTTAGTTTTGATGGTAACGGTGATTTTGATATTTTGGATTGGTGGAAGAAATTAGCTCCCAAATATCCAACCTTAGTTAAAATTGTACAACAAATCATGGCCGTGCACGCATCAACGGTTGTGGTGGAGCAAGCGTTTAGCCAAGGCGGGAACACTCGGTCACAAGAGAACTCAATTGAAGCCCGAGAAGTTGGAGATGCAAGTTTGTATTCAAGATTGGATAAGGGCGGCGAAGCGGAAACAACGGAATGCATCGGTGTACGACTCCAAATCGGATTCCAACTCTGAAGACGCCGGCACTACTTCCGAGTCCGACATCGAAAGGTAAGCGGGTTAAAAAAAACTCGGAAGTCCGAAAAAAGGTAAGTCAAGGTAAGAGACTACGTGGGCTTTGATTCCTCTTAATCCCGAGAGGATATGTAGTGATGTGATCGAACTCACTTCGAACACGAGGATCCACCGGCACAAGTTCACACTCGGATTAGAATGGGAAATGGAACTCTTTGTTTTGAAATTTGTGTTTTTGGATATGAAGAGAAAATTCTCTCGGCCTCTCACTTTGGGAATCCTTCAACTCGAACGAACTACCCTCGGAATCTCACTTTGGGGTTCGAACCTTCGTTCTTTGGCCTCTCACCTTAGAACCACCTAAGCATCTCACCTAGATGTTTGAAAACTAAGCACCTCACCTAGAATTCGGGTTTTGTTTTAAAGCAAACAACAACTTTGAAAGCACAAAGGCTAACTCACTTCATTTAACTTGAATTCTCTTACAATGGGAGGATACAAGGCTTTATATAGCCAAAAAACTCAGCCTAAAAACTCCGTAATTAAGTGCTAGAAATATCATAGATTTATCAAAAGAAAATGCAAGAAATACAAGAGTTTTTCTAGGAAATTCAAACACATAAATGGCCACATTTGGCCTTTATTCAAAGATGACTATCGGATCTTATTCTATTCACTTGGACAACACATTAAGGAGGGTCAAATCATGTCTTGGACGTCCATATTGAAGGAGAAGAAGGTCATTGAACTAACTTGGCCTCCATTTAATGTGTGTGTGAAGATGCCTTCCAAGTTTGATTGAATGTTGACTTGTTGACCTTAACATGATTAATACATAAATTCATGCATAATATATGAATAATATGAGCATGGTATGCTTCATGAAATATTTATTGGTTGGACGTGCATATGTTTTGTATGACCATCTTTCATGCCTCCATGCATGATTTTGCCCAACAATCCATACAAGTACCATAGTTGCTGCAATGTAGGGTCATTTTCATCCTCTTCCTCTTGGAATCTCGACTTTATTTAAACTAGAAAGTTGTAGATATTGAAAATACCTTTCAAATTAGTATTCATGGGTATTTTAATTCCAGGAATTACCTCAAGCGTTTTACTGAGATTGCGCAAACCTGACAGCTTAGCCGGAGAGAGTGAAAGTTGACTTGACTTGGACATGTTCAAAGCAAGCATTTTCGGATTGTTTTCTATAAACTTTAGCTCAGTTTTGGGCATGATCTTCAACACATAAGGATTGATTTCAATAGGTGCCGACTCAGTTTTGACTTGGACGGTTGGTGGCAAAGCGATTGGTTCCGGTGTATTGTCGATGATTTCTTTTCCGGGGAGGATCACATCACGTAAGCAACCGGGAAACAGGTTCAAGCCCTTTATTTTATTTTATTTTTGTTTAATTGAATTTATGTTTCTTTTATTTAATTGGTATAAATTTTAATTACTAGTTTTTATATACTAAGTTTTTTTTATAGTAATTTTTTTATTTTTATATAATATAATTTTCTTTTTTAACATTCAACACATTTATTTATTATTATTTTTTTTAAATAAACCGTGGCTAAACTTCCAAACCTGCGGTTTAAACCTAAACCGCCGGTTTTAGTCACCACGGTTTGGGTTTAGGTTTGCAACCCACCTCTAATATCAATAGGTCAATGGGCGATGACCCACATTTCAGTAAATCAATAACTACATATCAATATCAAACTGATACAAACAAATCTTATACAATATGTTAGTCAAAAGGTCAGAATTGTCGAGAAATGTATGATATGTCTAACCTTCAACTCTTCTATTTAATCAAACTTTCAAAACGTTAACTTTACTTATACATAATGTCGAAATTTGATATAATATATATATATATATATATATATATATATATATATATATATAATTTTTTAATATTACGGGTATTTTATATTAAGTTTTCATATTGTTAAGTTAGTCTAGCGATATCAAAGGAGTAACTTATTTTAATTCGGGTAGGTTTAGCATATACAAATTTATGGTTTAATTAGGTATCTTAAAATAAATTAAATGTGATGTTGTCATGTCAACAAATTGTAGTCTATTTTAGTTAATATATACAAATCGTTCACATATTGATCTCACATATTAGTTGGTTAATGACATGCATATCATATATTAAATTGATAAAAAAATACACAATACATGATCTTAGCCAAAATGTCAAAATGCCAAAATATATAATTTGTCTAACCTTATATTTATACAAACTCTGAAGACTCGATAAATAATGTGGTCTAATTACGTATCA
Source organism: Fagopyrum tataricum (assembly GCA_002319775.1). Classification (NCBI taxonomy): domain Eukaryota; kingdom Viridiplantae; phylum Streptophyta; class Magnoliopsida; order Caryophyllales; family Polygonaceae; genus Fagopyrum; species Fagopyrum tataricum. The sequence continues at coordinate 65,195,613 of CM008279.1, forward strand.
TATTTTTGAAATTAGTTTAGCGGTATCAAATGAATAATTTATTTTACTTTGGATAAACATATTAGTAGGTCAACGACTCATAGACCCATAGGTCAACGACCCACATATTAATATGTCAATGAACATAGGTCAATGATGCACATATTATTAGTAGATCAATGATCAACATATTAGTTGGTCAAAGACAAACATATTAGTAGGTCAATAATCTACATATTTGTTGGTCAATGACCAAACATATTAGTAGGTCAGTGACACACATATTAGTAGGACAACAACTCTATATATCAAATATTAAACTGATAAAAACTAACACAATTTAAGCCAAAAGGCCGAAAAATATATAATTTGTCTAGCCTTTGACTCTTTTGTCTATACAAACTCTCATACAACCAACTTACTCGATAAACAATGTGGACAATTAATCACGTTTTATTTCAAATCCAAGTAATTTTTCCACCGAATAAGATATTCATTTATTATGTTATAATAAAAATATTTATTAACTTAATTATGAGAATAACACACAGTGTGTCTACTTTGATATATATATATATATATATATATATATATATATATATATATATATATATATATATATATATATATATATATATATATATATATATATTATAACTTATCAATTTAATTTAGTGCATTAAATTTTAAAAGTATTATCTTCTTTAATAAAGTTAAAAAAATTAACTTATACGTGGACTTATTAATATCTTTTATTAATTAAGTTGTTACGATATACGATTATCTTACAATAATAATCAAAACGTAAATTAATAATTTATATAAAGTTATACGGCGAGAATATCATACATTTTTTTTAATTTGGATCTTGGGAGAACAAATCTTGGCCAATATGTGTATCGAACGGATAAGATTAGTTAATTATATTAGTTTATTAAAAAAACATTATGTAATTTATATTACGAGCTGATGTGTATTCCCATCAAAGAATGATGTGTATTCCAATCAAAGAAGGAAAAGAACTTGAAACGTGGAAATATATAATAAGGAATACTATATATTAGAATTAGAAAAAGAAAAAAAAAACTATAGATTTTAAATAATATATTTGAGCTTTCTTCGAAGTAGTTTCTTTTTTGTCGTAATTTAAATCAAAGATTTGCCTTATGATAATAATATTTGTTGAGATTGAAACGTGAGTCTCGGATTTCACAAATGAATATACATTTGATTGTAGTTCTATTTTATAGTTTTTTTTTTATCTCTTAGAAGACCTAGAATGCCTACAATATCATAAACGCATAAGTAAATCTCCAAAACACAAAAAGGAAGGAGATCTGCCATAATATAAAGATACGTAAATGTATGTTATCAAATACCTAATACTTGAACTTTATTTGTCCTCAAGTAATATATGTAGTCTAATGTAGATACCTATATTTAAATGACTTATATACATGTCTCAACTAATAAGATAAAGATCTTAAAAAGGAAAGTCACTATTACACATATCATAGTAATATGGACAAATCAAAACTCTTTAATTTCATGACCTCTTAAGTGAATGTGTAACTATCTCAAATGTGTTATGGGCATAAATAACGATTTATAAACTCAACACATATGCAACGGTTAATAATCATAATCCCACTATAGCGTTCTCAATCTCCATCGCTCGCTTTCCTACAATTACAATACGAATCAAAAGGTCTTTTGTAGGTTGTAATGAGGTAATGGGTACAAAATAAATTTGGATATGTAGTGCAAAAATCTAGGAACTAAGAGATTTTTCTACTCTTGGTCGGGCCGATCGGTCAATTTGTTGCTCGACCGGTCTTTTTTGGTCGTTTTCCTTACTACTACAACCTTTTTCTTCACACTTTAATTATTTATCATATGTTACTCTTCTTAGCACTTTATGCTTTGTAAACCATTACTTTTCTCAATCTTGTTCGAAGTGGTACATAGAAATATAAATAATAAAGAAAATTTTCTTCTTTTCTTTGATGCACAACACCACAAAAAACAATATTGCATTGATAGCTCTTTTGAATCTATTGTATCTTTGAGCTCACAACTTCATACTTGAATTCTTTTTTTCGAAACCCACAAAAAACTATTTTCAATGCTCAAATTCAAGTATTTTCAAAAATTGGGTAGATTTGGTAAAACGAAATTGGGTAAATTGAGGAACTAACTCTTTTCAAGAGTCTTAGTTTGTTACATATAAAACAAAAGGCCTAGTTGATGCTTTTATACGCAATAAGAGTCCACTTATATATTTAACCCATGATTTTTGGATATTGTTTAGTTAGGGTTTTGTGGTTGACTATAGTTTTCCGTGTTATAATTTAAGGGTTTTGAAAACTAAAATTTTAGAAGCTGCTTATCGAAGGTTTTGAGAGTTTTTTGGATTGGTTGTGCCATGAGATTCTATCCATGCTCCTACTCTCCATTGTTAATGTCCTTTCTTTTCCTCCTTCCTTCATCTTCATCACTCTCCTACTCTCCATGAGATTTGAAGAAAGTGATTCGAAGGTACTTGACGCCATTGTAGGTAAGCGATTTACAATAAGAGGTTTGAAGAAGCAGGGGTCATTTCAGTCCATTGTTCCCTCTAATGTCAATATTTTGAGTCTTTTCACTTCATCTTCTACTCCATGAATGTTTCTCAAAAATTTGTTTCAAACCAACACAATCCACTTCTTCCACCGGATTCACGCAGGAATCAAGCTTCTTCGATGGCCAAAAATACAAACCTCTCACTTTGGGTGTTCTTCATTGAATTCAATTTTCGAATTCTACTTATACATCGTTTTTCACTTTTTTCCCTAGAGAGAAGCCCTAAAATCTTGTATCAGCCATGCTTTTTGATAATGAAAATGGCTTCAGTTTATCTATGTATCCCTTACTTTGATCTGTTGGGTAGGGTTTTTGGATCTTCAATTCACGCCATTTATGAACCTCCAATTGTGAATAACAAAAATTGATTTGAATAATTATTGTGTTAGATTATTGATTTTGGTTCAATGTTTGATGAAGCTAATCATGCTCATGGTTAATGATTTAAGAATTGTTGGCTATTTGTTTCAATCGAAAGAAAATGTTTGTAAGAATGAGATAGAAATGTCCTGGTTTCAATGAAAAATTGAGAAACAAACATATGTGAAGAAGAAGTTACTTTGTTGGTTCATCGTCATTGAAAGTCTTGTTTTTCATACAAGGTAAGGGATATAAGTGGGTCAGGTCCTGAAAACCAACCGACCTAAAGCATCCTTGCGGATGAGGTCTTCAACATCACCGGGTAGGGCCTCGTCTCCTATGTCTAGGTTGTGTCTATGTCGTGCGAGTCCATCATCGACGGTGTTGATTTCCCTAAAAATGTGATGGATACGGAAATGCCTGAATCTCGAGATGAAGGACGAGATATCCGAGATGATCATATCCGTCTCCCATGGGGTTTACATATCTGTTTGATCAAGTTAATGAGCATCAAGTTATCTCCTTCGATCTCAATGGATGTAGCGCCCAAGCTTATGACCTTTTGAAGGCCCTCCCAAAGAGCAAAAGCTTTTGCCTCTAGCATAAAATTAGCATTGCATCTTCCTTTCCCAGTAGCCATTGAAATAGCCAAGTTGTTTCGTATTATGAATCCCATAAGCATACTGATTAAGTGAATTCTTTGAAGCATCAAATTTGAGTTTAACAAAGCCTTCCTTTGGTCTTTGCCATTTGATATTTTTATTTTTTCTTCTTGTTTTAGGTTTCTTGATTTTATTTTTTGTTAGGTTTGTGTTAGTCATGTCCCAGTCGTTTATTTGTTTGAGGGCATTAAAGTTTTAGATTCAGAGGTGCCATTTTCTTGTTCAAAATGATTTGGTTCTTAGCTAACCAAATGTTCCACCATACTATTAGTTGTCTTAGCTTTATTGTAGTCTGTAGATATGTTTTCTTTTAACTTTGATAGAGTATCCATATTGGTCTGATTAACTATGTCATGATTGTTCAATATTGATAAAGTATTAGCATTTTCAATAGTTTGATGAGTACATGGGCACACAAAGAAAAGGTGCTTAGCGCTCTCAATGTGATGATTGTAGAATTCATATTGCATTACAATTGAGATTTTTTGTTTATCAAGGTTATTTTTTATTGGTAAGCCATCAAGGGCCATCTCCCATATCCAAGATTTGTCTGTAGATACTTCACTTTTCCGTTTTTGGATCATTTCCATCGCAGATTTTGTCGAGTACCAGCCATCATCGTTGGAAGCCCATGTAACACCCCGATTTTTGGCAATCCGGAGCGTTACTGGCTAGGACCTCACATTGGGTCCCGGCTTTAGTTTGACAACAACCACAACGGACCTTGCAACAAGACACAAGTATTAAAACATTAAATCTTTAGATAAAGTACTCAAAGTATAAAGACACAACTAAACATAACAACAACCAATCTCTAGGACGAGTAATTCTAACGATAAAAGTAAACTACATAATTAAATAACCGAAATAAATAACCACAACACCCGATCCTAGTACAGAAACCCGGCTGGCCATTTCACTCTCGATCTTTCGGTACAGATCTAACCTGCATCATCTAACAACACGGTAAAAACCGTTAGCTACAATTCTAATACTAAAGTGTCACTAGAGCACAAACACACACAAGAGAATATACAATAAATCACTCATCATGCACACACACAGATCCCGGTTCATTATCTTTTCATTACGTGACTTGATCCATTTTATTTTCCATCTTATCTTGTAACACAAGAGTCTCCCGACTCTTGCCCCCGTCCCCGTAATGGTAGGGCTGGTGTATTTACCTCTTCCCGTATACCTACTGGACTGGTCGCGGGGCAATCCTCCGGCACCATCGGCCTGGACCGACGGTTACGGCACGTTATCATACACTTGTGCCTTACTTAACAAACAAAGTACTGTGATCTAATCCGTTCATTTTACTTCACCAGAATATAGCACACACCACTTAAATGCACACTCAATATTAAACGGCAACTAAGTGAGTCCTACGAACTCACCTTAAAAATACTGGTCTCAAAGTCTCGCGATCTTGCCAGCTAAAGATCCGATTATCCTGTCCAAATATTTATCCACTCTTAGAACCGTTCTAGTTCTTAATTTGTGTTCACTTATTGTTCTCATAGTCATATATGACGTCTAGTATCAATACTCTGATGTTCTTTAATATTTCGGTTCGGGGACCTACACGTCCATTCGCGTTCTCTTAGTCATAGCATACTCATTCCCTTAGAACTATTTACCCGAAACACGTTAATATTCTAATATCATGAATAACTCATCTATTGTCTAATTTCGTTCCGGTCTCACTAGTACATTTCTTCGAATACAGTAACTTAAGATTCCGGTTTCTACTTAGTTACATAACAATCATTATCCCAATATTTTCATCAATTATATCGGACTACATTAACATGCATTTAACCATTTCTTATAATAATAAATTATTATAAATTTCTATAAATTTATTTAACCGCAAAGTTCGGATACAAGTCTAACCGAAAGTGTTCGGTAGCACGGTTAACGGATAAAGTGGTATCGGAAGGTCGGGAGTTTGACTCTCGTAAACAGCACAAAGCAACACAACTTCCAACCGAAACTTGGTACTCTCACGTCTAGGATCCTACTTCTGATCACTACATTAATCGAGAGAAATTACTTTACTTGTTAATCAAAGTTACGCTTCAAGGTACAAGGGCTGTAACAGTAACCCACGTGATAAAGCTCAGAAGGCTCACCCATCCTCAGTTCACGACTCAGCTGGCGGTGAATCACGGCAAGATGGCTTCCCTTCGTTAGCTGGTACAAACGGAGACCCAATTTACACCTCCGGTACACAAAACATGCCCTCTGTTATTTCATGAACCTCATCGAGTTGGATCTGGTAACGTAGATCCGATGGCTTACCACTCCAGTCTGCGTTCTCGGTCGCAAGGGAGGTCGAGGCAGGGTCTGCCACCGTTGGCACGGAAAAGATAGCTGGCAGGGCGAGGCTCTTGAGGAGCAGGGTGAAGGTCGCAGTGGGGTAGCGCGTGGCGCAGAGGAGAAGGCACGGCCGTGGCGGTGGTGATCGGAAACTGGTAGCCAGGGTAGGGAGTGTGACAAAGAGGGAGAGACAGGGTAGAGGAGCATGTAGGTAAGCGAGTGGTGACCAGAATGGTACAAAGGAGGGCGGAGTGTAGGGATCTCGGCCGGCAATGGTGTTTAGTTGGCCGTCGCGGCAGGTGGGTGGGTGAGTATTGTTGGAGATAGTGCGAGAGGTTCAGCAGTCGGGCAATCCGAGGGAAGAGAGGGAAAACGGCGGGTCGTTGGCGGTCTTGCACATGAGCGTCTCCGGCCGTTATTTTTGGTCTTGAATGAGCTTCAATGTCTCTCATTATAGCTCACACTCAACGCTCAAACTGAGAACGGACAGTCACTTGCCTGGGAAGACGGTGACGAGGCCTTTGGGTTGCTCTCCCGTGCTGCTCTAGTTCGACTCGCTGGCCCAAGGTAGTTGAAGAGCTTGTGTTAACTGGGCCGCACTAGATGGGCCGTGTAGGAGGTTAGCAAGGTAATGGGCTGCCACATTTTAGAACAAAAAGGCTGATTATCCTTGTGCACCTGGTGAACTATGGCCTTTCACGGGCCGGTTCGGTTTGGCGTTAAACAAATAAAACGATTTTGGTTCCGTTTAACGATTTGCTCGAATTAAAATTCCGGTTTTCGGTTTAAATAAAAGTTAAATTAAATTAAAAAAATTGTAAAATAACCCGGAAAATAATTAAAAATTTCCGTTTATTATAGGCCAATATATTCTATCTATTATGACATTGTTGGGGAGGTTATACTTTCTAATTTTTGCGGTGATATCACTTGGTAGGAGTGTATCTAGTTGGTCTAGTAGTTGTTGATTCCATTTGTTGTCAGAGATGTAGGAACCAACTAGTTCTGTGGGGTTTATTAGGTCTTTATCGGAGATTAGATCTTGTAGAGGTTTGTCTATTATCCAAATGTCTTTCCCAAAATTTTATCATTTTTCCGTCTCCTACTCGCCATCTGAGGCCCTTGTCAAATTCGTCTCTTAGTTTGACTAGTTTCTTCCATTGCCTTTATTATTATTTTTACCACATTTGTAATTCCATAAGTAGTCTCCTCTTAGGTATTTTTCTTATATTATTTTGGCCCAAATGTTGTCTGGTTTTGCCATTTCATTGAAGCTTCATTTCTAGCGCTTTGTTCATATCTTCGGCTTCCTAATTCCTGTGCCTCATAACGATCTCGGTTTACATACTTTGTCCCAATTAATTAGTGGGTGGAAATTTGGTCTCTTGTTCTAGTAGAAGTTTCTATTAATCATATCTAGTTCGTTATGAATGCTCGTAGGGAGCATGAATGCCTGCATAAGGTAGTTAAGTTTTACGTTGAAATTTTCTTTTATTAGCGTGACTCTTCTTTTCCGTGAGAGATGAAGCGAACGTTATTTTAATTTTTGGATAACCATCGATAGCTTCTAAGAAGAAGAAGAATAACTCATCTACTTCGATTTTGATATTTTGCGAATGCTTTATATAGGGGTACTTTGGTCTTTATTTAAACCAAAACTAAAAATTGCACTATTTAACACGTAAACTAAATTTTTCTATAAAGTACAAATTCGTAAAAACATTCGTTAACATGAGTCGGTAACGGCAAAGCTTACGTGTCATGGGTATATTTACGACTTTTAAAATCAAACCCCCACCCACATTGTTCATCCTTCTTCTCCCAAGAATGACAGCTTCCGAGATCCATCACCGACGCTTTCGGGATAAGATACGTCTTCAAACTCAATTAATTAATCCGCCATTAATGAATACTTAAACCACTGTTGATTGTGATTCATTAGTGGAGAATAAAAATTGAATTTCAGTGGGACATAGCTGCTGCTTACTGCTTTGTGATTCAGAGAGCATGTGCGCTCTCTATCTCTCTGACACGAGTATTGTATAAAAGGAAGCATGCCTACTTCTTAATCTCTTCTTCTTCTTCATCATTCACCCGCTGAACTCTCACCATCGACAAATATGGACAAGTATGAGGTCGTCAAGGACCTTGGCGCTGGCAATTTTGGTGTCGCTAGGCTCATGCGTAACAAGCACACCAAAGAGCTTGTCGCCATGAAATACATCGAGCGCGGTCGCAAGGTTTTTCCCAATCTCATTATTTAGGGTTTATGCTTTCTTCTTGTCGTTTTAATAGCTCATTTGCTTCTTCCTAGATTGATGAGAATGTGGCGAGGGAAATCATTAATCACCGCGCTCTTCGACACCCTAACATCATCCGATTCAAAGAGGCAAGTCATTCAATTACTTTTCTTACAAGAGCCAGTTCGAATTTGGGCGTTGATTTTGTTTGGGACCGGAAAACAGGTTCTGTTGACACCTACTCATCTCGGAATCGTCATGGAATATGCTGCTGGCGGCGAGCTCTTTGATCGCATCTGCAACGCCGGCCGATTCAGTGAAGACGAGGTTAGACTATTGAATTGTGCATAAATTGTTCCTGCTTGCATATTCAGATGCTTGTTTGTATTGATTTTGCAGGCTAGGTATTTCTTTCAGCAGCTAATATCAGGTGTTAGCTTCTGCCATACAATGGTGAGGGGTTCATTTCTCTGCTTTATCCACCAATACCGTGTGTTTATAAGAAATCGTAATTCCATTTTTGCTCTGTTGTACAGCAAATATGCCATAGAGATCTCAAGCTGGAGAACACATTATTGGATGGCAGTCCAGCTCCGCGATTGAAGATCTGTGACTTCGGTTACTCCAAGGTCTTCAACTTGTATTTTACATACTACTTTTTTTCTTAAGCTTGTTGCAGTTTCCTATGCACATCAAATACTAATAAATTGAACATTGCCATGTGCATTGATTGTTTAATGAGATTTGATCAGCTATTAAACAAATGAAATTATTGTTTCTGTGTTGAATACTACAGTCATCTGTTCTGCATTCAATGCCGAAATCAACTGTCGGCACTCCAGCATACATCGCACCTGAGGTTCTTTCTCGTAGAGAATATGATGGCAAGGTACATCTAACACATTATAACTGACAAAACTATGACAGTACTCTAATTTTAGTTTCATTTGGTGTTCAGATGGCTGATGTATGGTCATGTGGTGTGACTCTATATGTTATGCTGGTGGGCGCTTACCCCTTTGAAGACCCAAACGACGCTAAAAATTTTAGGAAAACGATAAGTGTAAATTCTACTCACTTAAACTTGCAGATCTTGCAAATGTAAGATGAATGTAATAAATCTCATCTTTCTGTCTGTCTGTCTTGCAGCGAATCATGTCTGTCCAGTACAAAATTCCGGATTATGTTCACCTATCAAAAGATTGTAGAAATATGCTGTCAAGAATCTTCGTTCCCAATTCATCTAGGGTATGTGCCAAATATATATATATATATATATATATGTGCTTCCCATACAGTTGAATATGAATGTGATCATAATGTAGTATGTTTTGTGTTGCAGAGAATCACAATCAAAGAAATCAAGAGCCATCCATGGTTCTTGAAGAACTTGCCAAAAGAGCTGAAAGAGTCGGCTCAAGCAGTGTATTACAAATCGGACGATCCAAGCTTCTCTGTTCAGAGCATGGAGGAGATCATGAAGATTGTAAATGAAGCTAGAAACCCTGCTCCGATATCCACCCCTGTTCCCGGCTTTGAAGGGGCGGAGGTTGAAGACGGTGATGATGATGAGTACCTTGAAGAGGAGGAAGAAGAAGAGGAAGAAGAAGAGGAAGACGTGTATGATAAGACGGTGAAACAAGTTCATGCAAGTGGAGAATTCCATATCAACTAAGCAATAGTTCGCATTTCCCTTTTTCTTATAACCATAAACATGTAACCTTTATAAGCTAAATGCAAACAGAATGAGATACTAGAGAATTTCTTTTCATACCCTCGAGCTATTACCTTTTTTTAGTTATCCGTAAACTTTAAATTTTTTTGTAGTACATTAAAATTTTAAATCCCATTCTTACTTTCGCCTATTAAACACAAATCAATCACTCACACCCTCTACAGGTCACATCATTCCACCCATTTATCCATATAAATACCCACTTTTACCTTATACCCATGGTGGAAATATAAAGGACCTATCCCTCATTTCATGGTGGAAATATTTTTAGTTTTACAAAGGAAACAAAAAGAAAAAACAAGTTAATTTTTTTTTGGGAAAAATTATTTTCCATATATTATAACCTATATTACACAATTAAACGTGAATTTTTAATTTTTTATAAAGTAAAAAAAGAATTTAACTTATTTATATAAAGTAAACAAAATATAAAAGAAACATATTTTTTCTTTGTTTAATTTATCAGAAAATAGTTAAAATAAAATTTATTTATTTATTTGTTAATGTTATAAAAATAAACTAACCTTTCAATATTTTTTTTTTTAAAAAAAATTCTTGACGAAATATGTATAAACTAACAAAAAAAAATAAAAAAGGTAAGGAAAGCAATGTTTTTAAGTTTGAAGATACTAACGTTTGTAAACTTATGGATAACAATAGAAAAAAAAAATATTTTAAAGGTAGCAAGAGGAAATGAAATTTTCTTGTGCACGGATATGGTTATTCGGTCGATGCATGTTATTCGTCTAGTTCACCTTTTCTTTTTTTTACCTCTCGATTTACTAGTTTTAAGTTAATCATATTTCTTCCCTTCTTCAATTTTTTTTTATTTAAAAAAACTAGTATTTTATTTTAAAAATACCAATATATTCATAATATTTTCATTAAAAAAAACTAACCACTATTTTATATTAGTAATAATCATAGCGGAATATTTAATACAAATAATTATGTTCTATTTTAGTACAACCAAATTGATTATGTAATCTCAAATTTAAAAAAAGCAATCCTCATTCAAGTCGTCTAAACATCAATAATGAAAACTTGAAAAAGCAATCCTTGTTCAGTTAAGCTCAACGTAAAACCCTACTTATAAGTAAGTAAATGGTACAACCTTGTAATAATGACCAAAAATAGAGACGTCAAAACCAAATATGGTGAGACGGGAATACAAAACCTGCTACCTTAAATTAGTCATTAGGTGGGTGAATGGCACAATGGAACTGGAATGAGGTGTCCGAAATAAAATCCTAACATTAAGTATCATTTACACGCAGAAGCTTCGTTCTATATATAAAACCTACATTTGAAGCTTTCCCCCTCTCCTAGTCATCCAAGGCCTAGATCTCACCCATCATGATTCGATTGCTAACAACGTTAAATCCCAAGGCAAAGAGGCCAACCTTCTTCCCTTTCTTCTTCCCTCCTTTGGAAGAACCTAGATCTAATTCAGCGTCGCCCATTGCTACGTTATCAGAAGTCATGGCTCGGGCACTGTAGGAAATGCATGTGTGGTCATTCTGACCCTCAAAGACGATGGATAATATGTCAGCAGTTAGCATGTTCATGTAATCCAAGAACTTCTCTATGAACTTGTGGTTTGACTCTACACCTCATAGGTTTTGTGTCAATAGTATCTCGGTTTTCACCGGTAGGTCCGATGAGCTTTCCTGTGCACTTCTTCAACGAATATGGTTACTCGGTCGATGCATGCTATTTGTCTAGTTCTCCTTTTCTTTTTTACCTCTCGATTCGCTAGTTTTTAGTAAATCAAATTTCTTTCCTTCTTCAAAAAATATTTTAAAAAAAAACTAGTATCTTATTTTAAAAATACCAATATATCCATAATATTTTCATTAATAATAAACTTACAAATTTTTTATATTAATAATAATCATAGCGGAATATTTAATACAAATAATTATGCTCTAGTTTAGTACGACTAAATTGTTTATGAAATCTCAAACTTGAAGCAATCCTCATTCAAATCGTTTAAACATCAATACTGAAAACTTGAAAAAGCAATCCTCATTCAATTAACCCCAATGAAAAACCCTATTGATAAGTTAGTAAATGGTACAATCTTGTAATAATGACCAAAATCAGAGACGTGAAAACCAAACATGGTGAGACGGGAATACAAAACCTGCTACCTTAAATTAGTCATTGGGTGGGTGTATGGCTCTATGGAATTGGAAGGAGGTGTCCGAAACAAAATCCTAACATTAACTATCATTTACAGACATAAGCTTCGTTCTATATACAAAACATACCTTTGAAGCTTTCCCCTCTCCTAATCATCCAAGGTCTGGATCTCACCCATCATGATTCGATTGCTAACAACGTTAAATCCCAAGGAAGAGAGGCTAATTTTCTTCCCTTTCTTCTTCCCTCCTTTGCAGGAACCTAGATCTAATTTAGCATCGCTCATGGCTACGTTGTCAAAAGTCATGGCTCGGGCACTTTAGACAATGCCCCTGTTGTCATTTTGACCCTGAAAGGCGATGGATAATATTTTAGCAGGGAGCATGTCATGGCTCGGGCATTGTAGGCAATTCCCGTGTGGTCATTTTGATCTTGAAAGGCGATAGCTAATATGTCAGCAGGAAGCATGTCCATGTCCATGTAGTCCAAGAACTTTTCCATGACTTGTCCAAACCACAAGTTCATAGAGAAGTTCTTGGACTACATGGACATGCTTCTTGCTGAGATATTAGCCATCGTGATGCAGGAGCATCTTAGGACCTAGACCGATTGAAGATCATGATCATTAAAGCTAGGAAACATGGAGTGTTGATCACTCTAAGGAGAAGGAGAGGAAATATTAAAGCATTCCTCAACATGAGAAGGAGATCATTCATGAAATAATTGTAAAAACCATTTCCGGAAGTGCAATGAAGATTATTGATCGAAGATGGGATATATCAAGATGGATCTCATATGAAGGAAGACGCAGCTATACATGTCCATGCATGGGTAGCACATATGCATGGGCAAGAATAAGACGTCATAGAGAGCTCATTGGTACAAAGAGAAGCCATGCATGGAAGCTACGTTCCTCACATGCATGCATGGAAGCTACGTTCCTCACATGCATGCATGATCACTTATACATGGGCAAGGCGGCGGATTCGACTAAAGAAGCAAGGATCTGTGTGAGAAAGGAGTTGGACGTTTTAATGGTTCTAATTGGGCCTATTTTATTGATAAAATTTTGGCCTTAATTATTAGATCTTTTATTTTCAACCCATATTTGGACTCTTTTAATATTAAGCTTATTTTTAGTTGTTTTGTTTCATGGGCTTTTTAGTTAGTTTTCAGCCATTGATTTTATTATATCGTATTAAGATTTGATCTTATCTTTTATTTTGTTGGGCTTTTATATTTGTTAGTTAAGCCCTCTCATACCTTTTTAAGATTTGATCTTATCTTATCTTTTAGTTAGCTTGGGCTCGATATTAGATTTGACCGTAGATTAGATCTAATCTTTGTAGACCCTAGAGAGGTCCCCCTATCCTATATAAGGCATAAGGGTTAGAGGTTTTTTCGCAGCCAATTTTAAACACAAAAACTTGAATACGTTTAGTATTTAATTCTCTTGTGGAATCGAGAATGAATAGGTGGAATCCTATTCAACCCTGAGTGAGTGGATTCTTGTTCGCCAAGCAGCTTGGACTGTTTTGTGTCGTATCAGCTTGGATCAAACAAGCTAATACTCTCAATTCAACTTCAGGTGACTTCTTGTGCTTCGGGGACAATCGTCTTCCCCTCCGTGTGGATTATAGCTAAAAGGTTTCTTCAATCATTCCTAGTTGTGTGTTAGGGCCTTAGTTTCCCTAGTGTGCTCTTGATTGCTTCATGCAATCTGACCAGATCTATCCAGCTACCGATCCATCCATACCATCGGATCATTCATCCATATTATATCCATATTTATGTTTTCCCCCATATCTTATTCTACCGAGTCTTGGTGTTGAAAGATCGGGCAACCTCACGGCTAACCCCGTATCAAGTTGATATCCGAGCTAAGGTTGATGAACACCTCGTATTCACATCCATCTACAAAAAAAATCAAAAAATCAGAGCTTTCACGATCCGTTAAGAAGGTTCTACACAAAAATAGTCACTAGAGAAGATTAACGCAACGGTTAGTCCTACTATTCTCGTTTCTTTTCTTTCTTTCAATTCCAAATTAATTTCTTGTAGAAGGTTAAATAGCGGCATGTTCTTCACTCATAACCCCAGCCAAAGATTCAATCTTTTTCTCGTTCTTGATCGGAAAAACCCTCGATTCACTTCGTGCAAACCTATATCGGCCGAGATCCCAACAATCTCACCCAAGATTGATCTCTTTGGCCACAGTCCATTCTTGAATCACCTTACCACCACTGCCTTCAGCCACCATCACCAACACCACCTGCCGCCACCCAAACCTCCGGATCTTCCCGGAAAATACCTTCGGAAACCTTGCTGCCGCAAAAACCACGCCGTAGAAACCCTAATACCGCCCCCACTTCGCAAACCCTAACCGAGACTAAACCTATTTGAGTTGAGACCCCTTTGAACCCAACCGAACTCATCTGGTTTACTTCACCCTGAACCCCACCCCTGAATCGGTCTGGACCATATCAGATCGGACCTAAACCCCGCCCGAGACGCCTCCATCTCGCCCGAGATCGATTGGTTCGATGTCTCTATTCACCTTCGGTTTTGACCTTGAATCGGACCAGACTTCACACCCTTAGACCGGACTTGCTGAGTCAGCCCCGGTTACGGCCTGCCCCGAGCCGCCTTGAGCCGAGCCGTCCATTGAAGCTTGCGCCACCATCAAGTTGGAAGAGAAACCCTAGTAGGGTTTTAGCTTATCTTGTATATATATTCCCGTTTTAATTTCCGTAAAAAAAAAGAAGAAAAGAGATCTATTCAGATCCCAAAAGAAAAAAGTGTAGAAGTTCCAATTTTTCGTTTACAGTTGTTTTGCTCATATTGTATATATTTCATGGACGGTTCCGAAGATCAGACCTGCACATACTTTTCCGGAAGTCCGTTTCATCATCATCGTTTGTACATACTGGCTGCTGCTGATTGCTGTTCCTAGTTTTACTCCAGAGCTGAGATTGGATCCACCTTCTACCCTACCTCTACCATTCCCTTACCATATTTGAAGGCTGTATATTTGTCTTTTATAAGCTATTGTTTTTGGTTGAGATTGATAAGCGAGTCTAGTTTTGCTTTTTTCCACAAGCACCACTCAAAAGGCCATTTTTCGTTTGAGATCTAAGTCGATCATCTTATTTGATTGGAGTTCCTGAACACATTGACCAGTCTTTGTTTTGAGACATTACTTATAGATTCACATTGATCTTCTCAAACCGGCTAAGAGGATCTGCGAAGCCAACGAGAAAGGTTACATAGAGAAACACTTGAAGAGGATAGCTTTAGGCCTTTTTCTTTCACTAACCTTCACATGTTTGCTTGCTTTGAGTGATGTCTATTACACGGAGAGGACTTGAAGAAAGGGGTCCCAAGAATTCCAAGGATTTCCGGGACATAGTAAAGCGTATCGTAGGTAGGATGGATTCCTTGGAAGCCCAGCTAGCTACTCAGACACCACCTCTGAGCATTGCTATACCGATAGTCTAGCCAAGCAGGAATGCGAGAAATCAGCCAAACAGATCAATGGGATCTGTACGTGCTTCTGGGAAAGGAGTTAACTATAGGGTTCTTAAACCCACTGACCTTAGCAAGGGTCGTACATGCTTCAAGGAAGTGTACGACTGATCGGATCGGACGACCACTACTCTTGAAAAACGGCTACCAGCGCAAGAGAGAAAAGAGAATGTCGAGCAAGAACGTAAAGGGAGTAATCCTAACCCTTCTTCTTTGAAACTGGACCATCATTGTTTAAATGCTATAAGGACTGAATGTGTGCCACTGACTTTATCTAGCCATGATCAAATTAGCAACTTGTTTCAAACTAGATTTCTAGTTAAAGACAAGGCTGTTAAGATGATTTAAGGAAAGTCATCATAATCTTGCTAGCATTGAGATGGTTGAGAAACTACAACTTTCTACTTTAAACCATCCCAAGCATATAGGTTATCTGACCCAAATAATCGGGATCAATCAAAGTAGGCCAGCAAGTCGAGGTCCACTCGAGATAGGAGCTTATAAGGATACTATTTTATGTGATGTTGTTCCTACGCTTCAATGTCATATGTTATTTGGTTCTCCATGGATTCATGAGAGAAAAGTGGAACATATTGAGATCACTAACATATTTGTTGTCACTTTTAGCGGAAAGCATTTTGTTCTTAGACCCATGACTGTAGGTGATATTGCAAAGGTGGAAGAGCAGAAACGACGTTAGGTGGAGGAAGAGGAAGCACGGAATAAATTAGAGGAGCAAGCCAATCAAGCACCTCAGCCCCTTATTTCACCTCCTACAACATCTACTGATAGTCCATCTTCACCTGGCGAAGAGGAGAGACGATTTAGGGCCGTGAAAGAGGGAAAAACGAGAAGGGAGGAGGAGAAATCAAACCATGTGTTGCAGCCCCCTACTTCACCCTGTAACACCCCAAATCCGCGGGACTCGGGGCGCTACTGGGCGAGACCTCACAATGGGTCCCGACCCTTAGCTTGACAACAATTTCACCGGATCTTCCAACATGGCACAAATAAAGGCGAAAACTCAAATATGTTTTTAAAGTATGCGGAAACCGAAATGTAAGAAACTACAACTTGGAAACTCAGCCGAGTCCTCAAAACAACATAATTAAATCCGAATCCTAAACATACGACAATATCCATAAACAAGAATATGAAACGTGACTCAAATACATCCCCGTCCTATAATGTACGGAGACCCCGGCTGTCCACTCCTCCACCTCACTCGGCGGCATCCCTAACCTGCAAGTCAACTACATACGGTTTTAAACCGTTAGCTCATATTCCAGGTATTAGAAAAGCAGTGAAGGCACATACACATCCATACATGAAACATAAATCACACAAGTCCGGTTTATTATCTTTCCTTATTAAGTCGTATTCCCTTCTAGTTCAACTTCTGTTGTGACACGAGACCCCAATGGTCTCGCCTCGGTCCCTTACTGGCAAGGAATGGTGCAGATGCATCCGCTCGTATACCCGCCGGACTCGTCGCCGAGAACCTCCTAGACTTCGCCAGGGCTAGGCAAATGATGTCACCGCCCGTTATCATACACTTGGGCCAACACATATATAAATATAAAGTCGGTGGTCCTAATTACCGGTTTCATGGTTATAACATAAAATAATACACACCACCAAACACACATCAATGCTAATACAAACAATACGAGCTAAGTAAGTCCGGAGGCTTACCTCGTCCCAAACGCTAACTCACACAACGCTCACGCTTCCCTTGGGAAGAAGTACTCAACTTGTTCGCAACAAGGTATCCATAAAAACCCGCTCAACTCGAGAAGTCTAGGACTTCTACACAAATGGTCTACGCAGGATCATTTGACTCACATTCTAGGACTGCATCCTAGAGTCTACCATAATTACCGTCAAAAACGACGAAAAAGCTAACGAGGTCTAAAACGCTCTTCACATTCACCTAAGGTCTCAAAAGCCGCTACTTGGCGTTTCCACTAAGTTATGCTAGTTCGAACCTATCATGATACTACTGAACATAACTAGATCGATATGAATTCGTGACTTTTATCGGGATTCGGAACCTAGCATGAAATTACACAATTTAGCCCATACACTAAATTGATCATCAAATATGATATATCGAAGCCTATTATAAAACTCGTTCATAGATTCAAAGGTTAAAACTCGCTAACTTATTTTCCGGGGCAAATATACATTTCTTAAGTCATATGGGTCAAAACCGTAATTAAAACCTTGGGGCAATTTCCGACAAAAACCCAACAGAGGGTATAACTGCAACAAATTCAGAAATCTGGGTCAAAACTGCAATAACTCAAAACTCTGGGTAATTTCTACAATTAACATAAAACTGAGGGGGCCAAATGTAATTATACCTAAAGTGAGGGGGGGCCGACTGTAAAAATTAGAAAAGCTTGGCCGGCCTTCTGGCGCGTTTCCCGGCGACAACGAAGGACTAGGGCTCCGGCTGTGAAGACGAGGCCAAGGCGGGTGGAGCAACTTCCCGGTGGTGCTACAGTGGCAGACGGTGGCGTGGTTCCCGGTGGCTAAGTGTCCAGCGTTTCGAGATTCAACCGAGGCGGGAGAAGAGAGTTGGAGGTGTAGGTTACGCGAGGCGGCGACGGCTTTTCCGGCGAAGGCGGGGCAGGGCTTCTTCGGCGGTTGAGACGTCTTCCCCAGACGGTGCTAGGGCAGGCGGCCGGCTTCCCGGTGGCAGTGTTTTCGTTCGAATCCGTCAGAGAGAGCTGGATCGAGGAGGAGATAAAGAGGATGAGAGGGCTGGTGTGCAGAGGGATGAAGGACAGAGAGATGGTGGTTGAGGGGAAGCTGCAGAGGGGATGGGAGACCGGGGCTGAGAAAGTGAAGAACGAGAGGGAGAGGAGGGAGGTGGTCACTACTGGGAGAAGAGGAGGGAGCAGGACCTTGGACCGAGGGGTCGGCCTCGGGTGCAGGAGGACGAGGCAGACGGGGTAGGGGCGGTAGCGTGCTGCAGGCGTAGGGGCGGTGCTGCAGGCTAGCTCTAAAAGAAAAGAAGGAAGAAAGAAAAGGAGAAGCAGCGCGGGAAAGGAAAAGAAGAAAAGAAGAGAAGGAAGAGGAGAGCCAGCGTGGCGATGGGGCCCGGTGACGTGGCGCCTGCGTGGCGTGGGCCCATGCTGAGGTGGAAAAAGGGAGAGGGAAAAAAGTAGAGATAATGGGGCGGGTTCAAAACTCGTAAAAATAATTCCGTAACGGATGTTACGGGTCGGAATAATTTCCGACATTCCCGTAAAATTTATTTACGGGTTACGGGTCGGAATATTTTCCGAACATTTCCGTAAAATAATTTACGGAAGGAGAAATAAAAGATATATTTATTTCTAAAATTCCCGGACGTTACAACTAACCCCCCTAAAAACAAGTTTCATCCCGAAACTTGCTAAACCCAACACTCTCCAACCGCGTACCCGAGAGGTACGCGGTTGTCCCATTCGTTTGGGAAACCGAGAGTGGTTGGCCGACTTCTTTGCCATGCACTTAGTGCATGAAGAAGTCATCCTTGGGATAGATTGGATAGACCGCCATCGATCCGTGTTAGAGGGTCTCCCCTCTACCGTAGCTAAGGGCAACCTAGCTACACAATCATCGGATATAAGAGAGTGCGTGGCACCCGTATCAAATAAAACTCGGACCGAAAAGCCATGAATCTAGATGGTACCTGGGGCTGCCGGCGCTGGAGGATCAACGGCGCTCCTCAACTCAAATACCCTGGCCTGTGTGCCTCTGGTCTCCTGGGTACCTCCACTACGACCTCCAACTCGGCCCTGCCCCTGAGCTGATCCATGAGTACGGGCCTGATCCTGACCCTGATCCCTCTACTGAGAGCCCTGTGCCTGATACTAAGGCGGCCTCTGACTGCCCCCTACTATACCAGCAGGCGAAGAACCCTGCTGTGACTGGGACTTGCCCTGATGGCAAAAAGCAGCTCGGTGACCCATCTGACCATAAGTGAAACAAGCACGGGTGGCTTCCTACAAGCCGGCCTCGGGTGTCCAAACTCTCCACAACCATAGCACTGACGTCCCCCATCTGATGCCTGTCTCGAAGGTTGAGGACCAGAACGTCCTGGGGTCTGGCTACGTCCCGGACCAGCTACCCCGTCTCCGGAATCAGCTGGTCCCGTCCTCTGTCTCTTGTCCGGTCCCCCGGACTGTGCTGTCCTCCTAGACCCAGGGTGGTCTCTCTCATAGGCCGAAGCCCGATCCTGGTACTCCGCCAGTGATGCACAACGAAATCCCGCAAGGTAAGCACGGGTGGACTCCCTCAGTCTCCTGGAGAAGAGATAGACATGCTGGTCCGCTGGGGGTGCAAAGGGTCCCAGCAAGGCTAACTCTGCCCGAAATCGCCTGATTGCCTCAATGACTGGGACGTCCTCGAATCCTGCCTCCAGGAAATCCTGGACTCGGTCACTCCTCAGTGAAGATGGGCAAAAGGTCTCCTAACGAGGCTCAACAGCTGATCCATCCTGGTCACACCGCCTCGAACTGTCCTCCACCAATACTGGGCCTGGTCTCGGAATAAGGTTTGAACTATCTCGACCTGCCTCTCCTCTGGGCACCAGATCGCCTCTAAAGGTGACTCCACATGCCCTATCCAGTGCTCGACCTCCAACCCTACCTTCCCGTCGAAGTAGGGTACATGCAGCAGGTTGAAAGCCTTCAACCAGGAACCAGGTCTCGGAGACCTCAACTCGTCTCTCGGTCGCGCAACCTCTACAACTGGGGCGGGTGCAGCCACTGCCGGTGCTACTATCTCTGGTGCAGCTCGAACCTGGGTCACCCTCTGTGTGACCTCAACTTATCTCACTGGTGCAGGTGTAGGCACCGGTGGTGCGGGAGGTGGTGCTCCAGTCCTAAATGCCTCCTCAACTCGTCGTACATAGTCTCCAAATACCGTAGCTCCAATGGACGCTCCCTCGGTCCTGGTAGATGAGGAACCTTGCGCCCCGGACCTAACCACGGTCCTATCCCTAGCCTCGGGAATGATGCTCTTTGCGACTTCCTCTACTGGGGCCTCTGCTGCTGGTGCACCCACAATTGGTGGGTCCGCAACGGGTTGCGTCCCCGACCTCTACCTCTCGTACCTGGAGGTCTTCCTACCCGTCCCCGCCCTCCTGGGGCGGTAGGGGGAAGTGGTGGTCTACCCCTGGTGGGTCCGTAAGCGGTCGCTCTCGTATGTGCCATCTGATTTCGTATGGCGTTCACTTAAGTATAAATGCGTGGTACTATTTATAATCCGGTAGAATAACTTAAAAGCATAAATATAACATGATCATAATACATATCCAAGGCATGCAAGCCCAAACATCCTAAGGTCACATACATAGCTAGGTACGTACAATATCCACACACATCCTAAGGTCATACATAGATCTATGTCGCCGAGGTTTGCGGAAGGAGTGGTGGTCCCGTACATTCTAACCCCAAACCCGACTCATGCATATGATTTTGAAAACGAAAAGTCAGAACCCGTGTGGGTTCTGTTTTATACCTCATTCGCCCTTTAAAAAGATTGCGAGTGCCATTGTTGTCAACCTAGGCTCTGATACCACTTTTGTAACACCCCAAATCCGCGGGACTCGGGGCGCTACTGGGCGAGACCTCACAATGGGTCCCGACCCTTAGCTTGACAACAATTTCACCGGACCTTCCAACATGGCACAAATCAAGGCGAAAACTCAAATATGTTTTTAAAGTATGCGGAAACCGAAATGTAAGAAACTACAACTTGGAAACTCAGCCGAATCCTCAAATCAACATAATTAAATCCGAATCCTAAACATACGACAATATCCATAAACAAGAATATGAAACGTGACTCAAATACATCCCCGTCTTATAATGTACGGAGACCCCGACTGTCCACTCCTCCACCTCACTCGGCGGCATCCATAACCTGCAAGTCAACTACATACGGTTTTAAACCGTTAGCTCATATTCTAGGTATTAGAAAAGCAGTGAAGGCACAAACACATCCATACATGAAACATAAATCACACAAGTCCGGTTTATTATCTTTCCTTATTAAGTCGTATTCCCTTCTAGTTCAACTTCTGTTGTGACACGAGGCCCCAATGGTCTTGCCTCGGTCCCTTACCGGAAAGGAATGGTGCAGATGCATCCGCCCATATACCCGCCGGACTCGTCGCCGAGAACCTCTTAGACCCCGCCAGGGCTAGGCATATGATGTCACCGCCCGTTATCATACACTTGGGCCAACACATATATAAATATAAAGTCGGTGGTCCTAATTACCGGTTTCATGGTTATAACATAAAATAACACACACCACCAAACACACATCAATTCTAATACAAACAATACGAGCTAAGTAAGTCCGGAGACTTACCTCGTCCCAAACGCTAACTCACACAACGCTCACGCTTCCCTTGGGAAGAAGTACTCAACCTGTTCACAACAAGGTATCCATAAAAACCCGCTCAACTCGAGAAGTTTAGGACTTCTACACAAATGGTCTACGCAGGATCATTTGACTCACATTCTAGGACTGCATCCTAAAGTCTAACATAATTACCGTCCAAAACGACGAAAAAGCTAACGAGGTCTAAAACGCTCTTCACATTCACCTAAGGTCTCAAAAGCCGCTACTTGGCGTTTCCACTAAGTTATGCTAGTTCGAACCTATCATGATACTACTGAACATAACTAGATCGATATGAATTCGTGACTTTTATCGGGATTCGGAACCTAGCATGAAATTACACAATTTAGCCCATACACTAAATTGATCATCAAATATGATATATCGAAGCCTATTATAAAACTCGTTCATAGATTCAAAGGTTAAAACTCGCTAACTTATTTTCCGGGGCAAATATACATTTCTTAAGTCATATGGGTCAAAACCGTAATTAAAACCTTGGGGCAATTTCCGACAAAAACCCAACAGAGGGTATAACTGCAACAAATTCAGAAATCTGGGTCAAAACTGCAATAACTCAAAACTCTGGGTAATTTCTACAATTAACATAAAACTGAGGGGGCCAAATGTAATTATACCTAAAGTGAGGGGGGGCCGACTGTAAAAATTAGAAAAGCTTGGCCGGCCTTCTGGCGCGTTTCCCGGCGACAACGAAGGACTAGGGCTCCGGCTGTGAAGACGAGGCCAAGGCGGGTGGAGCAACTTCCCGGTGGTGCTACAGTGGCAGACGGTGGCGTGGTTCCCGGTGGCTAAGTGTCCAGCGTTTCGAGATTCAACCGAGGCGGGAGAAGAGAGTTGGAGGTGTAGGTTACGCGAGGCGGCGACGGCTTTTCCGGCGAAGGCGGGGCAGGGCTTCTTCGGCGGTTGAGACGTCTTCCCCAGACGGTGCTAGGGCAGGCGGCCGGCTTCCCGGTGGCAGTGTTTTCGTTCGAATCCGTCAGAGAGAGCTGGATCGAGGAGGAGATAAAGAGGATGAGAGGGCTGGTGTGCAGAGGGATGAAGGACAGAGAGATGGTGGTTGAGGGGAAGCTGCAGAGGGGATGGGAGACCGGGGCTGAGAAAGTGAAGAACGAGAGGGAGAGGAGGGAGGTGGTCACTGCTGGGAGAAGAGGAGGGAGCAGGACCTTGGACCGAGGGGTCGACCTCGGGTGCAGGAGGACGAGGCAGGCGGGGTAGGGGCGGTAGTGTGCTGCAGGCGTAGGGGCGGTGCTGCAGGCTAGCTCTAAAAGAAAAGAAGGAAGAAAGAAAAGGAGAAGCAGCGCGGGAAAGGCAAAGAAGAAAAGAAGAGAAGGAAGAGGAGAGCCAGCGTGGCGGTGGGGCCCGGTGACGTGGCGCCTGCGTGGCGTGGGCCCATGCTGAGGTGGAAAAAGGGAGAGGGAAAAAAAGAAGAGATAATGGGGCGGGTTCAAAACTCGTAAAAATAATTCCGTAACGGATGTTACGGGTCGGAATAATTTCCGACATTCCCGTAAAATTTATTTACGGGTTACGGGTCGGAATATTTTCCGAACATTTCCGTAAAATAATTAAAGAAGGAGAAATAAAAAGATATATTTATTTCTAGAATTCCCGGACGTTACACACCCCTCACAACACCTCTTTGTAGTCTATCTTCATCATCCTCAGCGGAAAAGGTATTTGGGGTTACCGCAGCCCCTACAGGTTGTGGTTCTACACCTTCTTTCTCTAGATTAGATGAACTTGATCACAATGATAAAAAGTTAGTTGGTGATGAACCTCATGAGCTAACGGCTAGTGTTAATGGAAAGCATATGATACATGATGATTCGATTGCTGAAAAGTTTATTAGGCCCTCTTGTGATCATATTATGCCATTTGTTGACTTTAGGGAGCCTTTTAGGGAGCATATTGATTTTATTGTCCATAATGCAGAAAATTCCCATATTGATGAGTACAATAATGATGTTAAACTTCTTGATGTATATACTAACTTTCAAAGGTTTAATATTGTGAATGTGACTTCGTCTAAGCATACTATCTTAATGTCATATGTCTATGAGTATGCTGATTTTATCCATACATCTTATGTATTACATGCTGATTTTCTTGGATGTATTGCTGATTTTTTGGAATCTATTGATTATGTCGATAGAGATACCGAATCCAGGATGCTAAATGACAATCTTCTTCCTATTTGTGCTGATTTGACTTCATCTCTTGATAATCATGTTGATCATCATTTGTGTTACATGCTGATTTTATTGAGGATAATGTTGCAACTTCAGATTTGATTAAGCATGATAATTTGCTTAAGAATGAAGAGGAATGTGCTGAATGTTATATACCTTCACGTGTAAATAATGCTCTAGTTGTGCCGCATAGATTAAATTCCGAATTTAATTGCTCCATGACAAAAATACCTTATTTATCATGTGATGGGAAGAACCCTACTTCATACTAGAAGTCTTGTTAAAGAGAAAGTTGAGACTATTAAGAACAATGGTTTTGTAATTCACTTCTTTTCCTTGTTTCTTTAAGATGTTTTGTCTTTTTCTTTTAGTGTGTCCTTTATTATTATTAAGACTTCATGATTATGTATTTCATATCATTTGGAAGATCATAGGATATGATACCCCTGATGATAAATGTGCTTACCCCGTCTTGAGATTTCATCTTAAGATATTCTTAAACTTCTTATATACCTTAAATATTACTTTTTCCATACTTAAGGATTTTGGGGTAATACAAGAAAGGCATATGATGACACTATGGGATGATATTATTATTCCTAGCTCTATAAAGTTGGTATGCACGGTTATACATTGTTTTTATGACCTTGTATGCACCATATTCACGTGGCGTAATATTGTGTCCCTACGTGTAGTTATTCATGCTTCTCCTAAGAAGTATATACACCTCATATGTACTCTTTTTTGATTTTATAGGTGTTATACACGCACGGGTGCCACCCTGGATAGACGTCAAGGATTTGTGGACGAATCCTTTTGAAGAAAGGGAGGATGATGAAGGAGCATCTCAAGACCTAGCCCAATTGAAGATCATGGTCATTAAAGCCAGGAAGCATGGAGTGTTGATCACTCTAAGGAGAAGGAGAGGAAGGATTATAGACATTCCTCAACATGAGAAGGATATCATTAAGGGAATAATTGAAAAGATGATTTCCGGAAGTGCAATGAAGACTATTGATTGAAGATGAGAGATATCAAGATTGATCTCGTATGATGGAAGACGCAACTATACATGTCCATGCATGGGGAACACATATGCATGGGCAAGAAGAAGATGCCATAGAGAGCTCACTGGTACCAAGAGAAGCCTTGCATGGAAGCTACGTTCCTCACGTGTATGCATGATCACGTATGCATCGGCAAGGAGGAGGATTCGAACAAAGAAGAAAAGATCTGCGTGAGAAAGGAGCTGGACGTTTTAATGGTTCTAATTGGGCCTATTTTATTTGTTAAATTTGGCCTTAATTAGATCTCATATTTTCAGCCCATATTTGAACTCTTTTAATATTGGGCTTGTTTTTAGTTTTTTTGTTTCATGGGCTTTTCAGTTAGTTTTCAGCCCTATATTTGATCATATCTTTTTAAGATTTGATCTTATCTTATATTTTGTTGGGATTTTAGATTTATCAGTTAAACCCTAGATATGATCATATCTTTTTAAGATTTGATCTTATCTTATCTTTTAGTTAGTTTGGACTCAATATTAGATTTGACCCGTCAATTAGATCTATCCTTTGTAAACCCTAGAGAGGTTGTCCCCATATCCTATATAAGGAATAATGGTTAGATGTTTTTTGGCAGCCAATTTTAAACACAAAAACTTGAATACGTTCAGTATTTACTTCTCTCGCGATATGGGGAATGAATTGGCGGAATCTTATTTAACCACGAGCGAGTGGATTCTCGTTCGCCAAGCAACTTGGATTGTTTTGCGTCGTATCATCTTGGATCAAACAAGCTAATACTCTCAATTCCACTTCAGGCGACTTCTCGTGCTTTGGGGACAATCGTCTTCCCCTTTATGTGGGATTATAGCGGGAAGGTTTCTACAATCATTCCAAGTTTTGTGTGTTAGGGCCTTAGTTTCCCTAATATGCTCTTGGTTGCTTCAAGCAATCTGATCAGATCTATCCAGCTACCGATCCATTCATATCATCGGAATACTCATCCATATTCTATCCAAATTTATGTTTTTTCCCAAATCTTTCTCTATCGAGTCTTGGTGTTGAAAGATCGGGAAACCTCACGTCTAACCCCGTATCACATCGCCTTTAAACGTCAGAATGACCACACGGGCATTGTATACAGTGCCCAAGCCATGACTTCTGATAACGTAGCCATGGACGACAATGAATTAGATCTAGGTTCTTCCAAAGGAGGGAAGAAGAAAGGGAAGAAAGGGGAGAAGGTTTACCTGTTTGCCTTGGGATTTAACGTTGTTAGCAATCGAATTATGATGGGTGAGATCCAGACCTTGGATGATTAGGAGAAGGGGAAAGCTTCAAAGGTAGGTTTTGTATATAGAACGAAGCTTCTGCCTGTAAATGATGCTTAATGTTAGGATTTTGTTTCGGGCACCTCCTTCCAATTCCATAGAGCCATTCACCCACCTAATGACTATATCATGTTTACTTGTAGATTGATTTTTTTTTGTGTTTATAATCTAAATGAGTTATATGG
Source organism: Fagopyrum tataricum (assembly GCA_002319775.1). NCBI lineage: Eukaryota > Viridiplantae > Streptophyta > Magnoliopsida > Caryophyllales > Polygonaceae > Fagopyrum > Fagopyrum tataricum. Next base: position 65,222,347 of record CM008279.1, read on the forward strand.
ATTTATAGTTTATTTTCAGGTATTTTTCAATGAGTTTATTTGAATAAATCAAATATAGGTTGTTTACTTGAAGTTTATTTTTGGGTTTATTTTACTTCAAAATACATTAATTCTGTAACGTCCGGGAATTTATTCCGGACTGAGAGCGTTTTACGGATCTTTTCCGAGTTTCTTTTTTGGTTTGAAATACGTTCACGAATTTCCGTATCATTATTTTCGTAAAAACGTCGGAAAAGTTTCCCGAGTCAAAACATTTCCGGTTCCAGTTTTGGGTTACGTATTCCTATTTTAAATTATTTATTTTATTCTTGTCTTTTTCTTTTTCTTTTCCCTTTTCGGAGCTACTCCCGCCCGCCTGCCATTTGGCCGCCCGCCTAGCCTGGCGCCTAGGCCTGCAGAGCATGCCAGCCGACCTCTCGGCCCGCGTCCGTCCCCTGCACCCCAGCCGACCCCTCGTCCCGTGGAGGATACCTCGGCTTCTCTCCCCTCCCTTGCACACTCCTCACTACTCCCTCTCCCTTCTCTTCCACGCCCGGAGCATCACCCTCCACCTCGTCCCTCTCCTTCACGCCATCTCTTCTCCACGCCGACACACACACTCCTCTTCCGCCTCGCTCTCTCGCCGTGCCGGCTACCCCGTCCACATCTCTTCTCCGTCTCTCTCTCCTTCTGTGTCCAGGCCGCTCGAGCACGGAGAGCCACAGCGAAGCCGTCGCCGCCAGGGAAGCCTCGCCTCCGCCCTCGCCGTGCCTTGCCTGCACGAGCCCCGCCGACGCCGGCCACTCCCCTTGCGTCTCGGTTTCCTTCGGCCTCGGGTGAGCAACAACTCACATTTCCCTCCCCTGCGTTGTCCTCGTCGGAGCTAGAGGCCGGCCGTCACTTGTCTGCAGCCGCCAAGGGAGCCCACGGAGCCGCCTTCCTCCCGGCCGGAGCCCCTGCCGCCGCCGCAGTCCTGGAACAGCCCCTTTTGGCTATTTAAATTGGGCCCCCTCTTATTAGGTATAATTACATTTCGGCCCTCAATTTTGTATTAATTGCAGAACATACCCATATGTTTTAGGAAATGTATAATTGCCCCGGAAAATACGTTAGCGGTTTTTAACCTCGGAAGTTATAAACGAGTTTTATATTAGGTTTCGATATAATATATTTTATGATCAATTTAGCGTATGAGCTATATTGTGTAGTTGATGCTAGGTTCCGAAGCCCAATAAAAGCCACGAATCCATATCGATCTAGTTATGTTTAGTAGTATCATGATAGGTTGGAACTAGCATAACTTAGAAGAAATGCCAAGTAGTGGCTTTTGGGACCTTAGGAGAATGTGATGAGCGTGTTTAGACCTCGTTAGCTTTTACATCATTATTGACTGTGATTATGATAGACTCTAGGATGCGGTCCTAGAATGTGAGTCAAATGATCCTGCGTAGATCATTTGTGTAGAAGTCCTAGACTTCTTGAGTTGAGCGGGTTTTTATGGATACCTTGTTGTGAGCAGGTTGTGTGCTTCTTCCTAAGGGAAGCGAGAGCGTTGTGTGAGTTAGCATTCGGGATGAGGTAAGTCTCGGGACTTACTTAGCTCGTATTTTACGTATTAGCATTGATGTGTGCTTGGTGGTGTGTGTTTATGTTCTTGTTATAACATCTAAACCGGTAAATAGGACCACCGACCTTATATTATTGTATGGCCTAAGTGTATGATAACGGGCGGTGACAATCTGCCTGACTCGGCGTTAGTCTAGGAGATTCTCGGCGACTAGCCCGGCGGGTGATGTGGTCGGGTGCATCCGTACCATTCTTTGCCGGTAAGTAGGGACCGAGGCGAGACCACGGTGGTCTCGTGTCACAACATAAGTTGAATTAGAACGGGATACGACCTAATAATAAAAAGATAATAAACCAGACTTGTGTGATTTATGTTTTGTGTTATATATGTGCTTGTGCCTTAACCGCTTTTCTAATGCCTAGAATATTAGCTAACAGTTTTAAACCGTTTGTGTAGATGACTTGCAGGTTAGGGATGCCGCCGAGTGAGGCGGAGGAGTGGACAACCGGGGTCTCCGTACATTATAGGACGGGGTTGTTTTTCGGATTACGTTTTCGTATTGTGGTTTATGTTGTACGGTTTAAGTTTCGTATTGGAGTTGTGTGTTTCGAGGACTCGGCTGAGTTTCCAAGTTGTAGTTTCTTACTTTACGGTTTCCACATACATTAATAACGTTTTGAGTTTTCGCCTTTATTTGTGCCTTGTTGGAAGGTCCGGTGAAATTGTTGTCAAGCTAAGAGTCGGGACCCATTGTGAGGTCTCGCCCGTAGCACCCCGAGTCCCGCGGATTTGGGGTGTTACAAATTCCTCTTAAATAATCGAAGAATAACGTTGAGTACCTAGAGATGAACAAAAAATATCAAGATGGAAAAGCACATGGCAAAAATTGGATTTTAAACAAAAATAAACCCATTCAAGAAAAAATAATATTGGTCTAAGAAGTTTATTTTTAAGCGGTTTATAAAACTAAATAAACTCGTAAGAAAATAGATCGATCTACAAAACACGTACAAAAATTAAACCATGAGTTTATAAACTAAATGAAATAGAAAAAAAACTACAAGTAAACATGCCCTAATTTAAGGTAGCAGGTTTTGTATTCGCGTCTCACCATATCTGGTTTTCACATCTCTGATTTTGGCCATTATTACAAGATTATACCATTTACCAACTTACTATTAGGGTTTTTCGTTGAGGTTAATTGAATGAGGATTGCTTTTTCATGTTTTTAGTATTGATGTTTAAACGACTTGAATGAGGATTGCTTTTTCATGTTTGAGATTACATAAACAATTTGGTTGTAGTAAACTAGAACATAATTATTTGTATTAATATTCCGCTAAGATTACTATGAATATAAAAAGTGGTTAGTTTGTTATTAATGAAAATATTATGATATATTGTTATTTTTAAAATGAAATACTAGTTTTTTTTAAAGTATGTTTTGAAGAAGGAAATCAATTTTATTTACTTAAAACTAGCGAATCGAGAGGTAAAAAAGAAAAGAAGAACTAGACAAATAACATGCATCAACTGAGTAACCATATCCGTTGAAGAAGTGCAAAGGAAAGCTCATCGGGACTAACAATGGAAACCGAGACACTTTTGACACATAACCTAGGAGGCGTAGATCCAAACAACAAATTTATAGATAAGTTCTTTGACTAAATGGACATGCTTCCTGCTTCCATATTATCCATCGCCTTTCAGGGTCAGAATGACCACACGGGCATTGCCTACAGTGCCTGGGCCACTGATGCTGATGCGGGGATAAGCCGCTAGGGTTTCCCGATCTTTCAACACCAAAACGTGGATGAGAGGTAGAGGTGAATGACGTGAAGATGATGAGAAAACGCGGGCAATGGCGAGTGATCCCGTGATTGGGATGGATCGTAGATGGATAGTCTGGACGAATCTCCTAGTCGCAATTCAACTCGTCCGCTATAATCGAACACTAATTGAGGAAGAAGCGATGGACCTCAAAAGCATACGAAGTCGCTTGAAGATGGAAGAGAAACCTATCTCAGAGTCTCACCAAGAAGGACAACTATCCCATACTCCAAACTAGGTTTGAATAGGAGTCACACCTATTTGGGGGTTCTCGAGTCACACGAGAGAAATACTGAAAAGTATCAAATGTATATTAATCAAAGGTGAGTTCCAAGATGCACGTCCAGATGCCTTATATAGGCATGAGGAGGACGTCCTATCTGGCTTACATGGGCTGCGGGCTGGATCCAAGATCAAGCCCGGACTGAATAAAGAAATGAAATAAAATGGGAAGTGATAAGATCGAATCTTTACGAGATGAGATCTTCTAACTAAAAGATAAGATCAAATCTTTAAGAGATAAGATCATACTATCAAATGGATAAGATCAAATCTCTTAAAGAGATAAATGATCTTCTAGAAACGTAAATGACAATAACAAAACTCAAATCTTTTAAAGAGATAAATGATCTCCTTTCCTAGTTGCTCACCCATGCGTTTGGCTTGTGCTCTCGTAATTGGTCCGGTAGGGAGTATTGGTTGGGATGCTCCCGCATCATTCTCCCTTTCTTGAAAAGGATTCGACCTCGAATCCAGCATGTTGTCGCCAGAATGGAAAGGGGTGAGGTCTGCGACATTGAAGGTTGCACTCACTCCATATTCTCCGGGAAGGTCTATTTGATATGCATTGTCCCCAATCCGATTGAGGATCTTGAATGGTCCATCTCCCCGTGCATCTAGCTTGTTTTTTCTTCGTGATGGAAATTGTTCCTTCCTGAGATGCACCCATACGAGGTCTCCGGGTTGAAAAATGATTCGACGTCGTCCATGGTTTGCTCGTGCAACTACTGATTCCAATTTTTGCATTAGGCGGCTTTTGGTACGTTCATGCAACTCTTTTATAAACTCGACAATTCCTGCATCAAAATTCTCTTTTTCCTTCATAGGAAAGGGCGTTAGATCCAGTGGAGTTAAAGGATTAGTGCCATAAACACACTCAAAAGGTGAGAGTTGTGTCGAAGAATGGACTGTTCGGTTGTATGCAAACTCCACGTGTGGAAGAGTATCTTCCCATGCTCGAGTATTTTTACGAATAATAGTTCGTAGGACAGTTGTTAGCGTGCGGTTGGTGACTTTTGTCGGACCATCTGTCTGGGGATGACTAGACATGGAGAAAAGGAGTTTGGTACCAAGTTTCTTCCATAGAGTTCTCCAAAATGTGCTCAAAAATTTGACATCCCTGTCCCTTACTATAGTCTTTGGGATCCCATGTAACCTGACTACCTCCCGAAAAAAGAGGTTTGCCACGTTAATAGCGTCATCTGTCTTGTGACTAGCAATAAAGTGGGCCATCTTAGAAAACCTGTCAACCACCACAAAAATAGAGTCTCTCCCTTTCTTAGTGAGAGGTAATCCTACGATAAAGTCCATGGATATATCTTCCCAAGGTGCTGCGGGAATAGGGAGTGGCGTATAAAGTCCGTGTGGTTGCAATCGAGATTTGGCTCTAAGGCACTCCAAACATCGCTTAACTAGATGTTCAACATCTCTGAGCATATGGGGCCAATAGAAGTGGACTTTCAGTGTATGATATGTTTTATCTCGTTCAAAGTGTCCCATTAATCCTCCTCTATGTGCCTCTTCGGTCAACAATAGTCTAAGAGAGCTGTTGGGAATGCATACACCTTGTCTTCTCTGAAAAGGAATCCATCCAAGATGTAGTACTTTCCTGAGATTTGATTGTCTCTGCACTCCCGGAAGATCTCCCCAAAATCTTGATAATCTAAATATAGCTCCTTGATATATACGAACCCAAGTACCCTGGAGTCTAGAGCAGTCAATAACGTATACCTGCGGGATAGGGCGTCAGCTACCACGTTATCCTTGCCCTTCTTGTATTTGATCACAAATGAAAAAGTTTCCAGGAATTCCATCCAACTGCCATGACGTCTATCAAGCTTGTCTTGACTTCTGAAATGTTTGAGGGATTCTTGATCCCTATGCAATATGAACTCATTGGGTCTTAAGTAATGTTGCCATATCTTAAGGACCTTGAAAAGGGCATACAATTCCTTGTCATATGTGGAGTAGTTGAGGGTAGCTCCTTTTAGTTTTTCTGAAAAATAGGCAATTGGTTTGCCTTCTTGCATGAGTACTCCTCCAATTCCTATTCCTGACGCATCACACTCGACTTCAAAAGGTTTGTTGAAGTCAGGTAGGCTCAACAAAGGTTCTTGTGTGAGTTGTGCCTTTAGTTCTTCAAAGGCCGTCTGTTGCTTCTCTCCCCAAATGAATTCACTATTCTTCTTTGTGATTTCGTTCAAAGGGGCCGCTATTGTGCTGAAATCCTTTATGAATCTGCGATAGAAACTGGCCAAACAGTGAAAGCTCCGGATCTGAGTTGCTGATTTGGGGGTGGGCCAATCTTGGATAGCCTTGATCTTGTCCTCATCTACTTGTAACCCTTGTGAGCTCACCACAAAGCCTAAGAAGGTGACTCGATCGGTGCATAGCTCGCATTTCTTAAGGTTGGCATATAGGTGCTGGCTGCGCAGGATCTGGAGTACGTCCCTAAGGTGATGCTCGTGCTGCCTGAGGTCTTGGCTATAGATAAGTATATCATCAAAATAGACTACCACAAATTTACCTATAAAAGGTCTAAGAACGTGGTTCATAAGACGCATGAAGGTGCTAGGCGCGTTGGTTAGACCGAAAGGCATCACCAACCATTCATAAAGACCAAATTTAGTCTTGAAAGCAGTCTTCCACTCGTCCCCTTCTCTCATCCTAATCTGATGATATCCACTTCGAAGGTCTATTTTAGAGAAGACATGAGCTCCATGCAATTCGTCTAGCATGTCATCGAGTCGTGGTATAGGGTGCTTGTATTTGACGGTAATGTTGTTGATAGCCCTGCAGTCGACACACCCCCTCCAACTTCCATTTTTCTTAGATACTAGTAAGACAGGTACCGCACATGGACTTAAACTTTCTCTGACATAACCCTTGTCTAAAAATTCTTGTATTTGTGTTTGAACCTCATGTGTGTCCTTTGGTTTCATTCGGTATGCAGGACGATTTGACAGAGCTGCGCCGGGCATGAAATCAATCTGATGTTCGATCCCTCGGATCGGTGGTAACCCAAGTGGTAGTTCCTCTAGGAAGACATCCTGGAAGTCAGTCATGACCTGCTGGATATTCTTGTGTAATTTACGGTCAACAGTGTGGGGCCTTCGTTACCTTTGCTAATTAGCATAAGGTTGGTGTCGGAATCGAGGAAATCAGTGTGGAACGTTTCTCGGGACGGTTTGCAATCCTCCCCTCCTACATCATTGATTTCTGCCTGTGTGATGGCCGCGTCAGTGTCCTGTGGTCTCCTCTTGACCCGTGTCTTGATTTCCTCGGGGCTCATGGGTTTAAGCAACAAGGTAGTTCCATGGAACTTGAAGAGGTATTGGTTGGTACGTCCTTTATGCTCTACATCCCGGTCGTACTACCAAGGGTGACCCAATAAAAAATGGCACGTATCCATGGGGGCGACATCGCACAAAATGGTATCCGCATAATTTCCTAGGTGGAAGCCCACGTGGACTTGCTTATCAATGATCGTTTCACCTTCCTTATTTAGCCACGAGATCTTGTAAGGTTTAGGATGTTCAAATAGGGTGAGTTGTAGCTTGTTGACCATTTCGTAGTTAGCGAGATTGCAGCAGCTACCCCCATTTATAATCATGTTGCATACCTTTTCTTTAACAAAACATCGACTGTGGAAGATGTTTCTCTTTGTTCCTTCGACTGACTCATGTCTCTTATGCCTGTCATATGTATTATCAAAAAAATAATACTATTCTCACCTGCAATTTCTCCACTAAAATCAATTAATCTTGAAAAGAAAAATTAAAAGTAGCCTGAAATTAAAAGGTAAGGAGAGGTTTCAAAGGAACAAAAAGGTTGGCAATAATAGGTTTTGAGTAGTGCCTGCAGGAACCCAAAGTGGAACAAAGGATAAAATAAAAAGGATATTCACAGGGATATAAACAATATAAACAAAAGAATTGCTCCCTTTCTTTTGGATCAAAAAGGGTATTTTGCGCAGGGAACTCAAAAGGATAAAGAAATGATCGGTTCCGTTCCCGTTCTCGTTTCCGCTTCTCTCTCTCTTTTTTTTTTTTTGACGTTGCCAAACCCTAAGGAGGCTGGAAAGGGTTGCTGAGGTGGGTTGTTGGTGGTGGTTGGTGGCTGCATGGGCCGAAACCGGCGGAGTGAAGCGGCAGGTGGCCGTCTGGGCGGAGGCGCTCCGGCGGTGGGGTTCTCCGGAGGGGTTAGGGTGACGGATGAGGTGTCTCACGGTGAAGGTGGGCTGCTGGGGTGGCGGAGGCCAGTAGGGGCCGGAAAGGTGGTGGTGGAGTGTTGGCGGCGCTAGGTGGCGCTGGTGGTGGCCGGCAGGAATGTGGCGGCGGCGGCGGCGGGAACTAGGGTTCCGGCGCCGAAAGATATAATTATTTTTTGTAGGTCCGAACCCTAGGAGGGCCGGCTGGGGCTTTTCTGTGGCGGTGTGGGGTGGTGGCTGGCGGACTGAGGCGGCAGTGGGCGGCGGGACGGTGGATCTCGGTCGAGGCTGGCCGAGATGGAAGGCCGAGATCGGCTGAGTGTGTGTTTTTTTTTTGATAGGGCAGCGGCTGGTGCGAGGGTTGGGGGCGGTGATTCAAAAGTGACCGTGGCTAAAAGATCGTCTTGGTTGGTTTTCCCCGATTAGCCCGAATAGGTTTTCACAAGATGAACCGTGGGTTTTGGCAAGAAAAAGATTGAAACTTTGGTTGAGTTATTGTGAGATAATTCCGGCCACAATCAATCTTTTTCAAGATAATGATTTAGATTGTGAAAAAGCAGAGTGTCTAGCGTGAATAGAATTACTAACCGTAGCTTTTCTGCTCCCAATCGCTTGTTTTTGGTTGAAGCTTCTCGATGAGTCTTGAAAGCTTCGATTTTTGACGGCGGGTTGGTGTTGATGAACCTTAGCTATGATGCCAATTTGATGCGGGGATAAGCCGCTGGGGTTTCCAGATCTTTCAACACCAAAATGTGGAGGAGAGGTAGAGGTGGATGACGTGAAGATGATGAGAAAACGTGGGCAACGGCGAGTGATCCTGTGGTTGGGATGGATCGTAGATGGATAGTCTGGACGAATCTCCTAGTCGCAATTCAACTCGTCCGCTATAATCGAACACTAATTGAGGAAGAAGCGATGAGCCTCAAAAGCATACGAAGTCGCTTGAAGATGGAAGAGAAACCTATCTCAGAGTCTCACCAAGAAGGACAACTCTCCTATACTCCAAACTAGGTTTGAATAGGAGTCACACCTATTCGGGGGTTCTCGAGTCACATGAGAGAAATACTGAAAAGTATCAAATGTATATTAATCAAAGGTGAGTTCCAAGATGCACGTCTAGATGCCTTATATAGGCATGAGGAGGACGTCCTATCTAGCTTACATGGACTGCGGGCTGGATCCAAGATCGAGCCCAGAGTGAATAAAGAAATGAAATAAAATGGAGGTGATAAGATCGAATCTTTACGAGATAAGATCTTCTAACTAAAAGATAAGATCAAATCTTTAAGAGATAAGATCATACTATCAAATGGATAAGATCAAATCTCTTAAAGAGATAAATGATCTTCTAGAAACGTAAATGACAATAACAAAACTCAAATTAAAATGGTCTTAAAATGGCTGAAAATTGATAAGCTCGTTGGGCCTAATTTAGCCACTTAAATCAGCCCAACTTCTGTCTTCTTCCAAGCTTTCTTCACGTGCTCCTAGAACGTCAGTGGCTGAATCAATCTCGGCTGAGATTTGGGTTTGCACGTGCAGAACCATCCTTGAACATCCTTCTAGTACTTCCTAGTTGCTCACCCATGCGTTTGGCTTGTGCTCTCGTAATAGGTCCGGTAGGGAGTATTGGTTATGATGCTCCCGCATCAGATGCGCTCTTCATCGGTTGAACACGAGAATCCAGCGGTTTTGTTCCTACCTTCCACTTGTTTTTTTGGATTTTCGAGTTGGGATATGCCAAGCAAGGTGATAACATGATTTATCGATCTAGATTAGTCATACGTTTAGGTAGATGTCTACACACACTATTTGTGGCTTTGCAGGTGATTTGACACATTTTGGAGCTAAAACGACGCATTTGAGGATTAAGCCTCGAAGTTGATGCATTGGAACGAGCATACATGCACAGAAAAAGATGAAGGAATCAAGCTAAATGCATGAAGGATGACATAGGAGCATCTCAAACCTGAATCTCAACCCGAGATCCTTATTTCTTGACGAGATCATCAGAACAAAGAGAAATCTCGGGCCAATCTCGGCCGAGATTTTACCAGATGAGACCGAGATTTTTCAGACGCTGAAGAAAATGAGTACAGAGCCAAAATCTCGACCCGAGATTTTTGACCGAGATTTCTATCTGACCGAGATTTTTGATCGAGATTTCTTCCGTGAGCGTAATATTTTATTTACGGACTTTTTCCTTTTTTGGCCCAACGTCCTTTGACAAGAGTTTGGGTATAAAAGGAAGCCTTGAATTCATTCAGAGGTGTGTTTGGCAGTGCCCGTGAGTGCCAGAGAGTTAGATTTTACCCTAGAAGGGAGAAGCCGTCTCCTATCCTGCCGTTCTCCTTCATTCATCGTTCTTCTTAGTTCTTCGTAGTTTTAGATTAAAGATTGCAACCTAATCATTCAGTTATTGTTCGGAAACATTGTTGGATCGAGATTTATTACATTTGCTGGATTTACATTCATTCAAGGTGAGTTCTTTCTCCCCCTTTCTTTGTTATTCCCCTTTTATGCATTGTTTGTTTTTCTTAGAATTAGAATTAGTTGTAGATTTTGATATGATGATTATTGGCTAGAACCTTTGTGATTCTAAGGTGGATAGAGATTTGTTTATGGCCTAGATTATGATGGATTAAATTGTATATTTTAATTGGTTTAGAATTGCTTGAAACCCTAATGGTTGGTTGGGACAAAATCTAGGTTACTACCTTCTAAACTAGCAACCTGAGTTGGAATTGAGACTTCCCCGGTGATATTCTTTCTTGGATACAAAAGTAGATTGACCATAGCTAATGGAGGTGAAAAACTCTATTGGATTCAATGTGCTTGATTATTATTTAGTTAGGTAATTCCCGAGGCTTACCCGGTAAGGGGTTACTTAGTCCCTAGTTAGAGAATTCGGTTTGTACTGAATTTCCATGTTAGATAACTTGAGACTTACCTTGTAATAGGTAGTTGGGATTGAAACTAGATGATCTTGCGACTTATGTTCGCCTATTTTGCCACCCTATAAATCCCTATCAAAATAGACAAGAAATCATAGGACACACAAAATCAAGCAATGTCTTAAATTTACAACTCACAATATCTACTCAAAATTGCAGCGAACCCATAGTGTATGGATCAATTGAAATAATGAGCAAGTATTCCGAGGTCGATCTCAGGGACTAAATTAGATGAATAAAGAAAATGATCTATTATAGTATAAATCCAGAATAAGAAGGGGTTGAAAAAGAAAGGGAAGAAGGTCAAAAAGATTTTTGAGGGGTTGAGTGGATTCGCAATAAGTTATTCTGAATTGATTGAAAATCAAATGCAAACAAATAAAACAAACAATGAATATATGGAAAGAAATGTAGTTTCAAGGATTCAAGATCATTATTTATACACATTGGACTCAGAATTATGGATTCTTACGTGGCATATATATAAGGTCGAAGAGCTCGTGATGAATGTTTCTTAAATCTATGTTCTTTTACAGTGACGTCTCAAGAACATAAAGATCCACAGCCTAATACCTATAGCTTTCAAGGTAAAGATGGAGAATTAAATAAATAAACCTTATTCTTTCAATCGAGGAGACACAATAACCCTTTACAGTTACGTCTCAGGAATTATTGCCTTAAAGGAAGGAATAATGACACATTCTATCCAATAAAGGTTAAACCTTTATTATCTAGGAATAAGTTCTCTTACATATCTAAAGAGAAATATCCCAGTTACGACTCAATTCCTACTTAGGTTAAGGTAGTTTAGATTGAGTCTAAACCTGCAAAAACGAAACCCTTCCATAAGATTTAAAGCAATTTAAACAACCTATTATAAAGAACAATCGATCCATCATAATCCAAGGTATAAACAATTCTCTAACTACCTTGGAACCACATAAGGTTTCTAGCCAACAATACTCATATCAAAACTTGAATTCAAAATGGTAAACGAAAACAAACAAATTAAATAAGAAAAGGGAGTGAAGAAAGTACCCAACTTTACTAAATCTCAAAAACAAACTGTCTTCCACTTGCAAATCTCTAACAAAACTCTAAAAACTGAAAAGACACGATCTTTCTCTAACTAATCTAAATCTAAAAATGGTGAAACAAACGGAGAAGAATGGTAGGAGAAGAATTCTCCTTTCTAAAACTAACCTAAACTAACTTCTTTCTCTTCGGTGGGATCCGTTTTTCATTTGTTCGGAACTCTACTTTTATAACCTAAAACCCGTCGAAAGACGTGGGCTGGGCTGAAAGTGCGATATAAAATAAAATCCGCCGCTTAGAGAAGAAATCTCGGTCTGGATCTCGGCCGAGATAGGGAAATGTCGGGGCCGAGATTTCGACATCGTACTTCAGCGTCATGGGGATCTCGGTCTGGACACCCGAGATCTCGGTCGAGATGTTGACCGATGTTTTGCAACAAAGACTCAAATCTCGACCAAGGTAATGTGGATCTCGGCCGAGATGTCCTTCACTTCGGGCACCTTGTCTCGTTTTCTCCAAATTCTCATATTCTTCTTTCCTATGCTCGAATGACAACTCCTAAGCATCCACTCCGAGACTTGATCCTCAAATGCATCGTTTTTTAGCTCCAAAACACGCCAAAATACCTACAAAGTAACCAAAAGCGTGTGAAGACATCCATAATTGCAAAGTAACACTAAAGAAGCATAAAAAGACACAAACTAAGGCTAAAACATGCATGCGGAAAGGGAAAAACTACCTAAATGATCAACTAAACTAGGTCGATAAATCATGTTATCAAAATACCCCATACTTATCCTTGCTTGTCCTCAAGCAAGTAGTAAATCCAAGATAGGATAACATGAGTTATCTATGCAAAACAAAAATGAAAAACTCTTTTTGGTGTGTTGTGCTTCTATACATGATCACTCTCAAAGGTGTAGTCATATGGCTAAGAATATATTATAATCAAGCTCAAGTGAAATAGGCAAGTGAAAGAAAATCAAACTTTGCAAGGAATTCAAAATCATCATAGACACTTCAAATGCCTAATATCCATGAAAACTCAAGTCTAAACCATTAAGTCAAATACATGTATACATAGATCAAAAGGACTTAATGAAATGCCATAGAAACGTGATCAAGGTAGGATGATATAGGTAGTGTGGTGGTAATCTGGAAAAAAGAACAACACAATTAAATCTTTTAACAACATCCATCCTTTCTTGCATTTTTCTTTCTTTTGAGTGAAAGGCATTGGTGCACAATAGCCGAACCCTTGGTGTTCAGTTTCCTTCACGTACATCGCACCAAAATGCACACACCAAATCAACTCATAGGGAATGTTTTTAAAACTAATTAGCCTTTGGCAAGACACAAACACCAGCACCTCACCAAGAATACCACCACCTCACCAAGTATCAGAGTAGCAGAGTCTGGGGTGCAATCATGAGTAATGCACCACAATACCAGCACCTCACCAAGAAGAACCTGATGTTGTGCCTCACGGTGACGTAACATCACCTCGCTCATAATCCTATGTTCTAGCCTAAAAGACAGGTTCACAATGAACTTGCACTTGGCCTCTCCGGCCTTCCACGCACTAGCAAAGCCCATTGGCTTAGCGATCTCGTGCCAAAATGCACTCTGATCCACCTCACTATCAAAAGCATAAATCTCACTATGCGGTAAATGAAAAAAAATCTCCCAAATCATCCTTAGACATGTCATAGTCATTGTTCATTAGTCTAAACTTCACACATCTACTCCCATTTCCTCCCTTAAAACAAATGAGCTCAAAAATTCCAAACTTAATTCGCATAATTCGGTTCTTGGATAGCAACCAAATGTTTCCATCCACATCTCTCCATAATCATAAACAAGTCATCACTAACACCCAATTCACCTATATCCTTTAAATCAAGGTATTTAGGAGCATCAAACTAAGTTTGGCAAGTCGAGTGTAATTGGACTTACAAGCATCGGGAATGATCGGAACATTCCTTTGCGGCTCGGAAGGCTCCGCTTGCTTCTTGCCCTTCCTTGTGGAACCACTTCTTGACAAAGAACGCTTCAACCGGTTCATTTTGAATTGAGAATTCAAAACAGAGGAAAATATCGGCCTTGATCTCGGTCTCGATCTCGGTCGGTCGACCGAGATAATTTAGGCGAATTATGCGGTCTCAGGTCTTGGCCGGGATCGACGGTTTTCGCCAATTTCTTGCTCGTCCTTTGCTTGTGTGATGTTTCTAAGACCTTTTTGCACAAAATCCCTCAAAGAAATGAAGGATTTTTGATGTTTTTGTGAAAGGGGATTTTTGGTTAGGGTTTGAGTTTGGGGGGATGAATGTGGATGATTTTTGGTGAAATTGATTATGAGAATGTGTTTAGAATAGGATTTGTGATTGATTGTGGGTGCAAAGAGTGAATTTGGTGAAGAATTGAGGGATTTGGGGAAATTTGGGTAGAGTTTAAGGATTTTAGGTTATGGAGGCTTTGAAGAATGAGGGAAGAAGAAGAAGAAGGCGGCTTAAACCCGACAGCGGCCGGGATCTCGGTCGGTTCGGCCGAGATCCGCCTTTTTTTTTCCAGCTCGTCTTCTTCCATTCTTCTTTCCTTCAAAGTGCTTGACTCATCTCTAGAATATTTTCGAGAATAATCTTCTTTTATTTCTCCATTGACACCTAGAACCTACAAAAACGAAACAAAAAGAAATGCGCAAAAACGCAAAAAACAAAAAATACTAAGACAATGAAGACTCTTACCTCGGGTTGCCTCCTGAGAAGCGCATTGCATTAAGGTCTCTTGCTAGACCTGATTCCATCATAGCTTAATCCGGAGATATAGGTGAAGGCTGCTTCACCGGAGGTTCCGGCTTACACTTCTTCAACGTATTCTCATTAATTCCGATCGATCCGACATCTTTACCCCACACTTCAATTGAACCATAGGGGTGAATCTTCTTCACAATGTAGGGACCGGTCCATTTCTTCTCGAACTCTCCTTGCATAACGTGATATCTAGAGTTAGCTAATATGACTAGATCACCTTTCTTGAACTTACTATTGACTTTCGAGCTCTCTCTATAGATCTTCGAGCTCTCATATGCATCCATCTCTTCTACTTTCTCCTTGCCTTTGATGGACGAGAGAGACGTATTGGGAGGTTTCGGAACTTCGGAAAGCGTTTCCGAGTCTTTCTTCACCCCATACTTGAATATCGGCCGAGATGGGTGGATCTCGGGCCGAGATTCAACTCTCTAATGCAAAACTTCGGTCGGCTTTGGAGGCATCTCGGCCGAGATTTTCTCTGACGGTTTGTTTTCGCCTTGGAGCGAACCATCTGCAAGATTGGCTTCTTCCGTCAACTTTGGGAGCCAGTACTGCTTGTCTTCAACACCTTCCCTTTCTATGTTGAACGTAAGGGAAGCGTTCTTGCAATCGACATGACATCCAAAAGTAGCTAGGAAGGGTTTTTCTAGTATTGAAGGTATAGGAGAATCAACAGGAATGTCAAGAACAACAAAATCAGTGGGAACATAATACTTCCATAACAGCAATGGTACATCTTATAAGATTCCGGCAGGTTCAACTACCGATCCATCCGCTATGCGTAGTGTCATCTTCATTGGCTTTGGTTCCCCAAGGCCAATTTCCTTGCAAAGTACAAGAGGAATCATGCTCACACTCGCGTCAAGATCACACAAAGCTGCATATGATCCTTCTCCAAGTCCTACTTGGACGCAAAATGATCCGGGATCCTTAAGCTTTGGTGGCATTTTCTTCTTTGGTACATTGATGAGCTCACTTGATCTTTGAGTCATCATCACTTCTCCTTCCGCTCCAAAAATTTTCTTGTTAGAGGTGGTCTCCTTCAAGAATTTCCCGTATTCCGGCATCCCTGAAATAACATCAAGAGAAGGGATATTAATATCTGAATTTTTAATAAGCTCAATGAACCTACCAAAAGTCTCGTCTAATAAAGCTCTTGCGCGGGCTTTCGGAAATGGAAGTGGAGGTTTGTACTGGGGCAGTGGAATGTACACTTCTTCCTTCTTTGTAGACTTTTTCTCCACGTTTTCAACTTTTTCAAGCTGAATAAGGGATCTCGGCCGAGATTTTTGATCTCGGGTCGATATACAAGTCTCTGACGTGAAATCTTGGTCAGCCTCATGGGGATCTTGGGCCGAGATTCTCCCACAAGTGGCCAAGATTCCTCCTTTCGCGTGTATTTCGTCCTCTTCCAGCTCATCTTCAGCAGTGATGCCTAGAACTTGTCCTTTTGGTTTTTCCTCAGTCTTTCCAAAAAGCCTTCCTAGATCTCTAGGAGGTTCTTCAGTCTTCTTGAACTCTTGAGTTTCCAAAACCTTTTGAGCTTTGGTAACACTAGTGACAAAACTCTCTAAATTGCTCATCCTTGCCATCAATTGTTCAAGCACCATCTCAACTCGATCTTTCAGTTGAGCTTGCTTAGCTGGCGTAGATGATGAACCTGCACCACTAGAAGATGGTTGAGGGTTCAAAGCACCCTTAGAATTAACATAAGAAAAGCCTGGATGATTATGATTAGGCTTGAAATTATATCTCTGGTAATTCTTATTGAAGTTATTACTGTTATCACCTCTTGATTTTGATAACCTCCCTGGAAATTACCTTTATTCATGTAATTTGCATCCTCTTCTTTGGATGCTACCCACACTTCATCTTGTTGATTTTTCACATTAGATGCAAATAATTCCTTTAAAGATTTAATTTGATTATATAAGTAATCAAACCTTGCATATGTCCTGGTGTTTTCACTTACCTCATACACTCCAAGCCTAGCCTTTTTCTCTTCAACCTTCGTGTGAGAGTACTTCTCCATAACTAAGGCTTGCTTCTCAACAAATTCCCAAGCCTCATTTTCTTCTTTACCCATGAAAGTACCTCCAAAAAGATATTGCAACTTAAATCGAGTGTCCTCATCAAGTCCCTTAAAGTAAATCTCTAGCAACTCAATTTTAGGGATCCCGTGATGTGGACAATCTAGCAAAAGGTCCTTGAACCTCTCCCAAGACTTGAATAAGCTCTCCTTATCCTTCATGATGAAGGCATTTATCTTTCCTCTAAGCTCCGTAGTCTTGGAAGGTGGGAAGAACTTTGTAAGAAACTTCGTGGTCATCTCTTCCCATGTGTTGATCCGTCCATATGGTATTGATTGATACCAAGCTAGAGCCTTATCCCTGAGAGAAAAAAAATAACATCTTAGCTGATGACTACTACCTTCCATACAGGGCGGTCTTACCGTATCCATTAGAATCTCATAGTTCATCAAGTGTTGATGAGGAGACTCCGAATCCATCCCTCCAAACTGATTCTGGCGAATCATTTGGAGTACCTACAGTCGCAACTCATGCTCATGTGCTGCGGGATCTCCAAAGTTAACTCCAGGACGGTTAGTCCTTTGGGCAGGATCCATTCGTTGTCCGAGTGTTTGTGGAGGATCCACAATAGGCTCGTATCGTACAGGCCTGAGAGGTGCAACAGGTGGTGGTGGAACGTGTGGTGCATGAGGCGGGATGAAGCGAGGTGCACCGTCCGGACGTCCGGCTGCACGTTCACCACGGGTTGTGGAGCGGCTCTTCCTTCGTTCCGAAGACGAAACATCTCTCTCATGTCAGCTCTAAGCTGCTTCATTATGCGTGTAGTGCCTGCCCCTCTCTCTCTCTCGATGCCTCTCTCTCGGCTTCTAGTTCTTCTGCGGCAGTCCTAAGCTCCGCTTCATAATCCCTCGCTTGAGACATCCTTGAATCCTTCAAAGCTCTAAGTCTCCTTCTTAGTGTTTTCTCGGGTTCGGGGTAAAAAGGAACTAGTTCTTTTGAACTCCGTTCCTTCGAATACACCGCGAAAAATACCTAGTGTCTTGAAAATATCAAAGACAAACACAAAAGCGAGATCAAAAGTACAAGAAATACTTATACTATAATGAATCAACTAACAAAATAAACTAAATAGTCCCCGGCAACTGAGCCAAAAACTTTTTCGCCTGTTTTGCCACCCTCTAAATCCTATCAAAATAGACAAGAAGTCACAGGACGCACAAAATTGAGCAATGTCTTAAATTTATAACTCACAATATCTACTCTAAATTGCAGCGAACCCACAGTGTATGGATCAATCACAATAATGAGCAAGCATTCCGAGGTCGATCTCAGGGACTAATTTAGATGAATAATGAAAATGATCTATTATAGTATAAATCTAGAATAAGAAGGGGTTGGAAAAAAAAGGGAAGAAGGTCAAGAAGGTTTTTGAGGGGTTGAGTGGATTCACAATAAATTATTCTATTGATTGAAAATCAAATGCAAACAAATAAAACAAACAATAAATATATGGAAAGAAATGTAGTTCCAAGGATTCAAGATCATTATTTATACACATTGGACTCATGATTATTGATTCTCACGAAGCATATATATAAGGTCGAAGAGCTCATGATGAATGTTTCTTAAATCTATGTTCTTTTACAGTGACGTATCAAGAACATAAAGATCCGCAGCCTAATACCTATATCTTTCAAGGTAAAGAGGGATAAATAAATTAATAAACCTTATTCTTTTAATCAAGGAAACAAAATAACCCTTTACAATTACATGTAAGGAATTATTGCCTCAAAGAAAGGAATAATGGCACATTATATCCAATAAAGGTTAAACCTTTATTACCTAGGAACAAGTTCTCTTATGTATCTAAATAAGAATATCTTAGTTACGACTCAATTCCTACTTAAGTTAAGGTGGTTTAGATTGAGTCTAAACCTGCAAAAACCAAACATTTTCAAAGGATTTAAAGCAATTTAAACAACCTATTATAGAGAACAATCAATCCATCATAATCCAAGGTATAAACAATTCTCTAACTACCTTGGAACCACATAAGGTTTCTAGCCAACAATACTCATATCAAAACTTGAATTCAAAATGGTAAAGGAAAACAAACGAATTAAATAAGAAAAGGGAATGAAGAAAGTACCTAGCATCATGGGGGTCTCGGTCTGGATCTCGGCCGAGATAGGGCAATGTCGGGCTGAGATTTTGACTTCGTACTTCAGCGTCATGGGATCTCGGTTTGGTTACCCGAGATCTCAGTCGAGATGTTGACCGAGGTTTTGCAACATAGACTCAAATCTCGACCGAGGTAATGTGCATCTCGGCCGAGATGTCCTTCACTTCGGGCATCTTGTCTCGTTTGCTCCAAATTCGTCATCTCCTCCTTTCATATGCTCATATGACAGCTCATAAGCATCCACTCCGAGACTTGATCCTCAATTGCATCGTTTTAGCTCCAAAACACGCGAAAATACCTACAAAGTAACCAAAAGTGTGTGTAGACATCCATACTTACAAAGTAACACTAAACAAGCATAAAAGACACAAACTAAGTGATGCAGGAGCATCTAGAAGTCCAATCTCATCACTTCAAATGACAAGACCAATCAAGAAGAGACCTATCAGAGAGGAGAAGCGGGAGAGTGAAGAGAAGGGAACGTGCAGCCCAGACATGGAGAGACCCAGCAGCCCATGAGATTCACATGAAGAAAGAGTGCGTCGGGCTGCCTTTGAAGGAAGGAGACTCCGGACTAATTCGAGTGGCTAAATTAGGCCCAGTTGTCTCATTTTATTTCAGCCCATATTTAGACAATTTTAATATTGGGTTTTGTTTTATTTTATTGTTATTTTATTTCCTTCTAGAAGGTCTCATCTCTTCAAGATTTGACCTTATCCGTTTGTTAGAAGATCTTATCTCTTAAAGATTTGATCTTATCGTTTCGTATTTTATTTCCTTTCTTTTAATTAGACTGGGCTCGATCTTAGATCAAGCCCAAGGCCCGATGGCTCAGACTGGACGTCCCATCCTTGCCTATTTAGGTTGTGTTTGGCAGCCCAAGTAAAATCATTAGTGTATGTGTATTATAGTGTTTTGTTGGAGTGTAAAGTGTTTTCTTAGTGTATGTGTTTATAGAAATACTTGTACATGTTTGGTACCAATTTTTAGTGTTTTTTCGGAGTGTTTATCACAAAAATACTAATTTGCCCCTACTTTTCATTTAATTTACAATACGTAACATATATTACCTTCTTATCGGTACATTACAAAGAAGTATTACACAGTCATTCGGCAGAAATATTACACAGTCCATTGTTACCAACCACATCACCTGTCATAATTGGCTTATAGTCCTGGCATTCCAGGATAGATTTTACCATAGTCATACACTGAATAAGAAGTTGCTCAAAGGATAAAATCTCAGTCTCAGGGTTGGTGATTTAATTCAAACAGAAGTCCATTACTGGTGAAAGCACTACTTTATCACCAAATGAGAAAGGATGTCTTCCCTGGAATGCAATTAGAACCTTCATTATCTTAATGCATGCTCTATTTATATATTTGAGGTGATATGCTTCACTTCCTTAGAAAGGGTTGTATGTTCTTTTCACAATCTCTGGTACAGAAGAATCAAACAAAAAGATATTTATGCCTTTTCATATGAGTTTAGCAAAAAGAGTTCCAGAAGAATTCAAAGAAGAAATTTACCTTGATTTTAGCTTCCATAACATCAATTTTCTTCAAAATTGGAAGTTTTGGCTCTTCATCCGTGGACGAGAGTGGAGTGTCATCCGAGTAGTCACTTATGCTTCTAGAATTCCAGTGTTCCTTAAGTTCTTCTGAAGGAACAAAACAGGCACTAAGAATCATAACAAATGTCTTGTTGAAGCAGTTCTTTTGCCATAGGTAAATCAACATTAGCTTGAGAAGTCCTCTATAATTTAGCTAGTAATTGCAACTCCTGGTCAAACAGAAGGAAGTAGCCTAATGATCTCTCAAGGAGGACAGCAGGAAATGACCCTATGTATCCATATAATTGATTACTTGGACACATTACAAATTTAATTAAACTCTTTCTGTATTCCAATTTTCAATATAAAAAAGGCAAGGGATGTCAAGATTGAAAACCTAAGCACTGGTAAGTGATAACCTAAACATAATTACTTCCAGGCATCTAGGGTTTCTTCCGAATCGTTAAAATCCATAATGACAGGAACCGAAAGAACTGCGAACAAGGACGAAATTATGGAAACGGCTTGAATGGACAATATAATCGTGAATACTTACCCTCAGACGGACATCGACCTTTCAAATTGACAACCAACGGCCGCGTTTTCTTCGATTTAGCGTTTGATCTGAAAACATGTATAGATTTATCAATTCTAGGTTACCGGGAAGAAGAGTTGGAAGCAACGACATGAAGGAAACAGTTGGAAACAACGGTGTGAATCTCATCAACGGCGATGGCCTCCCGGGAAGAAGAGAGCTTTGGAAACTAGGCGGTCGAAGGAGGAAGAGTTGAAGCAGTGGCGTCAAAGAGAGCTCCAAAAAAAATGAGGGTTAAATACCTGGTTAAGAACGTAAAAACGATAAAAAGCAAGGGCAATACTGTCTTTTTCTTTTAAAAATCACTCGGAAAAAACACAAACCGTTGCTCACATTACGGTTTCAAAAACACCACCAAAAAACATTTGCGCTCATTTACACCCTCCTACCAAACAACCCTTAAATACAAAACACAGCCTTACACTAGTGCAAATGACATACCAAACACAACCTTAATTTAAGGCAACTAGACGTGTGTTTTTGGTAATTCAGACTTTTATATACATTTCAATACTTTTTAGTATTTTCTCTCGTGTGATTCGAGACTTGAATAGGTGCGAAGCTTATTCAAAACTCTGGACGGGTAAGAAGCACGTCCAACCCTAGTTTGGCAGTTAGGAGAGCCGTCCATCCCGGTGCGAAGCTTGGATCAATCTCTCTTCGATCTTCAAACAACTTCTTATACTTTTGGGAACAATCTCGTTCTATCCATTAAGACTAAGATTATAGCGGAAGAGTCAACTTGCGAAGGGGAGACTCAACCAGCCTATCCATCAACGATCCATTCCTCATCATCGGATCCATCATCCACCATCCACACGTTTTCATCCATCTCCACACCTATCTCCATCATCTCTCTATCCTACGTTCTTGGTATTGAAAGATCGGGAATCCTTACGGCTTACCCCGTATCAAATTGGCATCAGAGTTAAGGTTCATCAACACCAACCGCGCCATCAAAAGAAGAAAAATCGAAGCTTTCAAGACTTGTCAAGAAGGTTTCAACAAATAGAAGAGATTGGGACAGGAAGAGCAACGGTTAGTAATCTATTCTCGTTGACAAACTGTTTTTCACAATCTAATTTCAATTACTTGAAACAGATTAATTGTCACCTGAATTATTTCACCATAACTCAACCAAAGTTTCAATCTTTTTCTTGCCATACCTTTTCATTCAATCCGTGCAAACCTATTCGGGTTAATTAGCGGGAAAAGCCATGTTCCCTGAGAGAGGCCGCCTTCTCTCAGGCCAGCAGTCGACTACTTCTAGAAGACTACTCTATTACGGGCTCAGCAGTCTGGGATGTGAAATCTAGCGAGCTCTCTCCTTCGGAGACTGAGGGAGTCCACTCGTGCTTACCTTGCGGGATTCCGTTGTACCTCACTGGCAGAGTACCAGGACCGGGCTTCAGCCTATG
The DNA here is from genome assembly GCA_002319775.1 of Fagopyrum tataricum. Classification (NCBI taxonomy): domain Eukaryota; kingdom Viridiplantae; phylum Streptophyta; class Magnoliopsida; order Caryophyllales; family Polygonaceae; genus Fagopyrum; species Fagopyrum tataricum. The sequence goes on from CM008279.1 coordinate 65,244,789, forward strand.
AGAGAGACCGTCTTGGGTCTAGGAGAGCAGCAAAGTCCGGGGGACCGGACAAGAGACAGAGGACGTCACCAGCTGGTTCAGGGGCCGGAGTGGCAGGTCAGGGACGTAGCCAGACTCTGGGGCGTTCGGGCCCCCAGTCGTCGAGACAGACATCAGATGGAGGACGTCAGTGCTATGGTTGTGGAGAGTTTTGACACTTGAGGCCTGCTTGTAGGAAGCTACCCGTGGCTTGTTTCACTTGTGGTCGGATGGGTCACCGAGCTGCTTTTTTCCGTCAGGGCAAGTCCTAGTCACAGCAGGGTTCTTCGCCTGTTGGTATAGCAGGGGGCAGTCAGAGGCCGCCCCAGTATCAGGCACAGGGCTCTCAGCAGAGGAGCCAAGGTCAGGGTCAGACCCGCACTCAGGGATCAGCTCAGGGACAGGGCCGAGGTAGAGGCCGTGGTGGGGGTACTCAGGAGACCATAGGCACACAGGCCAGGGTATTTGAGCTGAGGAGTGTTGTTGATCCTCCAGCGCCGGCAGCCCCAGGTACTATTCAGATTCACGGCTTTTCGGTCCGAGTTTTATTTGATACGGGTGCTACGCACTCTTTTATATCCGATGATTGTGTAGCTAGATTGTCCTTAGCTACGTTAGAGGGGAGACCCTTCATTGTAGGGTTACCCGATGGAGGTAGGGTTAGTGGTACCCGAGAGGTACGCAGTTGCCCCATTCGTTTGGGAAACCGAGATTGGTTAGCCGACTTCTTTTTCATGAACTTAGTGCATGAAGAAGTCATCCTGGGGATGGATTGGATGACCGCCATCATGCCGTTTTCGACATCAGCCGGAAGACCGTGACGATTTCCGCAGAGACGGGGCACGAGGTGATTTTCCGAGTTTGGGACCTCGGGAAAGCCGGTACAGTCATTAGCGCCGTTCGAGCTGCTAGACTTATCGGACAGGGATGCGAGGCGTTCTGGTGTTATGCCATGAAGGAGGAGGAGACGGGACCCTCACTAGAGGCGATCCCGGTGGCATGCGAGTTCGAAGACGTTTTCGGGGAGCCACCTGGGCTACCACCGCAGAGGAGCGTTGACTTCACTATTGAGTTGGAGTCCGGCACGAGGCCGATCTCCAAGGCTCCATACCGCATGGCGCCGATCGAGATGCTGGAGATGAAGAAGCAGCTCGAGGAGTTAGCCGAGAGGGGTTTCATACGCCCGAGCGTTTCCCCTTGGGGTGGGTGCACCAGTCCTCTTCGTTAGGAAGAAGGACGGATCTTTGAGGCTCTGTATCGATTACCGGGAGTTGAACAAAGTCACCATCAAGAACAAGTACCCGTTACCGCGCATTGATGATTTGTTGGACCAGTTGCAGGGAGCCTCTGTATTTTCACGTATCGATTTGAGGTCGGGATACCACCAGCTTAGGGTGAGAGATGAGGACATACCGAAGACGGCATTCAGGACGAGATACGGCCATTATGAGTTTGTCGTGATGCCATTCGGGCTCACGAATGCACCCGCCGTCTTCATGGAGTTGATGAACGGCATCTTCATCGACTTCTTGGACCAGTTCGTGGTGGTATTTATTGACGATATCTTAGTCTACTCCCGGAGAAGGGAGGAGCATGAGGGACACCTGAGGACGGTACTTCGAGTCCTCCGGGATAGAGAGCTTTACGCTAAGCTCTCTAACTGTGAGTTTTGGATGTCCGAGGTGGCATTTTTGGGACATATCGTTTCCGCCGAGGGTGTCAAGGTCGACCCGGCGAAGATAGAGACTGTTTCCTCATGGCCGCCTCCTAGGACGGTCAAGGAGGTACGCAATTTTCTTGGGCTTAGCGGGTTACTACCGCCGTTTTGTCGAGGGTTTCTCCGTGATAGCACGACCGCTCACTTCCTTTCTGAGGAAGTCCACCAGGTTCGTCTGGTCCGAGCCTTGCCAGCGCAGCTTTGAGGAGCTGAAGAGGAGGTTGACCTCCGCTCTTGTGTTAGCCCAGCCTGAGGGCATAGAGGACTTTGTGGTATATAGCGACGCCTCCAAGCTAGGCTTGGGGTGCGTTTTGATGCAGAGAGGTAGGGTTATTGCGTACGCTTCTCGGCAGCTGAAGCCGTACGAGGAGAATTACCCTACCCATGATCTCGAGCTAGCGGCAGTGATTCACACCCTGAAGATCTGGCGACACTACTTGTACGGGGCTACATGCCAGATCTTCACAGACCATAAGAGTCTGAAGTACATATTCACTCAGCGGGAGTTGAATAACCGCCAGAGGAGATGGTTGGAGCTGATTAAGGACTTTGACCTGGAGATTTTATACCATCCCGGGAAGGCGAACGTAGTCGCCGATGCTTTGAGTAGGAGGACACCTCGGGAGGAGGTGATAGCTCGGCTTACGGTTCAGCCTCAGCTGCAGAGGGATTTGATGGGTTTGGAGGTGGGTATCCGGTTTCCGGATACGGACTGTCGTTTGACCGAGTTAGAGGTATTACCTGACCTGTCCGGTGAGATCCTGCAAAAGCAAGAGAGATGTCCCATTTTGATGAGGATCCGGGACAGGATGTCCCGAGGAGAGGCACCACAGTTTGTCACGGGAGCAGACGGACTATTGAGACGTCAGGGGCGTATTTGTGTACGGTCGGATCAGGAGCTGAGATAGCAGATTTTGCATGAGGCCCATTCCACGCCTTACTAGGTGCACCCAGACGCCAGTAAGATGTACCAGGATATTAGGAGATCTTATTGGTGGGGCGGGCTCAAGCCCGATGTAGCTAGATATGTGGCCCGATACGCGACCTGCCAGCAGGTCAAGATCGACCACCAGAGACCCGGAGGAGAGCTTCACCCACTGCCCGTGCCGCAGTGGAAGTGGGAGGACATATCCATGGACTTCGTGACCGGTCTGAGACCGAAGAGGAGCTTTGACGCGATATGGGTGGTAGTAAACCAGTTGACGAAGACCGCACGTTTCATTCCTATACGGGAGACGTGGCCGGTGAGTCGTTTAGCCGAGGAGTTCACCCGTCAGATTGTGAGACTACATGGAGTACCGAGGACCATCATCTCGGACAGGGACGGGCGTTTTACCTCGAGGTTCTGGCAGCAAGTACACGCCGCCCTAGGTTCGAGTCTCCATTTCACCACCGCATACCATCCTCAGACCGACGGCCAGTCCGAGCGGACTATTCAGACATTGGAGGATATGCTACGAGCATGTGTATTAGATTGGGGACAAGTATGGCCAGATCACCTCCCCTTGGTCGAGTTTTCGTATAGTAACAGCTGGTACGCGTCGATTGGGATGGCACCATATGAGGCATTGTCTGGGCGGAGATGCCGTACTCCCTTGTGTTGGGACGAGCCGGGGAGCTCTAGCGTGGTAGCTCCAGATCAGGTATGGGACGACATGGCGAGAGTTGCGTTAATCCGAGAGAGGATGTTGGCTGCGCAGAGCCGCCAGAGGTCGTATACGGATAGGAGACGTAGACCTCTCGAGTTCAGGGTAGGAGCTCAGGTGTGGTTGAGGGTATCACCGACGCGGGGCGTCAGACAATTCGGCATTAAGGGGAAGTTAATCCCCCGATATGTCGGGCCATTCGAGATCTTGGAGAGATTCGGTGAGGTGGCTTACCGGTTAGCACTGCCACCGCGGTTGGAGGGTATACACCCGGTCTTTCATGTCTCTCAGCTGAGAGAGTACATACATGACCCGAGACACATCATCAGTCACGAGGACCTAGTGGTCGAGCCGGACCACACTTTTGCAGAGCACCCGATAGCGGTCTTAGAGCGGAGTACGAGGCGCATTCGATCGAAGGAGATACCGATGTTGAGGATTCAGTGGTCGAGGCGAGGCGCCGATGAGGCTACATGGGAGACGGAGGATAGTATCCGGAGGAACTATCCCGAGTTTTATGCAGACATAGTGACATCGATAGAACCGTCGGGTTAGTTCCGAGATCTTCCTTGATTGCTTATTATGCTATGTGTTTTGTTGAGTTATGAGTACCTTGCGAGGTCTTTATGTGATGTTTTACGTAGACTTGGATTAGAGCCAATAGTGCACGTTTTATGAGCCCCACGGGGTTACGAGACGGGTTGGTTGGAGAGTGTTAGTTTAGCAAGTTTCGGGATGAAACTTGTTTTTAGGGGGGTTAGTTGTAACGTCCGGAATTTTATTAACTTTATTCCGGACTTAGAGCACTTTATAGTTATTCCGTAATCCCGAGATGCCGAGAGCCGGGATTTATTTCTAAGAAAAATCCCGAGCGAACTCGTCGTTTTTCCTCTTTCTCCGCGTTCCGACCCTTCGTTACGGGTTAAAAATGCCAAGGGGTCATTTCCGACCCCTCGGTCCGGGTGAGGGACAAGAGGTCAGCTGACCCCTTAATCCCCACACCCACTTTTCAGACTTTGTTTCCCTCTCTCTTCCTTGCCTCCTCTTTTCTCACGTTAGATCCCATTCCACTCTTCCTCACTCAATTCTTTTCCTCTCTTTGCTCTCTTCTCTTCTCCCTTGGTGCTGAGGATCTGTGGTGGACTGCAGAAGGTGTTCTCAGCTGTTGGTAAGCTTTCCCTCTCTTCCTTGCTGCTCTTTCCCTTCTTCTTCCTTCCTCCTTCATCCATGGCCATGGATGAAGCTTCGAGAGGTTTTCACTCAACCCTTGTGGATGTCTAGGTTCTTAGCTCGTTTAGATCAAGGAGAGGTGCCTAAGACCCGTGGAGAGTGTTTGGAGAAGATCCAGCAAGAGAAGAAGGACTTTGAAGCCAAGGATCCAAAGTCGAAGACGAAGAAGACGACGTTCTGCGCAGAACCCGCGGGGGCGGCTCAACAGAACCGCGGGAGCGGCCAGCCGCAGGGGCGGACCAGCAGGCCGCGGGTGCGGCTCAGCACGCCGCAGGCACGGCTCGGCACGGTGGTAGGGGCGGTGGCAGACACTTGGCTCGGGCGGCAGCGGACGGCCGCGGGTGCGGCGTGACTCGGGCGCGGGGGCAGCAGCAGACGGCCGCGGGTGCGGGTGCAGCTCCTGGCAGGCGACGTAGTCCTCCGCGGGTGAGGCTCCTTGTTCCGCGGGGGCGGCTCCTGTGTCCGCAGGGAGCGCCGACTTGACTCCGCGGCTGCGGTTTCGGCAACAGTAGGTCCCGCCTCTCCTTTCCTCTTCGTTCCTTCCTTAGTATTGATGTTGGCTCTTGCTAGTAGCATGCCTAAGATGGATCTAGAGTAGTTTGTGAATGCCACTTAGTGGTTGTGAACCTAGGAGCCCTTAAGGCTCGATGTAAGTGATGGATATGAGCATGTGAGCATGATGGACCTTCTAGGTTAACTTGTGCCTCTTTGGTTGAGGATTACTCTTGTGGAATTATGGACTGTTGTGGGATGTTGCATGTGTTGAGAGTGTGATGAATACTTGGCGCCTAGGATGCATTCCTAGCTTGAGGGTTAGGTGATTTTGCGTAGATCACTAGAGTGAAGTCTAAGACTTCTTGAGTGTGAGTATGTATTGATATGCATATCTCTTGTGAGCAGGTTGTGGGCTTCCTCCTTAAGGGAAGCAAGAGTGTGGTGACTTGGGTTTGGTGACGAGGTAAGTCTCCGGACTTACTTAGCTCGTATTTTATGTATTAGCGTTGATGTGTGTTTGGTGGTGTGTGTTATGTTATGTTATAACAATTAAACCGGTAATTAGGACCACCGACTTTATATATATATGTGTTGGCCCAAGTGTATGATAACGGGCGGTGACATCATCTGCCTAGCCCTGGCGGGGTCTAGGAGGTTCTCGGCGACGAGTCCGGCGGGTATACAGGCGGATGCATCTGCACCATTCCTTGCCGGTAAGGGACCGAGGCGAGACCACTGGGGTCTCGTGTCACAACAGAAGTTGAACTAGAATGGAATACGACTTAATAATGAAAGATAATAAACCGGACTTGTGTGATTTATGTTTTGTGTATGGATGTGTTTGTGCCTTCACCGCTTTTCTAATACCTAGAATATGAGCTGACGGTTTAAAACCGTATGTAGTTGACTTGCAGGTTAGAGATGCCGCCGAGTGAGGTGGAGGAGTGGACAGTCGGGGTCTCCGTACATTATAGGACGGGGATGTTTTGAGTCATGTTTCTTGTTCTTGTTTATGGATGTTGTCGTACGTTTAGACTTCGTATCAGATTATGTTGTTTTGAGGACTCGGCTGAGTTTCCAAGTTGTAGTTTCTTACTTTTCGGTTTCCGCATACATTAAAAACGTATTGAGTTTTCGCCTTTATTTTTGCCTTGTTGGAAGGTCCGGTGAAATTGTTGTCAGGCTAAGGGTCGGAACCCATTGTGAGGTCTCGCCCAGTAGCACCCCGAGTCCCGCGGATTTGGGGTGTTACACAAAACCGGTGAAGAGAGTTAAAAGTTTTTCAGGAAAAGTCGGCTTCTACCGACAATTCATTACATGTTTTATGAAGGCCTCCACACCACTCTCCCCACCGCTGAAGAAGGAGATCCGTCTAGACACTTACGAGGGCGCCGAGATGTACAAGGAGAACTATAAGAAGAAAACGAAGCTTAATGAATGTGATCTCGTTCTTCTCTCAAAATCGAGATTTCAGCTAGTTCCAGGAAAGTTGAGAAAACGGTGGACAGGTTTGTATGTTGTGAAGAAGATTCTTCCCCATGGAGCTATTGAAGTATAGGGTGAACATGCCGGAATAATCAAAGTAAGTGAGAGTAGGTTGAGAAAGTGTAAAATGGAAATTCCGGTGGAGCGGACTTCGCCTACATCTCCAAGTTAACGCATCTACGTAGTTTGGTTTGGCTAGCTAGAGACCTTAAACCAAGCACTTCTCGGGAAGCAACCCGAGGTAAGAATCTTTTTGTCTTTGTTTTTGTTTTTGCTTTTGCTTTTGCGTTTTTGCGCGTTTTGTGTCTTTGTCTTTGTAGGTTTTAGGTGTCTAGGTAGAAGCAGACAAATGAAATATTACTCGAGATGAAGTCGAGACGAGCCAAATACTATGGAGATTCGAAGAACGGAAGGAAAAATGACGGAACGAGGCGAAATAAACAATCGTGGTCCCGATTTGCCTCAATCTCGGTCGAGATCCCATCATGCCAACGAGATTTTCTTCTCTGAGAGAAATCTCGGTTGCAATCTCGGCCGAGATCCCCAAAGCCGACCGAGAAAAACACAACAGAAAGAAATCTCGGCCCTATCTCGGCCCGAGATCCATGAACCAAACCGAGATGACTTGTTTTGACGAGTTAAGCCAAAAATCTCGGCCCCGATTTGTAGTGATCTCGGATGAGATCAACCCTAGATTTAGTTGAAATCGGACTTAAAACCCTTTTTCTTCATCTTCTTCTTCCCCATTCTTCACCCTAAAGCCTCCATAGCCTCCAAAACGCCGATTCTTCGCCCCTCAACCTAAATCACTCAATTCTCTACCAAATTCACTCATTCTTCTCACATTCATCCAAAAAACTTCAACCAAACCTCTTCCAAGCAACAATTCCAATAAAGAAAAAAACCGGTAATTTCTCTTCCTTAAACCTCAAACCCTAACCCCCAAAAACCCCCAAATCCTCAAATCTCCAAATTCCCTCAATCCATTGCAAGAATCACGTTCTAAGGGTTCAAAGGAGTGTTGCTAACACAAGAGAAGACCAAAGAATAGACGGAAATCGACCTCGGCCGAAGTTCTTCACCCCGGCGATTTTCCAGAAAATCTCGACCCCTTCCAACCGAGATCCACCCGAGATTTCAGCAACTTTCGACTGAGATTTCTTCTATGCAAGATGACTGAACGTGTGAAGAGATTTAGGTGTACACTCCTTGGTTCCATCTCTTCCAGGAAATCAAGGGACAAATCCGGCTATGTCCCAGCTGCTCCGAGGAAGGTTCTGACGTTCTCGAAAATTATAAGTCGAATTTCAATCGCCTTAGAAAATTGCGTTTTGAGGCTCCAAAGTATATTGATATTGATGATTTGAATGCACTGAATATCGCTGAGGATTTGCATGCTATTATCACTAAATCTCATCGGGATGAGTTGGTTACAATTAGGGAACCCGTGTATGAGGAAATAACGAGGGAATTCTTGAGTTCCTTTATATCTATGGGAGGAAAGGAACAAGGTGTTGTGAAATTTAGGCTAATGAACAGGGAATACCGTATGAATACGGTGAAGTTTGGTGAATTCTTTGGTTTTCCAACTAGTGATGCCTCTGGTTACCCTAAGGATTTTAACTAGAGCGTGTTTTGGAAAGAGATTGCTTCAACTGTGTGTGTAAAGGGTAAGTGGAAAGCAGGTGAATCTAAATGCAAATATATATATGTAATTTAGCTTTCCGGATCGCCCACCGGATTATGAGTGAGGTTTTGTTCGCTAGGCGTGAGACTCATCATCAAGTTTATAGTTGGTGAGCTATACATTCTGCGGTGCATTGCATATGGACCCACTTCCAACTCCTCCACTCTTCTTTTGGACTATCTGAAAAAGGTCGCAAAGAAGAAGACAAGATCTATTTTTGTAGGTGGGTTGATTACTCACATTGCTAAGAAGCTGGGTATTGATCTTTCTGATTGCACTATTGTTGTTACGCCTAAGCCCGTAGGTAGAGCTCAGCTGGTTGCCCGTGGTATTCTGATCCAGAAAGGGCATGGTTCGTATAACGTAGCTTTTCCATGAGATGACAAGGTTGGAATACCGTGGAAGTGTGAGTATTCCTACATTGATGTTAGGAGTTGGAGGAAGACAATCGAGGAGATGGAGTATGATATCAATGATGTGGTTATTAGTGATTCTGCGGATGAGGATGTTGAGCAAGATGAGGTTGACACCCATGCTACGGATACTGAGCACAAGGGTGCTGGTACTGATGTTGTTGAGGCTGGTGATGTAAATTTGACTGAGGATAGAGATACTATGGGTATTGGGCAGTTTGAGATGCCATCTGGAGGAGCTTCGTCTTCACGGGCTCTTAGACGTCATTCCAGATGCCGGTCTACCATTGATAAGCTTTCTGTTGATATGAGAGCCTTACGAGCTTGCCAGGATACAAAGTTTTCCTTCTTTAGAGGAGAGTTTGCCAAGACAGAGTCAGAGTAGTAGAGGATCGATCGGGAGACGAAGGAGTTCTATGCGGAGAGTAAGAGGCGATATTCGGTCTCCGAGGGGATGATGGGCGATATGTATCGCCAACTCTTCGGGTTACTATGACCCGGCGCACCCTCATTACCCACCAGCTCCACCAGCTCCACCACCACAACCTCTATTCGAGTGAGATGCGTGCCACATATCATTACTTTTTACATTGTGAGTATTTTTTTTCACCTCTATTTATTTTTCACATTGGGGACAATGTGAGATTAAAGAATGGGGTAGAATGCTTGCAATCCTTTTAGCATCTTTATTTTCCATGTATTGCATTTAGTGGATAATTTGAAACTTTATTGTCACACGTTTCCCTTTTTGTATGCATTTATAAAAAAAAACACAAATTTGTGCTTCTATCAATGATGTGATCACTATGATGAAATTGTGTTAAGTGAAATTGGCCATTGATGTTTATTTTGTGCTTAATTTGATTAATGGCATATGTGGGATTTGAATGCTTTGTTTGAATTTTAAGTGATTCATGAAAATTGTCTTGTCTAATTGGATTGATTTTTGATAGTTGAAGCAACATGATAAGTTCTTACACATTGCATAGGAATGATTTAGGCAGTTCAATTTCATTCATCTTCTCTATCTCTACCATGCTTAGCACCTCAAACATTGAAATATATTGCCTCCATTTTACCTATCCGGGAATTAGGAATGTGTAGTTTGAAGGTGTGTGCTTAAAATGATGTTGTGATGTGTATTATGTGAAGAAGTTTGAGATTTGTGGAATGTGATGTGTAAAAGAAAGCTATTAGAGGATTGTTGGCTATGAAGATGAGTAACTTGGTACCATTCATATAATCGAGTGATTTGGTAATGTGCATCCGGGGTGAGGTACCTGAAGGCCTACTGAGCACCAAGGTTTCGGCTATTGTGCACCAATGCCTTTCACTCAAGAAAAAGAAAAGAAAAGAAGAAAAAAAAGATGCAAGTGGTGGATGTTGAGTTAAAAAGATGGAGTGTGTTGTTCTTTTTCCCGGATTAGCACCACATTACCTAAAAACATCATACCCTCATCACGTTTCTTTGGCCTCTTTGATTGCTAAATTCCTAATGATCTTTGTATACATGTGTTTGATTTAGTGGCTTATACTTGAATTTCTCATGAATATTACGCAATGGTGATTTTAATGATGAATATGACTTTCTTGCAACGTGTGATTATCCTTTTCATGCCTACTTTATTTGACCTTAATCAAAATATGTCTTTGGCCATGAAATTTCACTCTGAGGGTGATTATGAATAGAAGCACTACCAAAAATATTTTCCTCTTTGTTTTTGCATGTATGAATCGTGTTATCTTGTCTTAGATTTACTTCTTGCTTGAGGACAAGCAAAGATAAGTATGGAGTTTTGATAACATATTTATTGACCTAGTTTAGTCATGCATTTAGGTAGATTTTTCCTTTTTGCATCCATATTTTAGCCTTATTTTGTGCCATGCATTTATACTTGTTTAGTTCTACTTTGCAAGGATAGATGTCTACACACGCTATTTGTGGATTTGTAGGTGATTTGACGCATATCGGAGCTAAAACGATACATTTGATGACTAAGCCTCAAAGTGGATACATTAGAGTAGTCATACGAGCAAAGGGGATCGAGGACGAAGGAGTCGAGCTAGAAGCATAAAAGACGGATTTAGAGCATCTTGGATACCAATCTCGACCGAGATCAGGAAGATTGGACGAGATTTTCTTAACTAAGAGAAATCTCGGTTTGAATCTCGGCCGAGATCCCACCCAGTTTTGACCAAGATTTCTTCCCTATTTTCGTGCCTTTTTATCCAGCCCATATCTTTTGGCAAGTGGTTGGGTATAAAACGAAAGCTCTATTATTTTCTTAAGGGGGTCCGTTTGGAGTTGATTTTATTTTAGAAAGAGAAAACCTAGAGAGAATTGTCTTCTTCCATGCCGCCTTCATCTTCTACATTCTACCTTTGAGACATTTTGATAGTTTAGAGGAAAGATTCTGGCTTTATTATTACTGTTGGTTCAGCTACACTTTGTGATACTAGGATACTTCGTTTTGTTGGATTTCAAATCATTATAGTTGAGTACTTTCCATTCCTTTTTTTTGTTATTCCCATTTTATGCATTATTTGTCTTTCTTAGATTTAACTGTTGATTTTGATATGTTGATTATTGGCTAGAACTTTTGTGGTTCCAAGGTGAATAGATATTTGTTTATGGCTTGGACTATGATGGATTAGATAGTACCTTATACTTGGTTTAAATAGATTGAAACCCTAATGGTTGGTTGGGAATGAATCTTGGTTAGAACCTTCTAAGCTAGCAACCTGAGTTGGAATTGAGACTTTCCCGGTAATATTCCTTCTTAAATACGAAAGTAGATTGACCATAGGTAATAGACGTGAAAACCTCTATTGGATTGAATGTGCTTGATTACTACCCGAGTTAGGTAATTCCCGAGACTTATCCGGTAAGGGGTTACCTAGTCCTTAGTTAGAGAATCTAGTTTGTACTGAATTTACATTCTAGATACCTTGAGACTTACCCGGTAATAGGTAGTTAGGATTGGAACTAGATGATCTTGCGACTTACCCGGTAATAGACCATCATTGGAGAAACTTTCATCCCGTTGCTTTTCTACCATAGATCCTTTGAGTTTTCGTGAGTCCATATGTAATAAACAATGATTTTGAATCATTGGAATTCATTCTTCAATTGATTGATTATCTGTTGTTTGTTTTGCTTTATAAAAATATTTTCAATTGAATTTGATATTCAATTGCGAACAACCAAAAACCTCTTAAAAACATTGATCTTCTTTGCCTTATCTTTTCCAACCTATTTCTTAGTCTAGATTTAAACTATTATTGATCATAATTGCAAATTGAATCACCTAGTCCTTATGTTCGACCTTGGAATACTTGATGTATTGCATACGATCCATACATTGTGGATTCACTACTATTTGAGTGATTATTACAAGTTATAAATTTAAAGCATATCGTGTGTTGTGAGCTTACTAGTTCTTATCATTATTGATAAAGATTTATAAGGTCATAATCTAGCGAACAAGTTTTAGGTGCCGTTGCCGGGGAACTCGGTCAATTTGATTTGCATCTCTTTGATTACTTATAGTGTAAGTCTTTCTTGTACTATTGATCTCGTTTTCATGAATGTTTTTGAAATTTTCAGGACTTTAGGTTCTTTTTGCGGTGTATGCAAAGTTCTCGGGGTTCGAAAGAACTAGTTCCCTACGATCCCGAGCATGAGAAGACACTGCAACACAGACTCAAGGCCCAAAAAGTTTTGACGATAGCCGAGATTAGAGATTATTAAGCAGAGCTAGATGAAGCCTTAGAGCAACTGGAAAATGAAAGGCGGATGGCAAGAGTAAGAGAGGAAGCAACTAGGAGAGAGATGGACCAAATTAGAGCATAAATGAGGCATATGCTAGGATTCCGCAATTAGAGAAGCTCCAATGCAACGAGATGAGCTACCTCAAGCTATACCAACTTCTCCTATTAGACCCATCCGATTTGAGCCATATGTGGAACCTCCACAAACGCTTGGTTAGAGAATGTATCCATCCCAGAGTATAAACCGTCCAGGAGTTAACTTTGGAGATCTCGCAACCCGCAAGTATGAGCTACGCCCACAACTACTCAAGATGATACGTCAAAATCAGTTTGGAGGGATGGATTCAGAGTCTCCACATCAACACTTAATGAATTATGAGACCTTGATGGAGACATTGAGACCGCCTAGAATGGAGAGCAATAATCATAAGCTGAGTTTTTCTCATTTTCTCTTAGGGATAAGGCACTTGCATGGTATCAATCCATACCTTTTGTGAGAATAAACACGTGGGAAGAGTTGACTATAGAGTTTCTCACTAAGTTCTTCCCACCTTCCAAGGCTACTGAGCTTAGAGGAAGGATTAATGTCTTTGTGATGAAGGATAAGGAGAGCTTATTCAAGTCTTGAGAAAGGTATAAGGATCTTCTACTTGATTGTCCACATCATGGGATTCCTAAGATTGAGTTGCTAGAGATCTACTTCAAAAGACTTGATGAGGAAATTAAATTTAGATTGCAATCATTTTTTAGAGGTATTTTCTTGGAAAAGAATGTTTATGAGGCTTGGGAGTTCATAGAGAAGCAATGATTAGTGATTGAGAAGTACTCTCACAGGAAGGTTGAACCATCAGCCTTCCTCTAGCAACTCAATCTAAACTGAACCCTCAGCCTTCCTCTAGCCACGCAGCATAGCCGTCAAAGCCATTAGAGTTAGCTCAACAAGCTCCTCCAGGTTTCCAACAACCGAAGGATCGAATTGAGATGATGTTCGAGCAATTGATGGCAAGGATGAGTAATCTAGAAAGCTTTGTTACTAGTGTAGCTAAAGCTTTTGGAGACACAAGTATATAAGAAGGCTGAATAAGTTTTGAGACATCCAGGAAGACTTCCTGGAAGGACTGAAGATAATCCGAAAGGCCATATAATGGCAATTTACACAAGAAGCGGATTTAAAGCAAATGATCCAGTGCCCAAGGAGAAGCAAGTCATGGTGAAAGTATCAAAATCTGCTGAGCGGAGTCAATAGGATCAGCCAAAATATGTGCCACCACCTCCATACAAGCCTCCACTTCCATTCCCCATATCTCATGTTAGGATTCAACTTGACAAGAGCTTCGGTAAGTTCTTAGAGAATTTCTTGAACTACATGGACATGCATCTTGCTGACATATTAGCCATCGCCTTTTAGGGTTAGAACGACCACACGGAGATTTCCTACAGTGCCCGAACCATGACTTTTGATAACTTACCCATTGGCGACGCTGAATTAGATTGAGGTTCTTCCAAAGGAGGGAAGAAGGTTAGCCTCTCTGCCTTGGGATTTAACATTGGTAGCAATCGTATCACGATGGGTGAGATCCAGACCTGATAAGGGGAGAGGGAAAGCTTTAAAGGTAAGTTTTGTATATAAAACAAAGCTTCTGCCTATAAATGATACTTAATGTTAGGATTTTGTTTCGGACACCTCCTTTCATTTTCATAGAGCCATTCACCCACCTAATGACTAATTTGAGGTAGCAGGCTTTGTATTCCCGTCTCACCATATTTGGTTTTCATGTCTCTGATTTTGGTCATTATTATAAGGTTGTACTATTTCTAACTTATTAGTAAGGTTTTTCGTTGAGGTTAATTGAATGAGAATTTCTTTTAGAAGTTTTAAGCACTGATGTTTAAACGACTTGACTTGAATGAGGATTGGTTTTTCAAGTTTGAAATTACATAAACAATTTGCTTGTAATAATCAATAACATACTTATTCGTATACAATATTCCGCTATGATTATTATTAATATAAAAAAGTGGTTAATTTGTTATTAAAGAAAATATTATGGATATATTGGTATTTTTAAAATAAGCTACTAGTTTTGCTAAAAATATTTTTTGAAGAAAATATGAAATTTGTTTCACTTAAAACTAGCGAATTGAAAGGTAAAAAAGAAAATGAGAACTAGACAAATAACATGCATTGACCAAGTAACCATATCCGTTGAAGAAGTGCACAGAAAAGCTCATCGGGACTACCGGTAGAAACCGAGATACTTTTGACACAGAACCTAGGAAGGGTAGATCCAAAACAGAAATTGATAGAGAAGTTCTTGGACTACATGGACATGCTTCCTGTTGACATATTAGTCATCGCCTTTCACGGTCAGAATGACCACACGGGCATTGCCTACAGTGCCCGAGCCATGACTTCTGATAACGTAGTCATGGGCGACGCTGAATTAGATCTAGGTTCTTCCAAAGGAGGGAAGAAAAGGAAGAAGGTTGGCCTCTTTGCCTTGGGGTTTAACGTTGTTAGCAATCAAATCAGGATGAGTGAGATCCAAACCTTGGATGATTAGGAGAGGGGGGAAAGCTTCAAACGTAGGTTTTGTATATAGAACGAAGCTTCTGCCTGGAAATGATAATTAATGTTAGGATTTTTTTTCGGACACTTCCTTCCATTTCCATAGAGCCATTCACCCACCTATTGACCAATTTATCGTAGAAGGTTTTGTATTTCCGTCTCACCATATTTGGTTTTCACGTCTCTAATTTTGGGCATATTATAAGGTTGTACCATTTACTAACTTATCAATAGGGTTTTTTGAGGTTAATTGAATGAGGATTGCTTTTTTTAAGTTTTCAGTATTGATGTTTAAACGACTTGAATGAGGATTGTTTTTTCATATTTGAGATTGCATAAACAATTTGGTTGTACCAAACTAGAACATAATTATTTGTATTAAATATTCCTCTATGATTATTATTGATATAAACAGTGTTAAGTTTGTTATTAATGGAAATATTATGGATATATTGGTATTTTTTGAATAAAATACTAGTTTTTAAAAATATTTTTTGAAGAAGGAATAAAATTTGATTTACTTAAAACTAGCTAATCGAGACGTAAAAAAGAAAAGGAGAAGTAGACAAATAACATGCATAGACCGAGTAACCATATCCGTTGAAGAAGTGTACAGGAAAGCTCATCGGGATTACCGGTGGAAACCGAGATACTTTTGAAACAGAACCTAGAAGGGGTAGATCCAAGGCACAAATTCATAGAGAAGTTCTTTGACTACATAGACATGTTTCCTACTGACATATTAACCATCGCTTTTTAGGGTCAGAATAACTACACTGGCATTGCCTATAGTGCCCAATCGATACGTTCTTCCCCTTTACTCACTCTATTGAAGTTGATTTTTCACTCGATCCATGTAAAATAGTCACTCGATCCAAGTTGCCAAAATTATGTCTTTGTTTGATCACTTGATCCTTGTTTTTACTTTCTTTTACACACTTTGCATTTCATGAGAAGACTTCTTAGAGCAAAGAAAAGATAATATGGTCTATTAACCAATTAATCATGATATATTATATCATATACTAACATTGACACGGCAGTGCACTTGCGTTTATCATATGATTACGTCTAGTGTTTCACGTACACACCTATAGAGGGGCGTGCTAGTGATACTGAGTGTAACGTCCGGGACGTCCAGGAATTTTATTCCGGACTTAGAGCGTTTTGTGGATCTTTCCCGAGTATTTATTTTTTTTGTTTTGAATACGTTCACGTATATCCGTATTTTTATTTTCGTAAAAACGTCGGAAAAGTTTACCGAGTAAAAATAATTCCGATTCCGGTTTATTCTTCGGGTTACTTTCTCCTACTTTAAATTATTTATTATTATTTATTTATTTATTTATTCTTTTTATTTCTTTTTCTTTTTTCTTTCTTTTTTTTTCTTTCTCTGTTCTTTGGTTTTCGGAGCCGCTTCTTCCCGCTCACTCCACGCCTAGCTCAGCACCCGCCTAGCCTCTGCAGGAGTACCCACCTAGCTCAGCCGCCCGCCTAGCCTCTGCAGGAGCACCCGCCTAGCTCAGCACCCGCCTAGCCTCTGCAGGAGCACCCGCCTAGCTCAGCCACCCGCCTAGCCTCTGCAAGAGCACCCGCCTAGCTTAGCCGCCCGCATATCCGACCCCTCGGTCCTGCTCCTCAGCCTCCATCCCTCCTTCATCTCCCTCTCTCCCTCTACACTATCTCCCTTCTCTTCCACGCCCTACAGCTTCACCCTCCACCCCGTCCATCTCCTTCTTCATCTCTCTTCCCTCCTCTGCGTCCAGGTTCCCTCGAGCTCATCGTAGAGCCACCAGCCTCCCCCTCTAACGCCTGTCGCCGGGGGACCAGGAGGAAGCTTCGCCATCGATCGAAACTTCTCTCTCTCTCTGGATCGGGTCTTCGCCGGCCACCACTGGGAGCCTGTCACCACCGGAGAACGCCCTCGCTGTGCCCTACCTGCACGAGCCAACCGGAGCCGTCGACGCCCTACCACCTCCCCTTCGCCTCGCCCCTTTTCTTCTCTGCACCTCGGTCGAACAGTGTCTCGGCCTCCTCAGCTCTGCCTTGCCCTCGCCGGAGCTAGAGGTCGGCCGCCACCCGTCTACAACCGCCATGTGAGCCCACGGAGCCGCCTTCCTCCCGGCCGGAGCCCCTGCTGCACCTGCGTCCTCCCTGCCGCCGCCACGGGCCTGGAACAGCCTTTTGGCTATTTAAATCGGGCCCCCCTCTCTTTTGGTATAATCACATTTCAGCCCCTCAACTTTGTGTTCATTGCAGTTTGTACCTAGAGCCTTGGTTATTATAGTTTTGACCCAGATTTCTAGATTGTTGCATTTATACCCTCTATTGGGTTTTTTGTCGGAAATTTCCCAAGGGTTTAATTACGGTTGATGACCCATATGTTTGGAAAATGTATACTTGCCCCGGAAAATGTGTTAGCGGTTTTTAACCTTGGATTTTATAAATGAGTTTTACCTTAGGTTTTGATATACTATATTTTATGATCAAATTTAGCGTATGAGCTAAATTTGTTTAGTTTTGATGCTAGGTTCCGAAGCCCGATAAAGGCCAACGAATCCATATCGACATCCATAGATCGTCTTCCATCCTTTGACGTCACGTGAGTACCCTCTCCCTCGAGCTAATAATCTTATCTCGATCTAGTTATGTTTAGTAGTATCTTGATAGGTTGGATCTAGCATAACTTAGAAGGAATGCCAGGTAGTCGCTTTTGGGACCTTACGAGAGTGTGATAAGCGTGTTAGACCTTGTAGGCTTTTACGTCGTTTTTGACTGTGATTATGATAGATTCTAGGATGTGGTCCTAGAATGTGAGTCAAATGATCTTGCGTTGATCATTTGTGTAGAAGTCCTAGACTTCTTGAGTTGAGCGGATTTTTATGATATCTTGTTGTGAACAGGTTATATACTTCTTCTCAAGGGAAGCGAGAGCGTTGTGTGAGTTAGCATTTGGGACGAGCTAAGTCTCCGGACTTACTTAGCTCGTATTTTATGTATTAGCATTGATGTGTGTTTGGTGGTGTGTGTTTATGTTCTTGTTATAAACAATTAAACCGGTAAATTAGGACCACCGACCATATTTGTATGTTGGCCCAAGTGTATGATAATGGGCGGTGACATCACTGCCTAGCCTTGACTGGGGCTAGGAGGATCTGGGCGATTAGCCCAGCGGGTATACGGGCGGGTGCATCCGTGCCACTCCTTGTCGGTAAGTATGGACCGAGGCGAGACCACGGTGGTCTCGTGTCACAACCGAAGTTGAATTAGCACGGGATATGACTTAATGATGTAAAGATAATAAACCGGACTTGTGTGATTTATGTTTTGTGTTATATATGTGTTTGTGCCTTCACCGCTTTTCTAATGCCTAGAAGGTGAGCTAACGGTTTTAAACCGTTTGTGTAGATGACTTGCAGGTTAGGGATGCCGCCGAGTGAGGCGGAGGAGTGGACAGCCGGGGTCTCCGTACATTATAGGACGGGGATGTTTTTGGGTTATGTTTTCGTATTGTGGTTTATGTTGTACGGTTTAAGTTTCGTCTTAGAGTTGTGATGTTTTGAGGATTCGGCTGAGTTTCCAAGTTGTAGTTTCTTACTTTTCGGTTTCCGCATACATTAAAAACGTTTTGAGATTTCGCCTTTATTTGTGCCTAGGGATGAAAATTACACCCGCATCCGACGGATGTCCGAAAACCCGCCCCGAAAAAACGGGTGAAAACCCGTAAACAAGCGGGTGAAACTCGGGTGACGGGTATAGCGGGTGATGGGGCGGGTCGGATACGGGTGAGTATGTCAAGACTCGTCACCCGACCCGTCATCCGACCCATCACCCGAACCCACCACCCGCACCCACCACCCACACCCATCACCCTTAATTTAAAATATTTTAATATAAATCTTACTATATTATATTTTTATTTTTTAGAGCACCCAATTTAATGTTTCAATCATCCTACCTTAAACTGATAAGGTAATAATCATCTCAATATCTATGTTAATCAATTCCTCTGAAATAACCAACTTTTCATTAGTCTTTAATTAATTTTTTTAACAAACTAATTTATTTGTATTGACTATTATAAAACACTTTAACTTTTTAACAAACTAATTTTAAATGATTTGAGAAAATAATTCATAATCTAAAAACACTTGAATTTAGTTTTCTTAAAATTTTAATATGACCTTAACAAAGTCTCACTTTCTAATTAAGTTAGTTAAATATGTAGGAATAGTTGATGTTCTTGTATAATATTGTTTGGTTTAATTAATTTTATTTTTGCACCCTTCATAAAAAAAATTTATTTATGTTTTGAGCTATGTAAGAGATTCCAAATTTACGTTTTTATTTCGACTATGCTAGGAGTAAAGACATTACATGGATCGAATGGGTTATTTTTAGCCCACACAAATTCACTTTGTTTAAAACTATGCTTTAATTAGCACCAAAAAAAAGGGTTATATTTCACATGAAAAAAATCCGACCCACCCGTCCACCCGGCAGGTACGGGTGATAAAAGCTACGGGTAGGGTGACGGGTCGGGTGAAAGTTTTAGATGACGGGTCGGGTGATGGAAGTGGTTCACCCACCCAACATCCGACCCATTGCCATCCCTATTTGTGCCTTGTTGGAAGGTCCGGTGAAATTGTTGTCAAGCTAAGGGTCGGGACCCATTGTGAGGTCTCGCCCGTAGCACCCCGAGTCCCGCGGATTTGGTGTACAAAAGTGGTATCAGAGCCCTAGGTTGACAACAATGGCACTCGCAATCTTTTTAAAGGCCGAATGAGGTATAAAACAGAACCCACACGGGTTCTGACTTTTCGTTTTCAAAATCATATGCATGAGTCGGATTTGGGTTAGAATGTACGGGACACCCACTCCTTCCGCAAACCTCGGCGACATAGATCTCTGGATTAGAAATAGGTATATATAATTATATATATATATGACCTTAGGATGTTTGTGGATATTGTATGTACCTAGCTATGTATGCGACCTTAGGATGTTTGGGCTTGCATGCCATGGATGTGTATTATGATCATGTTACCTTTATGCTTTTAGAAGTTTATTATACCGGATTTATAAGTAGTACCTACGCATTTTATACTTAAGTAAACGTCATACGAAATCAGATGGCACGTACGAGAGCTACCGCTTACGTGGGACCCGCCAGGGGTCGACCCCCTCTTTCCCCTACCGTTCCGAGAGGGCAGGAACGAGTAGAGAGACCTCCAGGCGCGAGAGGTCGGGGACGTATCCCCATTGTGGACCCGTCAGTGGTGGGCGCACCAGCTGTCGAGGCCACCGTAGAGGACGTCACAGAGAGCATGGTTCCCGAGGCTAGGGATATGACCGTTTTGAGGTATGAGGCGCAGGGTTCTCCACCTGTCAGGACCGGGGAGGCGTCCGTTGAAGCTATCGTATTTTGGGACTACGTACGACGAGTTGAGGAGGCGTTTAGGACTGGAGCATCACCTCCCGTCTCACCGGTGCCTGCACCTGCACCTGCGGGGTCAGCTGAGGTCTCGCAGAGGGTGACTCAGATTAGGGTTGCACCAGAGATAGTTGCACCGGCCATAGTTGCACCCGAGCCGGTTATGGAGGTTGTTAGGGAGACCTTTTGCCCGGATTCACGGAGGAGAGACAGAGTCCAGGACTTTGTGGAGGCAGGATTCGAGGACATCCCAGTCATTCAGTCAATTAGGCGATTTCAGACTGAGCTAGCTTTGTTGGGGCCCGCCGCACCTCCAGCGGACCAGCATGTCTATCTCTATTCCAGGAGACTGAGGGAGTCCACCCGTGCTTACCTTGCGGGACTTCATTGTGACTCACTGACGGAGTACCAAGACCGAGCTTCGGCCTATGAGAGAGACCGTCCTGGGTCTAGAAGAGCGGCATAGTCCGGGGGACCGGACAAGAGACAGAGGACGGCACCAGCTAGTTCAGGGGCCGGAGCGGCAGGTCAGGGACGTAGCCCAGACTCCGGGACGTTTCCGGTCCTCAGATGTCGAGACAGGCATCAGACCGGGGGACGTAGTGCTACGCTTGTGGAGGGTTTGGACACACGAAGAGTACATGTAGGAAGCCGCTAGTGGCCCTGCTTCACTTGTGTCAATGGGTCACCGAGCTTCTTTTGCCGTCAAGGCAAGTCCAGTCACAGCAGGGTTCTTCGCCTGCTGACATAGCAGGGGGCAGTCAGAGGCCGCCACAATATCAGTCACAGGGCACTCACAGAGGGGCAGGGCCGAGGTGGAGGTCGTAGTGGAGGTACCCAGGAGACCAGAGGCACACAGGCCAGGGTATTTGAGTTGAGGAGCGCCGTTGATCCTCCAGCGCCGGCAGCCCCAGGTACCATTCAGATTCACAGTCTTTTCTGTCGCGAGTTTTGTTTAATACGGGTGCCACGCACTCTTTTATCCGATGATTGTGTAGCTAGGTTGCCCTTAGCTACGGTAGAGGGGAGACCCTCTATTATAGGGTTACCCGATGGAGGTAAGGTTAGGGGTACCCGAGAGGTACGCGGTTGTCCCATTCGTTTGGAAACCGAGAGTGGTTGGCCGACTTCTTTGCATGCACTTAGTGCATGAAGAAGTCATCCTTGGATAGATTGGATAGACCGCCATCGAGCCGTGTTAGACATCAGCCGGAGGACCGTGACGATTACCACAGAGGCGAGCACGAAGGGATTTTCCGAGGTTGGGACCTCGGAAGGCCGGTACAATCATTAGCGCAGTCCGAATCGCTAGACTTACCAGGCAGGGATGCGAGGCCTTCTGGTGTTATACCATGAAGGAGAAGACGAGACCGTCGTTGGAGGAGATTCATGTGGCAGGCAATTCGAGGACGTTTTCGGGGAGCCACCCGGGCTACCGCCGCAGAGGAGCGTTGTTTTGCTTTGAGTTGGGCTCGGCACGAGGCTGACCTCCAAGGCTCCATACCGCATGGCGCCGATCGAGATGCTGGAGCTGAAGAAGCAGCTCGAGGAGTTAGCCTAAAAGGGTTTCAAACGCCCGAGCGTTCCCCTTGAGGTGCACCAACCCTCTTCGTCAAGAAGAAGGATGGATCTTGGAGGCTAGCGTGGATTGCCGGAAGTTGAACAAAGTCACTATCCAGAACAAGTACCCCCTTACCACGTATAGATGACCTACTCGACCGGTGGCAAGGGTCGGTGATCTCTTCCAAAAGCGAGTTAAGGCTTGATTGTCGCCAATTGAGAAGTTGGGACTGGGATAGTGCCAACATGGCAATCTAGAAAAACCATGGTCACTACGAGTTGTAGTGGTTCCATATGGGCTTACTAATGCCCCGATTAAGACATTTTGGTCTACTATCGAAGAAGAAAGGAGTTGTATGACCAGTGGTCTCGGATGACAACCCCGAAGGACGTGAATGAAGTTACAAGTTTCTTGGATGTGCCGATCATTACCGGATCTGTGTGGAGATTCCCCAAGTAACACCACGATGGCTAACCTACTCCGGAGGAACTATCCGAGTTTTATGCAGACCTAGCGACATCGATAGGACCGTCGGGTTAGTCCCAGATCTTCCTTGTTTTGCTTTATATGATATGTGATTTTGTTTGAGTTATGAGTACCTTGCGAGGTCGTGATATGATTTCTATACGTAGACTTGGTAGAGCCGATAGTGTACCTTTTATGAGTTCACGGGGTTACGAGACGGGATGTTGGAGAGTGTTGGGTTTAGCAAGTTTCGGGACGAAACTTGTTTTAGGGGTTAGTTGTAACGTCCGGGACGTCCGAATTTTATTCCGGACTTAGAGCGTTTTGTGGATCTTTCCCGAGTATTTTTTTTTGTTTTGAATACGTTCACGTATATCCGTATTTTTATTTCTACAAAAACGTCGGAAAGTTTACTGAGTCAAAATAATTCCGATTCCGGTTTATTCTTCGGTTACTTTCTCCTATTTAAAATTATTTATTATTAATTAATTATTTATTCTTTTTTTTCTTTTTCTTTTTTCTTTCTTTTTTTTCCCTTTCTCTTTTCTTTGGTTTTCGGAGCCGCTTCTTCCGTCACTCCACGCCTAGCTCCAGCACCCGCCTTGCCTCTATAGGAGCACCCGTCTAGCTCAGCCAGCCCGCCTAGCCTCTGCAGGAGCACCCGCCTAGCTCAGCACCCCTAGCCTCTGCAGGAGCACCCGCCTAGCTTAGTCACCGCCTAGCCTCTGCAAGAGCACCCGCCTAGCTTAGCCGCCCCCTATCCGACACCTCGGTCCTGCTCCTCAGCCTCCATCCCTCCTCCATCTCCCTCTCTCCCTCTACACTATCTCCCTTTCTTCCACGCCCTCAGCTTCACCCACCACACGTCCATCTCATTCTTCATCTCATCTTCCCTCCTCTGCGTCCAGGTTCCCTCGAGCTCATCGGAGAGCCCAGCCCCCCCTCTCAAGCCTGTCGCGGAACCAGGAGGAAGCTTCGCCATCGATCGAAGCTTCTCTCTCTGGATCGGGTCTTTGCCGCCACCACTGGGAGCCTGTAACCACCGAGAACGCCCTTGTTTGCCCTGCCTGCACGAGCCACGCCGGACGTCGACGCCCTACCATCTCCCCTTCGGCCTCGCCCCTTTTTCTTCTCTACACCTCGGTCGAACAGCGTCTCGGCCTCCTCAGCTCTGCCTTGCCTCGCCGGAGCTAGAGGTCAGCGCGCACCCGTCTGCAATGGCTAGGGGAGCCACGGAGACCGCCTTCCTCCCGGCCGAGCCCCTACCGCGCCTGCGTCCTCCCTGCCGCAGCCGCGGGCCTGGAACAGCCTTTTGGCTATTTAAATCGGCCGCCCCCTCTTTTGGTATATATCACATTTTAGCCCTCAACTTTTGTGTTAATTGCAGTTTGTACCTAGAGTCTTGGTTATTACAGTTTTGACCCAGATTTCTGGATTGTTGCATTTATACTCTGTTGGGTTTTTTGTCGGAAATTGCCCCAAGGTTTTAATTACGGTTGATGACCCATATGTTGAAAAATGTATACTTGCCCCGGAAAATGTGTTAGCTGTTTTTAACCTTGGATTTTATAAACGAGTTTTACCTTAGGTTTTGATATACTATATTTTATGATCAAATTTAGCGTATGAGCTAAATTTGTGTAGTTTGATGCTAGGTTCCGAAGCCCGATAAAGGAACGAATCCATATCGACATCATAGATCGTCTTCCATCCTTTGACGTCACGTGAGTACCCTCTCCCTCGAGCTAATAATCTTATCTTTGATTTAGTTATGTTTAGTAGTAT
Organism: Fagopyrum tataricum; assembly: GCA_002319775.1. Lineage (NCBI taxonomy): Eukaryota > Viridiplantae > Streptophyta > Magnoliopsida > Caryophyllales > Polygonaceae > Fagopyrum > Fagopyrum tataricum. Next base: position 65,269,065 of record CM008279.1, read on the forward strand.
CTTGATAGGTTGGATCTAGCATAACTTAGAAGGAATGCCAGGTAATGGCTTTTGGGACCTTAGGAGAGTGTGATGAGCGTGTTAGACCTCGTAGGCTTTTACGTCGTTTTTTACTGTGATTATGATAGATTCTAGGAAGTGGTCCTAGAATGTGAGTCAAATGATCTTGCGTAGATCATTTGTGCAGAAGTCCTAGACTTCTTGAGTTGAGCAAATTTTTATGATATCTTGTTGTGAGCAGGTTGTATACTTCTTCCCAAGGGAAGCGAGAGCGTTGTGTGAGTTAGCGTTTGGGACAAGGTAAGTCTCCGGACTTACGTAGCTCGTATTTTATGTATTAGCATTGATGTGTGTTTGGTGGTGTGTGTTTATGTTCTTGTTATAAACAATTAAACCGGTAAATTAGGACCACCGACCTTATTTGTATGTTGGCCCAAGTGTATGATAACGGGCGGTGACATCACTGCCTAGCCTTGACTGGGGCTAGGAGGATCTTGGCGACTAGCCCGGCGGGTATACGGGCGGGTGCATCCGTGCCACTCCTTGCCGGTAAGTAGGGACCGAGGCGAGACCACGGTGGTCTCGTGTCACAACCGAAGTTGAATTAGAACGGGATATGACTTAATGATGTAAAGATAATAAACCGGACTTGTGTGATTTATGTTTTGTGTTATATATGTGTTTGTGCCATCACCGCTTTTCTAATGCCTAGAATGTGAGCTAACGGTTTTAAACCGTTTGTGTAGATGACTTGCAGGTTAGGGATGCCGCCGAGTGAGGCGGAGGAGTGGACAGCCGGGGTCTCCGTACATTATAGGACGGGGATGTTTTTGGGTTATGTTTTCGTATTGTGGTTTATGTTGTACGGTTTAAGTTTCGTCTTAGAGTTGTGATGTTTTGAGGACTCGGCTGAGTTTCCAAGTTGTAGTTTCTTACTTTTCGGGACCCATTGTGAGTTCTCGCCCGTAGCACCCCGAGTCCCGCGGATTTGGGGTGTTACACTAAATACAAACTAATTAATTGTCCATATCTTGTGCAAGTTTTGTTTTAAGAAAATTATATTATAATTTTATGTGTTATTATTAAATATTAATCTACCACATATTAGTAGACCAATGACCCACATACTAGTAAGAAATGTATGTTTTTTCTAATCTTCAAATCTTCAATTTATACAAGTTCTCAAATTGTCGGTCTTTATTCATAATCAACGTGGGACAATTTAACAAAATACATGAAAATATTTTAAACAAAAATATATTACTAAATAAATAGTTATTTTAAATAAATTTTTTTATGGATTTCATTGTGATATATTTTTTATTAGAGTTGATGTGACTTCTTGACTATTCATTAATTATGATAGTAATTTTCTTATAAAATGAAAATAAAAGCCTTACGTGGCATGCGTTAGGAGATGACCCGTGGGCGAAATTATTGATTGTTTTAGTTATATATAATAAATTACTAAATTGACAACATCAATTTAATATAAAGAGAATTAAAATTAGGAGTTCTTAAACAACTAACATCTACAAATGATTCTTAATTAACCGACTTACAAAAATGCAGTTGACTTTACACAAAGGTAAAATCGTAAATAGAATTTCTTGTCCTAAAAGCAATAGAAGAGCACATAAGATATGAACCGACTTATAAATAGAAGAGGGAATACTAAGCTCTTGACGAACAAGATTTACACTATAAAATTACGTGATCTGGGATGATTTTGAGTAACTTACACTTACAAAATCATATATAAGATAAGTAACGGATTGAAGAGTGCTTAAGAAGATGAGTTAATTACGGAAAACCACCCGTTAAGTTGGCCTATTTTCACAAAACCACCCGTTAAATCAATAATTGCCTAGGCACAACCAAAAATCATCCCATTAACAAAACACCACCCAACGCCAACGGCCGTCTGTTTTTCCGTCACTAAGCCCCACATCTCAATTACTATATTATTTTCTTAAGTAAACCAACACGATTTTGTTAAATGGTTTATTATGCTAAACTATACATGGTTTTGATTTAAATGAAAGACAAACCCAAACCCTTCTCTTCATCCATGTGTTGCCTCTATAGAATCAAAACTCAAGTTTACAGATGAACAAATAATTATACATCTACAATGAATTCACAACCCAAAACAAACTTGAATTCATTTCAATATACATCCTCTCACCAACCAATTTCATGAACAATCCCCAATATTTTCTTTTCTTTCCTCATCGAAATTAGAAAGAATCAGATGAATCCAAATAAAAGAGAAAAACCTACATGGGCCAAATAATGTGACGAAGAGCAACGCCTAACCAAATCCGCCATTTCCAACCTCACAGATCCGGACTTCACCACCCTTCTGCCCGCACACCATTCGTCGGAGCAACCGGAATAGTAAGTCACCCCGTCTACGCCGCACACTGGATCGGGTCGAACGCAGTGCGACCAGAATCCACCAATAGCACGGTGACTCAAAACCCTAAGTTGATCGGGTCGAACGTAGTGGAGGTTGAGAGTCGAGCCGGTAGATGTTTGTAAAAGCTAGGATTGTCGAATCCTAATTAATGATGTTTAAGTAAAATTAAACTTAATCATCGATAGTAATTGACTCATAACTAGCGAAAAATGCGTAAATGACGAGTATGAATTCCACCGTTATGTTCGTGGCGTAATTTGGACTTGTGGAGAAATTTTCATTTTTTCCTCCGGAGAATAGTTTTTACCCTCCGGTGTTATTTGGATCATTTGGGAGCTTCAATTAATAAAATTGCAGTTGAGCGAAATGATCAAGACATCGGATATGTCCTAGATATGAAATAACATGAAAAGGCAAAACGGTCAAAAGAGTCGTTACTTTATTTCTTAACTGCTAAGAAATGCGGCTTAGGAATACGCATTTTTCGAGAAAGTTGTGTAATAATTATCCAAACAATATTCTGGATTTATAACTCCAATTTCAAGAAATTTGAAGAAGGGGCTCAAACCGCCTTTGGAACGGTAAATGGATAATTATCGACTTCGTTAAAGGACAATTATCGTCTTCTCTATAAATAGCGAAAATTCATTTCATTACACATTTCTTCGTAAAAGCTCTAATCTCTCAACCTTCAAACTCATATCTACTCTTCATTTGCAATCTGATTTCAATTCCGTTTGAGGTTTCGGATTCCTCTCTTCATTCTCTTCATTTCGGTACCAACGTTTCGCATTTCCGTCAAAGTTAAAGCCAGGTCGTGCATATCCCTTACCTTTCCGGTTCCATCGCTACGTTTCTGGTGAATTTGGTGGTGTCCAAGCGTAGGCTTTGTCGTTGTGATTCCGAATCTTCTTTCAGTTCGTCAATCGGGTTAGTAACGAATAAGTTATGAATTTAATTAATTAATTAAAGGATTAATTAATTAAATTGAGATTTTCTTCGGTCAAGATCTGATAACAAGTGGTTTCAAAATTTTTTTCGGACAAAATGTTACACTACCAAAATTTAATTAATTAATTAAAGGATTAATTAATTAAATTGAGATTCGGAAAATGTTGTAAAGCTAATTAAATTCAAAAGAATGAATTTAATTGAATTTTTAAGTGAGAAATTTAATACGAGGAATCTGATATTTCTGACATATGTTGTGGAACACTTTGATCTAACTGTAACTTAGTTATCCGTGTGAGCGTATACATGTAAGTCTTCGGACTTACTTAGCTTCGATCTGCAGAAACCGTGCCTGAGAGATGTATATCTTGTTGTGTTAAATTGTGTATGTTGTTTGGCATTATGATATGTTATGTTTGAAGCATGCTTGATGTGTTTTATGACGAGTATGATGATATGATGTGTAAAGAATGCATGCTTAATGTTATTGTGAATATATCATGTCGTGGTTATGAGAAATGGTTAAATTGATATGTGTTAGCCTGTTGAGGCGTGGTAATGTATGACATGATAAGCCTGTTGAGGCGTGTGATATGATGATGATCTGTGAAGGTCAAGAGCATGTATAATGGGTAATTGACACTAAGCTTAACCATTAGCCAAGTCGATAGCAACAATAGTGATGTTGGGCCGGTACGTCGTCCAAGTCGCTAGCGTAAGTCAAGGCGCTGAGCTTAACCATTACCCAGGTCGCTAGCAATTGCAGTGATGCCGGAGCTTGGTCAAGCCCGGATCACTTGCGGTTGTATAAGAATGACACCGAGTTTGATCTTTTTCCAGGCTTGGGTCACACACGTAATTAAAATGGTAAATGTTTGCATTAACATGAACGGGAAAATGTTGTATGTGGTTAGTGGTTAAGATTACAACTTGCCACGAGTAATCCTGGCCCGAGGCTTGATCAGCCTGACTCCGAACTAAGAGCAAAATGTCTGAATTAACCTAATATGTGCAATGGTGATGCTCACACCAAAGCCAGAACAGGATAAGCAATGGTTCCGGATTTGGTCTAAGCTCTCTAATAGTAAATTTCATATTGCATTCGCGGGCATCATTCATAAAAGTATGATACCATATCATGAGCACGGTATATGGTATCTAAATACATGTTTTGTGTTGTGATTTGTTGATATGATCTCTCGTTGATAGACTGTGATCGATGGCTAACGGTTTTAAACCGCTTCTGTTTAGGTAATTTTGATCATAGGAACGCTGCAAGGACGTCAACTGTAGGAAGTGGATAGTCGGGGCAGTGTTAACCCAAGGGTTTGTTGAATTTCTTTTGAAACTAATCGCTTGCAAGCGAGTCTTTTGTTGTATGTGTGCAACAATGTTAATGTGTTGTTTTCAGGCTGATGTTTTAGGACATCTGTTCAGCTGTCATGTTTTGAAGAGTCATTTTCGGAAAATACTAACTACATGCATGGTAGTTTTATGTAAATATTTTCTATATGACAAGTTGGATGTTTTCTTTATTTTATCATGCTTCTTGTTGCATGGTCCTATTTGTAAAGTTGTTGTCAAGCTAATTGATGGGACCCACTGTGTGGTCCTTAGCCTAGTGAAGTCTTGAGTTATTAAAAACTCGGGTCGTTACAATGTTGGTGGGAAAATACGACAACAAAAGAGAGAAAAATGGCGAAGTATGAGGAGATGGATAGGGTGTTTTCAATAGACGAAATATCCGACCAATTATGGTATGAAATTCCGGTGGAAGAGGAACCGAAGATCAAACGCAACGATTTGGAATGGCGGACACAAATGTTTCTCCAAGAGGCCACGACTACCCTCGCTATCGGATACATATTCTCCTTCGAAACCGGTCTGTGAAAATGACAACGTCGAGATTAAGGAACACCGGCATAAGAGTAATCCAGATGTACATCATCTTGAGAGTAACTAGAGGTTGAATTGGACTAATGGTGTTGCTCCTCAACCTAATAATAATAATATCAGCTCAAGTTCAAGGACAACTTCGGCAGGATCAACGTCGTCGTTGAGTACGATATCGAGTGTTCCGTTTGATTCAGATAAGTACCAGACCTTGCTCGAGAGACGCCTCAATTTGGCTTGCACCGTAGTTGCATTGACTAGGTTTATCCTCTTTATCTAAACAAAACCCGGTCCGGTTCAACGTAATAAACCATTTAACAAAACCGTTTTTGTTTACTTAAGAAAATAATATAATAATTAATGAAGATGTAAGACCTAGTGACAGGAAAAAAAAAGGTCGTTGGCGTTGGATGGTGTTTTGTGAACGGAATGATTTTTTCGGTATGCCTAGGCAATTATGGATTTAAAGGGTGATTTTGTGAAAAATATGTCTATTTAACGGGTGGTTTTCCGTAATTAACTCTAAAAAGAAATAAGGTTGTCTTTAAGATTGAATTTTGTTATAGGAGGCGTGTTTTGTGGGTCATTTGACTATAAAAGATGGATTTCAAACCCAACAATTGAAGACTTTGTAACGCAATCGATAAATAACTAAATTAGACATAACATATGTATTATATATAATCTATGATGCACAGAAACCTCTAGACAACGCCGTTTTTCGTGTCTTCCTGTGTCGGAAACTTGGAAGCTTCCGGAAACTTCTCGGACACTGTCAAAATAGTAAGGACACGGTCAAGACACCTTTTCAACATCGGGAACGGGTTGTACACATCTAAACCATGATCATGAATGACTTATCAATGTGGGATCAAAGAAGGATACAAAAGAGATGAACAAGACATTCATGACCGTTACGTTTTGTTTTCTTTTTTGGAATTCAAGACGAATAAGACATTCATGACTACTATATCAATATCACATAACGCAATCAATATTCTAATTCATCAATACTTCTACAACTAATGACACATTCATGTATCATTGGTTATATCATATAAAAAATAATATATTATTCATATTTGTATCGTCGTGTCCCCGTTTCCTACGATTTTTAAGATTGCCGTTTTTTCGTTTCTCGTCATGTTCGTTTTCCGTATCACGTGCCCATTTCCGTGCAACATAGTTATAAGAAATTTTAATAAGCTAAAACCATAATACATTATCCAAATAAATATTATGAAATGAAAACTAAGAGAGATGAATTTAGAAATATGTTTCTAAATTAGTTTTTCTGGTTGTGTAGAGATTTACCAAGTACCCTCAAAATTGAAAGAATCGGGGTCCAAATGGCGAAAAAAACCGAGCATATTTTGATAGAAATCGATGGACTTCTCCAATGAACGACAACATTTTTAGCCCCTTCATTTAAATTGATCTCTACAAGAAAGCTATAACTAAAAGTTAGACTAAAAAAAAATCTCAAGGATAAATTCAGTTTCCTTTGGGAGAAAAAAGCACATCAATATATAATTATGTAAACAAGAAACATATATCGAAGATGAATGACATAGAACGACTCATATACAACTACGACGAAAGGTATGTTACCATCCCATGAACTCCAGTCCTTGTACGGAAAGTTCTGGATGTTTCCCTCTAAAATTTGCATAGCTAATTGACAATACTATATGACATGATATATCAAAATCAAATAAACTCGAATCATAAAGTATGATCAATTTATCCCATGAACTTCTCACATAAGATACGAACCTATTTATAAAGAGAAAAGTGAATATTAAGCTCATGAAAAACAAGATTTACACTATAAAATTACGTGATTTTTGGATGATTTTGAGTAACTTACACATACAAAATCATATATAAAATAAGTAAAGGATTGAAGACTGCTTAAAAAGAAGAGTTAATTACGGAAAACCACCCATTAAACAAGCCTATTTTCACAAAATCACTCGTTTAATTCATAAGTGCCTAGACACATCAAAAAAATCATTCCGTTAACAAAACACCAACCAAAGCCAACGGTCGTCTGTTTTTCCGTCACTAGGCCCTTTATCTTCATTATAATATTATTTTCTTAAGTAAACCAAAACGATTTTGTTAAATGGTTTATTACGTTAAACCAGACCGGGTTTTATTTTAAATGAAAAACAAACTCAAACATTTCTCTTCATCCCTGTGTTGCCTCTGTAAAATCAAAACTCAATCATGTTTATAGATGAACGGATAATTATACAACAACAATGATTCACAACCCAAAACAAACTTGAATTCGTTTAAATTTACACCCTCTTCACCAACCAATTTCATGAACAATCCCCAATTTTTCAATTTATTTTTGCATCGAAAATAGAAAGAATCAGATGAATCCACACAGAAGAGAAAAACCTAAAACAATGAACCAAATAATGTGACAAAGAGCAACGCCTAACCAAATTTGCCATTTCCGACCTCATAGAATCCGGACTTCACCACCCTTGTGCCGCACACCGTTCGTCGAAGCAACCGCACTAGTAAGCCACCCCGTCTTCGCCGAAAATTGGATCGGGTCGAATGCAATGCGACTAGAATCCGCTAACAACACGGTGGCTTAAAACCCTAAATTGATCGGGTCGAACGCAGTGGAGGTTGAGAGTCGAGCCAGTGGATGTTGGTTGGAAAATATGTTCGCTGGTTTTACCCCATTATAAATCCCTATCAAAAGAGATAGAAACTCGCAAGGTAGTAAAACGACGGTCTGCTTTAAATTTATGAATCAATCACAGTAGAGCAAGTATTCCAAGGTCGATCACAGGGACTATGATAGATGATAATGATAGTTGATCTAGAATAGTACAAATCTAGACTAAGAATAGAGATTGGACAAGAAAAGGAAAGACGGTCAAAAAGGCTTTGGAGAGGGTTGTGAAGTTCGCAATCAATTTGTCATTATTGATTGAAAACCAAATCAAAAGCAAATAAAACAAACAAACAATTCAATTGGAGAAAAGTAGTTCCAAGGATTAAGATCATTATTTATACACATGAACTCAGGATAATCTCACAAAGCATATATGATTGAAAAGCATAAGGGATGAATCTTTCTAAGCTGATGTTCCATTACAATTACGTTTCAAGAACATCTAATTCCGCATCCTAATTACATATTGCTTTGAAGGTTAAAAGGGAGAAATAGTAAACAAACCTTATTACTTAATTAAGGATCAAGTAATCCTTTACAGTTCCGTCTCAGGTATTACTTTCCTTATGAAAGGAATAATGACACATTCTATCCAATAAAGGTTAAACTTTTATTACCTAGAAATCAGTTCACTTATGTATCTAAGAAGGAATATCTCGGTTACGAATCAATTCCAATTTAGTTTGCTAGTTTAGAAGGTTTGTAAACGGACTAAATACAAACCATTACATAGAATTTCAAGCGATTCAAACAATTATAGGGAACAATCCCTCATTGTCCAAGGTATAAACGATCTCTAACTACCTTGGAACCACAAAGGTTTCTAGCCTCTCATATTCATGATCAAAACTGAAATAAAATCAATCAAGCAAATCATAAATCCAAAATAAGAAAAGTACCCAGCTTTATTGAAATCTGAAAACAAATTGTCTCGAACTTGCCAATCGTATCTAAACTCGAAATAAACGAAAAAGGCTGGATCTTCCTAACAAACTAATGATCTAAAAATGATCAAGATAAACACTAACTAGAGACTAACGCGAGACTCTAGAGTTATTTCGAAGTACTCGGAACCCTACTTTTATAACCTAAGGCATGTCGAAAGACACGGGCTGGGCCTAAAAGTCCGAAATAAAATAAAATCGACGCTTAGGGAAGAATTTCGGGCTGAATCTCGGCCGAGATTTCTCAGGGTCGGGACCGAGATTTCGTCTTCAATCTTTAGCGTTCCTAGGATCTCGGTCAAGTCACCCAAGGATCTCGGTCCGAGATGCCGACCGAGATAGAAAACAGTAGTTGAATCTCGGTCCGAGATGTGTGGATCTCGGCCGAGATGGCTTCTACTCTTCGGGCACTTGTCTTGGCTTGGATACTCGGCCAAGATGCCTGTCAAATGTTGCTCAAAACGTCCTTTTCGTTCCTAGCTCGACTTCTTTGCCTTTCCTTAGCTCGTGAGATTGCTCCTAGCATCCACTCCGAGGCTTGGTCCTCAAAAGCATTGTTTTAGCTTCAAAATACGCCAAAATACCTAGAATGACAACGAAAGCGTGTGTAGACATCCATACTTGCAAACTAGAATTAAACAAGCATAAAAGGCACAAACTAAGGCTAAAACATGCATGCAAAAACGAAAAAACTACCTTTATGATCATCTAAACTAGGTCGATAAATCATGTTATCAAAATACGACAACAAATGAGAGAGAAATTGTGATGAAGAAGGAGATGGATAGGGTGTTTTCAGTAGACGAAATCTCCGACCAATCATGGTCGGAAATTTCAGTGGAAGAGGAACCGGAGATCAAACACAGCGATTCGGAATGGGTGTTGCAGATATTCCTCCAAGAGGACGCGGCTACCCCGCTATCGGATACAAATTCTCCTTCGAAACCGGTTTGTGAAATGACGACGTTGAGACTAAGGAACACTGGCATGAGAGTAATCCTAATGGACATCATCCTAAGAGTAATCGGAGGTTGAATTGGACTAAGTGTTGCTCCTTAACCTAATAATAATAATATTAGGTCAAATTCAAGGACATCGTTGGCAAGCTCAACGACATCGTTGAGTACGATATCTAGCATTCCAGTTGATTCAAATAAGTGTCAGGCCTTGCTTGAGAGCCGCCTCAATTCGGCTTGTGCCGTAGTTGAATTGACTAGGGTTTGTCCTCTTTCTCTAACATGTCTCATTATGGGTTATGGTTGGTTCTAAATTTTTATTTGCTTAGTAAAGCTAGCTAATATGAAGAAATTGGTTTGTTAAGCTTCTTCTACTTGAGGTGCATCGGTCCAAGGTTTGATTAATCGGAGGGCCGACTGGGAAGATATTGATGGTTGAGGAGTTCTTGGATTTGAGAACTTCAATGGCGGGCCGAATGGGATGATATTGGTGTGAATCATATGAGATCGATGATGTATGGAAGATTATTCTAGGGTATGGGTTTGTTTTTCATTTAAAACAAAACCCGGTATGGTTCATCGTAATAAACCATTTAACATTGGAATAAAGGAGACCAACACAGACCTATTATTAGTTGGGAGACAATTTGTAAATCAAAAAAGAATGGTGGCCTTGGGATTAGAAAATCTGTAAATTCAAACAAAGCGCTACAAATGAAACTCCTGTGGAAAATTCTTGCAGAACCAAACAATATATGGGTTAAAATTATAAATGAGAAATACTTTAAAAAAAATAAGAACATTCTCCATTACCACTTGAAAGGCGGAGTTTCGTGGTAATGGATCAATCTTATGAAACTCAAATCCGAGTTCAAAAAAGGTATCACCTAGCAGATCGGAAACGGAAAAACCATCAACTTTTGGCACGATAGTTGGGTAACAACGATACCACTAAAAAAAATGGTCCAAAATACCAACCAAATTGATACAAGCACTTAAAGTTAGTCACTTCATAAATAACTCAAGAGAGTGGGATAATAACAAAATTGATAATGAGCTTCAAATTTTCATAAACCCGGATATTTTGAGAAAGATAAAGGAAATAATCATCCCGAATAACGAGATCCAAGATAGACTATATTGGAAATGCAGTAAAAACGGATGGTTTTCTACAAAATCGGCTTATGACATGATTGAAGAGGAATCAAATATCCAACCAAACCATTCTTGTGAATGGATTTGGAAACTGGATACCCAACCCAAAATTAAAAACTTTATTTGGAAAATTTCTGTTAATGGACTTCTGACAAAAGCAAAACTTGACGAAAGAAAAATTGTCGTAACGAGGCATTGTGAACTTTGCAACCATCATCTTGAGGACCTATTAAACCTGCTCTTGGAATGCCATCGCACTAAACAAATTATTGCCAAAATCGATAGAACAATATTAACCGAACTTAACAAAATTAACTTTCAAAATAAAAAAGCTCATGTCATCCTACAAGAAATTTAAAAAAAAAATAGGAACAATGAAATTTACGTGCCTTGCAACTACATGGTGGAGTATATGGTTCTTCAGGAACAAAATTATCTTTAGTAATGAACCTATGAGCCTTGATAATAAGGTTATTACTTTCATCAAAAACCAAATACATAATTGGAAAACTAACATAACGGATGAGGACGATTACAACATAAAACAACAATCAAAAACTTATATCTCAAACAAACGGAAAAAACACAATATTAAATGGGAAAAACCAAAACCCGGCTTCTTTAAACTTAACTTTGATGGATCAAAACTCGATTCGGGAATCACTTCTATTGGATATGTTATTCGTAACCACAATGGCGATATCGTTAGCCTCGACGCTAAAAAAAATAATTTCAATTCGGTCATAAAAGCTGAAGCATTTGCCCTCAAAATTGGGTTACAAGAGGCAATCAGACTACATATTAAAAAGATCGAAATCGAAGGTGATAACCTGTGTGTAATCATAGCACTCCAAGGTTTGTGGAGTTGTTCGTGGGAGGTCGCGATGATTATATCCGACTCCAGACTGGATCTTCGTTTCATTGACGAGATCCGTATTAGGCATATTTTCAGAGAGATAAACTGTGTTGCTGACCGATTGACCCATCTGGGAATCTCGACCCCCAACACCAATTTTTCTGAAGATCCCAAACTTTGTGTTCTCATCCGCAAGGATGCTTTAGGCTGGACTACCTCTAGGATGTAGGTCAATCTAACCGCTTTCCATTATCAAAAAAAATTATAAAAAAAAACCATTTAACAAAACCGTTTTGGTTTACTTAAGAAAATAATATAATAATGAAGATGTGAGGCCCAATGACGAAAAAATAGACAGTTGTTGGCGTTGGGTGGTGTTTTGTTAACGGAACGATTTCTTGTATGTAGCTAGACAATTATTGACTTAATGGGTGGTTTTGTGAAAATAGTCCTATTTAACGGGTGATTTTCCGTAATTAACTCTAAAAAGAAATGAGGTTGTCTTTAAGATTAAATTTGGTTATAGGTGGCATGTTTTGTGGGTCATTCGCCTATAGAAGATGGATTCCAAACCCAAAAATTGAAGACTATGTAAAACATTCGATAAATAACTAAATTCGACATAACATACGTAATATATATAAGGAATTTTAATAAGCTAAAATCATAATACATTATCCAAATAAATATTATAAACTGAAAACTAAGAGAGATGAATTTAGAAAAATGTTTCTAAATTAGGTTTTCTGGTTGTGTAGAGATTTACGAAACACCCTCAAAATTGAAAGAATCGGGTGTTTTGAATGGCGAAAAAACCGAGCATATTTTGATAGAAAATATAATGGACTTCTCCAATGAACGACAACATTTTTAGCCCCTTCATTTAAATTGATCTCTACAAGAAAGTTACAACAAAAAGTTGGACTAAAGAAAGCTCGAGGATAAATTGAGTTTCTTAGGGAGAAAAAAGCACATCAATATATAATTATGTAAACAAGAAACATATATCGAAGATGAATGACATAGAACGACTCATATACAACTACGACGAATGGTATATTAGCATCCCATGAACTTCAGCCCTTTAACGGCATGTTTTGGATGTGTCTCTCTAAACTTTGCATGGCTAGGTGAAAATACTATATGGCAATACTATTGTAACACCCCGGATCCGTAGGACTCGAAGTGCTACTGGGCTAGGATCTCACAATGGATCCTAACCCTAGCCTGACAACAAGTTCACTGAATCTTACAACAAGGCACAAATAGATTAAAACAAAACATAAAACTGATATATATACATATCAAAAAGGTAATACAGAGTACTACTGAGCACAAAGTCAAAACATAAATCCGTACAACATAAATAACCCATATCCCACGATATCGCCCAGTGTACGGAGCCCTCAGCAGATCACCCCTCTAGATCACTCTGCAGCTCTCTTAACCTGCAAAGGATCTACAACACGGTATAAAACCGTTAGCTAACCATACACATATATAAGAAGATGCTAGAGCACAAACACACATCAGAAATTATAACAGATCAACATGTTTTCACACATTTACCCGGTTTATTATCTTTAATAAGTCCAAACACTCAATCGTATAAATAGATGTATATGAATATACGTGACACGAGGAATGTAAATAACCCTCGCCTCTGCGTGCAATATCTAGCTAGAGTGGTATCAGTGCACTTTCCCGTATACCAGGTCTAACTAGCTTACAGAGAACTTCCCAAACTCCACTACGGGATGAAAGGTAAGTTGTCACAAACACTACAATGGGCGGTCAGTATAACATAGGTCGGTAATGAACCATATCGCATGCTACAAAGCATATAACAAACACCACTCAAGCATACATCCAATATAAGGGTAGTAGCTAAGTAAGTCCTATGGACTTACCTCAACCTCTGAAGTAAACTCAACCACGATCAACTCTCAGATACGTCCACTCCAATCCGGAGGACAGAACTGCCTAATATCAAGGAATATAACATATATCAGACTCACATCCATCAAAAGATCACACCTAGACCCAAGGGATCCATAAGGATCGTATCCTAACTCATAAACCTCAAAGCCATAACCGGCATACAAATATATCACATCCTCAACATTCTATCCTCATACACGTACCTAGCATGTTACTAACCCGCTCATACTAGGAAAGGAAAGGATCTACCTAACTTTAGGTAGACCCGGGACAAGACGCACCTGCGTGACACAAGAGACGCAGGGGCGGAACAAGCAACTCGCAGGCGCGGCAGAACTCAGCCGCGGGCGCGGTGACAAAGGCCGCAGGCAACGCAGGCACGGCGCAGGCACAACACGGGCGCTATGGCACAGATTTCGCAGGGGCGGCGGCTTTCAGGCGTGGGGGCGGCGACGGTGCAGAACGTGATCCCGCGATCCCTCTTCAGCTCTTCACGTGATCAAATCATGTCTTCTCTCATCCAAAGCCACACACATACATATACATACACATTCCAACATCAATCTATGATCAATACATCTAATCCTAAGCTAAGGAAGGAAGCACAAGAAAGAAGGAAAGGAAGGAGAAGCAAGAAGCTCACCTCTACTGCTGTGAGCACCCAAGGGTAGAACAAACACACTCTCAGCTGGCATCACAAGCTCAGCAAACATGCACACAACATCTAGCAACACAAAGCCACACTAAAAACTCTATCAAACTCCAAGAACTCTCAAGCAAGATCAAGAAGGGTAAGGAAGGGAAGAAGAACGTAAGGAAGCTGATGAAAGGAGTGAAGAAGAAACCCTTGCTTAGCAAGGAAAGAAAGAAGTAAGGAAGAAAGAGTTAAGCACGGTCAATGAGTCAACGAAGTTGGCTGCAGCCGCAGGAAATCGCGGGGGCGGTTCACTGGGTTGCGGGAGCGGGAACCCGCTGGGGCGGCTACATCAATCTCGGTCAAAGCCGAATCTCGGCTAAGGCAAACTTGGTTCAAACGACTAAGGCTCTTACATCTCACCCCCCTAAAAACAAGTTTCGTCCCGAAACTTGTAAAATCCTCAAACCACTCGGACTCACAAGCCGAGGTACAACACTCTCTATAACCTCAAACATAAGCATGGAGGAAATCATCAACTCCAGCAACAAAACACTATCCAAGGCATAGAGGAAAACCATCTCTAGCCAAACCATAACACAGCACAAGGCATAGAGGAATTACATCTCTAGCCGTATCATACTCATAACAGAAAGACATGGAGGAAAAACATCTCCAACTGAATCCTAAACGTATCACAATAGCATGGAGGAAAGAGCCATCTCCAACTATAAACAATAATCATACTAGCACAACAAGATCTAATAAGATCATATATCATATCAAAGCTAGTATGAAAATAAACACATCATAGCACATAAGCATATAAGCATATAATACTCACCAAGATAGTACTAAGATCTACTCGGTGATCCTACTGGTGCATCTAACTCAGCATAGAACTCTGGATAGTTCTTCTGGATACTATCCTCAGTCTCCCATGTAGCCTCATCAGGTCCTCGTCTCGACCACTGTATCCTAAACATAGGAATGTCCTTCGAACACAGGCGACTCATACCTCGTTCTAGGACTGCAATAGGGTGCTCAACAAAGGTGTGGTCCGGATAAACCACTAAATCATCATAACTCACGATGTGTTTCGGATCTGGTATGTACTCCCTCAGCTGAGACACATGAAATACAAGGTGAACACCCTCTAATCTCGGAGGCAAGGCTAATCTGTAAGCTGCGCTCCCAACCCGATCCAGAATCTCGAACAGTCCGACATATCGGGGGCTCAACTTCCACTTAATGCCAAATCGCCTAACACCTCGTGTCGGGGACACTCTCAGCCACACATGGGCTCCCACCCTGAACTCTAGAGGTCTACGCCTCCTATCAGCATATGACTTCTGACGGCTCTGCGCGGTTAGCATCAGCTCTCTAATCAGTGCTACTCGAGCCACATCATCCTGAATCTGATCAGGTACCAAACCACTAACACTGCTCTGCTCATCCCAGCATAACGGAGTACGGCATCTCTGTCCATACAGTGCCTCATATGGGGCCATCCCAATCGATGCATGTCAGCTGTTGTTACATGAGAACTCAACAAGTGGGAGATGATCCGTCCACACTTGCCCCCAATCCAACACACAAGCTCGCAGCATATCCTCCAGCGTCTGAATGGTCCTCTCTGACTGACCATCTGTATGAGGATGGAACGCAGTCGTGAAGTGCAAACTCTTCCCCAGGGCAGTCTAAATCTGCTGCCAAAACCTCGAGGTAAATCGTCCATCTCTGTCTGAGACGATCGTCCTCGTTACACCATGGAGTTTTACTATCTGCCTAGTGTATTCCTCAGCTAATCTGCTCACCGGCCACGTCTCCCTAATAGGAATGAAACGTGCCGTCTTCGTCAATCTGTCCACAATAAACCAGATAGCATCAAAACTCCGGCTCAGCCTCAGCCCGGTCACAAAATCCATGGTGACGTCCTCCCACTTCCTCTGTGGAACAGAAAGTGGATGGAGCTCACCTCCAGGTCTACAATGCTCTATCTTGACCTGCTCGCAGGTCGCACACTGTGCCACAAATCTGGCCACATCGGGCTTCAACCCTCCCCACCAATATAGATGTCTCAAATCATAATACATCTTACTCGTACCTGGATGTACAAAGTAAGGTGTACAGTGAGCCTCCTGTAAAATCCTCTGTCTCAGCTTTGTATCAGCAGGTACACAGACTTGACCGCAGCGTCTCAAAACTCCATCTGCTCCTAGCAGGAACTGTGGTGCCTCATCCCGAGACATCCTATCTCGTATCCTCAGTAGTGTCGGGCAGGTCTCCTACTTATGTTGGATCTCACCCAACAGATTAGGAAGAACCTCTAATATACGCAGCTGGGCATCCTCATCAGGAAACTGGATGTCCAACTCTAACCAGATCAAGTCTCTCTACAACTGATGCTGAACTGTCAGCCTCGCAATCGCCTGCTCTCGAGGCGTCTTCCTGCTCAGGGCGTCGGCGACAACGTTCGCCTTCCCCAGATGATACAGAATCTCTATATCAAAGTCCTTGATCAGCTCGCGCCACCTACGCTGGCGGTTATTCAATTCTCGCTGCGTGAAAATGTACTTCACACTCTTATGGTCTGTGAAGATCTGACATGTAGCACCATACAGGTAATGTCTCCAGATCTTCAGTGCATGAACTACGCTGCCAACTCCAGATCATGAGTCGGGTAGTTCTCCTCATACGTCTTCAGCTGTCGAGACGCATATGCAATCACCCTGCCTCTCTACATCAACACACATCCCAAGCCTAGCTTGGATGCATCACTGTAAACCACAAAATCCTCTGTACCCACTGGTTGTGCCAAAATAGGAGCAGAAGTCAGACGTCTCTTCAGCTCCTCACAACTCCACATACACTGATCAGACCATACGAATCTGGTAGTCTTCCTCAGTAGACTCGTCAGTGGACGGGCAATCACAGAAAAATCCCTCCACAAAGCGTCTGTAATAACCAGCTAGGCCAAGGAAACTACGTACTTCCTTGACGTTCGTCGGTGTCGTCCAAGCTACTACTGCCTCAATCTTGGCCGGATCCACTTTGATCCCTTCAGCTGATACAACATGACCCAGGAATGCTACCTCTGGCATCCAGAACTCACACTTAGAGAACTTAGCATGAAGTTCTCTATTCCGCAAAACCTGCAATACAATCCTCAGATGTCCTGCATGCTCCTCTCTACTACGAGAATATACCAGAATATCATCAATGAAAACCACCACAAACTGATCTAGGAAGTCGATGAAGATACTGTTCATCAACTGAATAAAGACGGTTGGGGCATTTGTAAGCCCAAATGGCATCACTACAAACTCGTAGTGGTCATATCTGGTCCGGAATGTTGTCTTGTGCACATCCTGCTCTCTCACCCTCAGTTGGTGATATCTTGAACGCAAGTCAATCCTAGAGAATACAGTCGCTCCCTGAAGCTGATCCAACAAATCATCAATACGAGGCAGTGGATACTTGTTCTTGATAGTCACCTTGTTCAGCTCTCTGTAATCTATACACAACCTCAACGATCCGTCCTTCTTCCGTACGAAGAGGACAGGTGCTCCCCATGGGGACACGCTAGGGCGAATGAAGCCCTTCTCAGCCAGCTCCTCAAGTTGCTTCTGCAGCTCCAGCATCTCGACAGGCGCCATCTTGTATGGGGCCTTCGAGATAGGTCTCGTACCAGGCTCTAACTCAATACTGAAATCCACACTCCTCTGAGGCGGCAAACTGGACGGCTCAGCAAATACATCTGCAAAATCACATACAACTGGGATATCCTCTAATGTTGGACTCTCCCCCTCCTTCATGGCATAACACCATAAGGCATCACAACCTTGTGCAATCAGTCTCGCAACCCGTATCGCACTGATAACCATGCCAGATTTTCCAAGGTCCAACCTCGGAAAACCTCTATCTGACCTAACTCGGTAGAGAGGGTAACAATCCTCCTACCTACATTTAAGACTGCAGAATGTCTATTCATCCAATCCATACCTAGAATGACTTCTTCATGCACTAATGGCATGACAAAGAAGTCCATAAGCAAAACACGGGTCCCTATAGTAATGGGACAGTCACGAATCTCACGGGTACCTCTGACCCTACCACCATCGGGTAACCCTATAATAAAGGGCATCCCCTCAACTATATCTAGACTCAGACGCTCTACACAAGCATCAAAAATAAAAGAATGCGTAGCACCAATATCAAATAAGACTCTAACAGGTAAACCATGAATCAGAATGGTACCTGTAGCAGTCGGTGCAGCTGGCTCCTCTGCACTCCTCAGCTCAAAGACTCGACCCTGTGGGCCTCTGGTATCAGTGGTGCTCCCAACACGACCTCTGCCTCTACTCGGCCCAGGAGTAGATCCCTGAGTCGTAGGGCGATCTGAGACTCTCTGTTGTCCCTTTGTCTGCTGCTGAGGTGGCCTCTGCCCACCTCCCGCTACACTGGCAGGGGAAGAACCCTGCTGAGATGAAGCTCCGCCCTAGCGGCAGTAAACAGCTATGTGACCCTGCCTACCACAGGTGTAGCAAGTCACTAGTGGCCTCGTGCACTCGGGCCTCATATGTCCTGGATCACCACAGTTAAAACACTGACGTCCCTTAGCTGCAACCGGTGTATATGAGGGTTGACTCTGGCGTCTCTAACCATGCCAACCACTAGCAACACCACCAGTACCACTGGTCTGCCCTGTACGCTGCCTCTTCTCAGACCCTCCGGTCTGAGAAGCTCTCCTTTGTCCAGCTCGCTCCCTCTCATAGTCAAAAGCTCTGTCCTGATAATCCATCAGAGACTCACAGTGGAAACCCGCCATATAGGTCCGGGTAGTATCCCTCAGTCGTCGGGAAAAGAGATAGACGTGCTGATCTGCAAAAGGTGCAGCTGGTCCCAGTAATGTCAGCTCCTCCTGAAACCTCTAATGGCCTTAGAGACTGGTACATCCTCAAACCCAGCCTCAACAAAATCTCGCGGTTTCTCCCTCCTCAGTGAGGCAGGGCAAAAACGCTCTCTGATCATGGTCCTCATCTGATCATAACTGGTAACCTGACCCCGTACTGATCTCCACCAGTGTTGTGCCAAGTCCCGGAATAAAGTCTGAACACAACTCGATCTGTCTGTCCACTGGACATCTAATGGACTCCAGAGTTGAGTCCACATGTCCGATCCAGAGCTCAACCTCTAACCCCACCTTCCCAGTGAAAGGGGGTACACCCATCTGATGGAAAACCTTCAACCAAGTGTCTGGTCTAGGCCCTTTATGCTCCTCCCGAACCTGAGGAATCTCAGCAGCCTGCTCCTGTACAGCTGGCACCTGTGTAACCCCGTGAGATCTCTCAGATGGTCCCTCATGTGCCTGTAAATCTGGGGCACGTCTACCGGCTCTGGAAGCCTCCTCTACTCGTCTGATATAAGCTCGGAACTCTGATCCCCCCATGGAGACACGATCAGACTCACCAGACTGGGCTCTCTGTGACCCCTGTCTCTCAGCTGCACCGTTCCCAGTCTTAGGAAGGGCACTCTCAGCAACCTCCTCATGTATCTCTCCCGCTGCCTGTGAACCACCGGCAGGAGTCCTACCCCGTCCTCTACCTAGAGGGGGTCTACCTCTACCTCGTCTAGCTGTAGGTAAGGCTCTAGTCTGAACCATCTGCAGAAGACGTAAACCTAACTTAGAAGGCTATATATATGTCATATGTATAGATATATATCAAATCAATCACAACAGAATATCTATATATATCTATATTGTCGAGATCTTCAGAGGGGCGATGGCTCACGTACACGATATCCCAAAACATTTGTACTCATTTCAAAATCAAAACCTTTTGAAACGTCAGACCCCTTTCAGGTTTTGTTTATTTATCTATTCGACCTTTATCGCATATTACAAGTGTCATTGTTGTCAACCTGGGCTCTGATACCAACTTTGTAACACCCCGGATCCGTAGGACTCGAAGTGCTACTGGGCTAGGATCTCACAATGGGTTCTGACCC
The DNA here is from genome assembly GCA_002319775.1 of Fagopyrum tataricum. Taxonomy (NCBI): domain Eukaryota; kingdom Viridiplantae; phylum Streptophyta; class Magnoliopsida; order Caryophyllales; family Polygonaceae; genus Fagopyrum; species Fagopyrum tataricum. The sequence continues at coordinate 65,289,533 of CM008279.1, forward strand.
TAGCCTGACAACAAGTTCACTGAATCTTACAACAAGGCACAAATAGATTAAAACAAAACATAAAACTGATATATATACATATCAAAAAGGTAATACATAGTGCTGCTGAGTACAAAGTCAAAACATAAATCCGTACAACATAAATAACCCATATCCCACGATATCGCCCAGTGTACGGAGCCCTCAGCAGATCACCTCTCTGGATCACTCTGCAGCTCTCTTAACCTGCAAAGGATCTACAACACGGTATAAAACCGTTAGCTAACCATACACATATATAAGAAGATGTTAGAGCACAAACACACATCATAAATTATAACATATCAACATGCTTTCACACATTTACCCGGTTTATTATCTTTAATAAGTTCAAACACTCAATCGTATAAATAGATGTATATGAATATACGTGACACGAGGAATGTATATAACCCTCGCCTCTGCGTGCAATAGCTAGCTGGAGTGGTATCAGCGCACTTTCCCGTATACCATATGGAGTGGTAGGTGCCCTTCCCGTATACCAAGTCTAACTAGCTTACAGAGAACTTCCCAAACTCCACTACGGGATGAAAGGTAAGTTGTCACAGCCACTACAATGGGTGGTCAATATAACATAGGTCGGTAATGAACCATATCGCATGCTACAAAGCATATAACAAACACCACTCAAGCATACATCCAATATAAGGATAGTAGCTAAGTAAGTCCTATGGACATACCTCAACCTCTGAAGTAAACTCAACCACGATCAACTCTCAGATACGTCCACTCCAATCCGGAGGACAACACTGCCTAATATCAAGGCATATAACATATATCAGACTCACATCCATCAAAGGGTCACACCTAGACCCAAGGGATCCATAAGGATCGTATCCTAACTCATAAACCTCAAAGCCATAACCGGCATACAAATATATCACATCCTCAACATTCTATCCTCATACACGTACCTAGCATGCTACTAACCCGCTCATACTAGGAAAGGAAAGGATCTACCTAACTTTAGGTAGACCCGGGACAAGACACACATGCGTGACACAAGAGACGCAAGGGCGGAACAACCAACCCGTAGGCGCGGCATAACTCAGCCGCGGGCGCGGTGACAAAGGCCGCAGGCACGGAGCAGGCACGACACGGGCGCTATGGCACAGATTCCGCAGGGGCGGCGGCTTCCAGGTGCGGGGGCGGCGACGGTGCATAACGTGATCCCGCGATCCTCTTCAGCTCTTCACGTGATCAAATCACGTCTTCTCTCATCCAAAGCCACACACATACATATACATACACATTCCAACATCAATCTATGATCAATACATCTAATCCTAAGCTAAGGAAGAAAGAACAAGAAAGAAGGAAAGGAAGGAGAAGCAAGAAAGCTCACCTCGACTGTTGTGAGCACCCAAGGGCAGAACAAACACACTCTCAACTGGCATCACAAGCTCAGCAAACATGCACACAACATCCAGCAACACAAAGCCACACTAAAAACTCTATCAAACTCCAAGAACTCTCAAGCAAGATCAAGAAGGGTAAGGAAAGGGAAGAAGAACGTAAGGAAGCTAATGAAAGGAGTGAAGAAGAAACCCTTGCTCAGCAAGGAAAGAAAGAAGTAAGGAAGAAAGAGTAAAGCACGGTCAAAGAGTCAACAAAGCCGGTTGCAGCCGCAGGAAACCGCGGGGGCGATTCACTAGGCCGCGGGAGCGGGAACCCGCTGGAGCGACATATAAACCCGCGGGTGGCTGTGGGGGTGTGCTGTCCCTATTGGGCTGTTCAATCTCGGTCAAAGCCGAATCTCGGCTAAGGCAAACTCGGTCCAAACGACTAAGGCTCTTACAACTATATGACATGATATATCAAAAAATCCGGAAAAGTGTTAAAACTGAGGGACACCAACTGAACTTTTAAAAAGTCATGGGCAAAATCCAGAATACCCCATACCACAGGGGCACCAACCGGAATTTCCCCTTTTTTTTTAATTATATGTCCAATTGTTCAACTATATTTGATATACATATATGGTTGAGTTCAAGTGAAAATGGGTCTTAAGGTCAAAAGTATGAATGATCCACAACCATTGGATTAAGTAACAATTGTTCAAATATAACATGTATTTGTTCAGTTATATTCAAAATTGTTCAAATATGTCAGTTGCTCAACTATATTAGAAATTGATTAACTATATGTCCAATTGTTCGACTATATTTGAAATTGTTCAACTATATTTTGAAATTGTTCAAAACACAAATCAATTTTTGGACATTTTGAGGTTGGGACAATTTTGTATATATTGAACAATTGACTATATAACTAAGCAACTGTATAGTTAAATAATTTTAGTTTAGTTGGACAATTGATCATATAAATTAACACTTTGTAATTAGTTAAACAACTGGTCATAAAGTTGAACAAATTCGAACTTATTTGAGCAATTTTGAATTCATTTAAACAATTAACACTTTGTGTATTCTCCCTTCTTTATATATATATATATATATATTGACCGTCTATATATTGACCGTAAGATTAATATGTATGAACGTCTATATACTAATCGTAGAATTAATATGTATGAACGTTCAAGATTAAGAATTGTATATGGTATTTGTGAATTAGTTTTGATGAAGATATTGAATTGCTTATAATAGATTATAATAATTTACAAATTATGTTAACAAATCAAAACTATATCATTCTCACAACAATCGTTNCAAACTCTTCCCCAGGGCAGTCTAAATCTGCTGCAAAACCTCGAGGTAAATCGTCCATCTCTGTCTGAGACGATCGTCCTCGTTACACCATGGAGTTTTACTATCTGCCTAGTGTATTCCTCAGCTAATCTGCTCACCGGCCACGTCTCCTAATAGGAATGAAACGTGCCGTCTTCGTCAATCTGTCCACAATAAACCAGATAGCATCAAAACTCCGGCTCAGCCTCAGCCCGGTCACAAAATCCATGGTGACGTCCTCCCACTTCCTCTGTGGAACAGAAAGTGGATGGAGCTCACCTCCAGGTCTACAATGCTCTATCTTGACCTGCTCGCAGGTCGCACACTGTGCCACAAATCTGGCCACATCGGGCTTCAACCCTCCCCACCAATATAGATGTCTCAAATCATAATACATCTTACTCGTACCTGGATGTACAAAGTAAGGTGTACAGTGAGCCTCCTGTAAAATCCTCTGTCTCAGCTTTGTATCAGCAGGTACACAGACTTGACCGCAGCGTCTCAAAACTCCATCTGCTCCTAGCAGGAACTGTGGTGCCTCATCCCGAGACATCCTATCTCGTATCCTCAGTAGTGTCGGGCAGGTCTCTACTTATGTTGGATCTCACCCAACAGATTAGGAAGAACCTCTAATATACGCAGCTGGGCATCCTCATCAGGAAACTGGATGTCCAACTCTAACCAGATCAAGTCTCTCTACAACTGATGCTGAACTGTCAGCCTCGCAATCGCCTGCTCTCGAGGCGTCTTCCTGCTCAGGGCGTCGGCGACAACGTTCGCCTTCCCCAGATGATACAGAATCTCTATATCAAAAGTCCTTGATCAGCTCGCGCCACCTACGCTGGCGGTTATTCAATTCTCGCTGCGTGAAAATGTACTTCACACTCTTATGGTCTGTGAAGATCTGACATGTAGCACCATACAGGTAATGTCTCCAGATCTTCAGTGCATGAACTACGCTGCCAACTCCAGATCATGAGTCGGGTAGTTCTCCTCATACGTCTTCAGCTGTCGAGACGCATATGCAAATCACCCTGCCTCTCTACATCAACACACATCCCAAGCCTAGCTTGGATGCATCACTGTAAACCACAAAATCCTCTGTACCCACTGGTTGTGCCAAAATAGGAGCAGAAGTCAGACGTCTCTTCAGCTCCTCACAACTCCACATACACTGATCAGACCATACGAATCTGGTAGTCTTCCTCAGTAGACTCGTCAGTGGACGGGCAATCACAGAAAAATCCCTCCACAAAGCGTCTGTAATAACCAGCTAGGCCAAGGAAACTACGTACTTCCTGACGTTCGTCCGGTGTCGTCCAAGCTACTACTGCCTCAATCTTGGCCGGATCCACTTTGATCCCTTCAGCTGATACAACATGACCCAGGAATGCTACCTCTGGCATCCAGAACTCACACTTAGAGAACTTAGCATGAAGTTCTCTATTCCGCAAAACCTGCAATACAATCCTCAGATGTCCTGCATGCTCCTCTCTACTTACGAGAATATACCAGGAATATCATCAATGAAAACCACCACAAACTGATCTAGGAAGTCCGATGAAGATACTGTTCATCAACTCCATAAAGACGGTTGGGGCATTTGTAAGCCCAAATGGCATCACTACAAACTCGTAGTGGTCATATCTGGTCCGGAATGTTGTCTTGTGCACATCCTGCTCTCTCACCCTCAGTTGGTGATATCTTGAACGCAAGTCAATCCTAGAGAATACAGTCGCTCCCTGAAGCTGATCCAACCAAATCATCCAATACGAGGCAGTGGATACTTGTTCTGATAGTCACCTTGTTCAGCTCTCTGTAATCTATACACAACCTCAACGATCCGTCCTTCTTCCGTACGAAGAGGACAGGTGCTCCCCATGGGGACACGCTAGGGCGAATGAAGCCCTTCTCAGCCAGCTCCTCAAGTTGCTTCTGCAGCTCCAGCATCTCGACAGGCGCCATCTTGTATGGGGCCTTCGAGATAGGTCTCGTACCAGGCTCTAACTCAATACTGAAATCCACACTCCTCTGAGGCGGCAAACTGGACGGCTCAGCAAATACATCTGCAAAATCACATACAACTGGGATATCCTCTAATGTTGGACTCTCCCCCTCCTTCATGGCATAACACCATAAGGCATCACAACCTTGTGCAATCAGTCTCGCAACCCGTATCGCACTGATAACCATGCCAGATTTTCCAAGGTCCAACCTCGGAAAACCTCTATCTGACCTAACTCGGTAGAGAGGGTAACAATCCTCCTACCTACATTTAAGACTGCAGAATGTCTATTCATCCAATCCATACCTAGAATGACTTCTTCATGCACTAATGGCATGACAAAGAAGTCCATAAGCAAAACACGGGTCCCTATAGTAATGGGACAGTCACGAATCTCACGGGTACCTCTGACCCTACCACCATCGGGTAACCCTATAATAAAGGGCATCCCCTCAACTATATCTAGACTCAGACGCTCTACACAAGCATCAAAAATAAAAGAATGCGTAGCACCAATATCAAATAAGACTCTAACAGGTAAACCATGAATCAGAATGGTACCTGTAGCAGTCGGTGCAGCTGGCTCCTCTGCACTCCTCAGCTCAAAGACTCGACCCTGTGGGCCTCTGGTATCAGTGGTGCTCCCAACACGACCTCTGCCTCTACTCGGCCCAGGAGTAGATCCCTGAGTCGTAGGGCGATCTGAGACTCTCTGTTGTCCCTTTGTCTGCTGCTGAGGTGGCCTCTGCCCACCTCCCGCTACACTGGCAGGGGAAGAACCCTGCTGAGATGAAGCTCCGCCCTAGCGGCAGTAAACAGCTATGTGACCCTGCCTACCACAGGTGTAGCAAGTCACTAGTGGCCTCGTGCACTCGGGCCTCATATGTCCTGGATCACCACAGTTAAAACACTGACGTCCCTTAGCTGCAACCGGTGTATATGAGGGTTGACTCTGGCGTCTCTAACCATGCCAACCACTAGCAACACCACCAGTACCACTGGTCTGCCCTGTACGCTGCCTCTTCTCAGACCCTCCGGTCTGAGAAGCTCTCCTTTGTCCAGCTCGCTCCCTCTCATAGTCAAAAGCTCTGTCCTGATAATCCATCAGAGACTCACAGTGGAAACCCGCCATATAGGTCCGGGTAGTATCCCTCAGTCGTCGGGAAAAGAGATAGACGTGCTGATCTGCAAAAGGTGCAGCTGGTCCCAGTAATGTCAGCTCCTCCTGAAACCTCTAATGGCCTTAGAGACTGGTACATCCTCAAACCCAGCCTCAACAAAATCTCGCGGTTTCTCCCTCCTCAGTGAGGCAGGGCAAAAACGCTCTCTGATCATGGTCCTCATCTGATCATAACTGGTAACCTGACCCCGTACTGATCTCCACCAGTGTTGTGCCAAGTCCCGGAATAAAGTCTGAACACAACTCGATCTGTCTGTCCACTGGACATCTAATGGACTCCAGAGTTGAGTCCACATGTCCGATCCAGAGCTCAACCTCTAACCCCACCTTCCCAGTGAAAGGGGGTACACCCATCTGATGGAAAACCTTCAACCAAGTGTCTGGTCTAGGCCCTTTATGCTCCTCCCGAACCTGAGGAATCTCAGCAGCCTGCTCCTGTACAGCTGGCACCTGTGTAACCCCGTGAGATCTCTCAGATGGTCCCTCATGTGCCTGTAAATCTGGGGCACGTCTACCGGCTCTGGAAGCCTCCTCTACTCGTCTGATATAAGCTCGGAACTCTGATCCCCCCATGGAGACACGATCAGACTCACCAGACTGGGCTCTCTGTGACCCCTGTCTCTCAGCTGCACCGTTCCCAGTCTTAGGAAGGGCACTCTCAGCAACCTCCTCATGTATCTCTCCCGCTGCCTGTGAACCACCGGCAGGAGTCCTACCCCGTCCTCTACCTAGAGGGGGTCTACCTCTACCTCGTCTAGCTGTAGGTAAGGCTCTAGTCTGAACCATCTGCAGAAGACGTAAACCTAACTTAGAAGGCTATATATATGTCATATGTATAGATATATATCAAATCAATCACAACAGAATATCTATATATATCTATATTGTCGAGATCTTCAGAGGGGCGATGGCTCACGTACACGATATCCCAAAACATTTGTACTCATTTCAAAATCAAAACCTTTTGAAACGTCAGACCCCTTTCAGGTTTTGTTTATTTATCTATTCGACCTTTATCGCATATTACAAGTGTCATTGTTGTCAACCTGGGCTCTGATACCAACTTTGTAACACCCCGGATCCGTAGGACTCGAAGTGCTACTGGGCTAGGATCTCACAATGGGTTCTGACCCTAGCCTGACAACAAGTTCACTGAATCTTACAACAAGGCACAAATAGATTAAAACAAAACATAAAACTGATATATATACATATCAAAAAGGTAATACATAGTGCTGCTGAGTACAAAGTCAAAACATAAATCCGTACAACATAAATAACCCATATCCCACGATATCGCCCAGTGTACGGAGCCCTCAGCAGATCACCTCTCTGGATCACTCTGCAGCTCTCTTAACCTGCAAAGGATCTACAACACGGTATAAAACCGTTAGCTAACCATACACATATATAAGAAGATGTTAGAGCACAAACACACATCATAAATTATAACATATCAACATGCTTTCACACATTTACCCGGTTTATTATCTTTAATAAGTTCAAACACTCAATCGTATAAATAGATGTATATGAATATACGTGACACGAGGAATGTATATAACCCTCGCCTCTGCGTGCAATAGCTAGCTGGAGTGGTATCAGCGCACTTTCCCGTATACCATATGGAGTGGTAGGTGCCCTTCCCGTATACCAAGTCTAACTAGCTTACAGAGAACTTCCCAAACTCCACTACGGGATGAAAGGTAAGTTGTCACAGCCACTACAATGGGTGGTCAATATAACATAGGTCGGTAATGAACCATATCGCATGCTACAAAGCATATAACAAACACCACTCAAGCATACATCCAATATAAGGATAGTAGCTAAGTAAGTCCTATGGACATACCTCAACCTCTGAAGTAAACTCAACCACGATCAACTCTCAGATACGTCCACTCCAATCCGGAGGACAACACTGCCTAATATCAAGGCATATAACATATATCAGACTCACATCCATCAAAGGGTCACACCTAGACCCAAGGGATCCATAAGGATCGTATCCTAACTCATAAACCTCAAAGCCATAACCGGCATACAAATATATCACATCCTCAACATTCTATCCTCATACACGTACCTAGCATGCTACTAACCCGCTCATACTAGGAAAGGAAAGGATCTACCTAACTTTAGGTAGACCCGGGACAAGACACACATGCGTGACACAAGAGACGCAAGGGCGGAACAACCAACCCGTAGGCGCGGCATAACTCAGCCGCGGGCGCGGTGACAAAGGCCGCAGGCACGGAGCAGGCACGACACGGGCGCTATGGCACAGATTCCGCAGGGGCGGCGGCTTCCAGGTGCGGGGGCGGCGACGGTGCATAACGTGATCCCGCGATCCCTCTTCAGCTCTTCACGTGATCAAATCACGTCTTCTCTCATCCAAAGCCACACACATACATATACATACACATTCCAACATCAATCTATGATCAATACATCTAATCCTAAGCTAAGGAAGAAAGAACAAGAAAGAAGGAAAGGAAGGAGAAGCAAGAAGCTCACCTCGACTGTTGTGAGCACCCAAGGGCAGAACAAACACACTCTCAACTGGCATCACAAGCTCAGCAAACATGCACACAACATCCAGCAACACAAAGCCACACTAAAAACTCTATCAAACTCCAAGAACTCTCAAGCAAGATCAAGAAGGGTAAGGAAGGGAAGAAGAACGTAAGGAAGCTAATGAAAGGAGTGAAGAAGAAACCCTTGCTCAGCAAGGAAAGAAAGAAGTAAGGAAGAAAGAGTAAAGCACGGTCAAAGAGTCAACAAAGCCGGTTGCAGCCGCAGGAAACCGCGGGGGCGATTCACTAGGCCGCGGGAGCGGGAACCCGCTGGAGCGACATATAAACCCGCGGGGTGGCTGTGGGGGGTGTGCTGTCCCTATTGGGCTGTTCAATCTCGGTCAAAGCCGAATCTCGGCTAAGGCAAACTCGGTCCAAACGACTAAGGCTCTTACAACTATATGACATGATATATCAAAAATCCGGAAAAGTGTTAAAACTGAGGGACACCAACTGAACTTTTAAAAAGTCATGGGCAAAATCCAGAATACCCCATACCACAGGGGCACCAACCGGAATTTCCCCTTTTTTTTTAATTATATGTCCAATTGTTCAACTATATTTGATATACATATATGGTTGAGTTCAAGTGAAAATGGGTCTTAAGGTCAAAAGTATGAATGATCCACAACCATTGGATTAAGTAACAATTGTTCAAATATAACATGTATTTGTTCAGTTATATTCAAAATTGTTCAAATATGTCAGTTGCTCAACTATATTAGAAATTGATTAACTATATGTCCAATTGTTCGACTATATTTGAAATTGTTCAACTATATTTTGAAATTGTTCAAACACAAATCAATTTTTGGACATTTTGAGGTTGGACAATTTTGTATATATTGAACAATTGACTATATAACTAAGCAACTGTATAGTTAAATAATTTTAGTTTAGTTGGACAATTGATCATATAAATTAACACTTTGTAATTAGTTAAACAACTGGTCATAAAGTTGAACAAATTCGAACTTATTTGAGCAATTTTGAATTCATTTAAACAATTAACACTTTGTGTATTCTCCCTTCTTTATATATATATATATATATATTGACCGTCTATATATTGACCGTAAGATTAATATGTATGAACGTCTATATACTAATCGTAGAATTAATATGTATGAACGTTCAAGATTAAGAATTGTATATGGTATTTGTGAATTAGTTTTGATGAAGATATTGAATTGCTTATAATAGATTATAATAATTTACAAATTATGTTAACAAATCAAACTATATCATTCTCACAACAATCGTTATTTTTCATTTACATAGAAGCATATTTAACAGCCGACGAAACTTATTTAACCGCCGGCAAAACCTATTTAACCGCCAGCGAAATTTGTTTAATCATTGGTTAACAATCGTTAATCGACTATTAATATAGCCAGAATAGGGGAAAAAATTATATTGTCGATAATTTTATGATTAACGATCGTTAATCAATGATTAACAATCGTTTATCACAATTAACTATTGTTAATTAGAAAAATAAAAGTAAAAAAAAAACTGATCGTTAATTTTGTGATTAACAATCGTTAATCATTTATCGTTAATTATAATTTTTAGCGATTAATGATCGTTAATCACAATTTTTAACAGTCAGAAAAGAAAACATAAAAAATTTGTGAACATTCACGTTCGGTATTGAATATTATCATCAATTTGATTTGCCTTTTTTTTGTTACGATTTGAAGAGTTTCATCCAAAAATAATTTGAACATTCCTCTTAAACTCGTCTATTAAAGTTTACTATGATCATTCAATCATGTACGTTCAATATTTAATCTGACGGATATAAGTTCGTACTTCCTACTCTAATTCTAAAAGATGTTACCACATGAACTCACCTTATATAAAGTTATATATATTAAACAAGTCAATATCCTCCACTGGCATTTCCAAATTAAGGATATTTGTCCTTCATTAACCACCGTGTCATTGCGCTCCATTGCTCCATAAAAAGTTTATGAAGAATAAAGCATTCTCAATTGTTTGGACAGAGTCAACAACAACAAAAATCTCTTTGCGACCAACTTTTTTTCAAATGAAAAAGGGAAGAAAAACAACAATTGGAAGCCCATCTAAGTTATGGATGAGTTTCATGGTGTTCATATACATGTCATCCAAATATGGCCATCCAAATGTGGCCATGTATACGCCATAAATTACGTACATAGTTTAGAGTACTTGGACTCACTAATTCAGACAAACCAATTGCTAAAGTTTATCTACGGTAAGAAATAAGAAATAATTTGAGTCTTTTATTTTAGTAGTTAGATTGCAACAAGAGATTTGTATGTACAACAAGGTCTCTCAAAAGTACACAATTGATAAAGAAAAAACCCTAAAAACTTATTTTTATTCTCCTACATCAAAACTAAAGTAAATATGTAGGCATCAAAAGTATAACGACGAGGAAATTATAAACCAACTATTTTTAGGACTAAAAACAATAAAATTATACGTATGTAAGTAAGGATTTAATAAAAAACTTAAAGGTATGATAGACAAATAAATAGACCAGTATCACGCATGGTTTTAATAATATTTTTTTTTTAAATTGTTCCTTAATGATTTTCGGATTATCAGTTAAGTTACATCACCTAATATATTAATATAATTTAAGTTATATCAAATCGGACAATTATTCGTTAATATTCATATGATCATCTTAATTTGGTTAAGCTTAATATTCGAATGTGATTTTTTCTCCTTTCTCTTTTATAATTTTTGTATAAAAAAATAGTTCAAAATCAATAAACAATCCAAATAAGGGTGTATGAATATTTTAATAAAATTTGTATAGACATATAGATATCCGTTCATTAAAAAATTATGATCCGTTTCGACCAAAGGTAATATATTTTAGATGAGATGAATTTTAATATATAAATCCAATAATATAAATCGGTGTAAGGATAAAAGCCAAAATACAAAAAAGTATTATTTTTATTTGCTGAAGGCATGAAAATCACTTAAAATAATTGAGTAGTGGTGGTGGTGGTGGGATGAGCAAGACAAGAGCACAAGGACTCACAAGAGGAGGGGAAAAGGGGGTTGTTTACCTACCATCAATTATATTTAGTGCCTTCCTTTTCTTTCCTTTTTTTAAAAAAAAATTGGAAAATGCCCTAGCTTCTAGAAGCACTAGGGTTTCATCATTCATCATATATAAAAGCAACACTTTTACCCTAAGAGATGCCCATATTGCAAAAAAAGTAAATAGTTTAGGATGACATTATAACTCCTACCCACCACACACTTACAAATGAATACCCCACAATTACAAAACTATGAATAATATTACAAAAATTTCTTGCATGTCTTGCAAAGTGCTACAATGTCACATTCACCACCTTCATTTAATATTATTTTTCACTTTTATTTATAAACTAATTATCTTAACTATCCGACATATAAGCCTATGTTTATTTGTAGTTTATTTCTGTTTCATTTAGTTTTTAAACCCTAAGTTTAATTTGTGTGTGTTTACTTGGGGATTGGTTTAATTCTCTACGGGTTTATAAACCACTCAAAAATAAACTTATCTGAGTAAGATTATTTTTGCTTGGATGGGTTTATTTTTGTTTAAAACCCGATTTTTGTCTTGTGTTTTTCCAACCCAATATTCTTTGTTTATCTCTATGTATTCCCGTCGTTCTTCGATTTTTGTAGGGACATAAGTGTATTTTGAAAAAAAATAAACCCAAAAAAATAAATTACAAGTAAACAACTATTTATATATATAAACCCATTGAGAAATAAACAGGCCCTCAATAGATCAAATAAGAACATTTCTTACGAGTATTCCTTATATCTCTACATGAATTATTATTATTCATGTGTGGAACGATGGTCAAATCTAAAACATTGTTTTTTAAGATTGAATGTTTCTTAAATATTTTAATTTATTAAAATAGAAGAGGTCAAATTCATCGGAATAGGTCTTTGTCATTGGGGTTGGAGAGTTGTATTTTTGAGTGATTTTGATTTGCAAATTAATTTAAGAGATGTGTATAATTAAATTTGGAAATTATAGTTAATTAATTGGTAATGATGGGAATGGCATTAGACGTGGAAGTTGGTGAGTTCGAACCAACTGAAGTTGACAAGCATAGTGAGTGGAGCAAGTAAACGTGACTCTTCTAATAAGCTCAAAAGGAGGAAACCTTCTAGAAACCCTAGCTATATACATGTCTTCTCAATTATAATCTACTTACCCCTATTTTTTTTTATTATATTAGACATATTCATATATATATATATATTATTTGTAAAAAAAATGCAATTTATTTGTATTTCGGGTTCATAATCAAATCGGTCAAAAAAAAATAATAATAATAATAATTTTTTATTATTTTCGGTGCCTTTGATTATTTTAAAACAGGATTTTATTCGATCAGACAAACCGGGACAATTTACTCGTACTGGGAGAGGGAGTCTCGGGTGCGCTGGGAGCATGTGTCCGTTCTCATTGCAAGTGTACCCCGTAGGTGTAGTGAAGTGTGTCCGACTAGTTTTATGCAAAATTTAAACGTTGTTCCAATGATCAAAATTTTAGCGTTGGATTCAAATGTTGAATTTGGTTCGTGCGCACCACAGATGCGCCTCTCGGACTCAATAGAAATGTACCCCACAAAAGCAGTGAGAGTGTGTCTCGTATGACAAAATTCGTCAAAATTCGAATATTTGGGGAAAACGATTACTTTCATGCTTATTTACATCTCACAATGAGCATGAAAGTAAATGCATGCTATACAGTGGATGTTGAGATGGATTTGTTGACAATCAACAAAACATGGAAATTGAACTCTCAAAGATAGATAGGAAGACATTTTACAAGTGAGTTTATCAAATGATGAAGGAGGTTGGTGGCGTTACTACTTGTTCAAGGGTAACAATGAACTTGTCTATAAGTTTGAAGAGAACTTGTATAGTTTGAAACAAGCTACTACATAGTGATATAAGAAAGTTTGATGCTTGGAATCATGCACGATACTGATTTCATAAGGAGTGAAATTGACCAGTGGTGTTATTTCAAGATGTTTAACAACGGGGTCATATTATATTGTTGATAATGTAGATGACATGTTAATAACATGTTAATAACAAGCTCTAGTGTTCGAAAAGTGAGCAAGATATATATATAGGAAGGAGCTTGTATAGTTTGAAGCAAGAAGGTTTTGAAGAGTTTCAAATATTGTGACTTTGTCTACCACAACATTTAAAATATTTAATTTAATAAAGTTATTTAATCGGATAATATAATATTTTTACAAAATTACTATTCGCGCGGACGAAAAAGTACCAACGCTACTACGGAAGCGGATTCTGCATCCGCCTCAAGCTGGAGCGGATTTTGCATCCACTTCAATAATGTCAAAATTTGGGCGGATACGGAATGCGCTTCCGCCCCAGAATTTTTTATTATTTATTTTGAATCCGCCCTAGTAATGTGAAGCAAATATGGGTAAATCAGGGGCAAATGCGTCAACCGCTTCTGTCCCAGTTTTTTTTTCTTTTAAAAAAAAAAATCTGACAAAAGCAGATTCCGCGTTCACCACAAGTCTTGGCGTATTCGAAATTCGCTTCCGCCTTGTCCTGTTAATAATTTTCGGCCGCCCGAATAACATCACTCTATTTTTATAATGATATTATTAATAAGATCGAGAAACCAATAAAGACATTATATACAATTAAAACATAAATGATTGTTAAAATATTATTTCAAAAGAGAATCTTATCCAGAAACGCAATATATACGAAGAGTTTTTGCAATTCTAAAACAAAAAAAAAGAAGGTTGGCTTAAAAGTTTAATCATTGACTTAGCATGTAGTTATGTTCAAAATCTAAAAATGAGCATATTGTTTTTTATGATATTCAATTGTTTACTTACCAACATTTCGTTAATAATTTATATATATTGATAGGTGAGTATACTAGTATAGGTGGCGCCAGGCGCATTATTTTTATTACTTTATTTTATTTAAAAAAAACATATATTGAGGTTAATTGTTATACTATACTGCCACATTTAATTTATTTAATCTAAAATATAATTTGTTAGAGATAGAAACAACATCCAACTAAAATTATAAAATAACATAAAAAATTATTATTATGACCACCCTTATTGTTTATGTTTTTTCTTGTAGAATGAAGGAATTAAAAAAAAAATGATGATTAAGCAATAGAGACGTATATGTAGATCACGATGTGTAAACCGTCATAATATATAATTTTGTATGTTGTAAAGTTTAATAAAAGGAGTATATACGTTGTTTGATTAAGGACTACCCAAATGAACGAAACGAATAAATACATGAGATGAAGTGTAGGTACACCAATCTAAACTTACTTGTTACAAAAAAATTAAAATAGAGGCCCACATATGTACTCTTTTTACATAAATCGAGACATTTATATTGTTTTTAGGTTCGAATTATAGGTATACTAATTGAAGCAAATAAATTTGTTTTCATGGTTATAACTAATAAAGAATTTTGGTAGAATTAAGATATGTCCTCCCTCTATCCTCTAGGTATGATAATAGATGTGGGCGATGGGTAGTTATGTTATTTTCATCATATCACTCACACTAAAAAATCGTTTACCAGTACCATATCATTCCTTCCCCCTATATCATAACCACAGGTAATCAGGAGTTTGTTCGGGTTTACCTTAAAAAATTCATGTCTACACAAATAAATATAACATAATATGATAATTCGATGACTTGATAATCCAAAGTGATAAACTAACAATTCAATATAACGTGTCTTTTAAAAACTGAAAAACAACATTAGCTTGGAACTAAATTTGTAAATTAAAATCTAATTGTTTTATATATATCTTTAACTTCATCGACATTCGGCTTTTCAAATTACTCAAACTTGAAAAAAATGTTCAACCTTGTGATCTTTAAAAAGTGAAGAAATATTTCGGTTTAATAATTTAGGGTCTTATTTAGAAGGAGAGTACTAATTTTGGGCTTTTAATCAAAGTATCGGGTGTACCTCGGGTAATTATTGGGTGAACACCGAGAATATTGGTGGGTTGGTAGTGAGTTAGTCTCGGAACCTCAATTGAACTGTCACCCAGATTCCAACTCAATTTATTGGATTTTTAACCGCCCATACAGTTCGGGTTATCGGATACTCGGATAGCAATCGATTGTAGCCTCTACAACAAAACTAGAGAAATGAAAAAAAATAATAAATAAATAAATCTTATCTTATATATATTACGTGTCGCTCCCAGGATTTTTCTCAGCCCAACGGAAATTTTACAGGCCTCTGCTGCCACGTGTCGCTACGAAAATTTACCTCAACTTACCAATTTTTTAAATTACACAATTTAAATAGTTCTAATCCTTATTCACCAATTAAAAATATGTTTACAATTGTTAAAATAGTCAAAAGAAAATTAAGCTCTAAAATATCGGCTGTCACTTAAATTTTAGGGCCAAAATAAATCGGATTTTAAAAAATAGCAAAATTTAATCACTTAATTCATCCAAATTATTGTGTAAATCGTTTTTTTTTAAATAAAAAAAAACTAAACAAATTGACTAACATTAAGTATAATCGGAAAAAAAAGTTATTGACAAAAATAAAATAAAATGAATGTTAAAATATGTAAAATAAATCTAAATTACTCAATTAAGTCAAAAAAAATGTTTTTTTTATTAAATTTCAATACGTAACAAATTTTAATTAACCAAATTGATAAATAAAAATTTTGAATCTTACTACTTTTTAGGAATCAAGTAAAAATAAATTAATTAATCACTTAATTGTGTAAATTTTATTTTTGTAAAAACACGTTAATTAGAATTTACATTTACAATTATTTTCTTAAACTAAAATAAATTATATCTTCAAATAATTCGTTACTGTATTTTAAATTTGAATTTTAAAGAAAAATCACAACCATTATAACTGAATTTTAAAAAAATATTTTCTTTTGAAATTTTTAGTTTTAACTTTGAATCAAAAATTTAAAAATAATAACAATACAACTTCAACCAAAAATAAAAATGGTTAAGAAAAATAATTTATTTTGTTTTTACAAAAGTGATTTTTAAATGACCCATTTTAATACCCGCACCTTAATATTAATATAAAAAATATCATTTTTTATAATATTCCGTATTTTTGTAAGGATTTAAAATGTGTCAAACTAATGTTATGCATATTAAAAGAGGCATTTATTATCACATCTTTTAAACTCAACCCGCACAAGGTGCGGGTAATACACTAGTATATATTAAAGCAGAGGCCTCTATTGCCACGTGTCGCCTCCAGAATTTTTCTCAGCCCAACGAAAATTTTACAGGCCTCTGCTGCCACGTGTCGCCTCCAAATTTAACGTCAGTCTAAACATTTTTTTTTAAATACGTAATTTAAATAAAGAATTTATAATAGGATTTTGATTTTTAAACTAATTTTAATTCCAGTAAAATATCTCTTAATTAAACAAAATTAAAAAATTTTAAAAATTATTTCAAATCTTTTTAGTCTAAAAAGATGGTACAAAAAAAATCTCCTCAACAAGTTAAAGTAAAGTTTTAAAATAAAAAAAGATAAAAAAATCAATTTTAAATAAGAAATACGTGAACTAACATCAAATTTCAACAAAAAAAATTTGAATACAAGGTTATATCATTATTATATCGAATTATTTTGTTGTAATTATTTCTAATTAAAATTTTGAGTTCCAAATTATTTTGTAAAAAATGATAACTACAATTCTTCTTGAAAAATTCTGAATTTATGAATAATAGGTAAAGGTCAAATTTTGAATCATAATATTGATATATTTTTCATAAATAATTTGTTAAAATACGGTGAACTAATTCTAAGTATTAAAAAAAACTATAATTAACATTCATAATAAATCTATGAATTATAGATAACGGCGATTTTTTTTACAGAGAATATATATTTTCTTTTGAAATTTTTAGTTTTAATGTCGAATTTATTTTGTTTTTACGAAAGTGATTTTTAAATGACCTATTTTAATACCCGCACTTTAATATTAATATAAAATATTATTTTTTATAATATTCCGTATTTTTGTAAGGATTTAAAATGTGTCAAACTAATGTTATGCATATTAAAAGAGGCATTTATTATCACATCTTTTAAAACTCAACTCGTACAAGGTGCGGGTAATACACTAGTTATATATGGAAAAAGTAGGAGGTACCTACCAAATCCAGCAGTAAGTTATTAATTGCAAAACCCACTCTTAGCGTCTTCTTCTCTACCAACCTCGGTCAAATTCATGCCCTCTTTGTCCTTTATTAATATTATTATTATTATTAAAATTTTAAATAAACAAAAATTGTGAAATTGATGATTGTATTTATTGAGTATCAATGGATGGTTGGAAACCAAACCAACCCCCACACCCAGACCCTCACTATTAAAACCTCCTTCAAGGTTCGATCTGAATTATTATTCATCAGCACAAAAATCATGGGCAGATCGCCTTGCTGTGAAAAAGAACACACCAACAAAGGAGCATGGACCAAGGAAGAAGATGACCGTCTCGTCTCCTACATCAAATCTCACGGCGAAGGCTCTTGGCGTTCTCTCCCCCAATCTGCTGGTCTCCAAAGATGCGGCAAGAGCTGCAGATTAAGATGGATAAACTACCTCAGACCCGATCTCAAAAGAGGCAATTTCACCGATCAAGAAGACGATCTCATCATCAGCCTCCACAGCCTCCTCGGCAACAAGTAAGCATATCATGCGCTTGCGCGCATTCTTACCTCAATATATATATATATATATATAAACACACCCATATATATATATATATGATTTTTTATTTTTGTATGGTAGGTGGTCTCTTATAGCGGCTCGTCTACCGGGGAGAACCGATAATGAAATCAAGAACTACTGGAACACGCACATCAAGAGAAAGCTCGTGAGCCGCGGGATTGATCCACAAACCCATCGCTCTACGAGTAAGACGACCACGGAAGGTTCGATCTTGCAGTTTGCTCACGACGAAGACTCTAACAATAGCGTGGTGACCGGCGACGATCAACTCGAGATGAGGCTCAATCTTGACCTTTCCATCAGTCCTCCTTCTCCTTCTGCTGCCGTCAAACAATATTCATACTCCCGGAGTGCTTCAACAACGCAGTTGCCGGTTCTTTCACAAGGTGTTTGCTTGTGTTGTCATGTAGGCTTTCATAATTCTAAATCATGTAATTGTTTGGCTATCACTCCATCACATTCAGATCCACTTTGATTATTTTTAATTGATTAATTAGATGCATCCATCCTTTCTCTAATTTTTTTTCTACCTAGATCATCCGCCCATGTAACAAATTCTAACATTATACAAAATATTATCGAAAAAACTATATACACGAACTTCGTTTTCAAACGTTTAAAAAAAAATCTCGCACTATGCCCGCCTCCGGTCAAGAGCTGGTTTTTTCTTCCCTAAAAGATAAATAAATAAATAAGTATAGATGTCCGGCGTGTAAATTGAATTTTTGTAGTAAACTTTGTTAACTATAATCTATCTCTATGCGATTTATTTTTTTATAAATATTATTTCCCGTTGTCGTCTTCAACCCCATAAACTCTCTACCAAACGTACACTAAGTCTCTTACATTATTGTATACCTGAAAAAGAGAAATTTATAATTTAAGAGAGTTAGTTAAGTAGTTTTCTCGAGGCCTCCAAAAAATTTACAAATCAACACTAGACTCGTGTATATAACACACCATATATATCCACCTTCATTTTATACATCAAAAAATGCTGAATTTTACTCTTGACGAATGCAAATTTTATATTGCGCATTTTTTTTTTAATTTACTATAATCATTTTCAAACTTATATAGTACTATACAACGAAAATAATAAGATTCATTCTCTAAAACTAAGAGAAATATGTATTTTACAAATGCAACTCAGGTAGCAAGCACATCAAATTGAAAACATTACATACAATATAAAAGTAGTGAACTAATAATTTAGTTAAGATTAATAAAATAAAATGGTTAACGGATAGCAGATGTTTTGTGTGTGGTAAGTGGGACCCACCCCACTGCAGGGTAGGTGCGGACACGTCATCACCCGCAACTACCCCTTATCTTCCTTCTCATTAATTCCCCGCGACACTTTTCTACTCTGCAAATATCTACTTCATTTATTATGAGGGTTTTCACTTTTCTTTTCTTCTTACTCTAATTTGGTCTTTTTTGAATTTTGTCCGCATGTTTTTTAGTATTCTATTTATGTCCTTGTAATTTTCCAAGTTTTGGGATTATGCCCATAACATGATTAACATCTACATCTTTAACGTCCGTCAATATTTTGATTCAAGAAAAAGATAAATGAAAAAAAGAGAGAGAGAGAAAGCACTTACATAGCTAGGTTTTATTTATTTCTTTTCTTCGTCTCCGTCGAGCAAATCGATTGTTAAGATATTTAATTGGTTTGATTTTTCAATGAATTTGATATTTATTGTTTTTGTGTTTCATGTTTATGTCTATTTAGTTTTGTGATTTTTGTTTTCGAAAACATTGTACATGCCACACCCACTTACTAGTTGTATATATTGTGGAAAATTTACTTGATCGGCAAAACGAGGATGAGAAGAGATGCGAAACATATATGTTTGTTCGATGTAGAAGAAAAGAAGAAACTAAGGGTAACTCCTCAGGAAAAACATCCTTATAATCATCCAACTACCTTTGGATATTCTTAGGTAGTTTGGCTCTAAGATCATCACTCACTAAGCTAAGTTCCTTGATCATAAGTATGGTTTTTGGATCTATTTGATTTCTCCCTACATGCCGGCTATTGGGGTGAGGTTTTTGAGCTCTTTTCGGTTCCCTCATCCCTACTCTTACTCTTTTCTTCTCAAATTCTCCATTCACCTACATAGGATTCATAGGCTTGAACAAGAAAGTGTTTCCCTTGAAAAATCAAATGAATAATGATTAGTCTTTCCAAATTGATTGGTGTTCTTATCATATTATCATAGACGTCCAATAGCTGACAAGCCTACACATGACTACATGAGAAACATCATATAAGATAGTATATTCATAATGTCTTTCAGTATGACATTAACTTGCCTATTTAACCTTTAATTCACCACAATAATTTATATATTCAATTCAACTTGTAAGGTCTAGGGTGGAGAAATTGAGTTGTAGTTTTTGAACTGTTTCAATACTAACGATGTTACAACAACTTCTTCCATCAATAATCATGTTACAAAACTTTTCTTTTATCACACATCCATTATGAAAAAAAATTTCTCTTTGATTATCATCACGTAGGGTTGGTTGCACACTTAAAAACTCTCATAACAATCAAGTATTCACCATGTTCATATTCAATGTCATTATCGCTATCAATCTCGGTGTCATGCTCACATAGAGGATTAATTATCATACATAGTAAATTCTTAATTTTTAGAATCAGATTCATATTGTCCTAAATCATTAATCATAAGAGTTATTTTATTAGGACAATCTTTCGTCATGTGATCACTATCTTGATAATTATAACATACAGTATCTCTAATTTTAGAAAAAGAGTTAGAAAATTCTTCCTTAAGGGCTATAAAAGACCCTATATTCGACTTTGGGGTGTTATAAGGGTTGGACTTAGGGTTGTAATATGTAGATTAGATTGAGCATGGATCG
This sequence comes from Fagopyrum tataricum, assembly GCA_002319775.1. Classification (NCBI taxonomy): domain Eukaryota; kingdom Viridiplantae; phylum Streptophyta; class Magnoliopsida; order Caryophyllales; family Polygonaceae; genus Fagopyrum; species Fagopyrum tataricum. The sequence goes on from CM008279.1 coordinate 65,310,722, forward strand.
CTTTTCCACTTTTCTTGGGTAGATTCCTAGTTGTTAGAGCTTTTTCATCCACTTGAACTCCTTCTTTCTTGGTTTCTTGCCTTTAACTTTCTCTCCAACGGTCAAATGGTAAATTAATAAAAGAGTGTAAAGAAAAAGCTTATCCAGGACCAGAGTGGTCCTATCTAAGCCTACAAAACAGCAGAGTTTATCAACATACAAACACAAGGCATAATAGAAAGCCCTAGTACTCCCGGTAGGCATGCAAATCTCTTGAACGTACCATCTACCATCAACTGACTATGAATATAAATATAAGAATAATAAACCTCCTGGCGCTGTCTACAAGGCCCCTCCACCTTCGGCAAAGCCATCAGCAGAAAGGGACACTCATAAACCAACAAAGTGCCTAGCCAACGGATCAAGATATCATTCACCTTCGGCAAAGCCATCAGCAAATGAGTCTCAAGTCCGGGGCATAAAACCCAAACAATCAAGTGCAGGCCAAGAGCAGAATACAACTCTGGCATAAAAACAAACAAAGTGCTACACCTCAAATCTTTCTCCAACTCTAGCTGGAAAGGCCTCATAGAGTAATCTGTAGGTATGCCCTCTAATCATCCGGACCAGGACATCAATGGGGATCCTGTTCCGGTCAAACACAAGGGCATTCCTAGAGTGCCACAGGTAGTCGATCGTCGCTGAGAAGGCATATATGCGTGCTCTGCTCGTCCAGCTCCTCCCTGGTGCAGTGTGCAGGAGGTAAGCTATGACGTCTGCTCTCGTGGTCATCGCTGTAGACATCCGGAATCCGTAGCAGACCTGCCTCCAAACCTCCCTCGCATAGGTGCAACCAAAGAACAAGTGATCGTGTGACTCACTCTCCAGGCCGCACCAGTGACAGGTAGGGTCTATGTCAAGGAAATGTAATTTGTCTCTGGTGGATAGGCGTCCTAGAATTGCCATCCAAAGGATAAAACAGTGCTTGGGCGTATTGCCCGTGTCCCACACTATCCTGGACCAGTCCATTTTCTCTCTATGCTCTCTGATCATGTCGTAGGCATCTGTAACTCTGAACTTGCCGCCATGGCAGCAACTCTCCAGTATCTCCTCCAATGTCGTCTCCTCGTCCACAAACGTGGCTACCTCATCTCTGGCTCCGATTATAGCCTTCACCAGAGGCAAGTCACATCTGTGGGGCATCCAGTGGTCTGGCTCGACCACCTATAAGTATATGTGGTGGATCCACCTTACCCAAAGGCTGTCCCTCTTAGCATGGATGTGCCAGTAGTACTTACACATAAATGCCGAGTTCCAACACCTAAGGTTACGGAGACCCAAACCACCCTCTCTCCTGGGCATGCAAACTCTCGTCCAAGCTACTCTAAGCCAGCTCCAAAAGAACCGTCTGCATAGTCCTGTCAGTCTATCCATCACCAGCGCGGGAACCGGTAGTATAGACAGCCAGAAGCTCTCCGTGCCTTGAAGGACCGTCCTGATAAGCTCAAGTCTACCTGCAAAAGACAAATGTCTCTTGTTCCACGCACATATGTACCTCCAATCTTGTCCAAAGAGTGGGGTGTAATCAACTGCCCGTAGAACATGAGGTGCTTTAGGGATTCCCAGATATCGGAAAGGAAATATTCCCGTAGAGAATCCCGAAAGCGAGGTTAATTCATTTGCCTCTGTTTCAGAAACAGAGGCTAGGAAAATTGAAGATTTCGGGAGGCTAACAGCTAATCCCAAAATCTTCTCAAACCTGCATAAGCAATCCATAAGGATGCTTACTGACTGGACATCTCCTCTGCAGAAGAGGACAACATCATCCGCATACATTAAATGAGAAATCCTAAGTTCCTCACAATGCTGATGAAAACGAAAACCAGGCCTAGAAGTCTCGTTGGGTATCATCCTGGAAAGGAATTCCATACAGATGACAAAAAGCAACGGAGACATAGGGCACCCTTGCCTAAGCCCACGCTTCCCCGGAAATAACCCATGCATTGTCTTATTTACCCGGATGGAGTAAGATGCCGTGGTGACACACTCCATCACCCAGTCAATGAACCTGGTCGGGAAACTCAACTCTGTCATGGCATATCGAAGGAACTGCCAGGATATCGTGTCATAAGCTTTAGCTAAGTCAATGTTCATGAAACACCGCTTAGTATCCCTCTTGACACTATATCTGCGTAGAAGTTCCTGAACAAGGAAAATGTTATCTGACATCAACCTCCCTAGAATGAAAGCAGATTGTGCCGGGTCAATGAGATACCCAAGACACGGCCCTAATCTGTTTGCTATCAGTTTGGTGATGATTTTATAGACAACATTACAACAAGAGATCGGCCTAAACTGGTCAACCCGAGTTGGGGAAGCTACTTTTGCTATCAAAGAAACTGAGGTATGGTTAATTTGCCTAAGCAATTTCCCATTAACAAAAAACTCCTTAACAGCAGCACAAACCTCACTCCAAATCGCCTCCCAAGTTTGTTTCAAGAACTTGGAAGAGAAACCATCTGGACCCGGTGCCCTAAGGTCTCCAATCGACCAAAGAGCCTGCTTAATCTCATCATTAGAGACTGGTCCAATAAGTCTCCCCTAGTCCAGGTCCTTAACCCGTGGTCCCACCGCAAACCAATCCCTCGGGGGTACCTCTACCTGCCTCTCAGTCCCAAACAACCCCTGATAATATGTCACAAACTCATCCGCTACTTCTTCCAGAGAAGTGGTGGTAGAGCCATCGGGTAAATGAAGTGCGGGAATAAAACTCCTTTATCCATTTGCCTTCATGAGACTATGGAAATACAAAGTAGTCCTATCACTGTTAAGAACATACCTCGACTTAGCCTGTTGTTCAAAGAAGCTCCTCTCAGCAGAGGAAAGCCTCTTAGCTTTATTTCTACAACCCTCCAGCTGGGCCCGCAAGGCCTCTGATGTCGGATCCAACCTAACACTCTCAAGGCAGGTGGCAAACTCCTCATTGGCCACTTTGGCCTTCTCAGAGATGTGACCAAAATGCCTCATATTTAACCCACGTAAAGGTCCTTTCATACCCCTCAGGAGGTTGCAAAGGCGGAACTGATAGGTCCCCCTAAGGTGACACTTCCAATTCTCCTCAACAATCTCCTGAAACTGGTCATGGCCCGTCCACATATTAAAGAACTTGAAATTAGGCTTTCCAGCCCGGGGACGACGAACAAGATGCGCTATCGCCGGCTTATGATCCGAAAACTGCCACTTATTCGGAAAACTAGCTCGGCAGTACATCTCCTGGTCCAACCAGTCAAAATTAACAAAAATCCTGTCTATCCTACTCCAGATAGTACCATTGGTCCAAGTGAACTTGTTATCACTTGTGAAAGGTACATCTGTGAGCCCTAGATCCTGACATGCATCCAACATACCTCTGCACTCGTACATCCGTACAGGCTCCCCATTAATCCTCTCGTCAGGATGCATGACATTATTAAAGTCCCCCAAAACCATCCAAGGCACAGAGTAGTCTCTAAACCAACATCTAATGGGGTCCCACACTTGCCTTCTATAGGCAATGCTACCTTTCCCATAGACAAAACACACCCCGTACTGCACTCCAGTTACTCTACAAGTAACTAAAACAGTGATAAACTGCTCCCCAATCTCTCCAATAGTAAGGTCAAGACGGGTGTCCTCCCAGAGAACAAGTATGCCGCACCTATCATCAATCTCAAAGTTAGTGACATACTTCTAGTTTGGGAAGTTGGAAGCCATCACACGATGGATATCTAAAGGCCTAGACTCGTACTTGGTCTCCAGTACACCACATAAACACCCATCAAACTCCCTCAGAAGCTCGGTCAACCCTTTTTGTTTCCGGGGTTGGGTAAACCCCTGGATATTCCAAGAGATGACACTCATCGGAAAACCGTCTGTCTTGTGGTCCTCCCCTAGGTCCTGATATCCGCCCTCATCTGTGAACTAGAGGCTAGTCTCGTAGATCTACGCTCCGGGATAACTACCACTTCCCTCCTCTGCTGCTTCCTAATTCTAGGGGCTATAATCATTTCTTGGGTCCTAGCCTTATCACCGTTATCTCCGATCTTCTGGGTGCAGTGTGCACGCTTGTCAGATCGCGATCGGACTCTCTGGAACCCCTCATCCCTGTCAGTATCTTTACCATTATCCGTCTCAAGGTCCAGGGCTTTAAAAGCATTAGAAGTTTTGATGTTAGGGGTACTAAAGGACTTCCTCTTACTCTCAACACTAACTTGCTCAACCTCTCTATCCTGATCTGACTCCTCTGTACTATCCTCTGACTCCCCCTCAACCCCTGTGGTGTCCTCATATCTGGGTCTCCTAGTGTCCACCTCGGTCTCACTACCCTCAGTGTAGGTATCATCCGTGTTGGAATCGTCAGATCCCATATCTGTACTACTAATCTCATCCTCAGTCCTAATCTCTTCCTTCCTTTCCACAACAGTACTCTTTTTCCCAGAGGAATGTTTGGACTTAGATTTTGGAGAGACTACACTAGTTCTCTTAGCATCAACTTTATGAGCCGAACCCTTTTTATTGCTTTCATCCTTATATTTTCGATCCTTCTTTTGGTTGCTTCGGTCACCCTCTACCAAAGTGGCCTTTATAGCAGCCACCCGGCCGACCTCCACTTCCAATGTCTCGTCGTTAGCAGTCATCTTCGCCTCACGGCGTCGACGACGTCTAATGGCGGACTTACTCATGGGCCTCTCGACATCAGTCGTAGGTCTACTAACAATAGTAGTCTTTCCAACTTTAGTCTCACCCTTTTTCTCAAGGATTGTAGTCTCTTCTCCTACCTTGGTTTTCCCTTTTTCAGCTATGGTATAACGTCTTGTGCCCTCATTAGCCGTTTTCTCATTATCATGGTTTTGTGGGATATCATTATCTTTCTCTTTATCTTTTCTAATGTCATTATTATTTTGACCTTTGTTTTGATTATTATCCTCACCAGTTTTGGTCTTATTCCTAACTCCCAAGTTCCCTCTTTTCTCCTTAAAGGTGCACTCCTCTTCCTTATGGCCAAAAGTAAAACAACCTTTACAATAATTTGGCTCATTTTCTATAAGCACCATGCAAACCACACTAACACTATCATCAAATTCTAGGATAATCTCCTTTTTAACATCCTTAGCAAAGTTAATTTCAATGAGCACTGTAGCATACGATCCCCTTTTCCTTTCTCCTGTGACTGGGTCCATATGTAATGGCTTACCAATCATCGAGGCAACCCGACTTAAGATCTCTGGGGACCAGAAGTCATTAGGGATGCCATATAGTCTGACCCAGAGGGGTATAGTTGCAACATCCCTTTTATTAAAAGCAAACTTGTCAGGGACAAGTTTGAGGATTAGGGGCCTCCCATGTATTTGATACGGCCCTCCTCTAAGAACCTTGTCCCTATCATTATCATTATCAAACATGAAAATCATCCACCCAGCTTCCATCCTAAGTCTCGATTGAACCCCCAAGTTTTTTGAAGCTCTTTTAAAGCCAAATACCTCGGGTTGTATCCTACATACTGTCCTAAAAGGCAACTACCCCAAACCTGCTCCTTAGGAAGAGCTTCAATACATTTGATTTTAACCGTTTTCCCAGTTGGAGGGGTATACGAGAGGGTACCTCCTATTCCCCTATTCATCAAGATTTTTTGCGGGGGTCTGGTCCATGCATTTTGCTTTGGATTGGCCATACCTCCCGTATTACTAACACCCTTGCGGGAAAGATCAGGAAATTCATTATTGTCAATGGTGCTTTTATCAGTGGTAGCATTAGATCCAATCCTGGTAATAGTCCTAGAAGCCAAAGGTAGTTGAGCATGCATGTGCGTGATAATCCTAAGTTTAGAAGTACTAGCATTAATTTGCGGAACATGCATAACATTAACAGCAGGCACATTATCCACAACATTATCATTAGTGCCATAAACAATCATATCAGTAGTGGTATTATCAGGCATGCTATTATTAACAGCTAAAGCAGTATTACTTGGTCCATCATTATTAACTTCATGTGACTCAATTCTAGCTAGTTGCATGTTGTCATTATTTCCCATTCCCGAATCATAGATATTCCCCGATAACAAAGCAAGAGCATGCAAAATCCGATTAGTTAAATCCTCAGAGGCATACATTCATTATCAGACAAGATATCATTACAATCATTAACCGTTTCAGAATCAATACCTGTTCGGTCTTCCTCATGTAGGACCGATTCTGTTACTGCCATGGCTAGATGACTTGGCTGCTCTTCTCCTACAGCCCGTGTCAGTCCCTTCATAACTGGCCGATTATCAAGTGTATCAATGGCCGTCGACCTTGCACTTATCGTTCCCCTATCCTGCAACTTATCATCACCAAGTATAGCTATATGAGAATGATCATTATTAACCATCATACCTTACTCTAGAGTGGCTGTAGCATGGTTGCCCCCTAATGATAAAACCAACGCCCTTGCTAGCTTCCTCGCTAATTGTCGGTCATCTCCCTCAGAAAAACCAAATTCCCCGCCTGAGCTCTCTTCCACCTCCATTGGCTTCCCAGCAGGGGATATAGTCGGGTGAATTTGAAGGGCCGAGGCTGATTCGTTCATATTCCCGCCCATAGCACTACTTGTTCCTTTTCTACCATTGTTACTCACTACCTTGATCATTTGTCCGCCTTGGCTTAACTCCTCCATTTCTGGACTCCTCATAGTCAAATTGGTCGGGCCAATTTCAACGGCAGAAGCCGATTGACACCGTCTTCCTTTCCATGGCGCTCCCTTTGTCTTTTGGTGCCTCCAAGTCCGTCTGTTTTCAACCCTTGTCCGCCTTGGCCTAATTTCTCCATTTCTGGACCCCTCATAGTCATGTTGGTCGGGCCAATTTCAACGGCGGAGGCCGTTGACACCATCTTCCCCGCCATAGCACTCCCTTGGTCTTTTTTGGCCTCCAAGTCCGTCCGCTTCGTCCCTTGTCCGCCTTGGCCTAATTCCTCCATTTCTGGACTCCTTATGGTCAAGTTGGTCGGGCCAATTTCAACGGTGGAGGCCATTGACACCTTCTTCCCTGCCATGGCATTCCCTTGTCCTTTTGTGTCCTCCAAGTCCGTTTGTTTTGTCCCTTGTCCGCCTTGACCCAATTCCTCCATTTCTGGACTCCTTATGGTCAAGTTGGTCGGGCCAATTTCAACGGCAGAGGCCATTGATATCGTCTTCCCCGCCATGGTATTCCTTTGACTTACTTGTGCCTCCAAAGTTGTCCTTTTGGCCACATGTCCGCCTTGGTCATTTCTCTTCAGTTCTGGACTCCTAATGGCTATATTAGTCGAGCTAGTTTCCGTGGCGTGAGCTGTTGGCATCATCTTCCCATCCGTATTGGTCATTTGTTCTTGTTCATTAATCATGTTATTCCTAGTTGTGCCTTGTCCGCCTGAGCTAGAGGCCGCCGAATTCTTGTTCTCAACCTGCACAATAGTCGTACCAATTTCAGTATCCAGACCCACTAAGTTCGTCTTACCTCCATTGACATCATTTTCTTTATCTCCCTCGGCATCGGCTTCATGATTAGTAGTATGGCCGGCACCTTCATGACTCCCTCCAGCAGCCTTGCTTGCTTCCATGATAGCACCCCGTCTTTTGGCCCCCTACAAGATTAGATGGATTTTAGACTCCAAAACATTTAAAGTTAAATTCTCACCTTGTATCTTCACACCGGCGGAGGAGGCGTCGGCGCCGGCAACAGTGGCGGCACCGGCATTGTCCCCCATAACAATGATTCCGTCATCTTCATTGAGGGATGTCTCCGGGGTTGGATTAGTTTGCCTTGGTGGCAGCTTTGGAATTTTTGACTCATGTCTTGTCACCGGCTTGCCAACCGGCGCCAGCCGGCCAACCATCCCCTTGCTTTGGACACTATCTATGACCTTTCCTTTCTCATTTTGTATTTTTTGAATTGTTTCCAAATCAGATAGCATATTGTCATCCTTTCCATTCATGCCAAGGTTTCCAATCAAGGCATCACCAATTAGGGAAGTATGGCTTTTAATCCCATGATTTGTGCCGTCCCTTTTAGTAACATATCCCCCAAATTTGGAATGTATCTCCGGCGCCGGCACCGCCCTTGCTTCTCCATGACTCCGCCTTGGTACTTCCGCCGCTAGCGCCGCCGTCGTCCCTTGACTTCTCTTAGTAATTTCCGCCGCCGATGCCTTTGCTTTTGCTTGTCCATCCTTAGGCGCCCCTTGGCTCCACCGAGTGCCTTCCTCCGTTGAAACCTCCGTTGTTGGCTGCGTCCCTATGCCTCCGCCTGGATCATCTTCTTCCACGCCAATGCCTTTCGTTTTCCGCCCCATTAGTCACACCGACGCCAAGAACTTTGTCGATTATGTGATTGTGCTTTAGAAATAGACTTAATCTAAGGCCAACTCTTTACCCGAATGAATCTTAACAACTTGGTTGATAATGATTGAAAGAAAACACACAAATAACACTTAAAGTATGATCTCACGTCAAACTCTCAAGAGAAGGTAGAAATGTGATTGTGATGGATGAAAGGAAGCGTGAGGATGAGGGGATGGAGGATCTAGTGTTTGATTAGATGAGGGGTTGAAATCAAGAGAGGAGTGACGGATTGAAGATCAAAATGGTAAGCGTCGGCCACCCTTTGGAATCACCCTTGGAGTCGCCTTCAAAAGAGAGCGTTTTGTCATTATTGACGGTAAATGGTAAATTCATAAAGAGTAGAAAAGAAATAGGGCTCAACCAGGACCGGAGTTGTCCTGGCCAAACCTACAGAGCATCAAAGTTTATCATCATGCAAACATAAGGGCTAAAACAAGGCCCTAGTACTCCTGGAAGGCATGCAAGCCCCCTGAACGTACCATCTACCATCAACTGACTATGAATATAAATAAAATACATCTCACGGCACTGTCTATAAGGTCCTTCCACCTTCGGCAATGCCATCAGCAGAATGGAGCACTCACAGACCATCAAGGTGCCTAACCAACGGATCATGATATTATTCACCTTCGGCATTGCCATCAGCAAATGAGTCTCAAGTCCGGGACAAAATATCAACAATGAAACATGCAGGCCAAGAGCATAATACAACTCTGGCATAAAGAATAAATCATACAAAGTGCTAGACCTCAAACCTCTCTCCAACTCTATCTGGGAAGGCCTCATAAAGTAACCTATATGTATGCCCTCTAATCATCCGGACCAGGATATCAATGGGGATCCTGTTCCGGTCAAATACCAGGGCATTCCTGGAGTGCCATAAATAGTAGATCGTCGCCGAGAAGGCGTATATACGTGCCCTGCTCTTCCAGCTCCTCCCTGGTGCAGAGTGTAGTAGATATGCTATGACGTCTGTCCTCGAGATCATCTCTGTAGACATCCGGAATCCGTAGCATACCTGCCTCCAAACCTCCCTGGCATAGGTGCATCCAAAGAACAAGTGGTCATGTGACTCACTCTCCAGACCACACCAATGGCAGGTAGGATCTATGTCGAGGAAGTGTAATCTGTCTCTGGTCGATAGGCGTCCTAGAATCGCCATCCAAAGGATAAAGCAGTGCTTGGGCGTGTTGCCCGTGTCTCATACTATCTTGGACCAGTCCATCTCCTCTCCATGCTCTCTGATCACGTCGTAGGCATCTGTGACTCTGAACTTGTCCCCATGGCAGCAGCTGTCCAGCACCTCCTCTAGTGTCGTCTCCTCATCCACAAACGTGGCTAGCTGATCTCTGGCTCCGATTATGGCCTTCACCAGAGGCGAGTCACGTTTGTGGGCCATCCAGTGGTCTGGCTCAACCACCTGTAAGTATCTGTGGTGGATCCACCTAACATAGAGGTTGTCCCTCTTAGCATGAATATGCCAGTAGTACTTACACATAAATGCCGAGTTCCAACACCTGAGGTTACGAAGACCTAAGCCACCCTCTCTCCGGGGCATGCATACTCGTGTCCAAGCTACTCTGGGCCAGCTCCAAAGGAACTGTCTGCATAGTCCTGTCAGCCTATTCATCACCAACGCGGGGACCGGTAGTATCGACATCCAGAAGTTCTCCGTGCTCTGAAGGACCGTCCTGATCAGCTCCAGTCTACCTGCAAAAGACAAATGTCTCTTTTTCCACGCGCAGATGTACCTCCCAATCTTATCCAGGAGTGGGGTGTAATCAGCTGCCCGTAAAACATGAGGTGCTATGGGGATTCCCAGGTATCGGAAAGGAAAGGTTCCCGTAGAGAATCCTGAAAGCGAGGTTAATTCGTTTGTCTCTGTTTCAGAAACAGAGGCTAGGAAAATTGAAGATTTCGGGAGGCTAACTGCTAATCCCGAAATCTTTTCAAACCTGCGTAAGCAATCCATAAGGATGCTTACTGACATCACATCCCCTCTACAGAAGAGAACGACATCATCCGCATACATCTAGTGAGAAATCCTGAGTTCCTCACAGTGTTGATGGAAACGGAAGCCAGGTCTAGAGGTCTCGTTGCGTATCATCCTGGAAAGGAATTCCATGCAAATGACAAAAAGCAACGGAGACATATGACACCCCTGTCTAAGCCCACGCTTTCCCGGAAATAACCCATGCATTGTCTTGTTTACCCGGATGGAGTAGGACGCTGTGGTGACACACTCCATCACCCAGTCAATGAACCTGGTCGGGAAACTCAGCTCTGTCATGGCATAGCGGAGGAACTGTCAAGATATCGTGTCGTAAGCTTTAGCTAAGTCAATGTTCATGAAACACCGCTTAGTATCCCTCTTGACACTATATCTCCGTAGGAGTTCTTGGACAAGGAAAATATTGTCAGACATCAACCTCCCTGGGATGAAAGTAGATTGTGCCGGGTCAATGAGGTACCCAAGACACGGCCCTAATCTGTTTGCAATCAGTTTGGTGATGATTTTATAGACAACATTACAACAAGATATAGGCCTAAACTGGTCTACTCGAGTTGGGGAGTCAACTTTCGCTATCAAAGAAACCGAGTTATGGTTAATTTGTCTGAGCAGTTTCCCATTAATAAAGAATTCCCTAACTGCAGCACAAACCTCACTCCCAATCGTCTCCCAAGTTTGCTTAAAGAACTTGGAAGAGAAACCATCTGGTCCTGGTGCTCTGAGGTCTCCAATCGACCAGAGAGCCTGCTTTATCTCATCATTAGTAATTGGTCCAATAAGTTTTTCCTGGTCCAGATCCTTAACCCGTGGTCCCACTGCAAACCAATCCCTCGGTGGTACCTCAACCTGCCTCTCAGTCCCAAACAGCCCCTGGTAATACGTCACAAACTCATCCGCTACTTCTACTAGGGAAGTGGTAGTAGAGCCATTAGGTAAATGGAGTGCAGAAATAAAATTCCTTTGTCCATTTGCCTTCATGAGACCATGGAAGTACGATGTAGTCCTATCACTGTTAAAGACGTACCTCGACTTAGCCTGTTGTTCAAAGAAACTCCTCTCTGCAGAAGAAAGCCTTTTGACTTTTGTTCTACAACTCTCAAGCTGGGCCCGCAAGGCCTTAGAAGTCGGATCCAACCTAACGTTCTCAAGGCATGTGACATACTCCTCATTGGCCACTTTGGCCTTCTCAGAGATATGTCCAAAATGCCTCCTATTTAACCCACGTAGCGGTCCTTTCATGCCCTTGAGGAGGTTGCAGAGGCGAAACTGATAGGTCCCCCTAAGGTGACACTTCCAGTTCTCCTCTACTATCTCCTGGAACTGGTCATGACCTGTCCACATATTAAAGAACTTGAAATTGGGCTTTCCAGCCCAGGGATGGCGGATAAGATGCGCTATAGCCGGCTTATGATCCGAAAACTGCCACTTAATTCGGAAAGCTAGCGGCGGCAATACATCTCTCTGGTCCAACCAATCCGAATTAACAAAAATCCTGTCAATCCTACTCCCAGATGGTACCATTAGTCCAGGTGAACTTGTTATCACTCGTGGAAGGTACATCTGTGAGACCTAGATCCTGACAGGCATCCAACATACCCCTGCACTCGTACATCCGTACGGGCTCCCCATTGATCCTCTCGTCGGGATACATGACATTATTGAAGTCCCCCAAAACCATCCAGGGTATAGAGTAGTCCCTAAACCAACGTCTAAATGGGTTCCCACACTCGCCTTCTGTAGGCAATGCTACCTTTCCCATAGACAAAACACACCCCATACTGCACATGCAGTTACTCTACAAGTAACTAGAACAGTGATAAACTGCTCCCACCAATCTCTCCAACAGTAAGTATGCCACACCTATCATCAATCTCAAAGTTAGTGACATACTTCCAGTTTGGAAAACTGGAAGCCATCGCACGGTGGATATCTAACGGTCTAGACCCATACTTGGTTTCCAGTACACCACATAAGCATCCATCAAACTCCCTCAGCAGCTCGGTCAACCCTTTTTGTTTCTGGGGTTGGGTAAACCCTGGATATTCCAAGAGATGACACTCATCGGAGACCGTCTGTCTAGTGGTCCTCCCCTGGGCCCTAATATCCGCCCTCACCTGTGAGCTAGATGCTAGCCTCGTAGATCTACGCTCAGCAACAACCTCCTCCTCCTAAACTTGCTTCCTATCCCTAGGGCTTTTAAGATAGTAGGGGTTTTAACTTTTTCTGTACTACCTCTGTCTCTCTGGGTACGATGTGCACGCCTGTCCGACCTAGATAACACTCTCTGGAATCCTCCATTCCTATCATTACTTTTGCCATTATCGGTCTCTATTTCCAAAGCCTTATATGTATTCGAAGTTTTGATATTAGGGGTAGTATACGATTTCCTTCTACTCTCGACACTCACCCTATCATCCTCTCCTGGCTATCCTCCGAGTCCTCCTCCACTCCCGTAGCCTCCCTCATACCTGTCAACCTCTGTGTCACTAATTCCCGTGTACGTGTAATCCGTACTCTCACTATCAGAGCCCATCTTAGTATTAGCTAGCTCTCCCCTCAGAGCTAGACTCAACCACCATTTCCTTTTTCTTTCCCGAAGAGGATTTTGTTGTCCTTTTGGGGACAACATTTTAGGTCTAACTATCAACTCTCTCTCTTTCGTGCCAATCCTGATCCTGCCTTCCCCAGAAGGTCTCTCCTTTCTGTGTCCGCTTCGGTCACTCTCTACCAAAGTGGCCTTTATGGCAGCCACCCGGCCGACCTCCACAGCCACCCTCTCGTCATTGGCCACCTTCTTCGCCTCTCGGCGTCGACGGCGCCTAATGGCAGACTTACTTATTGGTCTTTCGGCATCAGTTGTAGGCCTACTAACAATTTTAGGCCTATCAACCTCCACCTCACCCTCCTTCTCTGGGAGTCTAGGTTCCTCTCCTATCTTCCTTTTTCCTTTTTCCTCAACGGTAAACCGTTTTCTAATCCCATATGTCGTTTGTCCCTGTACCTGAGCATTATTCCTTCCCTTCCAGACTCTTTGTTGGCCTCTTTGTGATTACCATTCCCTTCTCTAACATTGTCCTCCCTAGTTCCTGGTCTAGGCCTCATCCCGGGGATGCCTCTTTTTTCTTTGAAGGAGCATTCCTCCTCATTATGCCCAAAGGTAAAACACCCCTTACAATATTTCGGCTCATTTTCAATAAGCACATTACAAACCACCTTAATCCCATCATCAAACTCTAGGGTGACCTCTCTCCTAATCTCCTCAGCAAAATTCATTTCAATCAGCACTCTCGCATAGGAGCCCTTTTTCCTCTCCCCAGTGACGGGATCCATGTGTAGGGTTTGCTAACATGGAGGCCACCCGTCCAAGGATGGCAGGCGACCAGTAGTTATTAGGGATACCATATAACCTAACCCATAGGGGTATAGTAGCTACATCCCTCTTATTAAAAGCAAATTTATCCGGAACATGCTTAAGGATTAAAGGTCTACCATGGATCTGGTACGGTCCCCCCCCCGGAGAACTCTGTCTCTATCCCCATCATTATCAAACATGAAAATAAGCCATCCGGCTTCCGTTTTAAGTTTAGATTGGACCCCCCAAGATTGTTGTAGGTCCCTAATAGCGTGATATCCAGGATAATACCCCACATACTGCCCAAGTAAGCAGCTACCCCACACTTGCTCCCTAGGTAGAGCTTCAGCACATTTTATCTTAACGGTATCACCCGTTGGGGGTGTATACTCAAGAGTCCCTATCCCTCTATTCATAAAAGTCCTAGGTAGAGGCTTAGTCCAGGCATTTTGCCTTGGAGGAGCCTCACCAGAAGTGCCATCAGTGCCCGTGGGCGGGGCAGATTCGGAAAGTCCTTATTGTTAAGAATAGTTCCACTACCATTCCCCTAGTATTATTCCNTCCACAATTTCCTCGAAAACACATAATTCTAAGCCGCCTTTCTTAGCCGCTAAGAAACAAAAATAGCGACTCTTTCGGCCGTTTTGCCTTTTCATATTATTTCACATCTAGGACATATCCGATGTCGTGATCATTTCTCTCAACTGCAGTTTTATTAATTGGAGCTCCCAAATGCTCCAAATGACACCGGAGGATAAAAATTATTCTGATAACATGATTTTATCGACCTGTTGCATTCATGCATTTAGTTAGATTTTCCCTTTCCGCATTCATGTTTTGGTCTTAGTTTGTGTCATTTATGCTTGTTTAGTGTTACTTTGCCAAGAATAGATGTCTACACACACTATTTGTGGCTTTGTAGGTGATTTGGCACATTTTAGAGCTAAAACGACGTATTTGAGGATCAAGCCTGAAGTGGACGCATTGGAGCTAGTGTACGTGCACGGGAAAGGGGCGAGGAATCGAACTAAAGGCGCGAAGGAATGAAGCATATCGCATCTCGGACTGAGATGGACCGATCTCGGCCCAGACCAGACCGAGATGGTTCATGATCTCGGCCGAGATGGCTCGATCTCGGTCTGACCAGACCGAGATGGCCTGATCTCGGCCGAGATCTATGGATCTCGGACCGAGATGGTCAATCTCGGCCGAGATTTCGAAGCCCCGATGAGTTGAGCGTTCTGTTGCCAAATCTCGGTCCCGACAGGCCTTATCTCGGTCGAGTTTTTTGCCCGAGATTTTCTGTTCGGCGATTTTATTTTATTTTTGGATCTGATTTAGCTCATCCCATTCTTTGGAAGGTTGTTGGGTATAAAAGGGAAGCTCCAAATAATTTCTACGGTTCCGTCTTTTGTATTTGGAGTTGCCCAGAGCTAGCCCTAGAGGGTTGAGCCGTCTCCTTCCCTTCGCTTCTTCTCTACCATTGTTCTTCATAGTTTAGATTAAAGTTCAAGACTTTGCATTGAGATTTGTTGAGAGATATTGTTGGATTCAAGAATTGAGAAGATTGCAAGTTTTCATTCATTGAAGTTGAGTTCTTTTTTTTTTCTCTTTTGTTATTTATTTTTTTTCCCTTTTGATATGATTGTTATTGGCTAGAACCTTGTGGTTCTTGTAAGACCCCTATTCTTTCGGACCGAGATTGGACCATAACCGAGATTGGCTTTGGGCCGAGATCGGCCAGCCGCACCCGCGGGCACTTGGTGCCGCCCCTGCGGCTTCCCGCCCCTGCGGTCCTGGCTGCCGCCCCTGCGGTTTCCGCGGTTGCAGCCGTCTTCATTGACCTTTGACCCGTGCTTTACTCTTTGCTTTCTTTATTTCGTGCCTTAGCTGATCAAGGGCTTTTCCTCACTTCCCTATCCAGCTTCCTACGTCCTCCTTGCTTCTCCCTTGTTCCCTCTTGATATTGTTCTTGGTTAGGAAGAGTTAGTTTGGGATTTGGTGTGTTGTGGCTTTTGTGGTTGATGACTGTGAGTATGATGAGCTTGGAAGCCAGCCTTGGTGTGTGTTGATCTTCCCTGCAGCTTAGGACCACAAGAGTGGTAAGTGCTTGCTTCTCCTTTCTTTCTTTCTTTCCTTCCTTCCCTTGGATTCAATCTCTTTAGCTTAGTTTAGATGCATGTATAGGTGTGTATTGACGTGGGTTTATGTATGTATATACTTGTATGTAACTTTGGATGACTGAAGACGTGATTTGATCACGAGAAGAGCCGAAGAGAAGCCGCGGGATAACTTCCTGCGTTGTCGCCGCCCCTGCGGCCAGAAGTCACCGCCCCCGCGGCACCTGTGTCGTACGCCCGCGCCGTGCCAGCCGGCCGTGCCAGCGTTGCCAGCGGCCCGTTTCATCGCCCCCGTGGCTGAGTGTCGCCGCGCCTGCGGTCGCCTGTGTTCCGCCCCTGCGTCTCTCCTTCACGTAGGTGCGTCTTGTTCCGGTTCTACCTAGAGTTAGGTAGATCCTTTCCTTTCCTAGTACGAGCGGTAGTAGCATGCTAGGTACGAGTATGAGGATAGAATGAGGTTGAGTACGGTATCGTTTATACCGTTACGGCTTTGAGGTTTACGAGTTGGAATATGATCCTTATGGATCCCTTGGGTCTATGTGTGACCCCTGTTATGGATATGAGTGTGATATATGTGTTATACCTTGTTTAGGCTGTATTGATCTCCAGAGCGGAGCCGTTTGAGTTTGAGTTTGAGACTCCCGAGGTGGAGGTAAGTCCATAGGACTTACTTAGCTGCTATCCTTATATGAGGATGTATGCATGGGTGTGTATGTTATACTTGCTTGCATATGATATTGTTATTACCGACCTATGGTCTATTGCGCACCCATTGTAGGGCTGTGACAACCTTGTCCACTCATCCCTCTGGGAGACTGGGAGGTTCTCTGCGGAGCATCCAGATTTGGTAAACGGTACGGGCACTGTCTCCATTCCCTCAGGGTACACGGAGAAGTCGTCCCGATTGACCACTCCAGCTGGCATTACCACCGAGAGGCGAGGGTTATATTCCTCGTGTCACCTATATTCATATTCAGATATTTATATGATGGAGTGACTGGACTTATAATACAGATAATAAACTGGTAAATGCGTGATATCATGTTGTGGTGTTTATGTTTTCATGACGTGTGTTTGTGCTCCTGCATCTTCTTATATAATGTGTATAGTAGCTAACGGTTTCATACCGTGTTGTAGACTTTGTAGGTTAGGAGAACTGCAGAGTGATTCAGAGTGGGTGATCTGTTGAGGGCTCCGTACACTGGGGTCGTACTCGTGGGCTACGAGTTATTTGACTATGTATATACGTTATGTTATGTTTGTACTCAGTAGCGTTGTATAAACCTTTTGATACTTTTATAACAGTTTGATGTTTTGTATTTAATCTATCGGTGCCTTGTTGTAAGATTCAGTGAACTTGTTGTCAGGCTAGGGTCAGGATCCATTGTAAGATCCTAGCCCAGTAGCACTCCGAGTCCTACGGATTTGGGGTGTTACAGTTCCAAGGTTGACCAGGAATTTGTTTATGCTTTGGATTATGATGGAATAGTATGAGTTTATGTTTGGTTTGTTTAGCCATGAAATTCTAGTGGTTAGTTTGGACTTGAACCTATTTAGAATCTTTCTAGCTAGTAATCTAAGTTGGAATTGAGACTTACCCGGTGATATTCCTTCTTAGATACCTTAGAAAACTGACCATAGGTAATAAAGGTTCATCCTTTATTGGTTGAATGTGCTTAGATTCCTTCCTAAGTAGGGTAGTACCTGAGTCTTACCCGGTGATGGTTTACCTTTCCCTTAGTTTGTAGTCTGGTTTGTTTAAAATTTCCTACCTCTCTCCCATGAGACTTACCCGGTGATAGGTAGTTTGGTTTGGAACTAGATGGTCTTGTGACTTACCCGGTAATAGACCATCAGCTTAGAAATGTTCATCCCTGTGCTTGCCAAGTCATAGATGCCTTATGAGTTTTCCTGAGTCCATATATATAAAACAATGACCTTAAAACCCTTGGAATCCATTTTCTTTCCTTTAACTTGATTATTTTTGTTTTCCCTTTTTGTTTGTTTGTTTTGGCTTTTCAATCATAGTGACAATTGATTGCTACGGTAAATGGTAAATTCATAAAGAGTGGAAAAGAAATAGGGCTCAACCAGGACCGGAGTTGTCCTGGTCCAAACCTACAGAGCATCAAGAGTTTATCATCATGCAAACATAAGGGCTAAAACAAGGCCCTAGTACTCCTGGTAGGCATGCAAGCCCCTGAAACGTACCATCTACCATCAACTGACTATGAATATAAATAAAATACATCTCACGGCACTGTCTATAAGGTCCTTCCACCTTCCGGCAATGCCATCAGCAGAATGGAGCACTCACAGACCATCAAGGTACCTAACCAACGGATCATGATATCTATTCACCTTCGGCATTGCCATCAGCAAATGAGTCTCAAGTCCGGGACAAAATATCAACAATGAAACATGCAGGCCAAGAGCAGTAATACAACTCTGGCATAAAGAATAAATCATACAAAGTGCTAGACCTCAAACCTCTCTCCAACTCTATCTGGGAAGGCCTCATAAAGTAACCTGTATGTATGCCCTCTACTCATCCGGACCAGGATATCAATGGGGATCCTGTTCCGGTCAAATACCAGGGCATTCCTGGAGTGCCATAAACTAGTAGATCGTCGCTGAGAAGGCGTATATACGTGCCCTGCTCGTTCCAGCTCCTCCCTGGTGCAGAGTGTAGTAGATATGCTATGACGTCTGTCCTCGAGATCATCTCTGTAGACATCCGGAATCCGTAGCATACCTGCCTCCAAACCTCCCTGGCATAGGTGCATCCAAAGAACAAGTGGTCATGTGACTCACTCTCCAGACCACACCAATGGCAGGTAGGATCTATGTCGAGGAAGTGTAATCTGTCTCTGGTCGATAGGCGTCCTAGAATCGCCATCCAAAGGATAAAGCAGTGCTTGGGCGTGTTGCCCGTGTCCTCATACTATCCTGGACCAGTCCATCTCCTCTCCATGCTCTCTGATCACGTCGTAGGCATCTGTGACTCTGAACTTGTCCCCATGGCAGCAGCTGTCCAAGCACCTCCTCTAGTGTCAGTCTCCTCATCCACAAACGTGGCTAGCTGATCTCTGGTTCCGATTATGGCCTTCACCAGAGGCGAGTCACGTTTGTGGGCCATCCAGTGGTCTGGCTCAACCACCTGTAGGTATCTGTGGTGGATCCACCTAACCATAGAGGTTGTCCCTCTTAGCATGAATATGCCAGTAGTACTTACACATAAATGCCGAGTTCCAACACCTGAGGTTACGAAGACCCAAGCCACCCTCTCTCCGGGGCATGCATACTCGTGTCCAAGCTACTCTGGGCCAGCTCCAAAGGAACTGTCTGCATAGTCCTTGTCAGCCTATTCCATCACCAACGCGGGGACCGGTAGTATCGACAGCCAGAAGTTCTCCGTGCTCTGAAGGACCGTCCTGATCAGCTCCAGTCTACCTGCAAAAGACAAATGTCTCTTGTTTCCACGCGCAAATGTACCTCCCAATCTTATCCAGGAGTGGGGTGTAATCAGCTGCCCGTAAAACATGAGGTGCTATGGGGATTCCCAGGTATCGGAAAGGAAAGGTTCCCGTAGAGAATCCTGAAAGCGAGGTTAATTCGTTTGTCTCTGTTTCAGAAACAGAGGCTAGGAAAATTGAAGATTTCGGGAGGCTAACTGCTAATCCCGAAATCTTTTCAAACCTGCGTAAGCAATCCATAAGGATGCTTACTGACATGCACATCCCCTCTACAGAAGAGAACGACATCATCCGCATACATCTAGGTGAGAAATCCTGAGTTCCTCACAGTGTTGATGGAAACGGAAGCCAGGTCCTAGAGGTCTCGTTGCGTATCATCCTGGAAAGGAATTCCATGCAAATGACAAAAAGCAACGGAGACATATGACACCCCTGTCTAAGCCCACGCTTTCCCGGAAATAACCCATGCATTGTCTTGTTTACCCGGATGGAGTAGGACGCTGTGGTGACACACTCCATCACCCAGTCAATGAACCTGGTCGGGAAACTCAGCTCTTGTCATGGCATAGCGGAGGAACTGTCCAAGGATATCGTGTCGTAAGCTTTAGCTAAGTCAATGTTCATGAAACACCGCTTAGTATCCCTCTTGACACTATATCTCCGTAGGAGTTCTTGGACAAGGAAAATATTGTCAGACATCAACCTCCCTGGGATGAAAGTAGATTGTGCCGGGTCAATGAGGTACCCAAGACACGGCCCTAATCTGTTTGCAATCAGTTTGGTGATGATTTTATAGACAACATTACAACAAGATATAGGCCTAAACTGGTCTACTCGAGTTGGGGAGTCAACTTTCGCTATCAAAGAAACCGAGTTATGGTTAATTTGTCTGAGCAGTTTCCCATTAATAAAGAATTCCCTAACTGCAGCACAAACCTCACTCCCAATCGTCTCCCAAGTTTGCTTAAAGAACTTGGAAGAGAAACCATCTGGTCCTGGTGCTCTGAGGTCTCCAATCGACCAGAGAGCCTGCTTTATCTCATCATTAGTAATTGGTCCAATAAGTTTTTCCTGGTCCAGATCCTTAACCCGTGGTCCCACTGCAAACCAATCCCTCGGTGGTACCTCAACCTGCCTCTCAGTCCCAAACAGCCCCTGGTAATACGTCACAAACTCATCCGCTACTTCTACTAGGGAAGTGGTAGTAGAGCCATTAGGTAAATGGAGTGCAGGAATAAAATTCCTTTGTCCATTTGCCTTCATGAGACCATGGAAGTACGATGTAGTCCTATCACTGTTAAGGACGTACCTCGACTTAGCCTGTTGTTCAAAGAAACTCCTCTCTGCAGAAGAAAGCCTTTTGGCTTTTGTTCTACAACTCTCAAGCTGGGCCCGCAAGGCCTCAAAAGTCGGATCCAACCTAACGTTCTCAAGGCATGTGGCATACTCCTCATTGGCCACTTTGGCCTTCTCAGAGATATGTCCAAAATGCCTCCTATTTAACCCACGTAGCGGTCCTTTCATGCCCTTGAGGAGGTTGCAGAGGCGAAACTGATAGGTCCCCCTAAGGTGACACTTCCAGTTCTCCTCTACTATCTCCTGGAACTGGTCATGACCTGTCCACATATTAAAGAACTTGAAATTGGGCTTTCCAGCCCAGGGATGGCGGATAAGATGCGCTATAGCCGGCTTATGATCCGAAAACTGCCACTTATTCGGAAAGCTAGCGCGGCAATACATCTCCTGGTCCAACCAATCCGAATTAACAAAAATCCTGTCAATCCTACTCCAGATGGTACCATTAGTCCAGGTGAACTTGTTATCACTCGTGGAAGGTACATCTGTGAGACCTAGATCCTGACAGGCATCCAACATACCCCTGCACTCGTACATCCGTACGGGCTCCCCATTGATCCTCTCGTCGGGATACATGACATTATTGAAGTCCCCCAAAACCATCCAGGGTATAGAGTAGTCCCTAAACCAACGTCTAATGGGTTCCCACACTCGCCTTCTGTAGGCAATGCTACCTTTCCCATAGACAAAACACACCCCATACTGCACATCAGTTACTCTACAAGTAACTAGAACAGTGATAAACTGCTCCCCAATCTCTCCAACAGTAAGTATGCCACACCTATCATCAATCTCAAAGTTAGTGACATACTTCTAGTTTGGAAAACTGGAGGCCATCGCACGGTGGATATCTAACGGTCTAGACCCATACTTGGTTTCCAGTACACCACATAAGCATCCATCAAACTCCCTCAGCAGCTCGGTCAACCCTTTTTGTTTCTGGGGTTGGGTAAACCCCTGGATATTCCAAGAGATGACACTCATCGGGAGACCGTCTGTCTAGTGGTCCTCCCCTGGGCCCTAATATCCGCCCTCACCTGTGAGCTAGATGCTAGCCTCGTAGATCTACGCTCAGGTATAACAACCACCTCTCTCCTAACTTGCTTCCTATCCCTAGGGGCTTTTAAGATAGTAGGGGTTTTAACTTTTTCTGTACTACCTCTGTCTCTCTGGGTACGATGTGCACGCCTGTCCGACCTAGATAACACTCTCTGGAATCCTCCATTCCTATCATTACTTTTGCCATTATCGGTCTCTATTTCCAAAGCCTTATATGTATTCGAAGTTTTGATATTAGGGGTAGTATACGATTTCCTTCTACTCTCGACACTCACCCTATCATCTTCACTCTCCTGGCTATCCTCCGAGTCATCCTCCACTCCCGTAGCCTCCTCATACCTGTCAACCTCTGTGTCACTAATTCCCGTGTACGTGTAATCCGTACTCTCACTATCAGAGCCCATCTTAGTATTAGCTAGCTCTCCCTCAGAGCTAGACTCAACCACCATTTCCTTTTTCTTTCCCGAAAAGGATTTTGTTGTCCCTTTTGGGGACAACATTTTAGGTCTAACTATCAACTCTCTCTCTTTCGTGCCAATCCTGATCCTGCCTTCCCTAGAAGGTCTCTCCTTTCTGTGTCCGCTTCGGTCACCCTCTACCAAAGTGGCCTTTATGGCAGCCACCCGGCCGACCTCCACAGCCACCCTCTCGTCATTGGCCACCTTCTTCGCCTCTCGGCGTCGACGGCGCCTAATGGCAGACTTACTTATTGGTCTTTCGGCATCAGTTGTAGGCCTACTAACAATTTTAGGCCTATCAACCTCCACCTCACCCTCCTTCTCTGGGAGTCTAGGTTCCTCTCCTATCTTCCTTTTTCCTTTTTCCTCAACGGTAAACCGTTTTCTAATCCCATATGTCGTTTGTCTCTGTACCTGAGCATTATTCCCTTCCCTTCCAGACTCTTTGTTGCCCTCTTTGTGATTACTATTCCCTTCTCTAACATTGTCCTCCCTAGTTCCTGGTCTAGGCCTCATCCCGGGGATGCCTCTTTTTTCTTTGAAGGAGCATTCCTCCTCATTATGCCCAAAGGTAAAACACTCCTTACAATATTTCGGCTCATTTTCAATAAGCACATTACAAACCACCTTAATCCCATCATCAAACTCTAGGGTGACCTCTCTCCTAATCTCCTCAGCAAAATTCATTTCAATCAGCACTCTCGCATAGGAGCCCCTTTTCCTCTCCCCAGTGACGGGATCCATGTGTAAGGGTTTGCCTAACATGGAGGCCACCCGTCCAAGGATGGCAGGCGACCAGTAATTATTAGGGATACCATATAACCTAACCCATAGGGGTATAGTAGCTACATCCCTCTTATTAAAAGCAAATTTATCCGGAACATACTTAAGGATTAAAGGTCTACCATGGATCTGGTACGGTCCCCCCCCCCCCCGGAGAACTCTGTCTCTATCCCCATCATTATCAAACATGAAAATAAGCCATCCGGCTTCCGTTTTAAGTTTAGATTGGACCCCCCAAGATTGTTGTAGGTCCCTAATAGCGTGATATCCAGGATAATACCCCACATACTGCCCAAGTAAGCAGCTACCCCACACTTGCTCCCTAGGTAGAGCTTCAGCACATTTTATCTTAACGGTATCACCCGTTGGGGGTGTATACTCAAGAGTCCCCCCTATCCCTCTATTCATAAAAGTCCTAGGTAGAGGCTTAGTCCAGGCATTTTGCCTTGGAGGAGCCTCACCAGAAGTGCCATCAGTGCCCGTGCGGGGCAGATTCGGAAAGTCCTTATTGTTAAGAATAGTTCCACTACCCATTCCCCTAGTATTAGTTCCCAGCTTAGTAATGATCCTAGCAGATAGGGGTAACATAGAAGGCCATGTGGTATGTGTTATAATGCGGGGCACGGTGTGATCCGTATTATTAACATCCTCAGTAGCAGGTGTGGTTATACTCAGATCAGTTCTATCATTGTCAGTATCATGCGTAACCACGTTATTATCCACATGCATATTACTAGGCAAGACAGTATTTCCATAATTATCAGTCCTATCATGTTGAATACTATCATCAATAGCCATCATATTGCTAGTATCCATGATTTGTAAATCAGAGTTATTTAATTCATGCTCATTTCCATTTCCAATCATCAAAGCAAGTGCATGTAATATACGAGTATTTAGATCATGCTCATTATCAGATAAAATATCGCTCGTATCAATAACAGTCTCAAGGTCCATACCTGTGCGGTCTTCCTCGTGCAAGACCGACTCCGCTATAGTCATGGCCATGTGATTACCATCTCCTCCTCCCTTCTCTGCCACTACCACGTCCAGCTCAGTAGGCGTCCAGTCCAGCGCCTCATTCCTTGCTTCCATCGTCCTAAGCAACTTCCTTGCAAGCTCCTTGACGAAGTCATTTTCAGTTGGTTCGGTGACTTGTCCGCCTTGGCTTTCTGTTGACACCACCTGCCTCCCAATGTGGGGTATAGTCGGGCCAATTTCCATTTCAAGGCCTGGTTCCACCATTTTCCCGCCCGTATCCTTAGAATGATCAAAATTGCCGCTCAAAGACCCTTCCTGTTCAATTTGCCCGCCTGAGACTTTTGGCTGCAGCGTTGGCTTCCCAAGTGTACCTATGATCGGGCAAATTTCATTCTCAGGGCCTGGTTCCAACTTTTGTCCGTCCTTAGTCCCGGATTGGCTTAATTGGCCCCTCAAATTTGCCTCCTGTACTTTCTGTCCGCCTGGGTCTTTTAGCATGAGCGTTGGCTCCACAAGTGCCTCTTTGGTCGGGCAAATTTCAGGGACGGACTCAGATTCGCCCATCTTCCTCTTCATGGCATTGCTTTCCTCCTTTTCGGCCTTGTCAATGGCCTCCAGACCAATCTGTCCGCCTGGGGTATTGGCTGGCGGCGTTGGCTTCCCAGGTATGGCGTTAGTCGGGCCAATTTCAATCTCATCCCCTGGATCCATCATCTTCGTGCCTTTGACAAACCTTTTGTCTTCCATGACCTCCACCCTAGCTCCTTTTTGTCATTATTGAGATTCTATGGGTGGTGGTGCATGGCCGTCTTTTAACTTTCTCTCCACTTTGATGATGAGATGTAGTAGCTAACATTATAGACTCGTGTAGATGGAAATCTATTTCGTTAACGAAACTAGAGTGATTGATATGACTTAAGGTACCTAGCCATGGTGGTTTCTTCGTCTTCGTACACACCAACCATTACCATTGCCAATTGCATGACATTATAACTCTCCTTTGCACTCATATAATTTTGTCATAGATTCTCCAACATTTGATGAAGTTCACGCTTATGTCGTGGAGGCACAAATATAGCTCGGAGTAAAGGTTTCATGTGCTCAGGGTAGTCACGGTTCGATACATTGTTCTTCTAATCTTCTTCACTAGGTTATTCCATCAAATCAATGCATATTCAATAAATTTAAGGATTGTGTATTGTACCTTTTTCTTTTTTGGGTGTTATGACAACTCCAAATTTGCTCTACTTTAGTCTTTTCATATGTGAGGTACACATCCTCGTCACACTGTCCTTCAAATAGTGATATATTGACCTTACCCTTAGAGGATAATTATTCTCATAATCTTGAGCTCTACGAGATTATTGACCTCTATTGGAAAGGGTTCCTAATCGTCTTCTAGGTCATCCCTCTCTTCACATGCAAATTCTTTTGTTTGTTATCTCGTTTGTTCCAAAAATGTACTAGCATTGTTAGTAACAATATGTCTACCTTAACCTAAGGCTGAAATTTCAGCTATGGAGGAGCCATCGAGCCTGGAGAAACAGAACGAGATGTAATTGGGGCAGATAGAGGGGTTAGTGGCGCCAGTGGTGGAGGTGTGATCTGATCCTCTAAAGCTCCAAGTCGAGTGGTGAGGTGAGTAACGTCACCATGTATGGACTTAAGCTGATTCGACATGTCTTCAAACATTTTAAACAAGTCGGGGATGATTGGCTTGGACCTCCCTAGTTAAAATTACTTTCTAATATGATAACAACACTGTAATAAACTTGTTATAGGTTAGTGTAAGTTCAAAATAACTCACTCGTGTGTTTGCGACATTATCTTACAATTTTGTAAGCTCATCATGTGCGGACTTGAATGAATCAATTCTAGGAAATATTTGCCAAACAAATCGGGCCTTTCGAGCTCAAGTAAATTTACTTGAATTCTTCGGTCTCAATTAATCAAAATCAATATGTAATATCCAATTCAAATAAATCAATGCAACAATGGAATATATTTGGTGTTGAAGGTTGAAAAAAACAGCTAAAATCATCTATTTTCAAAATAAATGAAAGCTATTAATGATGAAAACGTATGTCCAAAAACAAGAGGAAAGATATTAGGCAAAAGGCAAGGAACTCAAACAACTTCAATCAATGTAACAAGGCCAATATATATGCTGTTAGAAGGCTGAAAATGCACAACTAAACTCGCATATTTAAAATGAATAAAAGCTCTTAATGATGGCAATGCACAACATATAATAAGAGACAATAAAATTGGGAAAAAGGCAAGTCCAATTTCAATAAACACAAATGAACAAACTTGACCAATAATTGTTTCTATAACTCTTTTCTTCACATTTTTACTTTTATTTTTAACTAATACTTTATGTATAAATTTTCTTTCTTTTTAACAATAACACGAATTGTTTTAACAAGAAAGAACGACCAATTTTGATACTCAAGATCGGTGGTTTGATTCGATTTTTCTGAGTAAGGTTTGAACTAGTCTTAGGGTTTGGTTAAAAGTTTTAGGGTTAGGGTTTAAGAGTTGGTGTGGCCTATTTGTTTTGAATTTGTGAGAGGTTCGATCGATCGGTTTAGGGTTTATAAAAAAATGTTAAAGAAACCGTTTATGGGAAGTTAGTTATGAAAAGGTTTAGAGGTTTCAATCTTTGATGAACGGTGAAGTTGATGGTTTGAAAGCTTGTATGAATTTGGTATCAAAAGAGTTTATTATCAAAAGAACAATGACTTTACAAAGTCAACAAAATTCCCAATATATAAAAAAACGAAATAGTAAATAATGAGATTAGTAAATGAGAAGGTTAAGATCTTTGTCGACTCTTTTTGCGAATTTATTAAGCGCTCTTGAAGTTTTTTTTTACATTTTCTTGAAGCTCTTGATATTTCTTGATATCACAACGAAACTATGTTGCCAACTTGATATAGGCAAGTCGTGGGATATCCGATCTTCGACAACAAAAACCAATCAAGATCCAATCTTGAACAAGGAAACTCAAACAAGCTTATTTTGTGTATGATGGTGTGACTATGGCTAAGGAATGGAATGGAATGGAAATGGATGTGATGATGCATAAATGGATAAATAGGCCAAGCTCCTTGAATCAACGTCGAGAATCTTGACCCCGATTGAATAAAATCCAAGACGAATGATCAAGAAACACTTTTCCTACAATATGACTCAATGAAAATCATTTCCCTATAATCCGACACAATATATCAAGGAACTAAGACAAGAAAGTAGCAAACGAGGCTGATGAAAGTCTACAACACCAATAAAGCAATTAAATTTATACATGCAAGAACAAACCAAGCTAAACAAACAAGCAAGGTCTTTCTCGCTCAACTCTTTAAACCAACGAAGAACAAACCAAAACACATGTTTCTAATCAAACTCCAAGATTATATGCCAAAATTCTCCTAATTTCCACTTAGGGGTGAGCAAAAATAGGTCGGTTCAGGCGAACCGAACCTAAACCGACTTTTTCGGTTGAAACCGAACCGAAAATTGCAAAAATAGGTTCGGTTTGCGGTTTAGTATTTTTGAGTTTTCGGTTTAGGTTCCGAACCGAAAACCGCGGTTTAAACCGAACTTATTATAAATAAACTGGGATTTGGGCCGTTTGGTCGTCTGGGCCTATTGGAGTATGGGGTCTGATATGTCAAATAGATATTAGGGCTTAGGTTTATCGTTCTTTCAAGTTTCACTTCCACTTCTAGTCCACAAGAGAGAAGGGCAAGGGTGACGGCGGCGGCGGCTAGCACAAGCGTATTCTCCGGTTCTCCCATTCACCTCTACCAACTCCGGCAAAGGTGAGGCGAGCGCAAGCGTTTTCTCTAGTTCTCCGAAAAGAAAAGAGGGTAGGAGGCGACTGTGAGGCGGTGAACGCAAGCGTTTACTTAGTTCCTCCACGAGTCGCTAGATCTGGATTTGGAAGGTGAAGATTCGCGTACAAGTTACGGTTAGATCTGGGTCTCGATTTCGATTGTTCTTCAATTCTAGTTATTCCTTCTTTCTTTCCCATTTTCTTGAATATGGGTCTAGATCTATAACATCTGTTAAAATTTCAGACGAAATATGTATCAATTTGGATTTGTTATAGTGTTTCTACCATCTACTTCGAATTTCTGGTTTTTTTGTTGGGACGTTGTTTCAAATTTGTGATTTCGGTTTCAATTTATGGATGTATATTGTTTCAAATTTGAGGATGCAATTTATTTCAACTTGGATGTTCTTCATTTTCGGTTTAAACCTAAACCGAACCGAAAATTTTCGGTTTAAACCTAAACCGAACCGAGGTTTTCGGTTTAGGTTTTCGGTTAAGGTTTTTCTAATTTTCGGTTTTTGGTTCGGTTCGGTTTAAAGCGGTTCAGTTCGGTTTTAGACCGATGTTCAACCTTATTGCCACTCTAATATAAGTTATTTATGGGGTGGAGATAAAACAAATTAAAAGACCCAATAGAAAATAAAACAAAGTTGTCAAAAGAGTGTTATTTGGGCTAAAAGTTAATTAACACTAAGTAACTACATGCATACATGGGGCAAGTTGGATCAATGGTTGTGTTGTGTGGAATTATGAGAAAGAACAAAATTCAATAAACAAGAAAAACGACTTAGACTGATGTATAGTGGTTCACTCGTAAAGGTTGCATACACTTTCCAAAGAGATTTTATTGAGGAGTTTCCGAATACAGATGAACAAATAATTGGAGGCAAAAGGAACACTACAATATATAGAGTAATGAAACTCTAGGGCTATACTTAGGCATCAAGTATAAGATTGGGTCAAACAAAAAAGGCTCAAACAAATGATAAGCCCAATTAAAGACATATAGATAAATCACCACCTTGACGTGAATCCTCACAGACATACCATATCTATTAGTCAATGCTCAAAACAACTCCTATCTATCCAGATGTGTCCCTTGGACACTCAACAACTTCTAACATTTAGCAAGTCCAAACAATGTTGGAACTTGTTGCGAGGTACTAGTTTGGTGAACATATAAACACGATTATCAATAGTCCCTACTTTCTTCACCCTGATTCTCTTCTCACTTTTCAAGAAACGATACCTAGCTGACATCAATATGTTTAGTCCTCTCATGATGAACATGATCATTTACCAAACAAATTCCACTTAAATTGTCACAATATACAATAGCCTGATCGTGATGTATACCTAGATCTGAAAATGCCATGAACTTTGTCTCTATGGTAGACAAAGTACTTGTGGGTTGTAAGGTTCCCTTCCAACTCACAGCAAAACCCCAAGAGTGAAAACACAACCGGTCATAGATTTTCTAGTATCAAAATCTCTTGCATAATCAGAATTAGAGTATTTTGTGACCAAACATTGTATATCATTCCTAAAAACGAGCCCAATGTCAAATGTACCTCTAAGAACCGAAATATCCTCTTCATATTTTGTCAGTGTTCTTTTCCTAGTTTCCCCATGTACCTGCTCACAACACTAACAACTTGAACCAGATCTAGTCTTGTACAAACCATAGTATACATCAAACTCCCTGCTACACTAGCATAAAAGACTCGTGATATATACTCATTCTCACATTCGAATGAGGTGAAAACAAAGTGCTAAGATGGATGTTAGCATCACTACGTGCATCATTAGGCTTGGTCGATGACATTCAGAACCTTGACAACACATTTCCAATGTAACACTTCTATGATAATAAAAGCTTCTTATGTCCCCTATCTCTGAGAATCTCAAGTCCTAGAATTTTCCAAGTTGATCCTAGATCCTTCATCTCATCTCCCATTATCATAAACTATTGTTCAGTTTCAAACCTGTATACAACTTCTCTATAGGTGGATGGTTCATGAGTATCCGACTCTTCAACAACCTATAGGGCGTAACTAACCATATCCTCAAAACCATACCTTTGCGGAGGTCTTACCTCAACTCTTCTTGAGAGCCCCTTAGCTAAGCTCTAGTGAATAGCTTTTGAAAGTTGATTTTCTTTATGCTGCAGATTCGGATAGCTCAGCTTATTATTGTGGATCTTGCTCTTCTTCTTGAGGAAGAAACTAAAACTCCACCTGTTTATCAACATTGTTACCCTTGTTTCCACTAGCTTCACTAATGAGTTAAGCATAGAATTCCCATCAAAGACGACACTTCTACTTAGAATTACTCTTTTCTCAAACGAAGGCCAAACTCCGTTCCCTTGACACCATCCCCAAAGCCTACAAATACTTCTTTCTTTGCTCAAGGCTCTAGTTTATCCTCACTGACATGAGAGTAAACGGTACAAACAAAAATCCTAAGATCAAAATAGTCAGCAAACACTATTACCAGTTTGTTGTACGGAATTATGAGAAATAACAGAATTCAAGAAACAAGAAAGACGACACACATAGATTTATAGTGATTCACCCAATAAAGGCTACGTCCACTTTCAAAAGAGATTTTATTGAGTGGTTTCAGAATACAGATGAACAGATAATTGGAGGCAAAAGGTACGCTACAATATATAGAGTAACGAAACCCTACAATTATACTTGAGCACCAAGTATAAGACTGGGCTAAACTAGAAAAGACCCAAACAAATGATAAGCCAAATTCAAGGCATATCAACGGGTTGGATTGGGTTCATTTTGACTGGGTTTAGGTTAGATGGTCAACACAATCCTTGACTTTGACTCTACAACTTCAGTCTGCACAAAACGATTCTCTAAGTCGTGCATTTTCTCTCAAAGCTTATCTCCTACCTTTTTAGCCGAATCTTGTTAATGGTCCCTCATTAGAATATTCTATTGATTTGGTCGGGTTCTTTGTGGATATTAGGTGGTATCATAAAACCTCGCTTAATGAAGTTTTGTTTGATATTAGATTAGCCTTTATTAAGACCGTTCGCCCTTTAGGGATAAATAAAATGTTTTCCACTAGGTGAGTTGTTGAATAGATCTAATAATGATATCTTCAAAAGTACCCTTATTGAGCGCCTCTCATAAGCATCCAAAGTATTTCTCTAGGTTCGTAGATAATGGAATCCCTAGGCTTTGTGGGATTCTTCATTTCATACTTTTTAGGATATTCTTTTGTGATGGGTTTTTATGTCTTGAGACCACACAAAATATTGCTAAGGTTTCAACGACAAGGCTAAATGCTTGGTTCAATGTGTCGGAAAGACAATGATAACATTAAAAAAACTAAGAAAGGGATAATTGAACCTGACTTAGAAATCAAGAAGCCAATGATTTTCCTGTTTTCATTGCTTAACTTTGGAGATTCGTTGTCAACACTTCTACTTCTAATTAAACAAAATGATCCCATGACGAAGCCCATGGAGAAATATTATATGGATGCATTCCTCAATTCATTTTATAAACGTGTCTACGAAGTATAATTTCCGCAACACTACCAATATAAAGTGGTGGTCAGTTCAGTCATACGTTTTTTCTATGTCGAGTTCATTTCTGTTAATCCCTCCTTGTCTTTTTTAGATCGGATCCATGGAAAATTGCACGTTCCATTAAAATATTACGATAGATGGATCTTTTTGAAATAGAGGCTTCTTGAAGGGAATGAATCACTTTCATAATAACTAATTTAACATGTATGTTAGGCTTTTAGCCACAACCTTACGTAGAAAGAGAAGCATAGACTTATGGGCATGTATAGGATGTCATTACTAGATTATCAATCTTTGGTAAAAGGGTGATAAAAATGTGTTTTGCTTGTTTTAGTTGTCTTTTTGTCATATAAAACCTTTTTGTTACAAGAATCATTTACAGGCCAACAATGTACCAATACTTTTGACAAAAAAACACGATCGGAAAGTGTCAAAATAGGTGATTTATCACTTCTTATCTCAAGTATTGAAGCTTGATACCAACAACAAAGGAATGTCCTATACATGAGGTGACCAAGTTATTCATGAAGATTGTGGTCAATTATAGGGCTTGTAACAATCCATCATCAACGACCGAGATAAAAGGTTTCGGGGTTGGACAATATCGTTTACCACAACCTTCCGCACGTTGACGGTCTAAATATGTCAACACATCATAATATGATTGGCCAAAGTTGCTAGGCATCTCTCAATTTGTATACCATCTGCTAAGAAACGAGTATATGAGGGAAGAGTTCTTTAGAGATCGTCATGAATTTTGAGTACATCAAGCACCATCATTGTGGGCTATACACATCCAATACATGTGGCATACAATTTTACCAAAGGTTGACAAGAAGAGTCGGACTTGACACAAGTTTACATTGTCAAATCCAAGTAGACAATGGAGTAGGCATACCAACACAATAGGCACATAAAGTATCGCATTGGGGACTTAGTCATGGTCAAGCTTCATTATATCATACGACATATGGGATTACAAGAAGTTATGATTCGTTGGAGGGGCTTTTCAAAGTTCTAACGAGAATTGGGTGCACCACCTACAAGCTCAAATTGCAGTTCAAGTTCAAAATTCACGTGTTCCATGTGAGCATGTTAAAGCTTGACCATCAAGACGCGGAAGAAGCATATAAAGGAGAAGCACAAGGGGGCATCGACGGGAGTTTGAACTTCCTTCAATAAGGGACAAGGTGGCACCAGAAGCATCGACGTCCGAGGGTCGAATGCCTGGTACAATGTAAAGAACTTTCTAATGTTGAAAGGACATGGGAACCGATCAAGTCCTTGACAATTCAATGACAAATCAAAGCATTTTAAAAGTTGTCTTGTAATACAAAGTCTTATTACCTACACAAGCCTTGCTATCTTTTTTAACCATCAATATTAAGCTCTTATATTGCCAACTCGGGAATTGAGTTGGAATAAAAATATTCGATTGAAATTAAGAATGACATAACTCAATGCCTAACATTTATCAAACATGAGTATTGGAA
The DNA here is from genome assembly GCA_002319775.1 of Fagopyrum tataricum. Taxonomy (NCBI): domain Eukaryota; kingdom Viridiplantae; phylum Streptophyta; class Magnoliopsida; order Caryophyllales; family Polygonaceae; genus Fagopyrum; species Fagopyrum tataricum. Next base: position 65,343,584 of record CM008279.1, read on the forward strand.
TAAGTGAATATCATTCCTAATTCCATGCCATCAATATTACCAAACAAGGCCTAATATATTATATCAATACCTACTTCACCACACCTAACAAAAATATATATTTAGAAAGAGCCGACTAATTTTGAAGTGTGTAAAAATAGACATAATAGTAGTGATATTAGGTAATTATAGAACATGGGAGACTGATTTTGTGTAGTGAAAGAGACATCTATAATTAATTTAGAAATGGTGATGGTAGTGAGTTTGTGCAGTTGGCTTGTATTAGTCTATTTTGTTCTAGAAGACCCAACCAAAGGAATAAACAAAATGCCTAAATTCCACCAAACTTTATTGGTATTGTCTTAACATTTGTACGAATGTTGTTTGCTTTTGCATATCTAATCAGATTAAGATCACATCACAATATTCAAATTATTACTATAATATCTCTATTTATTTCCTCATTTACCATCTAGTATTCAAAACAGGCATGATTTTAGTCATCTCAAACATCAAACATCAAATATAGTACATTAGTACGAGGGAGGAAGGGAAAAGTTGCAATTGCATAGAGTGATACTACATGTGAGAGCCTCGGGTAGGACGACACACGTGATTTCGCTTACGAGCATGGTCCACGCTGTGATGCTGCGTTCGGCATGCGTAACCGTACCAGCAATTCTCGCGGCTTGATGCATCAGGCGGCATGAACTACAAATCACCAACGGCATGACACCATAATCGAACAACTAAAATGATAATGATGTCGTAAAAGGAACTTAGTAAGTACTCACGTGATTTGGCAATGTGACTCGGAACCAGTAAAGCGCAAAAGAGGCCAGTTTGTCGGAGCACTCGCTGCGTAACAACAACTCCGTGTTTAGTTAGGATTACAAGAACTCATTTTTTTTATTACTTTTTTCAATTTCTCTTTCATCACATCACCTCAAAAACACAACTTAATATTTAACCTATATCAATAAATCTATATATAAAAAGTTATAAATTTTTAAATAAAATAAGTGTATAAAAATAGACATCCATTTTATAAATTGTAAATATTTTTTTAAATATATATATAATAATATGAAATCATATTTTTAAATGAAATCCAAATAAAGTACAATAGTCCCACAATTTGTGATATTAGCTTCATCTCGTAAAAGATGAAATTTTCTTGGTTCTAGCAAAAAGAATTTTCTTTTTTCTATGTGGAAGTTAAGAACACTCGCAAGATCAACCATGTATGCCTTGTTGGGCGCTAGGGGTCAGATACTCATAGGTGCACCCTAGGCACTCCAGGCGCGCCTCTGGATGCCTTGTTTTATTTTTGTAAAACAATCAGTAAAAGATTAATTTTTTACAAAATAGTTTGTTCTTATTGACAAATATATAATACATTATATTAAGGAAATAAATTTATTTAGAATTAACTCAAATAATTATTATATCAACATTTAAGGAAGTAAATAATGCCATAACTTAATACTGAAATCTATATTATATCTTCTTACTCTTCTAGTCCTATTCAAACTATACTTCTCCTATACTTTAAATAATCCCCCTTCCCCTACCATATAAATTTAAGTCTTCTGCTGATGTATAGGTCCTCTGCTGCTGCATTTCCAGTAGAAGAAGATAAGAATATAGTAACTCACTAACCGATTGCATTAGCATTATGAACTATCTTTTTATACTTCCTAAAAGATATACTTCCTAGTTCCTATTTCTTGCTCGTTTGTTGTTTTTGAACCACCAAGTTATTTGTTTGATTTAACAAGAACTTTAATTTTTTTTCGAAAATCTTTAATCAAGCGCGCCTAGGCTCCAGGAATGACAGCAATTTCGGTTTGCTTTCCTCCAAACAGCAACTTATACTAGTAAATAAACAAGTGGAGAAACACTTACGTGCATAGATGTGTAGAAGCGCCTATTGTATCAGCGTGATTAAGAGACAACCTTGACCGGTCTGCGGAAACCCAACCACCATGTTAGAATTGGGTGCCTTTACTTAAACCTCAATTTGAGATATAAACAACCAGTATACAAAATGTCAAGCTCAGCCTACTAATTATATATATCTAACAACCATTGCACAAGAAAGATGTTTCAGGTTTTGTTAGTGTATTTTACCAATTTGGCCGTTGCCTATCTTTGTAACCAACTCTGTGACAACATCCTGCACCGTTTTCCCCATCTGTTGAATACATCTCTCTGTGATCTACAGAGCCAACATATATTCAGGTTTGCAACTGTAGTTTCCGAGTGGAAAATATAAATATATAAAATAAAAGAGATCAAAATGTTTGGGAAAGAAAAAAACAGTTTGATTCAGGAAGTACTCACAGTTTGTTCATAGTGATTCATTTCATGAGCAATAGGAGGAATTCCTAAAAATCTACGCTGTAAAAACTGCAGTATATCAAATCAAGGTAATCAGAAGATTTGCTTGCTCAAGCTGATAGTAGAACGGAGGATTTTTTTAATTTTTAGATCATAGAAAAGTATAAATTCTATGAGCATACAGGAATAAAGGTGTCTCGGCTACAAACTGGATGAGCGTTATCAGAAATACTCTGAGCAGTCCAATAAGCACCGCAAAATGCTCTATCACAACCTAAACCTGCAAACGACGGGCATTAGTCCAAAACTCAGAGTGCATCCAACTGCTCGGAAATAGTTAAGAAGAGAAATAGTCCACTTATTGTTCAACAGCTTGCAGCATATTCCCTAATCTACAACTTACAATGTTGAGGTGTGCCACTATTGGCGCGAGAAGGCATCATTCCTCCACATGAATGACACTGTAGATGGACAGTATTTTGGCTGCAACGAAAACCATTCAACTCAGCAGCTGAAAATAATAAGCAAACGTAGTAGTCAGTATATAAATAACCAAAATATGTTCAGCAAACGAGAAAAGTTGAAGAAAAAAAAAAAGATTTTGTTGGAAAGGGAGAAAATTAAGAAAAACTGTTATTTAATGGGGACACTTGACAGATAACTCAGAAAGGTGGGACATTACCACATTGAGGACATGGATGCTCTGACTCTTCACTATCATAATAACTATCATCACTTTCAGAAGGAAGTGGTGAGCGCGTCCTCTTTCGAGAATTCGCTTTTCCATTGGTAAGAACCTATGTCACAGCAACAATAGCCATCAAGGCATATCAAGTAATCATCACACAAAAGTAATTACAGCTCTACAACCATCCTCAAGTAGAAAGAATCATATCCAAAACCTTTAACTGACTTATGATAAAGAAGATAAATATTGTTAACTTAGGAACAGTTGATGCTTACTATAAGTCAAAACACAACGAATTAAGAAAGTAAAGAATAAGTTGAACTCAACCCAAGTTTACATATGTCTAAACTTCTTTATGATTAAGAGGACACTTACCATATTTGACTTCACTCGTGCATATGAATCAAGAACATCAAGTTCATCTTTGGGACGTTTCATGGAAGGATCAGCCTTCACGATATCCTGCAAAAGACAGCAAGTAAACTAATTTAACCCTAAGGGAATAATGTGAAAGGGAAGATAAAGAGAACCATGTGTCAATACAAAGCAAGACAACAAGTACCTCTTCAATATTGTGCAGAAAGTGGTTTCTTCCAACAAACTGTACAAGTCCTCTACACTGAGGACATAAAGTACCAGTACGCTTCTCTTGAGACCTCCTTAACCACTCAGAGAAACAACCGTTGCTATGAACAAGCAAAAACAATAACTTTTTAGAAAATGAAGACGCCGCATGACCTTTTCATAAAAGTAAGAGAGTCTAAATAAAGAAAGCAATAAGAATCAAACCAAAAGCTGTGAAGACAAGGCGCAACAGTAACAACATCATGCCAAATGTTTAAGCAAATGCTGCATTTCGCGTGCTCAACATCTATGGAAATCTAACAAGATCACCAAAGTTTTGGTACAGAAGACAACTAGTAAGCGACAACTTACAATGCTGTATAACAAAAGGAAAGACAATTCATGGAAAGATATGGATAGGATCAATAGTAGCAAACCTTTAACCTGCTCTCTCCAGAGCCATTGTGTACAGGCATTATCTCAAATTTGTACTTCAGATGCCCTGAGTGTTCAAAATTAGATGTTAAAACTTATTACATCATATAATTAAAATCAAAGGAAGTTTTGCAAAGTGATGAAATATACACAGATAAAATATTTCAATGGCATGGCAAAGTATTTCAGTTCAAACAGTTTCAAACTCAATCTATTTGAGATTAAACTCCACCTTAATGATAGTCCATTGATTTATTATAAATATTTGTGGTCAAATTAACCTACATATCCTTCAATTATATTAAAATGTATATCACTAAAACAAACAAAGACTAATTTCATGATTTAACTAAAGAACTAGAAAATCCCACATATCAGATTGAATGGCTTCATCCAGAAACTTGATTGTTCAGGTCAATCAAAATTATCAAATGAAATGCAAGTGAACACTAAAGACAGGAACTGCATAAACGTAAATAAGAGAGAAAAATGGAAAGTAGATAATTACTGAGTCAGACATCTGTAGTTAAACATCAGAGTAAGCTTAAGTCTCTGACTTGAAGCAAAAACTAACCTTTTCCAACTGAACCAGGAATTATTTCACTTCCACACTTGATGCTGACAACATCGTCATTCTGGACCGTAGCCCCATCTACAAGTATTATGCTTGAACTGCAGCAAAAGACAATCAGAAAGATCAGCACGCAACAAGCTCAAAAAGATCTGTAGATATCATGTTTGCCCTAAAGTACATATTTGGAAACTATTTAACAAATAGCATACGAAACTTATATGAGTGGACAATAGCCAAGTCTGGCAAAAGAACTGGCGAGATACCTCTTGTTTTTTATTTTGGCTGAGCAGAGATCAGGGTTTCTTGTTATCTGGCACCATACAAGCTTGCCAGAAATTGAAGTGATATCTGAGCATACAATAGTCTCATTTAATCTGATTTCGAACTCTGGAAATCTTGAATCCGACGGCACTACAACAAGATTTACAAGGAAATGGTCAGGAAAAGATGCAGCAAAAAACTCAATATGCACAAGATGATCCTTGCAAAAAGACTCTTAAGATTCGAAGGACGCATATCAAAAGCAAAAGTCAATTCTACATTCAGGTTTCAAGCAAGGATCACCTAACAATCCATTAATCAGTCATCAAACCATAACACTTACCTGATGATGTAGTTAAGAGGTTAGCACTAAATAAGCTGAGAAAACTGACCCGACTTGACTGAAATTCACATGGGTATTGATGTGACCCACTTCATTTCATAACATCAGCGAGTCACCTGGACTGAACCAGGACCACCATGACGGCTCGAGAGGAGGGCCTTGCTCGAAGAGCTCGGGCCAAGACTATCGACATACTCTTGGGCTTGAGTTTGACACATATGGACAGAGCCGGCCAATGAACCTTGTAGGCCATTTCTAAACTATTAACTGAAAGTTTTTTAATTTATATCAAAATTTTATATTTATGTAATGTATAAAATCATCAACTACATTAAAATAATAAATTAATCTTATTTTTTATTGAAGTATTCATTTAAAAATAAAATTTATCTATTTAAAATTATAGTTATAGTAAATAATTTTTTTTATAAACTGACTTAATAATTTATACCTTAATATTTTAATTTTATACAAAAAATAATAATTTCTTTATAAACTAACTTAATAATTTTTAAATAAATATTTTTACCTTATCAATACAAAAAAAAACTATATAATACATTTACCTGTAAGTTTATGGGAAATAAATTAAATCTAAAATTAATACAAACAATAAAATTATTGCAACATTTAATAAACATAAAATATTTGAATTTACATTTGTTTTAGATATTTTCTCTAACCACATCTTCACAGAGTAGTGTAGCTGGAAAACCAAAATATTAGTGTAGTGTAGTGTTGCAAAATGAAAATGAAAAACTACCCAAAAAAAACTACTACCTCCGTCAACACCCTCGCACTTGCTTATGTAAAACTTGTTCCATCCACCACCAATCCACCCGAAAAAGTACTACCTCCCTCAACACCCTCTCTGAGCCTTGTTGACGACCAAAAATTCTCCGATCGTCACTTCGGCTGCTCCCATTGTCACTTCAGTGTGAGTCTCATTTGCAACAATTCAGTCCAACAACCAACCTCCCCAGCTGCTCGTGCCTCCAAACCTAGCATTTCGCCTTATTCCTTGATGTAGGGTTGTAATATGAGACAAGTTACTCGAGCTCGACTCACGTTCGGCTTGTCAAAAGTTTGGCTCGTGCTTGTTCATTTTTTAAACAAGCAGAATGTGAACACATTTTAAAACACGTATAAAATTTAGGCTCGTCTTGTTTATAAACGAGCCGAGCTGGAGCATGTCAATGCTTGGCTCGTTCAAGTAAAGTTCGGCTCGTTCGGCCAAAATAACACTATAGGATCATTATTTTAGCCAAACTACTCGGGCTAGGCTCGGTTTGACTCGTCAAAAGTTTGGCTCGAGCTCGTTCACTTTCTAAACGAGCTCGTTCACTTTCTCAACGAGCCCAATATTAACACAATTTAAAGGTCGTAAAAAATATAGGCTCGGCTTGTTTATAAACGAGCTGAGCTTAAACATATGATTGACTAGTTCGGCCCTACCTTGACAAGATGACCTAGGGTTTCAAAGCCCTAGGACTTCTGGAAGTACATCTCTCACAAAAAGCTGCAATTCTACACCCCACTTACGAGTCAAGCTCACATCAGGTTTATTTTGGGCAATTTCACTTTGGTATCAAGTGAATTCGAGTCAGGTCAGATTGATTTAGGCTTATCTATTTTGGCATATTCCCCGGTGTTGAGTAGGGCTACATCTACCCAAAGACACCATAAAAACAAGTAAAACCATCTTCATTGCATCATTCATATGCAAGTTCCACAGTATGCAAATGTGAGGATATTACCTACGCAAATGGCTAACAAAAGGTCCAATGCACCAGTGTCACGATATTTCTATACTGATTAATTAGAGACCCTTGATACTTGCTTGAACACAACACTCAGAAAACCCTAAGTAATGAACGAAGGCATGTCAGAGAAGAAGCAACCCACCAACAGAAAAATCCTCAATTCCCATCAACAGTCAATGATGAAACCCAAAAAATGGGCAGTCGAACATTGCAATCACTAACACTCAATCTTGTTATCCAAAATGTACAGTTTTGCCCCTCACAAGATACTCATTTTACGGTGTTAACCTACGACGAAACCCAAATTGTACTCACACTTCATCATACCTTAACAATAACAGAACGACAGAAAAGAGGAACTGAAGCAGTGACGTAAAAGTAAATATGTGAGGTTTTTCTTCGATCAATAAAAAAGAAGAAGCAAATGCTATAAGCGATTGGAAAATAGCAAACCTAATTTAGCCCAAAGGTCTTCGTCAAAAGGGGGTTTAGTAGAACCCATCGATGATTCTCCAACCTCCATTTTACCCAGTAGTGGGGTGTGAGCCAGAATATTGAAGATGGAGAAGCAGGAGAATGGCAGACGGTTTTTCTTTTCCCTCGTCTATTTCCTCCTCTTCTTGGGTCTTTGCCTGAGAGATGGTAGTGGAAAGCTTGTAAGAGAAGAAGTAAGGAGAGAGAATCCGCACCTCCACAATGACCTTAAATGCAGGCGACTGAACCGTACCCAAATTCCCAATTCGAAACTTTCAAAGGAAGATTTTGATTAGGGATATACCGGTCTCGTCAGGATGTCAATCCTTTGTTTGTTTTGTAATAAAACAAAGTGGTTCGATGTAATAAGATGATGCGCCATTTAATGGATCATAAGGTTGATTAAATCGGCAGATGAACTAATGTTATGACTTACGAGGGACCAAAACATGAGGAAAAAAGTGGAGAAAAATACATCAAAAGAGAATTTCGAACACAACGAGCCCACGAAGAAAAAAAAATTCGAGAACAAGTTTGTAAAAGCATTGAAGAGTCAATCCTACTCATCTATCAGAACCAAGTAAAAGATTGTAAATCCAAAATAATTGGTTGAAACTTGGTGACAATTGATCGGGTGTAAATTCAGGTTATAGTAGTAGAAATCATTATCCGACTCACCATCCAACCTGAATTTCTCAAAAAAATCTTATTCCCGCGTGTGCATATATATATTATATATATATATATATATATATATATATATGACCATAATCCCATTACTAGCTAGCTTAAACAACGGTTTTTCAATCGCTCGAGCATATCTATACTCGTTTAGGGTTACGTATCAATGATTCTTAAGCATGTGATGCTTTTATGTGATGATGAAGAATATTTTGTGGATAAAAAAATTTTCGATAGTGAATCTTTGATAACCGCCGTTATTTCTTATATGTATAAATAAATTTTAATGTTTTATACTTATATATATATAAAACTTGTTAATTGTATATCTTGATTTATTAGGCAAGGACGACGTAGTGGATATCATTAGTTATTCTCATAACAATAATCTCACATGTATAGCCTTACAACAAAAAATACGGTGAAATTCTAAAAACATCCAACTTGTTTATCAAAAACATATGCATGTATGCTCAAACAAACCAATGAAAATGACCCTAACACCCTATATATGCAAAATAACGACGTTTCAATGCAACGTTGAATGAGCATATATAGTCGTCCGCATGTGGTTTACAAAAAGAAAGACTATCATACTCCAACCAAGGGAACACGCTACCCTTGTTGACCGTGACCTTTAAGAAACGTCCTAATAGTGTTCTTATTAGCAAGTGTACCTAAAAGCATTGTCGGTATAAACCGTTAGCTAGGATCTTAAAACTATCTAAGAGATATCCTAGAAATGCAAGAAATACAACACATACTAACAAGCTATTATTCATGTCTTTCGTCATACATTATACCTCAACGTATCTTTAACACAATACGATTCACAAAAATATCAATAATCATGAGGTTTTGTTAGCATGCTAGACCCCTTAATGAATAGAAGGTTGTCACTTAATAGGTCAAACCTTGATAATAGAAAGTCGCCTTATAGACTAGACTTTCACTAATATGAAGTTACCTAGAGGCTAGACTTTTCAAAATAGCGACATCTCTTACTCGTGACACTACTACACTTGTCACCTTACATATGTGGTCTTTCCGCTAGCACAAATTCATTAGCATCATGCTTCGATAACATGATCTTATCACATTTTCGTACCATCAAGTCATTATATCAACACTCATCTCATTAAGCCACAAAGTATCAATTTACACTAATTATACTTAAACATATCGTATGCATGTTCTTAAACACGAGAACATAGCACACCAACATGCAACACAACAATCTAATTTCTCAAGCACGAGTAATCTACATATCGATAGCTGAGTAGGTAATAAGTTTTACCTAAAATGGTTATGAGATCTTAAAAGATCTTAGTTACGCTTTACAAAGCGAGGGAAATGAAAATTTTGCTGCATAACCTTTTTCTCTAAGTGTTTTAAAACTAGACTTGTCAACAACAACAACACAATAGTATTCTAGGACCTTCCATGCTAAAAAAAATTAAACATTGGAGCTTTCAATGCTCGTTTGGCACGACCCTAAGGGTAAAAATTCAATCGCAAAATCCAAATACGAAAACATAGATAATTTTCTCGTTATAAGTTTGATTGACGATCCGAGAGAAGGCAAGGGCTCGCGAGGATGAGAGTTATGCACGGTTAAAACAACTATCTAGTTGTAGAAGTGGTTGATAATACTCATTTTGGCGCCTTTTTCATCATCATTCATATCCATCCTTCTATCTTTTTGGATATAATAGAATGACTTATCGGCATATTGCTGTGAATTGAGGAGACATCTCAAAATTATACATATTTCTGCAGATTATATGGTCATTATCAATGCAAGTATATTATGTTTTCATTAAGGTCGGAGCCTAAGATAACTATATAGTTTGAAGTATTTCAAGTTCAATAGCAAGGTTCAAGTGTGTAAAAGAAAGCAAAATGGGTAATCAAAGGATCAAATCTTGGGGGAGGGGGTTTGAGTGTCAAGTAACAAGTATCACAAAGAAGTATCAAGTAATGAGAAAACATTAGGCTTGGGGATATTACTCCAAAACCATATCTAGTAGCATGCTCAAGTATATTATGTTCAATCAATGAAGGGAAATATGAAGGTACATAGCATGTGTAATTAGGTGAGCTTTGTCACAACATATGGCTTTATGTCAATTAATATGCATCGAAGGGTTTTTGTTATTTGTATACTAGTTGATTAAGCTTGGCGGTATTTATGATGTTACTAGACAACATAAGCAGCACATGGTGTTAGCTATTTGCTTACATTATCCAACATCACCATAATTTGGACAATAACATCACAAGTAAGGATATAATACTTTTGGCCATAACCTCTCTACTCTAGCATGATACACATCTCAATATTGCACAATCATCCCCATATTACTTATATGTATCAATTTGGATGATTAGTCTAAACATTATCATTCATTGCTTGGAAGTATAATAATATGCTAAGGGAACAATTTAGACTATCTCTAGTCTAACATCCGATGTTCAAAGATTAACCCAACATGGATGAATAACAAGTAGATTATATTCATCATATATGCTACTAAAATGCTTAGTTTCCTTTGAAATCATAAACATAACACAAGAGAAATACTATTCTAGCGTGAACTGAGGATTTTCACCCCAAAGTTCCACATAATGAGGCATATGTTATGGACTCTTCACATTGTGGCCATAAATCCGACTGCTGGAAGAACTATCTTTTCAGCCCATCTTGATACGGGGTTAGCCGTCAGTTGGCCTGATCTTTCAACACCAAGACTCGCGATGAAGAAAATGGATAAAAGGTGGAAACTTGAAAATAGAAAGATGGAGGAATGATCCAATGACTGTGAAGGATCGGTAGATGGATAGATCTGGTTGAACCCTTAAGGCAACCAAGAGCACGATAGGGAAACTAAGGCCCTAACACACAACTTGGAATGACTTGAAGAAGCCCTTCCGCTATAATCTCACACAGAGGGGAAAGCGATTGTCCCCAAAGCACGAGAAGTCACCCGGAGATGATTGAGAGCACCAACTTGCCAATCCAAGTGACACAACTCAAAACAGCACCAAAGTTGCTGGCAAACGGATTCCGCTCACACAGTAAGGTGTCTCGATTCCACGAGAAGAATATGGGATAGAAGAGAAACAATACTTCAAAAGTACTTGTGTTTAATTTCAATCAAAAGGTGAGAGAGAATGACGTCCTAGAAGGCCTTATATAGGCATGTTGGACGTCCTCTAGGGTTTCCAACGAGCTATGAGCTTGATCCAAGATCGAACCCAATCTAGTTTAAAGAGATAAGATCAAATCTTTAAGAGATAAGATCAAACTAAAAGAAAAATAAAATAACTAGCGGGCTAAACTAACAAGTCCTAAAAGGCCCGAAACAAATAATTAAAAGCAAGCCCATCTTTTATTTAAAAGATGTCCACGAATGGGCTTTAAAATAATAAGCAAGCAGGGCCTAATTTAGCCACTTAAATTAGCCCGAATTCTCCTTTCTTCCAATGCAGCCCGACATGCTTTGTCTTCATACGGATCAAATGGATCTCGGCCGTCTCTCTCTCCATCTCGGTCGAGATCGTCTCCAAGGGTAACTCGTCTCCTCTTGCTACTAGGACCGTCAGTGTAGGGGAATGAGGTCGAGTTAAGGGATGCTCCTGCATCATTATCCCCTTCTTGAAAAGGATTCGACCAAGAATCCGTAGAGTGTAGTCATGAGGGAACTCCGTAAGAATCTCCGGTCGGAGGGTTGGAATAGGACGTTTCGGTTGGGTCATCGTCTGACTCCTCGTCCTTCATTTCTACATTCTCAACGCGTGCCTCATGTGCTTCCTCTCCAGCTATTTCTTCCAATTCTTGTTGGGACGTGCTATTCTCCTGCTCCGACTGTTCCTCGTCGTCCGTACCTACATAAATGGCCAGAGTACAACATTTATTAGTGCGAGGTATAAATTTAACATCAATAAGTCTCAAAGTTTTATCTCTAAGAGGATAGAAATACTCCCTGAGCGTAGCATTACACAGATGTCGCGTGAGCTCCTGTGTAGATAAATCGACTTCCACCGTCACCTTTAACTTAAAATTTTTCAGCTTGAATCCCTCAAAGTTAATGACAATGTCTAAGTGAGGGTATTCATTAGCCAGATGAGCCCAATGATATATAGCCAAAGGTTTGCGAAGGTCATCGAGGACGTCGTCAAAACTCTGCAATAGACCGATGTTTTGTATGGACAGTCAGATTTCCTTGTATACATAGCTATAGGTGGCACATGTATAAAGGTTAGCATCTGAATTCCTAGGAGGACCGTCATTGATGATGATCAACGTCTTCTTTCTCGCCTCCTCCTCCTTACTCTTCTTTTTCTCGTAATACTCAATAACCTCAGTGGGAGTCATGGGCTTCAATATGAATTTCTTGCCCTGAAAAGTAAAACAATAGCGGTTTGTTTTTCCTTTATGTGTTACATCTCGATCATACTCCCATGGTCTTCCGAGTAAGATGTGACATGCATGCATGGGTGCAATGTCACATAGAACTGAATCCTCGTATGCTCCAATCTTGAATGCGATATTGACCTTCCGATTGATCTTGACTTCTCCACAGGCATTCATCCATCCGAGCTTATAAGGTCGTGGATGTTGAATAGACGTCAACTGCAGCTTGCTAACAACTTCCGTACTTACTAGGTTACTGCAACTCCCACTGTCAGTGATCATGTTACATACCTTTCCTTGAACCAGACAGCGTGTGTGGAACAAGTTCTCTCTTTGATTATCTTCGTCGAGAGAAGGTATGATACTCAAAGCTCTCCTAATCACAAAACAGTCAACAAAATCAGCATTAACAACAAGGTGAGGGGCACATATATAACATGTCAATTCTTTGCCCTGTGAGCCGTGGGAAATGGCCTCCTGTTCCGACTCAGTCGTTTTCTTCCCTGCATCATACTCAACTGGATGCTCAATGAGAGTAGTTATGGAATCAATCGCAGCAACAGGGGATATCATAGGTAAAGGTGTGACCAACTCAGCAGTGGTCTCATCATCTAAGCATTCAACAATTTTATTGGAATGAAGGCATAATCCAGTTTCAAATTCTTCTTCCAGTTTACTCTTTTCTGCTTCATCCCTTTCAGCTAGCATAACCAGTCTCTCTTCTTCCTCTTCCTCAGCATTCGAATCCGACACGTAATACCCTTTATCATTGATGAACAATGTCCTTTTGTTGGGACATTCCCGCTATATGTGACCTCGTCCTTGACACTTGAAACAAGTGATGTCTCTAGCTCTTGTAGAGGAGCTAGAACCACTTCCCTGCGGTGTCGAGGTAGTAGCGTTGCCCGATGTAGGAGCAACTGTGGGCTGAACCGGGGTCTTGATGTCTCGGACAGGTGTATCTCGGCCGGAATCTCGGCCATTGTCTCGGCCGGCATTTCCTCTCCACGTGGTATTTGGAGATCTCCTGTCCTGACTTCGTAATTTCAACTTCTTCTCCACCCTTACAGCAAGGTGCAGCAAATCTGTCAGGTTAGAATAAGCATACAATTCTATTTCGTGAGCCAAATAAGGGTGTAAGATCCTAAGATATCGAGCCATAGTAGCTTCCTCTTCTTCCTGCACATCAGCTCGAACTATAGCCATTTCCATGGCTGCATACACCTCTTCTGCGCTCATAGAACCTTGCTTAAGGTTCTCCAGTCGCTGGCGCAGATCTCGTCCATGGTAAGGTGGCACGAACCGGGCTCTCATGATAGCCTTCATCTGTTCCCACGTGGTGATGTCTTCATCTAACATTCTCCTTCTTTCTTTTAGCAAGTTATTCCACCACATTAAGGCATAACCGGTGAATTCAAGGGCAGCGTATTGTACCTTCTTAGTGTCTGAAACGCTATGACAGCTCCAGATCTGTTCTACCTTCGCCTCCCAAATAAGGTACACATCAGCATCACACTTCCTTCAAATGGGAGTATCTTCACCTTAGCCTTAGAATATACTTCAGTCTCCAATACTGGATGTTCATCGTCGAAATCCAGCTCTCTCCGTAAGGCTCGTCTCGGCTGCATGATTCCTGGATTGACCCGGAATAGGGGCGGACGAGGTGGTGGAGGCTCCACCCGTGGAGGTACCCTTGCATTTTGTGCTTCTATGGCATCCAATCTTTCCATGACACGGGCCATCATAGTCTCGAGATCCGTATCCCGTGGAACTTCGGGTATTTGGTTCTCGTTGTTCTTCCTGCAGACATAACTCAAAACAAGCAAACACGTCAAGGTTAGTTAAAGATAACTTCTTAGACTACCCTCTTCAAGTGTCTCGCTCAAAACCTATCTCGTAAGCTTCGCAACTTCCTCTTAGCCGGTTTGCGAGGATCACTATGATCTACAAGAAAGATGTCTCAAACAATCCACAAGTTAATGCATTCAGGCAAGAAACAAGGTGAACAAACCAGATCTCAAAGGGAAAAGGTCTTTTTTTTTTTGTGGTGCTAGCAAGAAAAGCAAAACTAAACTCGTCTTCAATATTCTCAACCAACAAATCAATAATCTCAAATAGAAAAGATAATTTACGGCTTTTTGAAAATTAAAATACAAAAGGGAAAAGGAAAAAATAGCAAAAAGGTAATAAGGTAAAAAGGAAACAAAATAATAAGGAAAGGGAAAGCAAAAAGGAAACAAGGGAAAGGATAAGAGGGAAAAAGGGAAAGATTGCAATTTAAGGTTGTCCTGCAGCGATGTAGAGAGCTCCCAGGGAAGCAAATATATATCAATGATGCTCAAAAAGGACGCCTGTCAAAACAAAACTTGCACAAGATGCACAACCGCGAAAACTGAATTACGTAGTTCGCAAGTAACGTCTCTTTTTTTTTTTTTTTAACTAGACACTTGCGAGACTACCCAAGGCGGCGGCGGAGCTGCGGCGGCGCAGTGATGGTTGGACCGGCTGAACCGGTTCAGAGTTTTTTTTTTGTGGATCTCGGTTGATGGGCCGAGATGGGTCGGGTTGGGCCGGTTTGACGAGGCCCGACGGCTTAGGGTTAGGGTTAGGGTTAGGGTTTAGTGACGCCGGAGGCGACGGCTAGGGTTAGGGTTTAGCGACGCCGGAGGCGATGGCTAGGGTTTCGGGTAGGGTTTCGAGGGGGCGACGGCTGCGGCGCAAAGATAGAAATCTCGGCCGGAATAGGGTTTGGGTCTCGGCTGAGGCCGAAAGGGCGGGCGGCGGCTGAAGCTTCGGGCGGCGGCGCAAAGGGTGGCGCCTATAGGGACGGCGGGAAAAGGGCGGCGGCTGAGGGTGGCGGGTAAGGGCTGAGGCCGTCGGGTGAAAGCTGCGCAAGGGCGGAGCTTTGGGCGGCGGTGCTGGAAACGGCGGGTTTTGGGTGGCGGGATGTTTTGTGGTGGTGAGATTCCGATCAAAACGAGAAAAGATCGAATCTTAGGCAAAAATATGTATTCAAATCAACAATAGGCCACAAAAATCCTTCTTTTCAAGAAATTGAATGCGGAACTGAAAATTGCAGAAAAATAACGAGAGTAGTAGAACTAACCGTTACGGATCCTGCTCCGGTGACTCTTTTTGTGTAGAACTTCCTTGATGGATCTTGAAAGCTCGATTTTTTTTTTTTTGTGTTTTATATGGGACGTGTGAAGGTGTTGATGAACTTGAAGCTCTGGTACCAATTTGATACGGGGTTAGCCGTCAGTTGGCCCGATCTTTCAACACCAAGACTCGCGATGAAGAAAATGGATAAAAGGTGGAAACTTGAAAATAGAAAGATGGAGGAATGATCCAATGATTGTGAAGGATCGGTAGATGGATAGATCTGGTTGAACCCTTAAGGCAACCAAGAGCACGATAGGGAAACTAAGGCCCTAACACACAACTTGGAATGACTTGAAGAAGCCCTTCCGCTATAATCTCACACAGAGGGGAAAGCGATTGTCCCCAAAGCACAAGAAGTCACCCGGAGATGATTGAGAGCACCAACTTGCCAATCTAAGTGACACAACTCAAAACAGCACCAAAGTTGCTGGCAAACGGATTCCGCTCACACAGTAAGGTGTCTCGATTCCACGAGAAGAATATGGGATAGAAGAGAAACAATACTTCAAAAGTACTTGTGTTTAATTTCAATCAAAAGGTGAGAGAGAATGACGTCCTAGAAGACCTTATATAGGCATGTTGGACGTCCTCTAGGGTTTCCAACGGGCTATGGGCTTGATCCAAGATCGAGCCCAATCTGGCTTAAAGAGATAAGATCAAATCTTTAAGAGATAAGATCAAACTAAAAGAAAAATAAAATAACTAGCGGGCTCAACTAACAAGTCTTAAAAGGCCCGAAACAAATAATTAAAAGCAAGCCCATCTTTTATTTAAAAGATGTCCAAGAATGGACTTTAAAATAATAAGCAAGCTGGGCCTAATTTAGCCACTTAAATTAGCCCGAATTCTCCTTTCTTCCAATGCAGCCCGACATGCTTTGTC
Organism: Fagopyrum tataricum; assembly: GCA_002319775.1. Lineage (NCBI taxonomy): Eukaryota > Viridiplantae > Streptophyta > Magnoliopsida > Caryophyllales > Polygonaceae > Fagopyrum > Fagopyrum tataricum. The sequence continues at coordinate 65,360,150 of CM008279.1, forward strand.
TTCATACGGATCAAATGGATCTCGGGCGTCTCTCTCTCCATCTCGGTCGAGATCGTCTCCAAGGGTAACTCGTCTCCTCTTGCTACTAGGACCGTCAGTGAAGGGGAATGAGGTCGAGCTAAGGGATGTTCCTGCATCACATCTCTTGTACGATTCTGCTCTTATAGTCTTGATCAATATTGTATCCCTTTAAATCAGCTTTCCAACAAGTATTTATGAATCTTCATTGAATAAACGTAGAAAATGTTATGCCCAAAATACTGAAGGGTCGACTGAAGAGGATCCGGGAGAAATATGTGTTGAACAACTTCAATTTTGAGCAAGTTTAAGTTTTCATTAGATGAAACACTTGAAATATTAGTTGTAGATATTGAAGTTATCGTTCTAGAACATCTTGAATCACCTCAAACGGACTTCTGAATAAAAAGATAGGAACATTACATTATAGTGAAGTCATTTGCATCGGTTCTCCGGATCACATCATACTCTCCACCTTTTAAAAGATTCGTCCTCGAATCTTGATGCCTCTTATAGACTTGCATCGGATAAGGCTCTGATACCAAATGATACGCCCTAGCCTATGGATCCAACGATGCAAGACAAACATAAAACTAAAGAAAACATACACATGTGTTTTATTGGATTTGTGATAATGAAAAAGAAAAGTACAAGATATGTATTGCTAGAGCTTCAAGCATCTCACCATCCACTCTACAATACTCGCATCAACACTCACAAGCCTCTCACCTATGAGAACTAATGCCTTCGTCCTCGCATCTCACAAAGGCAACCCACCCGGCATCTCACCAAAAACCTAAGGAACCAAACACTTTTCCAAAAATTATCAACTTTCACTTATTTTTCTATGAAACAAACAAGCCTTTAAATAGGAAAAATAAGGCTAGTTAAAATATCAAAAACAAGGCCAAAAGTCATATTAACATAGGCCTTAAAGATCCACATAATGAGGCATTGGTTTGGGACTCTTCACATTGTGGGCCTAAATCCGACCTCTGGAAGAACTACATTTACGACCCATCTCTTGGACGAATCTGCTCTTATAGTCTTCATCAATATTGTATCCCTCTAAATCAGCTTTCCAACAAGTATTTATGGACCTTCATTGGATAAACGTAGCAAATGTTATGCCCAAAATACTGAAGGGTCGGCTGAAGAAGATCCGGGGGTAATATGTGTTGAACAACTTCGGTTTTAAGCATGTTTAAGTTTTCATTAGATGAAACACTTAAAATATTAGTTGTAGATATTGAAGTTATCGTTCTAGAACATCTTGAATCGCCTCAAATGGACTTCGGAATAAGAAGATAGGAACATTACATTATAGTGAAGTCATTTGCATCGGTTCCCCGGATCACATCATTTGATCCTCCTTGATGTGTTGTCCAAGTGAAGAGAATAAGATCCAAGAGTCATATTTGAATAAAGTTATCGTTCCCCGGATCTTGTATTTCTTGCATTTTCTTTTGATAAATCTTTGATATTTCTAGCACTTAATTAGGGAGTTTCTTGGCTGAGTTTTGTGGCTATATAAAGCCTTGTATCCTCCCATTGTAAGGAAGTCAAGTTAAATGAAGTGAGTTAACCTTTGTGCTTTTAAAGTTGTTGTTTGCTTTAAAACAAAACCCGAATTCTAGGTGAGATGTTTAGTTTTCAAACATCTAGGTGAGATGCTTAGGTGTTCTAAGGTGAGAGGCCGAGGAACGAAGGTTCGAACCCCAAAGTGAGATTCCGAGGGTAGTTCGTTCGAGTTGAGGGATTCCCAAAGTGAGAGGCCGAGGGAATTTGCTCTTCGTATCCAAAAACACAAAATTATAAAAAAAAAAAAACGAGTTCCATTTCCCCATTCTAATCCGAGTGTGAACTCGGTGGATCCTCGTGTTCGAATCGAGTTCGATCACATCACATCCCAAGCCTAGCTTGGATGCATCACTGTAAACTAAAAAATCGATTGTACCCTCTAGCTGTGCCAAAATAGGAGCGGAAGTCATACGTCTCTTAAGCTCCTCAAAACTCTGCATACACTGCTCAGACCATACAAATCTGGTAGTCTTCCTCAGCAGACTCGTCAGTGGACGGACAATCACAAACAATCCCTCCACAAAGCGTCGGTAATAACCGGCTAGGCCAAGATAGCTACGTACTTCCTTGACGTTCGTCGGTGTCGTCCAAGCTGCTACTGCCTCGATCTTTGCCGGATCCACCTTGATCCCTTCAGCTGATACAACATGACCCAGGAATGCTACCTCTAGCATCCATAACTCGCACTTAGAGAACTTTATGCTAAGTTCTCTATCTCGTAGAACCTGTAATACAGTCCTCAACTGCCCTGCATGCTCCTCTCGGCTGCGAGAGTACACCAAAATATCATCAATGAATACCACCACACACTGATCCAGGAAGTCTATGAATATGATGTTCATCAACTCCATAAAAACTGTTGGGGCATTCGTAAGCCCAAATGACATCACTACAAACTCGTAGTGTCCATATCTGGTCCGGAAGGTTGTCCTGTGCACATCCTGCTCTCTCACCCTCAGCTGGTGATACCCTGAACGCATATCAATCATGGAGAATACTGTCGCTCCCTGGAGCTGATCTAAAAAATCATCAATACGAGGCAATGGATACTTGTTCTTGATGGTCACCTTGTTCAGCTCTTTGTAATCTATGCATAGTCTCAACGATTCGTCTTTCTTCCTTACGAAGAGGACAGGTGCTCTCCATGGGGATACACTAGGGCGGATGAAACCCTTCTCAGCCAACTCCTCAAGTTGCTTCTTCAGCTCCAGCATCTCGACAGGCGCCATCCGATATGGGGCCTTCAAGATAGATCTCGTACCAGGCTCTAAATCAATGCCAAAGTCTACGCTCCTCTGAGGCGGCAAACTGGACGGCTCATCAAATACATCTGCAAAATCACAAACAACTGGGATATCCTCTAGTGTTGGACTCTTCCCCTCCTTCATGGCATAACACCAGAAGGCCTCACAACCCTGTGCAATCAGTCTCGCAGCCCGTATCGCACTGATAACCATGCTTGATTTTCCCAGATCCCAACCTCGGAAAACCTCTATCTGACCTAGCTCGGTAGAGAGGGTAACAGTCCTCCTACCTACATCTAAAACCACTTGATGTCTATCCATCCAGTCCATACCTAAAATGACTTCTTCATGCACTAATGACATGAAAAGAAGTCAACAAGTAATACACGGGTCCCTACAGAAATGGGACAGTCACGAATCTCACGGGTACCTCTGACCCTACTACCATCGGGTAACCCTATACTAAAGGGTATCTCCTCAATCGTATCTAAACTCAAACGCTCAACACATGCATCAGATATAAACGAGTGTGTAGCCCCAGTATCAAATAAAACTCTAACAGGTAAACCATGAATCAGAATGGTACTTGTAGCAGTCGGTGCAGTTGGCTCCTCTGCACTCTTCAACTCAAAAGCTCTACCTTGAACTCCTCTGGTGTCAGTGGTGCTCCTACCACGACTTCTGCCTCTACCCAACCCAGGAGCAAATCCCTGAGTGGTAGGACGATCTGGGACTCTCTGTTGTCCCTAAGTCTGTTGCTGCTGAGGTGGTCTCTGCCCACCTCCCGCTACACTGGTAGGAGAAGAACCCTGATGAGATGAAGCTCCACCCTGTCTACAGAAGACAACCCTATGACCTGGTCTGCCACAAGTATAGCACATCACTGTCTGCCTCGTACACTCTGATCGAATGTGTCCATACCTACCACAGTTGTGACACTGTCGTCCCTTATTTGTAACTAGTGCAGATGAGGGATGACTCTGGCGGCTCTGGCCTCGGCCAACACTAGCAGCTCCACCAGTACCACTAGTTTGCCCCGTACGTTGTCTCTTCTCAGACCCTCCGGTCTGAGAAGCTCTCCTCTGCCCAGCTCGCTCCCTCTCATAGTCGTAAGCTCTGTCCTGATAATCCATCAAGGTCTCACAGTGAAACCCCGCCATGTAAGTCCGTGTAGCATCCCTCAGTCGTCGGGAGAAAATATATACATGCTGATCTGCAAGAGGTGCAACTGGACCCAGTAAAGTCAGCTCCTCCTGGAACCTCCTGATAGCCTCTGAAATTGGTACATCTTCAAAGCCAGCCTCCACAAAGTCCCGCAGTTTCTCCCTCATCAATGAGGCAGGGCAGAAACGCTCTCTAATCATGGTCCTCATCTGGTCATAACTACTAACCTGACTCCGTACAGATCTCCACCAGTACTGTGCCAACTCTCTGAACAGAGTCTTCACCAACTCTATCTGCTTATCTGCTAGACATCTAATAGACTCCAGAGCTGAAGCTACATGTCCTATCCACAGCTCCACCTCTAGCCCCACCTTCCCAGAGAAAGAGGGTACTCTCATCTGATGAAACGCCTTCAACTAAGTATCTGGTCGAGGACCTCTATACTCCTCTGGAACCTGAGGAATCTCAACAGCATGTGTCTGCGCAGTTGGCACTTGAGTCGCTCCATGGGATCTCTCATATGATCCCTCATGTGCTGGCAGATCAGGGGCACGTCTACCTGCTCTGGCAGCCTCCTCGACTCGTCTAATATACTCGTGGAAGGCTGGTCCCTCCATAGAGACACGATCCGAGTCATCTGACTGGACTCTCTGTGATCCTTGTCTCTCAGCTGCCCCGTTCCTAGTCTCAGGAACGACACTCTCAGCAACGTCCTCGTGAATCTCTTCCGTTGCACGTGGATCAGCAGCGGGAATCCTACCCCGTCCTCTACCTAGAGGGGGTCTATCCATACCTCGTCCAGCTGTAGGTAAGGCTCTAGGCTGAACCATCTGCAGAGCACGTAAACCTAACTTAGAAGGCTATATATATATGCCATATGTATAGATATATATCAAGTCAATCACAACATAATATCTATATATATATCTATACTGTGGAGATCTTCAAAGGGGGTGATGGCTTCACGTACACGCTATCCCAAAACATTTGTACTCATTTCAAAACCAAAATCTTTTGAAAAGTCAGACCCCTTTCGGGTTCTGTTTATTTATCTATTCGACCTTTATCGCAGATTGCAAGTGTAATTGTTGTCAACCTAAGGCTCTAATACCAGCTTTGTAACACCCCGAATCTGTAGGACTCGAGGCGCTACTGGGCTAGGATCTCACAATGGATCTTGAACCTAGCCTGACAACAAGTTCACTGGATCTTACAACAAGGCACAGATAGATTAAAACAAAAAATAAACTGTATATATATATAAATCAAAAGGTTTACAGAAGAACCGCTGAGTACAAAAGTAAACATGTAACTGTACATGACAAAAGACCCCATGTCCCACGATAACGACCTAGTGTACGGAGCCCTTAGCGGATCACCCACTCTAGAGAAGAGGAAACAAGGAAGAAAGAGAGGAAGGAGAAGCAAGGAGCTTACCTATTACTGGTCTAGGCAAGGAGATGATCCAAACTAACACCTCAGCTGGCTTCCAAGCTCAGCCACAACATCCAACATCATCATCATCAACAACCACACACAAACTCTTTCAAACTCTAAGGAATCCAAGATCAAGATCAAGAAGGAGAGAAGGAAGAAGCAAGAAGGACGTGAGAAGCTGGATTGGGAATGAAGACTAAAGAAAAAACCTTGCTCCCAAGGTAAGAAGAGAAGGTAAAGCACGAGTCAACCGGTCAACAAAGTCGGTTGCAACCGCAAGAAACCGCAAGGGCGGTTCCCTGATCCGCAGGGGCGAAAAACTACACGAGCTGCAGGGGCGGCTCCCTAAACCCGCGGGGGCGGCTAAGGCCAAAATGGCTCCAAAGACTAAGGCTCTTACATCATCTTAAGTAAAGAACAAGAAGAAAATTCATGATCACCAGGAAAAAATGTTCAGAAACCCAATTAACAGTCATTGTAGACATCATTATGAAAGAAAATATAAGACTAGAGGAATAATCGCATAGCCAAACCGTAAACAAATAGCTTACAATTCAAATTATTGTTTTTGTGAGGTATTTATAATAATTAAATCTAATTTAATTAGGAAAATTTTGAAGATAATATAAGATAACATCGTACACATGTTTTTATAACGTTCAGTATTACAACAAAATACGTATGAAATTAAAAATTTTAAATAAGCAATTCAACATATATCAAAACCAAGCAATCCCTTATGTATTGCTATCCTTAACGTATCCATTCTATGAGTTACATAATCATGCTATCCTTAAAGTATCCATTCAACATATATGTGATCCGGACTCTGTTGTTTTACAGGATTTCATTTACACCAAAACAAGACAATTCGGCATACAAAAGGTTCAATTTTTACTTCGGCTTAAAATCATTTAAGATATGTGAAGACATACAAGAAGGATTGCATTAAAAGGAACTCGGTCCCTTCAAACACGAAGACACCTAATTTACAGTTCAATAATTTTGTGAGTTCTTAAGATGGACGGAAAACCAAATATTAAAAAGAAATGGAGTGAATTTGGTGAATGGTGTTCATCTCAATCATGCTTTGTTTTATACAACACATAATTGTAGTTTTCTAGCTGAAAGGGGACCATCAATACTCGGACGGTAATCTCCCAAATCACCCAAGTAGTGTGTAAAAGTGTCCAAAGGGTAAATAAGCAAATGTCAACCTCATGATTTTATGTTATGCTTGCTGAGATTGCTTAATTTGGTATTGTATTCATTTACATCTCGATTATTACAAATGCTTATCTAGTTAATTATAAATTATTTTATGATAAGAAGTACATGGGTTAGAATCGAAGCATTGAAAATCAAAAAATACATAAAAATAATCTAATAAACAAAATAAATTATTATAAGTATATGTATTAATAATTTGTAATTAAAGTATTTTCAATTTATATTTTAAATTATTTTGGAGAAATTAAATATTTTACTAATCTCGATATATATTTATGGATGAATAAAAATAAAATATTTTTTTATTTAATTTTTATGTTGAAAAATACAAAAAAAAAACACTATTGATTGATCATTCACAATTAATTATGACCGTCTTGATATTCAAAACGATCAGAGGGAAGCAAATCAAACTTGCGACAACCCCGTGACATGTGGTTTTGGGTAATACTAGTAAGGTCCCGCGTGCTGCGCACGCGCGCCGTTGACTCGATTGGTGGAGTTTAGCGTAAACTAATTATTTTTCGGTTATTTATTAATTTTGTGATCGAGAAAACGAATTATGAAGGGGAAGATACGTATATTACAACGAAAATTTAATCGAAATATGTTGTACAACGTCTACTTCGTATGCGGTAGGGTTATGCGTTTATGGCGAAGTAGTCAGTCTTACGTTTATCTTGCTCCATCTCTAGCTGGTAATCGGCACTCTATTAGTTCTGTCGGCCGGGCTTGTATACGGAATATCTTTTCCGTCGATTAATCCTGTGTGCAGAGATTGTAACGTCATATGTTTTGTTCGTATACGGAATATAATATTTTATGCATGTTATGAGTAGATTTTGTTCATACCTGAGGGGTGTAGGCCGCTCGAATTGTTTCTTAGTCGTTGGTATGTATACCGGCTTTTTTTAAAATTTCAAATGAAACTGTGTTTTTTATGGAGTGATAGTCTGAATTCTGGTTGTTGTCATTATTGGTAAATACTTGTAGATTCGTTCTTTTTTTGGCCCGCGAAAGAGCAACGTATGTCTGTCCATGTGCAAAGCATGGATGTCGTAGATATAGCGTGACTCTCTCTAATGTTTGTCCTTGTGCTTTATTTATTGTCATTGCAAAGCATAGTTTAACTGGAAATTGTTTGCGTTGGAAGGAGAAGGGATATTTGTTACTTGAAGGACGTAATGTGATTCTCGGAATAAATGCTTCTTCGCCTTTGTAGTAGCCTGTTGTAATCTCGCAATGAATGAGGCATCTGTAAAAAGCTTTGCAAATTAATCTTGTACCGTTACATAATCCATTTGGTGGATCTAAATTTCGTAACAAGATTATTGGACAATTTGGTTTTAAGTTCAGGTTGTGAGGGCTCATTCCAGATGGGTTTAATGTGTTTAAGAATTCTGTTGGATATATGTTTCAACTGTCGTCGATTACGGAGTCGAAGCTTGTATATGTTCTTAATGCACCTGGGAATTCTGCGAGTAAAGTATCATTTATAAAGTCAACGTCTTCATTTTTTGGTGTTAATATGGCACGACTGGTGAATATATTGTTGTCTATTTTCGTGGTTCGTAGTTCTGGGAAAATTGTATCGATTATTAGGTTATTAGAATTTTCATTGATTTGATGAAAAGAAATTATGTAAGCAGGTAGATATATATAAGCTTGTTCTTCTCTTTGTAGTTCGCCATTACCTAACTTTAATAGAAACTCGGCGAATTCATTATCTTCTTGCGCACGGATGTTTGTAGTAAGTTGAAATTTTGTCAAATATGGCCATAAACTCGAGCTTACTAAGCTTGCTTCAATAGCTTCTCGTTGCCCTTGTTGTGGTATGACAGGTAAAACTTGTCTAAAATCACCTCCGAATACAATAATTTACCACCAAATAACTGATCTGACTCACATATGTCTTGTAGGAGAAGATTAAGTGCCTCAATATTTTGTTTTTTGGCCATCGATGCTTCATCCCATATAATTAATGTTGTTTGTCGTAACAATTTTGCCAAACTGCTTTGTTTTGATACGTTATATGTTTGAGAATTATTATCGTCTATTGGAATTTTGAATCTAGAATGTGCCGTCCGGCCAGTAGGTAGGTTTGATGCTGCTATTCCAGACGTAGCTGTTGGAAGTACAATTTTATTCATGGATCTAACTTTTGCATATAGGGCACAATACAAAAATGTTTTCCCTGTTCCGCCAGGGCCATCAACAAAAAAATGCTCCTTGTTTATTTTGTTTAACATGGTGCATGATAGCTTTGTACGCTATTTTTTGTTCAGCGTTTAATTTTTTTGATGCGCCAATGTATTGTTCTGGTATAGGGGAATTTAATGCGTCACTTATGTCTCTTCTTGATGATAGTTCATTCTCTTCGGACGACGTTGTGTTTTTTATTTGATAGTACATTAAAGATTTGTTCGTCTAAAATAACGTTTTGTAGTGTTTCATGTTGAGAGAAGGTAATAGGATGCATGTATGGTAAATGTATTTGAAGTGGAATAACATGCGGATTTATGTCATGTAAATTGAATGCGAATATTCTCCATGTTGCCTCTGGTGGGGATATCCATCTTCCGTTTTGGTAATCTTTTATCTCATCTTCAGCCGCTGATGTGTTTTGTGTAACTGTAAAATTTATTTTATCATGTCCCTTGTAAACGTATTTGTAAATGTATTTTACTGCGCTAACCGTTGAACAAACTTCGACATTTATATGACAATCAAATGTTGCTAAAAGATAAGGGTTGAATGGAATAACCCATCTGTTATCTAGTGATGCACCTCTTATTAATATTTTATCTCCGTTGTTTCTACGTCTATATATGGGGTATGAGTCTTCGAAGTTGGTTGTATACTCGCAAATTTTTTTTGGGTATTTGAATTTACATTTTAACTTAAATCCTTTTTTTTTTCATGCACGCACAATTTGGATTTTATCTCCGCATGGTCCGTGCATCATATGTTGAATTGCAAGTTTTCGCAAACGGGGATGTTGGGTCGATGGTATTTCAGCGGAAACATATTTGTCGAACTCTTCGGGATTAACAATTTTATGTTGTTTAGAAAGTATTATCAGTAAGTGTGCATGCGGTAAACCGCGCTTTTGGAACTCAATAACGTCTATTCTGGCAACAACATCTCCGAAAACTTTTTTCTCAATTATTTGATTTTTTAATGTTAATAATTTTGCACGGAATATTCTTGTTACAAGATCAGGGCGATTCTCTGTTTTTTCTCCTGGCAATAATTGAGCTTTGATTTCTGGCCAATTAGGGTTACAAGTCATTGTTATAAATAGATCTGGTTTTCCGTAATTTTGGACTAGTGTCATTGCATTTAAATATCGGCATTTCATATCTCTCGGGGCACCAATAAATGAGGCCGGCAAAATTACACGACGACCAATGTCTGTTCCTCTTCTACAGCCGTCATTTACACTGTCAACCACGCCTTGATATAATTCGCTTCTTATTGTACTTTGATTTTTGCGTAAGAAATCTAATCTCGTATTTTCGATTTTAACATACATGTCAACTATATATTGCTGATAAATCCTCCCGGCTTTAATAATGTGGTTATCTGGTCGTATTTGGAATTTGTAGCTGTAATATTCTCTACATGAAATTTCTTTTCCTTCTTTTGGTGGTCTTGCTCCTGCAACTATACGGTAATGTAATAAATAATTATAAAATGAAGTAGTTTGACCAGTGTAACAAGAAACAACGTATGAGTTTCGGAAGAAAAAGTTACCTGATTGTTCTTGCATGATTAAGTCAACCGTAGTTTGCTCGGTGTTTGAAGATAATGGGAAGCACATTTCGTTTTGTAATTGCCTTGTAGTTTTCTTGTTTCTTTTTAACCCTTGATGCCAACCCGATTCACCTTTTGCAAAGAGTAGAGGATATTGTAAAGGATCGTAGCAACCATAGTAATGCATAACTCTGTGAGTTGAATCTTCAGTACCAAATATAACTATATGAGGGTTGTGTATTTGGTATGTGTTGTTATTATCTACTAATATCGCAACTACTTCATCAGATGAAGGTGCATTATAAACTTGTTGGTCAAGCACAGGGTTTTTGGAAATTAATATTTTTGTATCTTCAGTCACATTGCTTTCTGATAAGGATCGAAAGAAGTGCGCATAAGGATTATGAGACATTATATTCATTATCATGGATATAATTCTTGGATCTAATTCGTCGAATGTACGAATTCTTTGTTCTTTTTCTTGGAGGCCGTCGTAGAAATATAATTGTAGATACTTTTGGTTTTCGTTTTTTGGTAATATACTTGGAAGGAAATGGTATAATTACCCTTGTAGTCTAAATACATATATTCCTTTTTCAGTGTTAGACTCGATATTGTCATAGCGTAAAGAACTAAATGCAAAGAAGTTATTATATAAGCGTGCTTATTGTCTGAAATGCAATCCAACATCTGTATTCTCGGTAAAAAGAGCAAGTAATTCCGGTGGAATGGAGTTGTTATGTAGCTGTATTTCTCCATTCTGACAACAAAAAGTAGGTGGTTCACGGTCAAACTTAAGTGCCCCACACTTGGCACAAGTTGTTTCTCGAGGGAGCACATGTTGGTTTGTCGGGAGATGTTCCATTCCTAATGCTGGATACACCTTTGCTGGAAGAATTCTTGATCGTGGCCTCTTTTTTTGCGAGGTCTCTGGAAGATCAGAGGAAGCGGACATGGGCTTTGATAGAGATGGGTTGTCCTTGACCTACAAACGATAAAGCAATTAAGGTAGGGATTAAAGAATGTGAAAATGTAGGGTTGGATAATAACTGGTGGGAAAAAGTGGAGCATATTAAGAATGTATATTTATTTTATATTTGTTAGTTCGAGAATGAGAGTCCTATTTGTACAACTTTGACAAACAACATAATGTGAAGTAAGAAGGCACACATAGGAAAGTGTTAATAACTAAACGATGTCGTGACTGTAGCAAACATGTACATATAGCGGCATATAATAAGCAAATGTGTTATGTTCTCTAAATATGTAATTTAATGGCAAATGATATAACAATTTTTCTCTCTGCAAGGGAGTAAATATACGTGAATGATATACCAATAAGTTTTTTCCGTTATAAATGTTTCTCTACTAAATCATAAAATAGTAAGATGGTGAAATGTAGTCTCATTTTGCTATTTTGGTGTTCATAATAATGACCTCATATTGTTTGATATTGAAGATAAGATGTTGATCATGAACGCATACAAGTTGTTAATTCTGACTTGATACAGTCAGAAGTTTTAGTGGTACATCCAAACATTAAGAAACTATATTTGAACGCAGTTCATTATATTACATACTATTTTTTACTTTGTTGTTGTACACAACAACAAAGCATATTAAAACCCAAGTAGCATAGTTACAGATTCAAAAGTCAGTAGTTGTTCAGCCTGGTAGGCCCTCAGGCAGTCAAAAAAGGGAAAGTGTGAGAAAGAAACTCAAAGGGAGCTACATATATAGTACATCAAAACCGGCTCCTGCTTCTTTTCCTAGCACATTCCATACACACATAACTTTCGAGTTAAACGGGCGCCACAAAACCAAAAACACAGCCTTTACACCATCAGGCTATAACGTCCTTCAAGATCCACTTCACTATTTTGTTCTTAAGCAGGGTCGGAACAGGGGTAATGATGAAGTTCAACGGAGTTGAGCGGAACCTAGTTCCCACATAATCAAGCATAACCCTCCGCACCTATGATCGGATTTGAAAGAGTTTGTAAATGACAAGGCATATTACCAAACATATTAAATGAAAAGAAATGACAATCAGTTGGAAGAACAAGGGTGAATATGCATCACTGTAGTATTATTAGTTAACTTAACTCTCCCACATTAATTTAATAGAGACATAATAGGATATTATTATTAATAGTCAAAAGTGAAAGAAAACCACGGGTACAGTAACAAGAAGCTAAAATGTAATTTAGGTAGAGAAATGAATGATGCAAAAAACAAGTACTTTTTTAAATAATGCCCAAACAATAGGGAGGATCACTTTTTTTTTTAATTAAAACTTCATTATAACATTGAAGATTACTGCAGGGAAATGGTTAGCCCAAAAAAAATGTAAGGCGGCACAACTAAATTATTAATGACGTTGGTTCACAAATCACAAACATCACAATATGATAGAACATTAACTAAAAAGGTAAAAAGAATATAAGCCATCAGTAAACTATTAGTAACTTTCATTCACAAATGACAACCATCACAGCTAGAACATTAACTAAAAGGATAAAACTTTGGATGGGAAGAGCAAAAGCGATATTCATAGAAAGTACCAAATAAAACTTGTTTAGTATCATTGTCAGCTTTCGATTTCAAGTCAGGTCAGCTTATAAACTGTTAACTCAAAACTGGAATTTTTTTGTCTGTTTCATATTAAAGTTCCAAGTTTTTAGAGGACGAAAATACATGACCTTTGTAAACTCATTTTTCCAGTTTTCAATTCTGAGTTGAGAGGAGGGCGCCTATTAGAGTATATATACATATCATATCATATTTGAAGCCATTATTACAATAATTATAAGCAGAAAATAGAATTGTTATATGATCACCTCTGTTGACTTGGGGTACAACTCAGGTCCTTTTAATTGGAGCATTTTTTCAGCGTTCTTGGTATAGGCATCAAGGGTCATCGTTGCAGTACCGTCGGTGCACTTGAAGCTGAGGTAAAGCCTGTCATAGAAAGAAAGTAGAGTAATCACTCATATGAATTGGAAATTACAAGCAAGAGAAGTAATAAGTATATGAAGAGCAGCCCAAACTTTGTTTCTGATGTTGTCTTCTTAGCACAAGAGACACAATCAAAGGGCTGGTGAACTTCCTTTGCGTCATCACCACAATTTTTTCCACAATCAGAACAACCAAGTGATATCCTCAAGTGCTCGTAATTGAAGTCAGGTATGCGAACTTTCAGCTGCAGAATCAGGCCTTCAATAACATCCTCTGGCTAGCATATAAAACAAGAACAAAAAATGCAATCAGAATCACGTAGTTGTGGTGTATATAAAGCAGGATTTAAAAGGTGTAATTACATACATAAATCATGAATACATGTAACATATAACATAAACTAAGCATAGCTGAGAAGCAAAAAATAGAAGGTTTGCAAATTTTCTATATAAAAATTTGAGTGGAAGAATGAATAAAAGGAGAAAGCGTAACGGCATTCATATGACCAATGGAAAATAAAGGAAGTAACCTTTTTTGTCAATGCATCAGCAACAGATGTAATCTCAGTTGGATAACCAGTGCAGTCATTATTAATTGCCCTTAGTGTGCGTTCATCAATCAGCGAGTGTTCTGTTTGTACCTACAAAATCATTCCAGTTATTCAGAGTGAAAATGATTGACCCAACAAAAGAAGAGAAGTGTTCACACACTTACCATGCCCGCAAGAGTTCAGCACGCTCACTTTTAGGGTGGAAGACAATCTGCGTTGACATTGACGTGGCTAGCGAGAAACCTGAGTATAAAATAATGGAACGGAAAACAAAAATGTTATTAAGAAACACAAACAATGCTGTCAAAGTACATGAAATCTGAAGTAAGAGGTAACCATGGTAAGTTGTAGCTTTGGCAACAATTGATGCCATGAATAAGAGATAATTATGGTAACATAGGAGAGCAAAGATGAAATATCACCAGTACCAGTAAAACGACTTGGCTTCAATGCTATGAATTCCACCACGGGATCCTCTTCCATTGTGCGTTCTATTTCATCAAATTGAGTCATGGTATGTTTATTCCAAGAAGAAACCAACAGCACCCGATCACCACTGTTTTTTGGTGGGAGAAAAGATACAAATAGTCAAACAAATAGTGCAACTAAGGTAAGTGAAACTGAGATACTAATAACATTCCACATCAGAAACCGGGAAGAAATAATCCCACCTGTCGTCTGTGATTGCTATCTCTCGAACAGGCAGCATTGAAGAATCCCCCTTGGAAATCATTTTTTCAGTATACACCCAAAGCACCACCACAATCATATTTGTAGTCATGCAGACAAGTTCAACATGAGTATGCAGATAGGGTATGCAAGAATGTAACAATGGACAAGGTAAATAGAAATATGCGTACCAAATCTTTCATCCTTTGACGCGTCAGTAGGAACTTTAGCAACAGTAACGTAAGGACTGACAACCTCGTTAGAACTTGCACCGGGGTCAACGCATTGTACATATGTCGAATTAGTAAAGTACATCTGTTTTTCACCTTCGAACATGGCATACCGCTGTGGGACATCCTTAATAACTGGGTTGGTTATGTCATAGCTTTTTCCCCGCCTGATTAGCTTCTCATACATATCAATGTCGATACCAAACAAGGTAGCTGTCATTCGGTTGCCTTGCAAGACAATGTAAAGTTAATATAACGATAGAGTTTTACGCGATGATGTGAACCAAACAATTAAATCGTGGCTAAAATGAGGAAGTAGTGCTACCTTTTCGTCCACAAGAAGCATCCTTTGGTAACTGACTTTATTGGAGCTATCTTGACGCGGCTGTTGGTCAACGACTTTGACACGCACAGTCTGATTTCTTGCTCGTCCAGTAAGTTGATCAAGGAATACCTTTTGACGTTCCATCTTCTTGTAGTCTATATGAACGATGTTGTAAGTAGGAAAATTGAATGGAAGAGTTGGAAGTAGCTATTATATGTAACATTGCTGAAATAATTTATTACATATTGTCAAATGGTAGGAAGTTGAAAACCAAAGTTGGACATATATATTCAGATACCATAAATATAATTGTTGAAGCATGTAGGTAAATCCAGTTGAGTATTCAGTTTCTATTTTTTGGGAGAATTCATAAGGAGCACACAAGCGTAACAAATCACTACCACATGAATGACAATCAAAGAAGATATAGAATAACACACCTTCCACATCAGAAATAGCAATGAAAGCATTCAAACAAAGGCCATTTAAAATAGAAGCACGTAAAATGATGAGGCTGCACGTAAGTGCCATATGACTGTGAAATTGTAAATTTCAGAGCTGGAATTTCAAAGGTAGATAAATGGCAGCGATAATAAGGTACGTGAGAGCACTTACAGTGAAGGAAGACCGAAGCTGGGGTGGTATGAACAAGTACACTGGAAGACAAGAGAGGAGAAGACGTCAGAATAACAACGGCAGAAAATATGCATATAGTAAGGTACGACAATGTGTAGAGAACAATAGCTGAGAAATTCTCCATTTTTCTCACATAAGCTACAACCCCTCCATAAAATTATAAAAAACTGGGGAAAAAAACTGCCACAAGTGCAGGAAGAGACAAAAACATATGAGGCAAAAAAGTTCATCGTTTAGTAGCCAATTTGAAAAGATTTGTGGGAAAAAGCGTTAACGATGCTGTCAGTTGACAACTCATGGCGTCCAAATACATGAGACAGAAGGAAATCTGGAAGGTCATTAAACCCAAACGGGAAAATGGGAAAATCAAAGACAGGGACACATAAAGAAGGCATAAATTAGAGGAAGAGGACAACAAATAGACGTGAGAGGAAGCAGTAAAACGAAGTTAGAACCAGAAGACAAAGAGTAAAGGATAGAGCGCCAGACGTAAAGCACAATTGAGAGCCAATCACCTGATTCAAAGCGGAGGTGGAAGGTAGGCGTATTGGGCAAGAAGAAATTTTTTTTTTATGACGATCGAACACCAACCATGCGTGTATGAAGCCGGTGTAAAAGTAGAGCAACAATCTCAAAGATCGTGATCCCTGTTGGCGAGAGGAGAGAAGGCCACAAATGAGGACACGCGGGTGGACGAGAGCAGTAGGAACCCGCATAGCGACAACGAAGAAGACACGCGTCTAGATGGGGAACAATAGCAGTCCCTATGACGGCGACCACGCTGGAAGGAAGGGAAGAAGACGTGGATGAGCGAAGGCGGCGGGTAGTAGGGCACGACAGCCGCTGCCCTGCCAACGGGAAGAAAGAAATGAAAGCGAATGAAAATAGGGTTGGGCCTCTGACGTTGAGCCCATCATAGCCTTTGGGCTTCCAAGTTCGGTCCACGTAGGATTAAGAAGGCAAGGGAAATTAACTAAAAATGAAAAGAAAAGACTACAGTTGTAATAAATAGGAAGATAGGAAGATGTAAGGGAGCTACGGTGAATTCCAACGCAGGTCCACGTAGGATAGAGAAAGTAAAGCAAAGTAATTAGAAATTGAAAGGTAAACAGTGTGAATGGCACAAATGTAATAAATAGGGACGGATATGAGTACTTAAGGGAGAGCACTGTTCATAGGGGCAACTGTCACTTTTATAATAGTAAGGATATTCCGTTATAAAGAAAACAATAATAGAAATGAAACAACTCTTTATATATATATAATGGATAGCGGTTAGTAGGGGTGTAAATGGGATGAGGATTTTCCGAAATTCACTGGTATTACCCATTATGGGGGTGGGAATGGAGATTTAAATCGGGACGGGGACGGAGATGGGGAAAATTTTTATTCTCCTCTTGGGGATGGGAATGGGGATGAAGATAGGGGTATTCGCGTCGCTCCCCGATCCAAACCCGAACCCGTTGGGGAACCCGATGAGAATATCTCTGAAGGGTACCCAGTCGGGGAACCCGATGAAGATCCCCGAAGGGTTTGGGATACATATATAAATAAACAAAATTTGTGTTTATATTAGACTTTCATTGTAAATTCAAGTTTAATTCAAAATTTACCGATGCTTACTAAAATTTCAAACTATACACTTTTAGTATCATACTCGTTCCTACTTACAGAAAATGTATTTTAAGTTTAAATATTTATTTGATAACTATATGTGTAAATTATGTTGATGTTAACTTATATTAATTTGGTTTTTGATCATATGAGGATAACACCCTCATAAAATTTTTGAATAAGTCCTAAACGTCAAATTACGATGATCAAATGTACGAGACACTACATGTTTTTTTTTGTCTTACTCTCTCAAATACGTGTTTTGATGTGCAACCTAAATCCTAATCCGTAAAATTAATATGATAAATAATATAACACTTTATCTTGAGATCGTAATCGAATGTTAGTAAGATATAACTATTTTAGTTTACACTAGTTTGTACTACGAGTCTCGATCCTACTTGAACGAACGAAACTTAATATATATGACATGCCCGCTTTTGACCATTATGCCACTTCTGCTTTGGTTCCACCTTGGATGTGTGTAGCACTTAAGAGTATCAATCCGACATGCCCGCTTTGTAAGTGTAGGGGTGTTCTTTTCCCTTCCTATATATTTTGCAAGTCCATGACACGTATGGAACTATGCAAATGGGATAAATTGAAATTGTTATCTAATTCAATTTTTGATTAGGAATCTCGCCAAGAGAAGAAAAAGTCATGGTTCACAAAAAACGAAAATCGTAACCTAATTTTTATCGTAATAATATATAAGATTTTCTTATTCGATCTCTCTTTTCTCTGACATTTCTCTTGATCTGCAAATTGAAAGTAGGACTCAAATCTTTGTGGAGTTCAATGTGAGATTCAAAACATATCTAATCCAAACAACCTCCAAAGACTCAAAACATATCTAAATCGAAAGATTTGCGTGCTTAATCGCTATCTCTTAATTTTCCATTCCTAAATTCTAACCAAATGACTCCTAATTCATAGATAGATAACAAACCAACTGAATTCTTAGCTATACAACAACAAATTGTACAATGACCCAAGTCATAATCAAGGTTTTGGTACTGAAAGTCTCATATACACATAAACACGATCAAGTTCAAGATGCAAAGCAATGCACACAAACACAATCAAGGTTTTGGTACGGAAAGTCTTTATAATACTCTAACCAAATGTTTTCAAGGCCTTCAAATTTTAATAGCAACATTTTTCCTCAAATCTTTTTAAAAATTTAGATATTTACATTATAGCGATAACTTTGATAATATCATTAAAAACATTGTCAAAAAAGTTGCTATATGTTTGAACTTGTGACCTATAAGTACTTAGGATTATCTCCATTAAGTTATATACAATTCATTGTGATTAATTTTTATTAATATTAATTATATAAGTATAATTATAAACACAATTCATGACATATTTATTGAAAAAAAAGTTATTTTTATATGTTATATATAGATATTTTTTTCATTCTATAAAATATGTTTTCATACTATAAAATAATTGACATTAAACGTTCACCTAAAATAATATCTACTTAAATTTCAATTAAAATTTCCATTAAACTTTCTAATATCATAAAAAGTTTTAATAAGTCAAACAAATAACAACTAAAAAATATAAGGTGTCAAAAAAATTGTAACTAGTAATTTTTTTTGATAAGAAATACATCCAAATAATTAAAAATTCCTTGAAAGTATACATCAACCATGTGGTGACGAGTCATGACAAAATGTTAAGGATGATTATGGGTGTCTATGTTTTTTCATTTGCATCTACGAACCTACGATACGAGATCAACGGCTGGGAAAAACCGCTGGCAGGAAGAAAGCGAATGCCCCTTTGCGTTCTTATACTGCGTATGTATGGCTTCCACTGCGTCATACAAGACCCCAACGACGGCTGCTCTCTCTTCGGGATTTGTTTTGTTGGAATCTTTCTTTTCTCCCCCATAAAGTTTTGTGCTTTCTGCGGGGGGTCAGACTTGCACACAAGGCCGCCTCTTCAGACAACGGTGCAGACTTTCCCCAATTCTTTAGCTTCGATTTCGGATCTCAATCTCAACTTGCCGTTCTTCGATTTCGGCATCCTCACAATTCTCTCTTTTGCTGCTTCGGTTAGATCCTTCAACTTTCAACTTACTGTTTTCGATTCGATTTTACACGCACTGTATTTTTCATCTTCCCAATTTTGTTATTGTTTGAAAATTTGGTTGTGAATCTGCTGCAATTAGATTAGGTCCGAGTTCGTATTCCCATATTGATGCTTATTTAGTTGTTGTTTCAGTTCAGTTGAATGCTTGATTTATCCAATTCGCGCAATCATGATATGAATCAGGGTTTTCAGCTGTAATTCTGCTACAAAAGCGAGGATTCTATTTTGTTAGTTTTAGGAAATTTGGGTGTGAATCTGAGCGTAGGTGGTTAGGTTTTCCTCTCCCTTTTAAATTCTTCTGCAATTAGATTAGGTTTGAGTTCTTATTCCCATATTGATGCTTATTTAGTTGTTGTTACAGTTCAGTTGAATGCTTGATTTATCCAATTCGCGCAATCATGATATGAATTAGGGTTTTCAGCTGTAATGCTGCTAATAAAGAGACTACTTTCTGGACATTAGATTCTTTTATTTGGTTATTATGAACAATTCTTAGTTGTTTGTTGCCCTCAAAGATCTGTTAAACTTGTTTCCTCAGTGGCGGTTCTATTGCTTAATGAGCTGAGAGATGAACATGCGAACATCAGGTGGAAAGTGTTTCTCTGACATTAGAGTCTCAGCTGCATCCTCCTCTCCTCTTCCACTCTGGCCCAGTGTATTTGGAGATGTTGCAAAAGATTCTGACCCATTTTGTGAAAATGGAAGTTTGCCAACTGAGCCTATTCAATTGATTCATGATAGTAGTAGCTCCATCCCTGACATATTCCCACCTGCACCAGAGTTTATGACAGATATACAAGTTCCCTTCTCTCCTTTCGATTCTCAGTCACCCAAAGGAGAAAGGCCATCTTTTCCAGCCAATCGCATTTCCAACGAGGATATGGGGTTTATCGGCTTCCCTAAAGATGGAGATGAGAATTCTTGGAGTGCTGATCATCTTCAGAGTTTACTTGACTTTACTGACAATCTACCTGTCTCTAATGGTCAGGTGGATAGTAATACTGCAGGAGTCGTGTCGTTGGATGTATGCTCAAAAAGATCCGAGTGGCAAGAGATTGCAGAACATTTGCTAGAGGATGATCCTATTGACCCTAATTGGGCCAACTGTTTCAGTAACTCTAATGTGATTGACCAACAACCCAAGGTAAGCTCCAGTGTCGTCTTAGAACATCTGCATTTCAAATACTGTGAGTTTCTTCCCTTATTCAAATTTGTAAAATAAAAAATAAATGACAGAATGGGTGAGGGAATTAGAGGTAACGAGTGGAGAGAAGTTTCTTGAAAAAGAAATGAAATCTGACAGGTCCCAACTCACGCAAATCAAGAGTAAAATTAAATTTGTTTTTGTTACTTTTGCCTAAATGTAGGGTATTGATAGGTGTTTCATTTTAAGTTTTACAGAACAAAAATAATTAAACAAATTCTAGTGAATTTTGGGATGGAGGAGAGGAGTTTTTTAACTAATAGAACGAAGAAAAAAGATAATAAACTTATTTCTAGTTCTGGAATGAAGATGCTCTTAGTGCTTCTATTGGATTTTGAGAAGCACATTTTTCATTTGTCAAGAAAAATGTTTAGAAGCAGCAATCAATCAAATACTACTACATATACGTTTCATTAGTGCTATGAATGTTTACATGTTCTTACCTCGCAATGAAAAAATTAGGGACCATCTACTGATAATATATTGCATCATGAGCCACAAGTTCATCAGCTTCAACCCGTCCAATCTAGCGATACAGTTACTATATCTGAAGCAGTGGAGCCAATTTCTAAACCAATTGAACCAGTTTCTACTCCAGCATCTGGCACGACATCGGCTAACAAGCCACGCATGCGATGGACACCTGAGCTACACGAGGCTTTTGTGGAGGCTGTCATTCAACTCGGTGGCAGTGAAAGTATGTGTAGCTTTCTTCTGTACGTTTAATTATTCTATAAAAGTGATTTTAGAAATCACGGGATAGTTTTTATCAACAATACAGAAGCTACTCCTAAAGGTGTCTTGAGGCATATGAATGTGGAAGGCTTAACTATATACCATGTGAAAAGCCACCTGCAGGTAAGTGTCTGATTATTTATGTTTTTTTTCACGCTATTCCTGAGTACTTAATTCTTTTTAAATGCTTCTTTTCTTTTAAATTCAGAAATATCGAACGGCAAGGTTCAAACCAGAACCCTCAGAAGGTAATTTAATCGTCGTCTTTTGCTCACTCTAATATATTTTTGGTGAGAACCTAATAGGCTGTTTTAAACATGGTCACGATCAATATCTGATATGGTTTCACGAGCCTATACTGATGTATTGATTAAGATTTGGGTTCCTGTTGTTGATACAGGGGCAGAGAGGAGTAGCTCTATTGGGCAAGTTGGACCTACTGACCTAAATCCGTAAGTTAATTAGAAACCTTGTTCTATTATTGCGGGTTATTCATTATTATGCCTTTGAATGAATATGTTCAACTGTAGCTTCTCTCACACTGGGTTATAGAATGAAATTTGTATACGGGCCATTTGTTGTATTTTGCCCACTTAGCTTTTAATGTAATAAGTTGTCTTGGCTAAGTATCAAGAATCATTAAGGTTTGTGATCCTATGATTAGCAGGAACATAGATATCACAGAAGCACTGAGGCTGCAGATGGAACTCCAGAAGCAGCTCCATGAACAGCTTGAGGTATTTTTTGATGAAAACATTATATTTTAGGGTTAAGCTGAAAGTACACACTAAAAATGATGCATCATATGTTCTTTACTGCTAACATAATCACGCGCTCTTTTGCTATCTCA
Source organism: Fagopyrum tataricum (assembly GCA_002319775.1). NCBI lineage: Eukaryota > Viridiplantae > Streptophyta > Magnoliopsida > Caryophyllales > Polygonaceae > Fagopyrum > Fagopyrum tataricum. The sequence goes on from CM008279.1 coordinate 65,382,460, forward strand.
GATACAACGAAAGCTTCAGCTACAAATTGAAGAGCAAGGGAAAAGCCTTCTGAAGATGTTCGAAAATCAAAACAAGAAAGAGCAAGAAAATCCAAGGGCCTCAGATGCATCAGAAGCATCAGAAGCATCAGAAGCTGGTAATTTAGAAATTCCATGCATTCCCACAAAACGTCCAAGAACTGATACGAACTCATAGTGAAAACGTTCCGTTAGGGTAGGGAAAGGATATGATGACGATGGACTGTAGTAGGAATGAGAATCGCGTTTCCTCCTCCCCTTTTATAGATCATACAAGTAGGATCGGATTCCTTGTTACTGATCGTCATCAGTATTGATGACAGACTTGAGATTCACGTTGGCTGGAAAAACTAGGCCTAGCCCTTAATCTTCTGTATATTGTTGACAAGAGCGAAATCAGATGATATGCGTATTTTTATTATTCCTGTGTTTTTTTGCAATAAAAATGGAATTCACGTTGCAGATTTATTGTGTCTTCTTGATCTTTGCATGAAAACATTCAAGAAACAACGATATTTAACATAAATTTTTATTTTCTCATTCTGCAGATAGTAATACGACGAACACAGCAACATCTTATGCAAACCTCAAGCCTCTAGGAATAAATGAATAAAACATATACATAATAAAAACCGTAATATATTTATTGAGTTTTTTTAATCACATGAAAATATAAATATGCACACACAAACACGAGAGCATATATAGTTTTATGGCTTAACAACACCCTTCTTCTGCAGTGATGATGCTGCTTTCTCCAGCCTTTTCTCAAATGGTATTTTTGAGGAATTGGATTTCACTTTCCTAACCTGCAATCATATAAAATGTTATTTCATATAAAAAAACTCCCCAAAAGAAAACATCAAATAATTACCTCACTATATTTGCTTCTTGTTCTAGAGTTCTGATCAGTAGGACTCCAGTAGCTCCCAACACTTCCGATGATCGGCATATCGTCAGGACTCAGGCTGGGGGATCTTCTAGGGGTTGAATTAGCTGAAAATTGCCTGATTTCTTCGACAGTCAGAGCCCCCAAAATCGGTCTATCTTCGAAATCTTTAGGTGAACAAGTCCTCTCAGAAAACAGGGGATTCGAATTCCCAACGGAAACAGAGCTAGTTTTGCTTTTAGTAGGAGTAACAACTTCAGGAACTGCTAGCCAGCTAGAAAGACTTGTATCAACTCCAATTTCTTGGCTTGAAGAATTCTTTGACTTGCCTAAATTTGCCTCATCAGAGAGTTTAAAGTTCTCCTTCGCTTTGTTCTGTGGTTCTAGCTTAGACCTTGCTTTGACTGCTTTCCATTGTCTAAGATTCTCAACTGGGTGCAACACTGAATCGAAAACATCTCTTGTCTTTTCATCATTCACTTGATTTGGACTAGTAGCAACAATAAAACCCGAATTCAACGATTCATCAGTTGATTCGGATTCCTCTTCATTCAAATCTGCTGTCTTTTCATCTTTCAATTGACATGGATTAGTAGCAATCTTAAAACCTGAAATCAAGGATTCATCCGTTGATTCGGATTCCTCTTCATTCAAACCTGTTGTCTTTCCATCATTCATTTGAGTTGGATTAGCAGCAACTATAAAACCAGAAATCAACAACTCGTCTGTCGATTCGGATTCCTCTTGAACCGCATTGTTAAGCTCGTTTTCAGCCTCATCATCTTCTTCGTCATCACCCATGTAATCATGGTCACTGTCATCATCTGATACCAAATCATCGAATTCATCATCGCTGTCTCCACAATCCTGGTATCTGTAAGCTTTAGAAGGGAATGAAATCAAGCTTGATGATGAACTAGAATCTGAAGCACAATTCTTCTCCTTCTCCTTGCTAGGTTTCATATCCTCCTCCTGTATCTCTTCTTTTTCATAGCTTCTCTCAGCCAGCAAATCACCATCGTTTTCATCTGGATCAGGCAACTCTTCGTAGACTCTGACATTCAAATCAAAAGTTACCTTCTTTCTTCCACTTAAATTATTATTTTCTTTCTGCTCATCACTGCACAACGAGGAAAAATTAAAAAATGTCGTAAACTACAAAGAGCCAAAGAAAATGAACTAAAAACAGAGGAACTTTACATCGATTCTAGGCTAGGGTTTATTAGTATCTCGGCATTTTCTTGTTCTTTGACGTCCGTGGGTTGAACAGGCTCGTCTACCTGAATCTAGCCAAATTGAAATCAGTAACAAGATGAGAGCGTAAAAATAGAAACCAATTGAGAAAATGGCAGAGTAAGGTCGATCTTACGAGTTGATTGAAACAGGGAGTAAGCTTTGTGGATCTTCGAGATCTTCGACGCTTGGATTTGCGGAAGCAAGTAGAGAAACACCCCATCTAGCTAATACAACTTAATTTGCAGGGAGAAGAAAAAAAAAGTTGGAATTGTTAAGTGATTTTCATTTGGAGATAACTATAAGGGAGTGAAAAGAGGGACTTGGGGGATTGTGGAAGCAAAAAAGAGAAGAGGAGCGTTGAGAAACATCATTACCTTTTTTTTTGAAAGAAATATGACCGTTGGAGTTGCTTTGAGCCGTTGAGGAGCTGGATTTCGTCATTCTAATTCTTCTTTAGCAACGAGAACCAAGGATCCGATGAAATATTTACGACTTTACTTTTTTTTTTTTTTTTTTTTTTCTTCCTATAGATAGATGAAGGGTTTCTTTTTTTATAATTTATTGTGTACGATGCAATTTAATTATGTACAACCTTACATAATGATGCCTGTAATAGAGTAAAAGCTGATGTCCTAATTTCCTTATAGGCTAATTCATATCTTAATTAGTACACTCATATTGGGCCATGAGCATGGATCACTATAAGCCCATTATTTAAATTGGGCTAAAGGAATGTATTTGGCATGGAAGGTGAAAATATTAGTGCTAGTGTTCAGAAGTATTTTTGGGAGGATTTGTGTTAAACACTAAACATTAGTGTTTAGATTTTAGAAATGTTAACGAGGCTGTACAACATAATTAAACTAGTGTTGAGAAAATACTAGTACTAGGTTAGAATGCTCTCTTGTGTGCAACAAGCAGTATACAAGGTTGTCCATCTTTGTTGTCGTGAATACGAAAGAGAGATTATTATAAAAGCACATGAATGCAGATTTGTCTAATTTGAAAACTTTTGTAAATCTAGATCTTTCAATCCAATTGTTATGCAAACCCTTGCTAGGTCTTATCTATAATCCTAAACAAGGGAATCCAAATCTCTTTGTCTTCGGATCCTTCATGGGCGAAAGATTGGCCAAATGAGTCAAATATGTTTCAAGATCTGAACTTCCTGGAGAATCAGGCTTAGGCTTCGATTGAGGAGGAGGAGGGAGCCAGAAGGAGACATTGTTTCCAGCGACTAGATCTAGTCTGAGTCGGGTTGTAGTTTCTGGTAATCCGGCGGGGTTTGGAGTGAGGTGGGGAGATGAGGCGGCGGTGTTGGTGGGAACTGCTGTCGTTGAGACAACCTTGAGGCAGAAGAAGAAATGAAAGAGAGGGACAATAGCTCTCACATAAGAGATGGAGGGAGACACGGTTTTATATATCAGGTTCACCAATGTAATTACGTAAAAAAAATTAAGGGCAAAAGACTCATTTTGTACATGAAATACTAGGGTTAGGAGGAGAAACCCTTGATTGAATGAGGGTTTGAGAAACACTTCCATAAACACTAAACACTAGTGTTCTATTGCATGCCAAACACCCGTTAAATATTAAAACACTTGTATACACTCAAACACACTAGTTTAAGTGCCCTGCCAAACACAACCAATCTAGATATTGCTCTCCTAAAGATTTTTTGAAGGGTGCCGACAAGAGTTTGTGGTTGTAATTTAGCAAAAAGATTAAGATTAGTTCCTAGATTTGTAGAATAATTGAAACTAAAATATACTTTGGAATTAGAAAAGGTCGGTTGGTGTTGAGCATTTTAGAACCAACCTTTTCTTATATATTTGATGTTGTAATATGAAAATGTTATGTAAGAGTAACTTTCAATCACGGCTTCGTAGTGTGAGCCAGGTATAAAGTGCGGTTATTATTTGAGTGTGTGAGTGTGTAAAAATTACCCGCTTATACATACTCTGTGAGTTAGTTAACGCGCGATTTTCCCATCATTTTCAAAGGGCAAACTATTTGTCATTGATTAATTTGATTAAAAATTATCACCTTCGATGCCGAGGTTTTAAATTTTTTTCTTCACGAAGTCTCGTATATAGAGTCAAAGCTCCAACTCAAAGAGTATACTTATTGAAAGTTTATTCCTCATCTTTTTTAACAATCTAGAGGTGATGATACCTGTTCATAAAGCTGATTGCGATTTTGCAAGAATCAAGTTTGGAACCATTAAAATTCGTTTGTAGAAGTTTTCATTTGGCCTTTTCCTTTTTTCATTTGATGTCGTGCTTTTTCCTTTTTAGATATTCGGTTTAAGTATTTTTTTTTTGATAAAGCAAAATAGTTCAGTGCACTATACGACACATCATCTAGTAGATAGAAAGGCCGAAATAAATCGGCGGACGGACAAATCGTCGTAAATAACCAAAATAAAAGAAAATAAAAGAAATATATAAAATTACAATCAGTAGACTAGGAGGCAACGGGATATTCAAGGAAAGGGAGAGCAAGTCAGTCACTAGAGAGCGGAGAGTATAATGTATGTCGTCGAAGTAAGTGCACAAGACGGAAGCTTGAAGAACAACTGTAGACACCTCACATTGGACTCGAAACAGAACCTTCAAAGGTCAATCCTAAATCCGCGACCCCTCCAAGTGAAACAACTCGAATTTCCACCAAAGCTTGCTCAAAACTCGGAAGAATCCACTGCAAAACACTAGACATGTACAAGTGGATAACTTTGAAAATAAGGTCGAGGTGAAGCAAAAGTATTCTTAAAATCGGAGCTTGATTAATTTCATTTCTCGAGTATTTTTAAACTTTTTTTCATAGTCTATCAAACCGGCAACTTGTTCATTTTGTTGTTAGGTCACTTTGGTTTTGTTTGTTGGGCAAAGGAAAAACACTAGTGTTAGTGTTCAGATGTGGTTTTGGATGGGTTTTGGGGAAACACTAGTGTTAGTGTTTTTTAAATTTAACGAGTGTTTGGTTGGACCAACTAACTTACACTTGTGTTAGTGTCCAAATTTTATATATCACGTGATATGCACGTGGGGTTATACACCTCATCGTAATTCAACAAAACACATGCCATTTTCGACCGGCGACAGAGAGCTCGAAGAGAAGAGAGACAAACCGGTGCCACCAGGTTCCACCTTCGTCGCCCGCCGGTTCCACCTTCGTCGCCCACCGGTTCAACCTCCGTCCCGTCCGGTTCTTTTCTTCATCTCTCTTTCTATGTCTTATCTTTTATTCATCTTTCTTTATAGGGTTGTATCAAATACAATGGAATCACTACCTTTGTTCATTTCTATATTTGATAATTGTATCTTCATCTCTTTTTGTTCATTTTCTGTATTTGATATTGTATATTTTGCCTCTGCTCGTTTTTTGATTTCAGTGTAATTGATAGTTGCATCTTCTATTCTTATTTCAGTGTAAGTGATAGTTATTTTTGTATTTGTTTCAATGCGTTTATTTGTAGATTAGTTGCCGGGATAATACTTTTCACGTATGTACAATACTATTAGCCTTGAGTTTTATGAATTTGCACAATGTAGCTTTTACTATATCTGTTTGCTTCTTATGTAATGACAACGTTGATATTTCTTTTTAACTACAATGAGTTTAGTAGTAATAATGTTATTGACCATATGCATATAGAAATTCAAAGTGTCTCAAATAAGCAAGAAAACCGCTACAATAGTTTGACAAAAGTGGCAAAACAATGTGAACTACATAACTAACCTAATAAACTACATCCTTCTTGCGTTCCATATTGCAGAAGCAATATGATAATAAATATGGTCCACTCCTCTTTCATTGGTAATGTTGTCCTCCACATCTTCTCCCTCCTCTTGGTTTCTCACCATGGATTCCTCTTCATCTTCTCACAAGTCACCATACCTTGAATATAAGCGAATGAAGTTGTATAGGGCGAAACAAGCAAGATGGATGTCGAATTGTGTGAAGTCCAGTAACATGGCATGACACCTAACAACTTTTATCTCTTCTTTAGGATTCCAAAACAACGTTCAATACAACTTCTTTATAGAAGAGTGTCCTCGGTTGAACGCTTCCTTTTTGTTGTTTGGTAACTCGTTATCGATTCAAGTGATACCGATCTTTGAATATAGAACTAGAAAGTCCGACATGTCTTCATAACCATTGTGACAAAGATAATACTTGCCAGAAGGTGGACGTGGTAAGTGTAAGGTTGGGTGACAAATATAATTATCGAGAACTTTTGACCACACAAAAAGGAAGCGTTCCTTATTTACCTATAACATCAACTCAATTTTAACTTGTATGACAAAAACTATCCTAAATTACTTCATAGTTTTAATAACTTAAGATTTGAATATGAACTTCTGAACCTATGACAACACAAAAACAATATGATCGAGTGCAAATAATTTTTAGCTTGTACGAAAAAACAATCCTAACTTACTTCTGAATTTTCATAACTTAACATTTGAGTTTTAACTTCTAAACCTATGAAACACACAAAAACAATACGATCTTTTATGACAAATCAATCAGTTCTTACATATGTATCTATGACAACATATCAGTTTTAGCTTGTATGACATAAACTATTCTAACTTACTTCTAAATATTTCTAACATAACATCTGAATTTGAACTTCTGAACCTATGACAAAAAAAAACAATACAATCTTATATGATCAAATTACATGACTCTATAAGCATTCCTAGGGGAAAAACATTAGATCAAAATAAGAAGATTTACTAGTAATAATTTGATTAGTAAACTTGGAAACAAAATAGTATAATTGTGAATGCTTTCAGTCGATTAAATTTAAATGACGCTCGTTCGCTACATTAGTTGACGATCGTTAGCTACGTCGGTTAAGCTCATTAGATACATTAGTAATGTTCATTAGCTACATTAAAAACTAATAACGACCGTTAGCTAATAAACATTTTTCTTTTCTTCATAGGCTAACAATTGTTAGCTATATTTTTTTTGATTTTTCATATGATAACGATCGTTAACAAAAATATTTTTTTTAATTTAGCAAAAGGCGCACGATTGTTATCAAATATAAATAACAGTAATCACGATCATTACAAAGGATTACTCACACATACCTTAGAATACAAACATAAATATATTAATGCTTGAATAAAGAGACAAACGTCCGACGGGTAGGGATCGGTGGATGAATAGATCAAGGTCGAACCCTAAGACATATGAAAAGAGGATGATCCGATAATGGGATGGATTGGTGCATTGATAGATCAAGGTCGAACCGAAGCAAAGATGTGGAGGCACGCTAAGACGTGATGGACCTTAACACACAACCGACATCCGCCATGTATAACCCTTATGTACATCCAAACACAGGAGGGAGTGATGGTCCCTAGAGAACTAGGAGGATTCATGTGGCAAATTGAAGCACCCTACTTGATGCGCGAAAGCAGAACACACTCAGACAATTCTAAGCTAAAAGGTGAACAAGACTTCTCTTGCTCTCAAGGCCACAAAAAGAAGCGGTTGCACTCATAAATACTGCAAAGCTATGTGTTTATTCAATTTCAGGTTAAGAAAACAAGAGGCTCAAAATCCCTATACATAGGATGTGGCTCGAGTGGGTTGCAAGTTATCTGGCCTGAAGGAAATATTAAAATAATATCCATCTTCTAATAAGATATGATCTTCTAAGACTTGGGCGTCAAATATCTCTAGTAGATATGATTCAATTCTGCCTTTAAGTTTCTCTATTAGAAGACTTCAATTAATTATTTGCAAGAAATAAATAAAATAACATGGTTTGAAAAATAACATTAAAAGCCCAAAAGAAATAAATAATTCTCCCATAATTTAAATGTGTTTTTATTGGTTGGAAAATAACATAAGAAGGACCATAATTCATTAGTTATTACGCCCCTCATTGTATCCATACACGGCTGGCACATTGTTGGAAATGTGGATGCATGATTGGCCCGCTACAACGTTGCATAGGTATGGATACTCCGACGTATGTGTATGACTTGTATGGTGGATCTCATCCTTACGTATGCTTGTATGATCATATAGATCAAGTATATGATCGGTTCATCTTCTCTTATTTCCACACGTGTACTTGCATGGGGCTACATGCTTCCATGCGTACGTGGATCTTGCTATCTTCCATATCCGATGAATATTCTTCACTTCTCCATTAGAGACGATCTTCAATTCTTCCTCGATGATGGTTATTATACCTCTCTTAGAACTGATTATGATTCTTCTTCTTGTTCTTCTTCTCCTTAGAGTGCTCTGCAGTCATTACTTTCTAACAATTAATATACTCATCCAAAAGAAAAATGACTAATGAAGGCTTTTATATGTATTTAAAAGTATTTTTCCTAAAAGAAAAAATAATAATCCAAAATGAAGTATTAAACTAATTACAAGCAAAACAAATAACCTTTAATATGTTCAAAAGTTTAAAGGTTAATGAAATGCATTTGACATTTTATATCATGAAATGATATGAATGCCTATAATGATCATCTTTAGTCTAGCTTTTTCATGGACTCTTCTCTTGTCTGCATGGGATCACCCTCACGTGTGCATGGCTCCATCTCTACGTCTACATGGGTTGGAAAGGTCGTCATTGTAACTAGGGATGACTTGCACATGTTGGTTTTAATGATAGTATCCTTAGGAGGTAAGGAAATAAGTGTGGTTGCCACTTCTTGTTGGAGTTCCTTAGCCATTGATTTAGTAATACACACTCGGACTTTAAGGACTCTTAGGGTATTTTGGGGATGTCACTCATCAAGTATATGGGCTTACTTGAGATTAAGTTAGGTTCAAGTGTGAGACATTTGATAACATCCATTTTAGCGTCTTTTTTCACCCTCATTATTATCCATCTATTGAGCATATTGTGTAGATTTGCATTGCATATAGATTAAGTTAGGTTCAAGTATGAGACCTTTGATAAACATCCATTATAGCGTATTTTTCACCCTCATTCTTATCCATCTATTGAGCATATTGTGTAGATTTTCATTGCATATTTGTAGATTTCCTTCCCCTTTGTGTTTTGGAGATCTATATTTGCGTCAATGATATTGCAGGTATTCTAGGCTTTCCGAATCTAAAATGTGGTTATATATGGAATAGACCTGATCATATCCGGGCGGGCCGCCCGGCCAGAAAAACAGGCGGGTATGAACACAGAGGGAAGCCCGACCGGGCTGAAAAGCCCGGCCTGTCGGCCCGTATAAAAAAAAAAAAAAAATAAATTATATTGTATATATTTAAAATATTAAGTATAATTACAGAATATTTAACATAATTATCATAAATTTAATGTATATTACATATAATATCTTAAATATATTTTATTTTTAAATAAAATTTATATTTAAAATAGTTTTTAAAATATTTTTTTAAAAAAAATAAAACGGGTACCCGGAGGCCCGCCCGGCAGCCCGGCCGGGCCGGGTACGGCATGCATTTTAGGCCCGCCAGCCGGGCTTAGCCCGGCCCGGGTCCGGCTAAACGGGCCGAAAATTCAAAAAAGCCCGGGATCGTAATATGGAAGAATGTCCTCAATACACAAAGGTTCTCCATGAGATCAAGGAGTTCGAGGTCAAGACCGAATTGATTGAGATCCGAGAGTGAAGATACGAAGATTTGCTTGAGGCTAAGGATGCGATCGGCCGATCTACACCATCTGGTCGGATGACTTCCATCCACTTATCCGAGTTATTGAACATCTCTATAACATTGTGTTTTAATAGAAATTAGTACATTTCCAAGAAATCGGCAAACCGGCCCCACATGAACAACCAACCCATCCCACACGCAATGAGTTCTAGAAGATTATTTTTTCTTTTATCCGTTTTTATTTTTAGGCTATCTTTTAACATGCCACTTTGACATTTTTATATTTTAGTTATAGATTGGGTTTGATATACTTAGATCTCAATCGTAACAAGACGATGTTAGGGATCCTCTTATAAATAAGGTGTTTTCACTAGTAGTTTAACTATCTAGTTTTCATTCGAAGGTAAAGACGAGTTCGTTTTGTAGTAGTAATCGGCCGATCACAGTGCCCTGATCGGCTGACCGGTCATTTCTCCTTCGACTAATAACAACATGAATTTTTGTACGTTATGTCTTGCAAAGTTCTCTCGTTCTAGGTTGTGAAGAGACCGAATTGCATGGATAAGTTATGATGTTGATTACGATCTCTATACTTGAACTATATATATATATATATATATATATATATATATATATATATATATATATATATATATATATATATATATATATATATATATATCTTTCATGTGTGATGATATTTGAGGGGTTTTCTATGAAAATGTGAGAGCCGAGTTATTGATGCCTCCTATATTTTACAAGTTACAAAACCACAATAGAATTGTCTCTTTCATAACATGATTTATATTCTATATGGATTTCAATTGAGATTTGATATATTTTATGTCGAGATTATGATCCTAGAACTCTTTTATTATCTTTGATACTACGAAATTGGTTATTTTTAATATTACTAATTCTAGACCACACATTAAAAAAAAAAAACTTTCTTCTCACTTAATTTCGACAATTTGTGTTTTTGTTTTCTTTTGGTAGTCGACCGACTAGCATCACCTGATATGCCGACTTGTGTGTTTTCTTTCCCTTTATGATTTCTAATCTTTGCTTACATTTTTTCTTCTTAACCTGATTTGATCGGCCAACTTCTTGTGTTTGTTCAGTCGATTGCTTTTCTTTCCTTTGAAACTATTTTTGTGTTATATTATTTTAGTTTTATTATTAATCCGTAAAGTCATCACATTTTCCAAAGTTCGATCTTGACCCTTAATACAATTGGGTCTTGTACTATTTACGAGATCCGAGCTTCAAGTTTCAGCCCTCGTCAAGTTACAACAAAAATCTCATTTAAAAGACCAAGTATAGTCAAGGGTTCTATGGTTAGTTCACATATGTTGCTCTTCCCCTCAAATTATGAATATACCAACAATTACCATTTATTAAGTCATGCTTAACTCATGCTACATTTCATCATATTGTGCATCATATCATAGATCTCTTCTCTACGATGCTCAACTAAGGATCTTTCTTGGCTAAGTGGTGTTTTGACTTACTTGATATTCTTCTTGACTAAGTAAGTCTTTCGACTTACTTGAAAATATGAACATGTAAGTGTCACGGGATGAGTTTTCTCTAACTAAGTAAGTCGTGCTAAGATTAGCCTATCCTTGATGTTGTCAACGAAAGAACTTAATATTGATGGCTAAGAGAACTTTGAAGTCTTTGTGCGTGGGAAATAAAGCTTTGTATTAAGAGAGAGCTTTACAATGCTTTGAATGAGAGCTTGAAACTTGGATGGTCCAACTGAGGGGGTGTCACTCCCTATTTATAACCCAAGGTCACCCCTCATAAGAAGGTTCCGGATTTGGACAAGTCTTGGACAATACGGATCCTTCTTGGCTAAAACTCTTTACAAGTCTCTCTATTTATCTAGAATATTCCGCAAGGCTCTAGCCAAGCCTAGATGGTCCCGTATTTCTCTAGTGCCTTCCGGCCATGTCCGGATTCTTCTACGAGTGTCCCGAGAGTTCCGGATGCTTCCGAATCGGTTGAGAAGCGCAGTCCGTGTTATAAGCGAATAGTTAACTCTCTTAGGCGTATTTAAAAGAACGTGAAATTGTATATTTCGAATGATTAATATCGACTCGAGTTTTAACTCGATAAAATTAACGTTTGGTGAAAGAGAAACGCGTATAAGCGTTACTCGTCAATTTTATCGTAAATTCTTGAAATGAAGTTACCAACTTATCACTAAGTTTATTTCCTTAGATAAACTTTAATTCATTCAAAATAATAAAAAAAACTCCAACCACAATTAATGTGCAACACACTACCAATAATTTACAAAAACTTAAGTGTAACTTAGAGTTCTCCAAAAAAAATGCAATTTTAATTAAGACATTCTCATCGGTTTATGAACTACAGGAACTAGGAGCACTAAAAAACCTGGTTAGACAATTAATGAAAATTTTGTCAAGAACATAGTTTTTTTTTTTTTTTTTTTTTTTTTTTTGTTGAATGTCAAGAACATAGTCTTAGACTTTATAGCTTTAAAATTTATAACTAAATCATCCCGGAGCCCTAACAACCTTTCTATAGCTCAAAATCATAAGCAATTTTCCTAGAATCACATATAATCATTTCAAGAATTTTCCAATCCATGTTTTTCTTAAATAATTCAAAAGCCGTGATTGGAATTAATATGACAAACTACTGAAGAGTCTTCAAATTCTAAGCTTGTAAAGAATTCTAGCTAAGAAGGATCCGAATTTTATCATAAATAAAATCTTCTCAAAATTTGCTCCCAAATAAAAAAACCTTATAAAAGAAGACGTAGATGATTTACCTTTACCAAATTGGCTTTAGAAGATTCACAAAATTCAAATCACTGACTGTAGAAACCGAAATATATCCTAAAATTTTCTTGTTCTTGATTCTCTTTGCATTACAAAGAAGATTAGAAAAAGGAGATCATATTTCTAATATTTTATTAGATTTTAGATGAATAATGGAAGTTTACATGAAGATTTGAGAGCTTGGAGAGGGAGCTCCGATGGATGTAAGAATTGGTGTTTTTGAAAGAGAGCTTTATAAGAAAAGATAATCAAGTGTATTTTCTGCAACGTAAAATTAAAAGAATAATTTGCTTAATTGGAACTCTCGGGACTTACATAAAATTAAGATAATTATTTGTTTAATTGGAAGAACTTCTAGATCGGGTGAACTGAACTTAAGGAAAAAATAAAATTGGGAATTTGTACAAGTTATACTGTTCGTTAATGTTTGATACCTGTAACTCGATTGGTGAAATAGTATTTCTCTCCAAAAAAATATGGTTTTTTTACCGACGCACAAAGAAAATTGTTTGTTGCGTATTAGACGTACCGGTAAAAATCACTATTTGTCACCGTAACTACACACTTCACGTGCTTAGCGGACTGGTTTTCAACTACGCATAAGGTGCGTAGTTGGAGTCCGAGAAAAAATAAATAAAATTGAAAAAATTGAACTACGCACTTGGCGTGCGTAGTAGAAATAAGCAAAAAAAAGATTATTTATTTATTTTTTTAATTTTTTTTTGTAATATTAACTACTACTACGCACCCCAAGTGCGTAGTTACGGTATCAAATAACAATTTTCACCGGTACGTTTAGAAACCATGATAAAATTTCTAAACTAGCGGAGTAAAAAGTAAAAACCGAGCTTTTACATATAGCTCCATGTATGAATACTGGAAAGTGCTTTTGTGTAGGGCTGGGCATGGGACGGGACGGGAAGGATTAAGGTCATCCCACGTCCCATCCCGGCCATTATATATGGGGCGGGATCGGGCCGGGCCGGGCCTTGAGTTTTTTTTACTAAAAATCATTGGGCCCATCCCGGATGGGACCGGGATGGGATGGGATGAGACTTATCCCGCATGATCTATATAAATTTTTTTTATGCCTTTTCGGTTTAAAATTAACAATTTACGAAAGCAAATATTCATTGATATCCTTAAAACGAAAGACATCAAAATAGAATGTTGCTACAAGGCCTACAAAATATAATGAACTTATCAACTCTAAACATCCAAGATAAAATATAAGAACAAAATTACATAATTATCACTAGTCAATAAACAATGTCGCAACTGAGTTCAAATTTTTTTTGTTGTTTTGGATGAATTTAGACAATTGTTAATTTATAATAAGAAATTTACATAATGGTCACTACTCCTTATGTTTATATATTTAATTATTTAATTTATCTTTAAATTTTAATATATGCGGGACAGAACGGACCTTGCGAGACGAGGAAGGTAAGGTGCAATCCCGTCCTGCGATATTTTTGGTGGGACGGACGGAATCGGAACGGGACCGAGATTTGCGGGATTTGTGCTCGGCCCTATTTTGTGTTTCAAATAGGGTTGGTTGCGTGACAAGAATATTCAAGTTACCAAGTACCTTCTTCTTGACGGACGTTAATTATATAATCAATTTTTTTTAAGGAAAGAAACAACCACACATTTGTAATGAAATGTTTCTCGGACAAAGATGGTTCTAGTGAGATGTTATCAGTTATTTTAAGAATTTGATGGCAACGTGGATTATACTCACCTGGTCCCGAAAATTTAATTTTGTGACGGGACTTAGTTTTCAAGGATTATTTTATGTTTGAGGATATTATATATTTTGACACCCCTTATCATACAATAATTATTTTTTTTAATGTGTGTATTTTGATTTTGTGTCATTAATTGTATTTTTTTCATATACATAGTTATTACTTTGGTGCTTTTTTTTGTTAAAAAGTTCATTTGTATATCTTTTAACAAGTATAATTTGTTGTTCACCCTTTTATTAGTGTTGATAGTTACAAGATGTGTGTGATTTTTAGGTGTGGATTGTTTGAAAGAAAACATTAGGTCATTTATTTGGTTATTTGAGATATTCTAAAAGTTGAGGTGGTCGCAAACGAATAGTTATCGACGCTAATCAAGATCCTGCAATGAAAACAATAAGGAGTTGTTTGAAAATTTTTCTCATATGGTATCAAGATTTCTCGCACAAAGGTTGCTTGATTAAGCTAACAACCGAATGCAAACAATAAGAACTGGAGAACTAAAAATCCTCAAATATGTCGCGTACGTAAATTGTACAATAACGAATCGTGGAGTCATGATTGTTCAAAGTTCGGTCTAAATCATAATTTTTTACCGGACTTGGATCGGTTCGGACCGAATAAACGGTCTTACTGAGAGCATGTAAATATTAAAAAAAAAAAAATCCCAATATGTAACAATGCAACATTTTTATGTTCTGAAGAGAATATAATAATGTTAAAGATTTGTTTTATTTACATATATTTTAATATAAAAATAATAATAAAATTTTGTAGAACGACAATGTCCTACAAAATTACTAAAAAGATACACTAGGTTTATGTAGTTTATTGTGTATATGTGTATATATACTGTATTTTACTGGGAAGATATTTTACCATATATGTAATATATAGTATTCTCAAAGATATTACAGAATCTTGAGATTATTGTAGAACAGCTGTTGGTTACGCTGAGGAACAATAGGAAACAATTGGACAAATAGCAACAGGTGGGGATGGGGCCTCAACCATGCAGCCTTAAGAGATAACACCCGTGGTGGTTTGGTGGGACTCACAACATTTGTCGCCTTCGGATCACATGATTCCCTTCTTCCCGTCAACTACTTTGACGGCTAAGGTTTTTCAAAACCATGATTACCTAGGATCCATTAAAAACTACCAACTTATCTGAACTATAGTTATAACTTAGTAAGATTTATTGAATAGTCAAAATAAATAACTATAGTCAAACAGTTCATTTTTCAAAGAATGAGGTTATAGTGAAGATTTTTTTTTTTTTTTTATAGAGGAAAGCAATCCGATGCACATGACACATCGTCTAATGGATCGAATGATCGGATAAATCGGCAGATGGACTAACCGTCATGAGGGAACCATAACAATAATATAAAAAAAGAAAAATTATATTAAAAGAAAACTTCGATCACTGACGAGCCGATGGAGAATGAGCACCAATTGAAGCGCCACGCAAGCGAAGTGTGTAAGAACAACGAGAATATGAAAGTAGAAGCAGTGCAGAATACAACTCTCAGGGACCACCGGTGGAAAACTCAAATTTGGACTCGTCTTTTGAGCCTTCAGATTTCGATCACCTGTCCTCGACTCCTCCTCCCGAACATATTCAACTTTTCTTCCAAACGAAGCTCACAAAATCGGTGTACCACAAAATATCATACCAAAAAAAATGTGAAACAAAGGATCTCTTTTAATGATCAATTTGTTATTTATTGCATGACAAATTTATTAATTATGGATTTGGTTCATTTAGATACACCATGGTGTGGAGAGGCAAAAAACTAGGGTTGAGCATAAGTCGTTCAGTTCGGTTGAACCGAACCAAAACCGAAAAGAACCGATAAGAGCCGAACCGGAAACCGACATTATCGGTTCGGCTATCGGTTTATGTATTTTGAGTTTTTGGTTTTCGGTTCGGTTGGTCAACTGAACCGAAAACCGTCGGTTCGAACCGATATTTAAAACCATGAACCGAAATATATAATTGGGGCCGGGGGTTTAATGTTTAGCACTTTAGGTTTTACTTTTACCCGTTTTTAAAATTTTCTAATCCTTCGGCTCTTCGGTTCCCGTACCTCGCGACATTGGCGACAAGCCGACACCCGATATCTGACTCCAAAGGAACAACCTCCACTCCGGGCCCCGACAACCTCCAGTCCTCCACTCCAGCCGCCAGGCTTGTTCTCTACTTCTCTTGTCCATTCTTCCCTAGTTCCCTATTGCATGCGGCCTGGCTTCCGGCTCGTTCTTCGTTCTCTTGTGAATCATGTCTGATACTTTGATGTCTATTGACTCCATTTTTCCCTAGTTCCTTGACTCCCTTCTTCCCTCTTCGTTTCAGGATTCAGCTGGCTCAGTGCAATACCTTCCTCGGTTCCTCACTCCTCAATTCCAGTCTTCGGCAAGTTGGCAAGTTGGCATTCGGCATTTCGGCTACATGTATTCTTCTCCCCCCTAAATTCCTCACTCCTTAGTTCAAAATTTAAAAATTAACTGCGACTGCGACGAGACTAGCAAAGCATCAGTGTTTATGTTAATTTGTTGAATATCAGAATATTTTCTGACTTCTGAATATGTTGAATATCATAATATTTGATTATGTTATGAAAATTTGTTGAATATGTTGATTATGTTTTAGCAACTATGCATAAACAAAGATCTATTCACCTTAGAATCACATTGATTCTAGCCAACAATCATCATATCAAAATCTGAAATTAAATTGGAAAAAGACAAACAATTCATAGAATAGAAATGCAAAAGAGGGAAAAGAAATTAACTCAGTTTAACAACTTGAAT
The DNA here is from genome assembly GCA_002319775.1 of Fagopyrum tataricum. Lineage (NCBI taxonomy): Eukaryota > Viridiplantae > Streptophyta > Magnoliopsida > Caryophyllales > Polygonaceae > Fagopyrum > Fagopyrum tataricum. The sequence goes on from CM008279.1 coordinate 65,399,604, forward strand.
ATCCAGCAAATGAAGTAAATTTGTGTCACAAACTGTTTCCGAACAATATCTAACAGCAAAGTCCAAATCTTTCACTCTAAAACTCTATGAAATGTCAAGAAGAAGAAGTAGAAGAAGAAAGCAAGGTAGAAGAGAACTCCAGGCTTCCAATCTTTTTCTAGGTCTAAAATTACACACTTAGGATCCAATTCAGCCCTTTAGAAAATAATCGGGCTTTCCTTTTATACCAAAACCTCTGCTAAAAAGAATGGGCCGGATAAAAAGGTCCGAAAATAAAATAACGCGCTCAGGTAGGAAATCTCGGACCGAGATGTAGGTAAATCGAGCTCGAGATTTCAGGCTGTGCTCTTGAAGAATTCTTCACTGGGAAAAATCTCAGACGGTTTTTGCTGGGATCTCGGGCTGAGATTTTAGCCTGAGATTTGCCTCAGCCCGAGATTTAGGCCGAGATGGCTCTCGACCTTGCATATCGTCTTCATTTAAAATAAATCATGGATCTCGGCCGAGGTGCTTGCCCGAGATTGCTTCAATGTCTCTTTCATGCCTTTAGCTCAATTCCTTGCCCTTTCCCTCGCACGTGTGATCACTCTAAGACATTCTGATGCGGGGTTAGCAGTGAGGTTGCCCGATCTTTCAACATCAAGATCTTAAGATAAAGAGAAGATGGAAAAGACGTGGATATCGTATAGAAAACGTGGAGTTGATAGTTGAATGATCCGATGAAGATGTTTGGATCGTAGCTGGATAGACTGGTTGAATCCCTAGAAGTAACTCTTCCGCTATAATCTTATGCTGAAGGGAAATGCACGATTGTACCCAAAGCACAAGAAGTCGTCTAGAGATTGAAGAGAGATCGATCTTAGAATCCACCAAGATGGGCGGCTCCTTGACGGCTCCAAACTAGGATTTGGTTGTGATTTCACCCGTCCAGGGTTTGAATAGGGATCCACCTATTCGTTCTCGATTCCACGAGAGAAGTAAATACTAAAGAGTATTCAAAATGTGTTTATTCAATAAGTTGTCTCAGTTGGACGTCCAACCCATGCCTTATATAGGATGAGGGGGCGTGGAATCCAAGCTAAACATGGGTTGAGGGCTTGATCTAAAATCGAGCCCAAACTAGCTAAAAAGATAAGAAAAGATAAGATCAAATCTTTAAGAGATATGATCTTCTAACGAAAAGATAAGATCAAACTAAGGGCTGAACTTAACAAGTCTAAAAAGCCCAAAACAACAAATAAAAGGCAAGCCTATCTTTAATTAAAAGATGTCCAAGAATGGGCCGAAAATAACAAGTAAGTTGGGCCTAATTTAGCCACTTAAATTAGCCCGAAATCTCCTTCCTTCAAAGGCAGCCCGACGCACCTCTTCTTCACGTGAATTTTTCGGATTTCTTGCTCTCTCCACGTCTTGGCTTTCCTCCACGTCATGGCTGCTTTCTTCACTTGTTCCTTTCTCTACTAGCTCGTGATCTTGCTCCTCCTCTCTAGTGATCCGTCTCCTCTTGGCTGGTCTCGTCATTCGGAGTGTTGAGGTTAAGCACCCATATGCTTCTGCATCATCCTCCCTTTTTTGGAAAGGATTCGACCTCGAATCCACAAAGATTGGACTTGATCCCTGCGAAAATGGCATTTCTGGCTCAGTGGGATCTGTGGGGTCGTTTTCCTCATGTACTCGTTCCCTGTGCAACACTCCTTGCTCTGGAATAGGGCGATGTGAATCCAGCCGTGGCCTCTCCTCTCTCTGGACTGGAAATTCTTTCTCCATTGGTCTATACCTTCCGGAAGTACCAACACGAATTGATAAAACGCAGCTACCATTCGTATAAGTTATGAAAGTAGCACCGAATAACCTCAATGCCTGATCTCGAAGAGATGAGAACATTTCCCTGTGACGAATATTATGAACATAGAAGGGTATGAAGTAGCTAGGTATCTCTAGGCGGATGTCCTCAAAGAGAGTAACAATACTCAAAGAAGGGTATGAAGTAGCTAGGTATCTCTAGGCGGATGTCCTCAATGAGGCTCTCCAACATATATATCTCGAATATAGAGGATAAGAACTCCTTGCAAATAAAACTAAAAACATGAAACGAGAATGGGTCTGCACGTGGTGGTCCTGCCTTATCTACGTTCCGGATCATCAAGGTTTTCTTCTTAGCATCATCCTCTTTGCTCTTCTTCTTCTTATAGTACTCAGTGACTTCCGTGGGTGTCATGGGCTTGAGTATGAAATCCTTGCCCTGAAAAGTAAAACAAAAACGATTTGTCTTTCCTTTATGCGTGACATCCCGATCGTATTCCCAACGTCGCCCAAGTAGAATATGGCATGCGTGCATAGGGGCGATGTTACATAGCACCGTGTCTTCATACGTTCCAATTTTGAACGTGATGTTGGCCTGCGTGGTGATCCTGATTTCTCCACAATTGTTCATCCAACCCATCTTATAAGGGTGTGGGTGTTGAACGGTTCCTAGCTGCAACTTTTCAACAACTTCATTACTCACCAAGTTGCTGCAGCTTCCACTATCAATGATCATGTTACATACTCTTCCCTGGACCAAGCATTTCGTATGGAACAAATTCTCTCTTTGATTGTCTTCATTCTTAGAAGGTAAAATGCTTAAAGCTCTTCTAATGACAAAGCAATCAAATAATTCAGCAGTTAGGGGATGAGGAGAACAAATATAACTCGTCATTTCAGCTCCATGTAGGCCGTGAGATGTAGGAATAATCTCGGCCTCCCTTGTATCTTCTCGAACCATTTCATCTATGGCTAGTTCAGCAGGGTGCTCAACAAATTCAGCACTCATAATAGGAGGTATAACATCCTCACAACTCATAGTTGGAGGTGAAATTTCAGCAATCGTATGATCACCTAAGTACTCATATTTTTCTAGATCATGACTAGAACTTTCAGCATGTATATCTAGATCATGCTCATCAATATCCATCTCATTCGAAGTACTTAAAACAAGGTGAGAGTCAGGGACGATCTTACTAGCATGGAGACATAATCCCTCAGCAAAGGGAAGCTCGTTCACATCCTCTTCAGTCTCTTTTTCACCTATGAGGGCCGACTTATCTTCTCCAATTTCCTCGGTGTCGAATCTGACTCATAGAAGCTCTTGTCATTGATGATCAACGTCCTCTTGTTGGGACATTCCCGAGCAATATGTCCTCTTCCTTGACGTTTAAAACAAGTAATATCTCTAGCTCGAGTAGAACTAAAATCACTTCCCTGAGATGTTGAGGTAGGAGTCTTACTGGGTGTAGATGCAGCTCCAGAACTCGTGGGAACTGAGGCATCCCGGCTGCTGCTTCCCTGATCTCGGCCACTACTGCCTTGATCTCGGCCGGAACCTCCTCTCCATGTTTGAAGGGTTCGTCGGTCTTGGTTGCGTATTTTCAGCTTCTTCTCAACTCTCACAGCGAGATGTAGCAAATATGTCAAGTTAGAATATGCATACAACTCTATCTCGTGTGCTAAGTGAGGGTGCAAAATCATGAGGTATCCATCCATAGTAACTTCTTCATCCTCTTGAACATCAGCTCGAACTATAGCCATTTTCATGGCTGCATAGACCTCTTCTGCACTCATAGAACCTTGCTTCAGGTTCTCTAGCCTTTGACGTAGATCTCTCCCATGATAAGGTGGAACGAATCGGGCTCTCATAATAGCCTTCATCTGATCCCACCTGGTGATCTCGGTGTCTAGAACTCGTCTTCTCTCCTTTAACAAGTTATTCCACCACATTAAAGCATAACCAGTAAACTCAAGTGCAGTATATTGTACCTTCTTAAGTTCTGAAACATTATGACACTCCAAATTTGCTCTACTTTTGCCTCCCATATAAGGTACACATCACCATCACACTTTCCTTCAAATTGTGGTATCTTCACTTTAGCCTTAGAGTAGACTTCAGTTTCTAGCACAGGATTCTCGTCCTCTCTATCCTCAAAATCCAATTCCCTCCGAATGAACCTTCTAGACTGCATGATTCCTGGATTAGCTCGAAATAGCTGGGGTCTAGGTGGAGGAGGGGGAGGGTTCGGCCGTGGGGGTGTCCTCTCATCGAGCCGGGTCTCCAAAGCATCAATCTTATCCATAATCCTCGCAAGCATTGTCTCGACGTCCATAGCTCTAGGTGCATCAGCCCTGTGCTTGTTCTCCCTTCCTGAAGTAGACATATCAAAGCAAACTAGACTCGCCTGCAATTTCTCAACTAAAAACAATTATCTTGAATGTAAAGACAAATGTAGCTTGCAAATAAAAGGTAAGGCTCAAAGGAACAAAGGGTATTAAACAAATTCCCTGAGGGGCCCAAAAAGGATAAAAATGGATAAAAAAAAGGACAAGGGAAAAATTAATCAAATAGGCTCCCTTTCTTTGGAACAAAAAGGGTATTTTCTTGTAAGAAACTCAAAAGGCTAGCAGGTGATCAAAATTTGTTCCTTTCTTTTCTTTCTTTTTTTTTTTGAACTTGCCGAAACCCTATGAGGGTTGTACGTGGCAAGGCTGCTGCTCTGGGGCTGGCGGCTCTGTGGTGGCCCAGCAGCGGGGGACCGGCGCCGGAACGGCGGAGTGGAGCGACGGTGGGGCGGCGGGAAACCGGCGGAAGAGGGGTTGAAACCGAGGGGTTTCAAGGGTGAACGGTGGGGGTGGCGGCTGTTGGTGGTGGTGGAGGGCCGGTGACGGTCCAGCAGGGCGGACCATTGGTGGGGCATAGAGCGGTGGAGTGAAACCGGTGGCAGGGAACTCCGGCGGCCAAAAAGGCTATTTTTTTTTGTAGGGGGCGGCGGCTACTGTTCGTGGTGGTGGTGGTGGTCAGCAGGGGTTGACTGGCGTCGGTGGTGGTGATAAGGCGGCGAAGTAGATCTCGGTCGGTTTTGACCGAGATGGATGGACCGAGACACTGACCGAGATCGAAGATCTCCGGTCTGTCGACAGTGGTGGTGACGGTGGTTGTGGTGGTGGTGTAGGGGTGGTTTTCCCGCAATTTAGCCCGAATAGGTTTGCACGAAGTGAATCAAAGGTATGGGGGTTCAAAACGAGAAAAAGATTGAACCTTTGATTGATTTATGGTTTGATAATTCATGCCACAAATAATCTTTTTCAAGATATTGAATTTAGAATTGAAAAGCAGTAAGATAACAAGAATAGTTTACTAACCGTTACAATTCCTGCTCCAATCGCTTGTTTTTGGTGGAACCTTCTTGACGGGTCTTGAAAGCTCCGATTTTTATCATTGTAGATGGCGCGGGATGGTGTTGATGAACCTTAGCTCTGATACCAATTTCATACGGGGTTAGCCGAGAGGTTGCCCGATCTTTCAACACAAGAGCTTAAGATAGAGAGAAGATGAAAAAGACGTGGATATGGTATAGAAAACGTGGATTTGAAGGTTGAATGATCCGATGAGGATGATTGGATCGTAGTTGGATAGACTAGTTGACTCCCTAGAAGGAACTCTTCCGCTATAATCTTATGCTGAAGGGAAAGGCACGATTGTTCCCAAAGCACAAGAAGTCGTCTAGAGATCGAAGAGAGATCGATCTTAGAATCCACCAAGATGGACGACTCCTTGACGGCTCCAAACTAGGGTTTGGACGTGATTCCACCCGTCCAGGGTTTGAATAGGAATTCACCTATTCGTTCTCGATTCCACGAGAGAAGTAAATACTAAAGAGTATTCATAATGTGTTTATTCAATAAGTTGTCTCAGTTGGACGTCCAACCCCTGCCTTATATAGGCAGAGGGGGTGTGGAATCCAAGCTAAACATGGGTTGCGGGCGTGATCTAAAATCGAGCCCAAACTAGCTAAAAAGATAAGAAAAGATAAGATCATATCTGTAAGAGATATGATCTTCTAACGAAAAGATATGATCAAACTAAGGGTTGAACTTAACAAGTCTAAAAAGCCCAAAACAATAAATAAAAGGCAAGCCCATCTTCAATTAAAAGATGTCCAAGAATGGGCTGAAAATAATAAGCAAGTTGGGTCTAATTTAGCCACTTAAATTAGCCAGAAATCTCCTACCTTCAAAGGCAGCCGACGCACCTCTTCTTCATGTGAATCTTGTGGATTTCTAGCTCTCTCCACGTCTTGGTTGTCCTCCACGTCATGGTTGTTTTCTTCACTCGTTCCTTTCTCTACTAGCTCGTGATCTTGCTCCTCCTCTCTAGTGATCCGTCTCCTCTTGGCTGGCCTCGTCATTCGGAGTGCTGAGGTTAAGCTCCCAGATGTTCCTGCATCACATTCACTCCGAAGCTTGATCCTCATATGCATCGTTTTAGCTCCGAAAATTTGTTAATGGTGCGGGTGATGATAGAGTCGGTAGCGGGGCCAAGAGGCGTGGACGAAGCCGGTAGTCTATGCCATGGTGGTGTGGAGACACGACATGCCACTAACAGGTCCAAATGAAGTAATGGTGCGGGTGATGATAGAGCCAGTAGCTTGGGCTATGGCTTTGGCTCGGGCACGGGTCAGCGGTCCATCGGAGCGAACCCTCAAAGCCTCGTTCTCATCATATACGGTCAACATAAACAAGGGCGCATCAAAAAGCCCCAGAGAAAAGCTTGGAGAAAGGTTGGAGCATACAAGGGAAAGTCAAGATCACCAAGGAGATGCAAGTCCTATGGATCGAGTGTTTATGCAATCTCAACTAAATGCTCTTCTTGACTTGCACAAAGAATAAGGACTTGGCTCGATCTAGAAGACTTAGGCTCTCTCACAAAGGAATGAAGCTAAGACATCAAGCCATTCGATCGAGCTGGAATTTACTTAAAGACAGAGGAAGAGTGACTCGATCGCGGGTGAGTCAAGCAAAGACATGTCAGGACATGCCAATGAGTGACATCCAAGTGAAGCCCGTGACTCGCAAGAAAAAAGAAGTTTATGTCACCGACTTAAAATTCAACGTCATTTGAGTAGATTTGGGTTCGACTCGGATGAAGTGGCAGGCCGTTACAACTAGAGCTGATACTATCTGGGTTCGGGCCGAATTCGGACCGGGCTTTTCCTAGTTTTCTGTCCGGATGTCCGGGCCGGATCCGGGCTAAGCCAGGGTCCCGGGCTTCTAGTCATGTCCGTGCCCGTCCGGATGGCCGGGCCGAGCTGTCCGTCGGGTACCGGGTTTTTTTTATGTTTGTTTTTGGCTATCTAAAAATCTGCATTCTACTTCTTTATGATCTAAAAAAAACTGCAATTTGTTGAAAATCAAAATAATTCAAACTTCTTTCAAACAAAATCAGCATTTAAATCTTCATTCAAATCGAAGATAATTCAAACAAAATCAACATTCTAAACCTACATTACAATACAAATTTACAAACTAATAGAGAGACATCGAGATTTGAGAGAGAGGCGAGGAGAGTGAAGCGATGATATGAGACACTTTAGTTGCTCAGAGATACCGAGATAATGAGACGAGAAGAGACTCTGAAGTTGTTCGATCTGATTATCTAAGGCCGAGAAAACGACAGAGAGACACCAAGAGAGAACCGGTCGAGGGCTATTTGAGAAGTGAGAAGCCGGCGTGAAGACAGAGAAGTATGTGACATCGATACTCGAGAACCCGAACTCGGCGAGGGTTGAAGGCTTCGGTAAAATCGTTTGCGACTTGCGAGGGATGAAGAATCTGAGCGAGGGTGAATGTCGAGTGAGGGTCGAGGGAGACTGACGAGTTTGTGGATCTGGATTGAGAGACGACGACTGACGGTCGAGTGAGGGTCGAGGGAGACGACTGACGGTCGAGACTCGAGGGAGACGACTGAGGGTCGATCGAGTCGGTAAAGATGGACCGAAGGACAGAGGGAATGAGGGTCGAGGAGACGAGGAGACGAGGAGGCGAGGACTCGAGGAAGACAAGGACGCGGATGAAGCTCCTACGCTTTCTCTCTTAGTTAGGGTTAGGAAGTTAGGAGTTAATGTCTTCTTAAGAGTAAGAGGGTATATATATTTTTATTTTTTTATTTTGTTTTTAATTCGGGCCGGGCAAGCAGCCCGACCAGGCTTTATGCTCTGACCAAATTCGGCCCGTTTGTCCGGCCGGGCCGGGTTAAGCAGCCCGTCCGGGCTTTTTACCTTGACCATATCCTCCCGTTTTCCCGGGCGGACGGGACGGGCCGGACGGGTCGACCGGGATAGTATCAACTCTAGTTACAACCAACTCGGCCACATGAAGGTTGCTACAAGAAAGATTCCTTTTGGTGATTTTGGCAATCCGTGCCAATTTTAGGCCCATTTAAAGGGCTTGGCAGCCCTTAGATCGGAACCACATTCAGATACTTCACTCCAAATCGGAGCTTATCTCCTTAGATCATTTTTAGGTAGATTTAGAATTGTTCTTGAAGATTGCGGATACTTGGAGACTGTTGATCGAGATTTGAGCTTTCAACTACCATAACTTTTGTTAGGTAACTCGGTTATTGTTGATTCTTTCACCATTGTTATTCACTTCTCATCTTCTTTGTTTCTATGGATTCAATTTCTGAATATGAGATATTTGATTTTTCGGTCACCATGAGTGAGAGTTGACAATTCCTTTACTAAGTGTATAAAATGTGTCACTTAAAATCTAGAAATAGCACTCAATAAAGGTCACCACATAACCCTAAGTATAAGGTCGTTTCAATGCAAATATATGAATAGATGTCAAGGTCATTCTTCCTAAATGACTATGTTCTCCAATCTCATTCTATGAAGCCAGCTAGATAAAGACAAGAGTTGTAAAATAAAAGCAAAAGTTTGTGATGAAGTGATCAACCAAAACACTTTAAGAGCGGTGAGTAACCGAGATCAATCGAGTCATACTGGGTAACTACAGTCGAGCTACTAGTCAACTACAATCGAGTCAAATTCCTATAGCAATCGACTCTTCCTAGTCAAAAACATAGTATGCTAATCGGGTAAAATCAAATGTGAAACAATTAGGGGTTGGGGACTAATTCTCCCAATCCCTTGCTAATGCAATGTCAAAATATGATATTATGTCATAGAGTGAGAACTATTTGCTCAAGTCACCAATTGAATGATGATAAACAGTTGTATGCAAAATTAGACAAATGATTAACCTAAGCATAAGTCATTCAAACATCAAGTGTCACCTGGTGTTTGCTATTCACAAGATGTGAGACAACTACGGTCACTACTAGGATTTAATTCGAGATAAACAAGCATCACATGGTATTTGTTATTGGCAAGTATAAAACGAATTGATTTAGCATGAATTAACATTTTGCAAACAAGTAATCAAACAAACCTCACATAGTGTGTGCTATTGACATACTTGAAATACAAACTCTAGAAAATATAGACATCTAAACAATCATAACTAGAATATGAAATTACTTATAAGTCTCATCCATACTAGCCGACCAATTAGAAAAAAAGTTATAGGTGATATGACTATGAGGGTGACGTGTGGGCTAAGTGTACTCTCTTTTAGTAAGTTATAATAAATTGTAAATGTAGAACCACATGGGGTTATTGGCTTAGAAACGGTATAATCACATTGGGAGTAAGACGTGTGATTAGGATAACCATGTGGGCATCTAACGTGCATCTAAACTTTTCACATTAACAACCATTTAAATCACTCGATGTAGATATGATTTGAGACCTAAAACTCGTATCTAAGATTGAATTCGGTGATTTTAAGTTAGGTTATGATTTTCATTTTGAATGGAATTGGACTTCTATGAGACCCAACCTTTAACCTTCTTTTCAATTATTTTTTCAACACAAACTTGTACAATCTAACAAGCATACTCTAACCCTACTTATTTTGAATATATGTACCTCTATATGTAGGTTGATTACTCCAGTGGTCTTCCCTTCTCCTCCGTCCGATGTCATCTCCCATATAGTATTTGTGCCTGGACCACCAACCCTACAGCCAACATATAAAACAAAACGAATATCTTTATTGATGTTCAATGAGCATTTGATATGGATGCATCATATAACTTGAAGAACAATGCTTAGTTTAACCGAAACAATGATGAATGTTGAATTGAGTATTCCGCAATTCATAATTTTAATGGATGCACCTTCGAGATCTAATTACAATCATTTATACTTTATCAAAAATAATTTGCTCAAATGGTCATATTTATTTAAAACTAGCAATTTTATACATTTTTATTTAGAATCTATTCATTTTAATTTTAAAAAATAACTAAAAATATACCAACCTTAAACCCAAAGTAATATAAGCTTTAAAATACGAACGTATGTAGCACGTATATTAACCATCAAGTATTCTTGGTCTTTGGATGCAATATGCTATTTCAAATCACTTTTTTATGTAGAAAAATAATTTAGCTTTCATAAGTTTGATAGTAAAATATAGGACACGTGTCGTGAAGAAGGAGACTCATCAATCCATCATATATGGATAAAACAAAGCAGCTAGTCTGCATCAGCTATAATGCAGCCGACTTTAGTGGTCTCACACTCAAATAATGACTTATTTTTCACCTAATACCGAAATAAACCACTTATTAGTCCTTAACCCTAATTCACTCAACAATAATTCTACTCTAACCGGCCATTATTTTGGCAACAACCTTTAAAAAATTACAGACAATTAGACTAACTATGAAGTGGGTTCGATGAGTAAGATAAATACCTATCACACTCTAAGTCGGGACTAGATATGGGTCGCAAACCTAAACCGTCGGCGGTTTAGGTTAGGACTTTGGCCAAACCTAAACCTAGTGAACCAAAACCGTCGGTTTCAAAAAAAAAGTTTGAAAACCCGACATGAAACTAAACCGGTGATTTGATCCGTCGGTTTGGAAGGTTCAAACCGGCGCCGGTTTGAATGTTTTTAAGAAAAAAGTTAAATAAGGACATAAACCTTCGGTTTAGATTTTTTATTTTGCTAAACCTAAACCGACGGTTTGTTTCAAACCGAGCCCATCACTATGTCGGATACGAGCCTACGAGGTCATATCTTTTGGTATCAGCAAGCAAGACAACAACCACTCATAATACAGGCTATATATTATAAATTAAAAAAAATTAGAAAATTACATCATTATCAGATACAGGAACCCACGGTAAGAATATGTTCTGACCTACACTAGATAATCCATTGCTTCTTAAAAGTAAGCTAAGATAATGCTCGAAACTGAATGCACAAATCCCGAAGAAACCCACCAGAATAGCAAATATAGTAACTAGTACTACTAATAACACACATTTTCCATCATCAGAATAATGTTTTTGTGTCTGCATTATCAAATTGGTCAATACACCCTCTCACATACAAAAATTATTGCATTTTCAAAATAAGAAAACCAAGTTTAGGGTATTCCATGTTTTGTTGATGGGGCCAACCCATCCTTACATGATCCTTTTCTTCTTTGGTGGTTCTCTATTTGCATTTTCTTGTTTTTTTTTTGGCTCTATATACCAAATGTCTTTCTTCTACTCCACCATTTTTACTTGTTTGGTCTTATCTCTTTTGCTTTTCACCTCAAATTCTATTCTCTGTTTTGCTTTCTCAGATGAAAAAGACCATTCACTCTTTGCACTCTTCTTTCTTCGATTCTTGAAACTCAATTTCCTTCATTTTATCTTTCAAGATTCAATTACTTCCATTAAACTTGATTTGCAGAGATAAGAGAAAGCTGAAGCTGTAAAGCTAAACATGGCAAAAAGGTACGTTTCACTTGAATTGAAATATTACTACCAAACTATGTACTTTGTTCTTAAATGCTCAACCAATATTTTTTCTTTTTTCTTTTTGTGGCCAGAATTGCAAGCAAGAATCATCAAGAAATTTGTTCCGGCTAATTGAATTGAGTTTTTATTAAAAAAAATGGAAGCAGAAGATCAGAAGGCTTTAGAGAGAGTAGTATCTCAGAAAGCTCTAAAAATGAGCACTTCATTTCCATGTCAAATTTGTGTTGCTGGTTTCCTCTCTGGTGTATGTCTTGCTTCTCTCTTACTCGCTGCACTTACTTCAATCGGTAGCTTCGGAATCGGAGGTGTTTCATTTCCAAGTAAAATTCTCACTTCACTCTTATGAAAATTGTCATTTCATTCTTATGAAATTAACAGACTTTAATTATTGTAGCTACTAGAATCGAAAGAGATGTGATTCTACAAAAGAAAAACGATGAAGACAAAGTTTCATTACTGTATTCATCTTGGAGTACATTACTAGACGAAAACAGAATCCCAAGAGCACCTCACTTGGAGAATTGCAGATTGAAATCACAGATAAATAATCGGCTTGATAAGCGAACTGATAATCAAGATTTTCCGCCATGGACGAGCTGGAGAGGATCATTGGATCTTTACCCTGCATCAAAAATAGACCATCAGGATGTTGCAGATGGGGCTTATCCTCCTTGGGTATGTTTTTAAAAGTAAACTTGATTAAACAGTAATTAAGAGGATTAAATTAAACTAATCTGTTTTATAGATTTCTGGTTCGGATGAAGAGAATTATCCGCTTACAAGGAAAGTACAACGTGATATTTGGCTTAATCAGCATCCGGTTAATTGCAATGATCCACAAGTGAAATTTCTTGTAGCTGATTGGGAAAGACTTCCTGGTTTTGGCATTGGAGCACAGATTGCAGGAATGTGTGGTCTTCTTGCTATTGCGATTAATGAGAAGAGAGTTCTTGTAACAAATTACTACAATCGCGCTGATCATGATGGATGTAAAGGTGAATCAAATATAACATTGTAACATATGATGATGTTTTTGGAGGTGAATTGGTGAATTTGGTTTTGTAGGTTCATCTCGCGGTTCTTGGTCTTGTTACTTTCTTCCGGAAACATCTCGAGAATGTCGAGAGCGAGCTTTTGGACTTATGAAGGAAAAGGAAGCATGGGAGAATGGGAGTATTAGAGATAGAAATAATTATACTTCTAAGGAAATATGGTCTGGTCAGACTCCAAGGCAATGGGGAAGTCCTTGGAGCTATTTGCAGCCTACAACAGAGATTAATGGCAGTTTTGTTGCCTTTCATCGCAAAATGGATAGGAGATGGTGGCGAGCTCAGGTATTGAGTCATTGTATCTTCCCGACAATCATGGTGTTCATACCTGGCTATCAGTATATCAGATATGGAGAAAAAATATGTGTTTGAAGTGTGATATCTTTGATAGGAATATTAAACAGGCCCTGAAGTCATGTCTCCTTCAATCATTAAGGACATGTTTGGTATTCATATCTGGATATCAGCATATCTGATATCCGAAATTTTTCACTAGAAAAAGATTTCCGAAAAGAAAGAATGACGGATGATGACATATAATAAATTATGTGATAGTTCTAATTTTTAGGACTTGTTTGATATTCATATCTAAATATTATGGGTATTTTCCAAATTATATGTATCAGATATCAATCTGATATTTATATCAAAGGACTTATTCAATAAATGATGCTTTGAATACTTCTCAGGCTGTACGTTACCTTATGAGATACACATCCGAGTACACGTGTCAACTGATGAATTCTGCACGGCATGCTGCATTTGGAAAGGAAGCTGCAGAAAGAGTTCTTGCGAGCAATGGAGGAGAATTACCCAAGGTGGATAACTTGATTTTATGAAAAACTGATCATTTTGTTTTGGAGATTATTTTTTTAACAGTGGTTTTCTTTAACAGTATGATGATGGGATAGAACAGACGTCTGATATTGAAAAGTACGTGTGGTTCAATCATAAACCATGGATGCCGAGACCGTTGCTTAGCATGCACGTAAGGATGGGAGACAAGGCTTGTGAAATGAAGGTGGTTGAATTCGAAAACTATATGAAGCTCGCGGAACGGATTCGGAAACACTTTCCTCATCTCAACAGCATTTGGCTGTCCACAGAAATGAAGGTACAAAATACTAGGGGAGTCCGAAGATCCAATCTAGTGATAAATTAATCGAATTGGATATCCGATTTGAATAAAAGTGTTGAAAATCCGGATACTCTCGGGTCTGATTTGGATCGGATATCCGAAAATGCTGATTCCTACAAAATACGATCTCTGTACACTTTTTCTGATTGCCTTCATTTTCAGGAAGTTATTGACAAGACGAGATCTTATCGTCATTGGAACTTCTACTATTCGAAAGTGAAGAGACAAATCGGAAACATAACTATGGCGAGATACGAGGCAAGCTTAGGAAGAAAAACCAGCACGAATTACCCTCTGGTAAATTTTCAAATGGCAACGGATGCGGATTTCTTTATTGGGGCATTGGGGTCTACATGGTGTTTTCTCATTGATGGTATGAGAAACACTGGGGGTAAAGTAATGGCAGGTTATCTCAGCGTTAACAAGGATCGTTTTTGGTAAATATTTTCTGTAAAAATAGAGATATGAGACATGCTGTACATTTAGAGCAACGATTTTTATTTTATTTTTGATCTTTGTGTATAAGAAGCAGCTTGTTAGTTGTGAAAAACAGTTTACAGAATTCTACATCATTAGAAAAAGTACCGAATTTGATCTAAAATAATATAATACATTAGTGAAACTGAATTATTTATTTAAAAGTAATGTTTTGAAATACAAAAATTATAAAAGATTATGCTATTTTATCACCTCGTGCTGAAATACATAGATTTCTAAATGCAATTTCTATATTGACTATATATAATATGATTTTTCAAATATTTAATCTTGTGTACCTGCTATTATTTTATTGAATTATTTAACTTTTTTATTTATAATTTTCTTTCTAAATATAGAATATCATGTTATTTCATTTTAAGATCTAATTCATATTAAAATCTTCCTTAACATGGACACAATCTCACGTAAGAAGGAGAAAAAAATAGAAAAAATAAGGGTACTATATTAAGGACGGTAATATGGAGATGACAAGTGGCCTAAATCTTTCTGTTCTAGTATTATACAGTAGATTCTGACATATGAAATGCTTATAGATATACTCAACTTTAGCGAGGCCAAAATATCTCATCTTATAAAGTAGACCTGAAAACTTCAACGTCATCAAAGCTGAAGTTTCTGACCCGATTCATAAGACATACCTTTGTACAATGATGAATACAAAGAAGAATAATTCTACTGTTCTTGTTCCTCCAAAAAGGTCTCATTGACGGTGAGCATTATGATTTCTGAGCAAACAGTTCACAAGTGATCAAAGAATCCATTGAGCTAGCAGATCTTCCACATTGAATCACTGGGATAAGGTTCAGCATAGGCTTGTGATCGATTTTAAATGAATGATTCATTTCAGCAAATTCACTGAATGCCTTGGTGAACATCAATGACAGTATTGCCACTGGAAAACTCGTCGGGAAATAGATTCTCAAATTCTAGAGAAAGATTCAACAGTCAGTAACAGAAAATCAAGGTACTAAGAAGCTGACAAATTATAACAGAAACTGAAAGAATAAATAAAAAATAAATTCATACCGATGCATCTGGCCAAGTGAACGAGTTCAGGACGAGCTCTTTGTTAAGAAGGTATATGCATAACTTCACTACTTTTGACATCAGACTCTCTGTTAGAGCATTTTGACCAAGTTCAGGACAATCTTGACCTACTTTCAAGGCAATTTCTTCGGTAATACATAGCACGGCAACTAATAGTTTATCCTTCACAATACATTTATCTAAGCAAGAGCGATGCCATATCTCATCGTTAAAACCCCAATAGCTTTGATTGGTGATATGATATTCGTCTTGCGTGAGAGATTCTCTATCATCATCTTCTGTTCCATCTGTTACATGGAGGAGGGGCTTGATCTCTACAAATGCTCTACATTTCAGAAGTAATATTTAGTACCCATGTACAAGAAAATAACCAAAAATTTGAGCATCAGATATTTTTCCACTTGTAGTAAAAAAAAATTACTTCAAGATCAAAGAAACCCAACAAGAATTTCAGGTGGCAAATGAAAATGCCTTTCAATATGCATTTTTACCTTTTTGGAAGAGCAGGGACGAGGACATATAGGATAACAGGATCAAGTACATCAGACTGATTTTGTTTATTCGGATATGACATCTTTAATTGGTCAAGAAAAGTTTTCAGCTTCTCCTGCACTTTGGCCCTTTCAGGCAAATCAATATCCATTGAACAATATACAGTAAAAAGAACTGTAGAGGTTGAGATTGAACAATTAAAGCTTCTAGCAACAGCTTCACTGTTTAAAAGTGCTTGTTCGAGCTCAGACGTGGGGCCTCCATTGCACAAGGTCATTGTTGGTGGGTCAAGACCCAATTGCCCGGCCATGTGAAGTATCGACTTGTATAAGGTTGCCTGTAAAATAGACAAATGTTGGTATTGTAGAAGGTTGTCTATCAAAATGGTAAAACAATTGCGGCAAATACCTGGCTGTAGGGCCCTATACAACTTGGTGCCCAACATGAAATACTTTGTACATGTAGAACTTTCTTTGTTAGATCCTTTGCAACCAACACCTCAATATATGCTTCTCCTAAACCCACTTGTAGCAAAGGCAACTCAATTGTACTACGAGATGGAACACCGAATGGACATCTTTCTTGTGTGATAAAACTGACATATGTTTCATTTGCTGCAGCGAACTTGCCCATATCGGAAATGTATAGATGGACATAAAGAACACTCAACCAATCAAAACCATTCTCTTTAAGGTGAGATTCTATTTTCCACAGAATACCTTTCATATCATCCTGCAAGCCTAAGAAAAAATAGCAAATTGCTTCAAACTCAACCAACAAAAATTTTCCATCAGAAAGAACAGTAACTTACCACTGGACGAAGAATTGGGCAGCCAGCCAGAAAGAGAGAATGTGTCAGCATTGTCTTTTGTTGATAAATGAACTTTACTGGCAATAGTTTTAATTATATCGGATGCTAAGTCCACTGAATCGGTACTGTCTGCATGTATTTGTTGGCAGTTCCCTTGTACCTCATATACAGTATTCATTTCCTCAGAACTAAACCCATCACCTGACGAATTTGCCAATCCCTTGGTTTCTAAATGGAAAGCTATTGGATGAAGTACCCCTACAGGTGCTATGGTATCTGGAGAATGCAGTACAATTCGAAAGTTGTCCAAGACAATCCATGCAAACTGAAAAGAATATTTGTAGTTGCAAGTCAAGACAGTAATGAACAAGGTCAGCATTATACTTTCAGGTTCAATATGAGATAAATATAACAATAAAGCATATTTTATGCCTGCAGCCTGTTATTGCATATATGCTTTCGAAGCCCCATATCCCCTTCTTGGATGCTAAATAAATACATTAATACAAAAAAAGAAAAGCAGATGCAGCGATGAACTTGCCTTGAAAAGTGGGCAATCGAGTGTTAATGTTTCATATTCCCCGCCTTCACCACAAATATTACTTCCATACAAACTGTAAACACAAAGCATAAAATGCATTTAAGAATTCTTGAAATACACAATGCCTAATAACAAATTAAAATAAACCTATCAACAGATCAAACATACTTGCTTAAATGGTGGAAATGGGGCTCCATGTCAGCTATATCTTTGTTCAGATGCTTTGAGGGGTCCAAACCTATCGCTGCAACCTAGGACATAAGCATATGAAATTAACTGACTCTGATTGCAAATAGAGCATAAACTAAGATTTACTTGTTTCTATGTTTGCGGAAATACCTTCACTAGGATAGCTCTAATACCATTTTCTACCTGCCCAGATCATGACAAAAGAAATTATTAGCAGAACAGCAAGTAGAAACTAAAGTACTAAATGCACTAATTCTCAACCATATAGTAATAATATCATAGACTACATACCATTTCATTAAGGAGCAGCTTCTGATCTTGCTTCCACAGATATGCCAAAGAAACAAGTCCCAATCTAGAGCATACACTTTCTACTCTTAACCTCTGGTAATCAGATGCAATTGCACCAGAAGTGACTGCTGTTATGGAGGGTATTTGCTGCTTTATTTCATTTAATAAAATAAACAAATCTTCAACTTCATCACCGGGTGTCAACTTATAACTAAGCTCTTGATGCCTGTATGGAAAAATCATATAAATACTTAATATATCATCCATAATTATTCAACAGCTCAAGAAGTTAATATTTGGTTTTGACAAGAAAGCTTTGCAAGTAACAGGAAATAGCCCAAACTTGATACATAGACTAAAGGTCCTTCAACTCCAAACCTATAAACCAAATTTACCTAATCTATGAAGAACCAAAACATGGACAGAAGAGACTTGCCTGGATGTTCCTTGAAGTCGCCTGCGAAATAGTGGCAATCCCATGCACTTGGCATAGCTCACAACAATTTGGTGCCCAACCTACAGATTCATCCAAAAAAACAATGTTAAACCAATACAATTTCCCATGTAAAGCCCATCACCACGTATCGTCTGTATTTAGACATTCTAAAAAAGGGGCAAAACATAAATTCCATCAATTTTGAACCAATATACGAATCAGGTACCGTTACAGTACACTAGAACATCAAATAAAATATTGATTGAGGATGGGAAGGAAGGAAGGTTTACAGTTTGGTACATGTAGCTGTCTAATTCGTCCACGGCATCATCCACCGGCAACAAATTCGCCAAAGCCACAATCTAGAAAATGAAGAGAATTTAAAAGAGGGATATGAAGATAATGAAACCATATTGAGAATCGAGACTGAAATAATAGTAAAAGAAGGTAATAGAACCTCGTGGCCGTATTGAATGGCTTTCATCATGGCAAAGCAACTGTCTTTTCCGCCACTAACTAAAGCCACAACCTTCATCGTTGCAGTGCGAATCGAAGAATGAGCAGGCTACCTGAAATGAACACGAAGGAGCAGAGCAACGGGTGAAGCTGCAGTTGCGCCGGCTTTGGATGTAAAGACCTAAACTTTTTCAAAGCCCTTAGGGTTTAACTACAAATTTGCGTTCGGGTTTAATCTCTGACAATGTTGAGTCGCTGTTGGATATTTGGTTGGAAGATTGACGCAAGGAAATAAGCAATTAGAAGCTCATATAAACTGGTCAAAGTTGAAACTTGAAGGTATTTCATTTGGAAAATATCTTCTTTTTTTTTTTTTTGAAGAAGGTATTTTATTTTATTTTTTTTGGAAAATATCTTCAATCGTGCTAAATGATGCACTTAGACAAACTTCTATTCAAGCGTACATAAACTTTTTTGTAGTAGCAAGTTCAAAAATGTACATGCTTTTATGGTGGGCGATTTTTTCTAAACAAGAATATTTTTGGGTATATTAAGTAAGGCTTGAATTATTGAATGATTTGGGTATTATTGTGAAAAGGTTAAATTTATGATTACTTAATCAATTTTCAACCATTAACTTGGGACCGATTAGTGTTTGGAGATGGGGTTTTGAAAAAGGATTAAATCAAATTGACGTCATTTGAGATGAGTGATGTCATTCGGTAAGACAAAATTTTACGAAATAATCAATTGAATCGGAAGTGGGATCCCGAGCGAACTACAACTGAGCTCCACATGCCTGTAAAACCCTCGCTCGGCACTCTCATTCCCGATGGCGCCTCAGATCTTCGTTCACATCCGAGAGAGAAAATGAGAAAAACCCGGGATATGGGGCAAAAAACCTCAAATTTGTGCTCAAGATTCAATTACGACAATGGATCGGAACTCGAATATCGTAGATCAACAACAATTGAATGCAAACCGAAGCCGAAAATGTAGTTTAACTCCTTTAGAGGTGCATTTTCAATGTCTTTTTTAAGTTTTTTGAATTAAAAAAAATTGCGATATTAGGTTGGATTGCATGAATTGTTTGGTTTAAGAATAATTGAAAAAAGTATGATATTTAGAGTTTCTAAGCTTTTCCGCGATGGTTGTTGCGCGAAAAAGGCGGCGACTTTAGGCGCTCAACACTACGCCTATCGCCCTAGGCACGTGTTGCTCATGCACCACCATATTTATTTTTTTAATTGATATTATGATACTAGTTGTTAAAAAATGCTAAATTTAATTTTTTTTTTAAAAAAAATAGATTGTGGTTAGAAACATTAGAAATAAGAGTAGACGGGTGACAACATCCACCTGTCGAGCTACCAAAGATCGAGTTGTTATCGGGGAGCAAGCACCTCATGTTGCTTTCATTAAGGTACATGTGGAGAAGCAGACCACTTGCCGCTCTCGTTAAGGTAGTTGTGGAGAAGTAAGCATCTACCATCTAAATAGATGTTACTATTGTCGTTGAGGTTGTGTCATCATTTGCCCAATATGTGATCATGGAAGTTTTACCAGACGGTAACAACAACATCCCCCGCAAGGATGCAGGATCAGATGTAGTATATTCGGGTATCGAATTCTGAAGGACCACATTTGATTTGGATGATACTAATAATCAATTTATTTTAAGTGGAAAACAAGCAATAAGGTAGCAATTGTAACAAACGAAAGCAATAATGATTGTAGACAAATATGTGACTGAGACGATCTAAGGAAACATGAATCCTCACTATGTTTTCATGCATTACAATACCTCATTTGGTTTGGTTTGTGTTCATATTGGCATAAATCCTTCCTATTGTGTATTTCGGTATTTACCTTGGTTTATATCGTATTTCAGGCATTCAAGGCCATTTATGGAGCATATTGGTATGATAATACCAAAGTATGAGGATTCAATCTTCCCTGAAGTTGAAGAATATATCGAAACATCAAGATCAACTGAAGATTGAAGAAGCCAAGTGGAAACTATTGGAGTTGGATGCCATTTCACGACCATCTACCCTTTGGAATTGGACAATCATGCCAAATGTAAAGTTGTAGATCTTCGACAGAGATTCAAAAGTAGTACTCATGGGTCACGTAGTTCCAACCAAAACAACAAGAAAGTCATTTTACTAAGCTATCACAAAATTGTTACGGCCGTAACCCTGACTGTAACTCTGGTCGTTTGGGCTGATATTTCATCATCAGAAGCCCAACCCAGAACTCTTATTTCTAATGTTATACATGGGTCATGTAGTGAATAGTATGAGAGGCTATTCCCTTTTTTGGCCTAGAACTGTTTTGACCGCGTAGTCGCTTACGTCACACACTATCTCGAATGGCTTAGTCTAGTTGGGTGCTTGGATGATCGAGGAACTTGTCAAGCATTTCTTCAATTGTTCAAACGCCCTTGAGCATCCTTCATCTACTACGAATGTGATGTTCTTCTTCAAAAGTTCACACAACGATGATGAAATCTTGGAGAAGTCCTTGATAAACCCGCGGTAGAAACCTACATGTCCAAGAAAGGAACGAACTTCGCGCACATTAGTAGGATAGAGCAATGATTGAATTACATTAGTTTGCCTTATCGACCTCACTACCATTAGACGAAATAATATGACCAAAAACCATTCCTTGTTTAACCATGAAATGAAACTTTTTAGAATTTAAAACCAAATTAGTTTCAACACATCTTTTTTAGCACAAGTGTCAAGTGATTTAAACATGCATCAAAGTTATATCCATGTGTCGTAAAATCATCCATGAAGACCTCAGTAAAATTTTCAAAGTATTCCGAAAAGATACGTATCATGTAACGTTGGAATGTACCGGGTGCATTACATAGTCCAAAAGGCATCCTGCGATATGCAAAGGTGTCAAATGAACATGTGAAAGTTGTCTTCTTCTAGTCCTTCGGTGTTATGGCTACTTGAAAAACACAAATATCTATCTAGGAGACAATAGTAAGGATATCCTGCAAGAAGTTCTAGCATTTGATCAATAAAGGGTAAGGGAAAGTGATCCTTTCAGGTTACCTCATTTAGCTTTGATAATCGATACAAACCCTCCACCCCGTTTATGTCTTGTTAGGGACCATCTCACCATATTGGTTTTCCACCATTGTGATATATCTCTTCTTTGGAACAACTTGGGCTGGACTAACTCATTGGCTATCTAAAATGAGGAATATCGTGTCTTCTTGAAGAAGTTTTAAGACTTCTTTCTTTACCACTTCCATCATGGGTGGCTTGAGCCGTATTTATGGTTGCCTTGATGGTTTGGCTTCATCTTCTAGCATAATTCGGTACATGCATGTGGAAGGACTTATTCCTTTGATGTTGGCGATGGTCCACCCGAGTGCCGTCTTGTGCTCTTTCAGTGTCTCCGTTAGCTTCTCCTCTTGCTCCCTCGATAATTTGATGGACACAATGATGGAAAAAGTGTCATTATCTCCGAGAAAAGCATACTTAAGGTGACAAGTGAGTTGCCTGAGTTCAATTTTCGGGGCATGCACAATAGAGGGAGCAAGCTTTTCGCTTGGTATTAGTAGATCGGTTACAATCCCATTTGAGCGATTGGAAGCTTACCACATGTATCAAGTTGAGCTATTACCTCATGCATGTTAGTTATCAAAGCATACACTATGTGGTTGTCATCTATATCATTTTCAATAATAGACTTCAACTCGTCACAATTAGATATATCAAACACATCTTGTACAACAGGTTCAATAATATGAATATAACATAACGAGTGATTATCAGTCAGGTGTTTCATGGCATCATAGATATTAAATTCGACCACTTCTCCATCAAGTTTCATAGTAACTGACATAATCAAACTTTGTCCTAGCAGTTTTCAAAAATGGCCTTCCTAACAAGAAAGGGACAACATGCATATCATGTTCCATATCCAAGACAAAGAAATCAATAGGGAATATCAAGTTGTCAACCATAACTAAAACATCTTCAACTACACCCTTAGGATAAACGTTAGATCTATCAAGTAGTTGCACAACTATTCCGGTTTTATGCAAAGGACCACGACCAAGTGATTTATACAAAGAATAAGTAAAAACATTGATGGATGCTCCTAAGTCAAGCATGACTTTTCAAATTGGGTTTCACCCATAACAGGGAATGTTTACCATACCCAGATCCGTGCACTTTTTTTGCAATCTTCTTTAAAAAACAGCGGAGACATGCTCACTCACTTTGACCTTATGTTTCCCTTTCAAATTATGTTTCCTCTTGTTGGTGCATAGTTCCTTCAAGAACCAAGCATAATTAGGAATACTTTTCACTAATTTTAAAAGGGGTATGTTTACTTCGAATTTGGAGAATGTCTTAAAGAGGTCCTTGTCCTCCACAATCCTTCTCTCCTTTAAATGCTTCAGAAAAGGGAGCTAGTGGCTTCTCATAGTACAAAGGACGAAAGGATGGATGGACATAGGTGTCAAGATGAGTTTTTGTTGCTTCTTCCACGAGTGAAGACTTTACTGGCCGCAAGTGCGTGTTCTGGACGCGGGTTGTAACACCCCGAATCCGTAGGACTCGAGGCGCTATTGGGCTAGGATCTCACAATGGATCCTGACCCTAGCCTGACAACAAGTTCACTGAATCTTACAACAAGGCACATATAGATTAAAACAAAACATCAAAATGATATATATATATATATATATATATATATATATATATATATATATATATATATATATATATATATATCAAAAGGTAATACAGAAGAACCGCTGAGTACAAACCAAAACATAAGACCGTACATCATAAAATATCCCATATCCCACGTATAATCCTAGTGTACGGAGCCCTCAGCGGATCACCCCTCTGGATCACTCTGCAGCTCTCCTAACCTGCAAAGGATCTACAACACGGTATAAAACCGTTAGCTAACCATACACATATATAAGAAGATGCAGAAGCACAAACACACATCAGAGAAACGTAAACACCTCATCATGCTATCACACATTTACCCGGTTTATTATCTTTATAACGTCCAACATTCAAATCGAATATGTATATATGTGACACGAGGAATATAATCCTCGCCTTTGAGTGTTGTAGCCAGCTAGAGTGGTATAAGCGCACGATCCCGTATATCATAAGGAGTGGTGAGTGCCCTTCCCGTATACCAGATCTGACCTAACTAAGAGAACCTCCTGACTCCACTACGGGATGAAAGAGAGGTTGTCACAACCACTACAATGGGCGGTCACTAAACAATAGGTCGGTAATAAACAATATCGCATGCTATAAAGCATATAACAATCACCACTCATGCACACATCCAATATAAGGATGGTAGCTAAGTAAGTCCTACGGACTTACCTCAACCTCAGAACAAGTCTCAACCACGATCAACTCTCAACACGGTCCACTCCAATCTGGAGGACAACACTGGTTAAAACAAGGCATAACGAGATATCACATCTCCTATCAATCAAAGGGGTCACACCTAGACCCAAGGGATCCATAAGGATCATATCCTAACTCATAAACCTCAAAGCCATAATTGGCATAAACGATATCATACTCATCATCATTCTAACCTCAAAGAAGTACCTAGCATGCTACTAACCCGCTCATACTAGGAAAGGAACGGATCATACTACTCTAAGTAGATCTTTTACAAGACGCACATGCAGAACGGAAAGACGCAGGGGCGGAACAAGGCAAAACGCAGGCAAGCGCAGGCACGGGCGTAGGCGTTGGGACCGTGGCCGCGGGGGCGGCAGCTTCCGGCCCGGGTGCGGTGACAAGGCTTCCGCAGGGGCGGCAGTTTCCAGGCACGGGGGCGGCGACTTTGCAGAACGTAGATTCCCGATTCTCTTTCACTCTTCACGTGATCAAATCACGTCTTCTCCATTCCATATTCAAACACATGCATATACATACACATTCTAACATCAACATACCTTCCATACATCTAATCCTAAGCTAAGGAAGATTGAATCAAAGAAAGAAAGAAAGAAGAGAAGAATGGAGCTTACCACTGCTGTGTCTAAGCAAGGAAATGATCACAAACACCTCTTCAGCTGGCTCCCAAGCTCAGCAACAACAACATACAACATCAACCACAACAAACCACACAAAACCTCTTCCAAACCAAGAGGAAACCAAGCACAAGATTAAGGAGGAGGAAGGAAGGAAAAAAGAACGTGAGAAGGCTGGGAAATGAAGGGAAGATGAACCCTTGATCCAGCCAAGGTAAAAAGAGGTAAGGAAGAGAGTAAAGCACGAGTCAACCGGTCAATAAATCCGGCTGCAGCCGCAAGAAACCGCAGGGGCGGTTCCCTGAGCCGCAGGGGCGGAAAGCTACACGAGCCGCAAGGGCAGCTCCCTGAACCCGCGGGGGCGGCTAAGGCCAAAAGACTAAGGCTCTTACACGGGTGTGGCTTGATTATGCCACGGGTGTAGTGTTCTGTTCCAGCGTTTGCTCAGCTTCGTATTGCTGGCTTTCCGGAGATGCTTCTAGTTGATTTTCGCTATGCAGTGTCAATACACTGACGTTTTCCCTCGGATTTACTACCGTTTGAGATGGTAGGTTCCCCTAGGTCCGAGCCTCAATCTGTGTGATTGCTTTTTCCATTTGTCCCATTTTCTTTTCCAAATTTTTTATGCTCGATTTTGTGCTTTGGACATGGGTAGCAAAGTGTTTAAGTTATAATTTGAAGCATATCTTCGGTTGTTTTGGGCTTACTTGACCTATGTTGTTATTGGTTCGGTTGATCCCTCCATTTGAAATTTGAATGATCTCGCCATCCTAGATTGAAGTTATTTGAGTAGGGATCATTTCGGAACCGTTGTTGCCCAAATCCTCCCACAACATTGACCTCGATGATGGGATCGTCTTGAACTTGGAGGCATGTGTCTGTGGGATGGCTCCAAAAGCCTTTAATTGTTGAGGTGTTCCCAAAAGTGTAAGCCTCTTCATCATCTCTTTCAATTTCACAATATCATTTGAGACTTCAGGGGAGTCAGGTTAACCGCATGGACTCCTCTTTTAATGGGGGCTCTACCAAAGTTTCTAGTGTCTTCCGCCATCGTTTTTTTCACGGCAAGTTCAAGAGTAGTGTTAATGATATTACCTCCGCATGCGGCGCTGATGATCCTCCTTTTGTTGTCGAGCAATCCGTTGTATAAGTACAACATTAGATCTTGGTTTGAGTAGCCATGGAATGGGCAACTTGAGTGGAGCCTTACAAATCGCTCATAGTAACCGTATAGAGTCTCATACATCTCTTGCTCAATATTTCTAATGGCCTTCTTCAAGGTGTTGACCTTTTTTTGCTAGAAAGTATTTTTCGAGGATGGCTTTGTTCAAGTTCTCCCAAGTATCGATACTTCCGGGGGTAGATGATAGTACCAATCATCGGTTTCATCTTTGAGGGTGAATTTGAATGCCTTCATATTGATTTGTTCTTTTGTGACGTTGGCCGACTTTATGCACGTGCAAACCGTGTGGAACTTTCCCAAGTGCTTGATTGGATCTTCCTCACTTAGTCCATAGAAAAATGGTAGTAAGTGGATCATGCTTGGTTTCAACTCAAAGTTGACGCCTTCTCCTATATCCGAAATGGTCATGACTAGTGGTTGTTGCATCAAGTCCGGTTGAGTCAATTGTCTAAGGGTTCGGTTTGCCATTTTGACTTCTAGTCTCTGGTGTTCTCTACGTTGTCGGTGGAAAGTTCTCTTGATTTCTGGATCAAAAGAAACACAAGGAGTATTAGTAGCACGAGTGTGAACCATGCAACAGTTCACACTCAAAATTGATAACCTTATAAAAGAAAATAAAATGAGATATTAGATTTCTCCGGTAACGGCACCATATTTGACAAGCGGATTTTCCATCGTTTTTCTTATAAAAGTAAAATCCTAATCCAATTCACTAAAAACAAGTATAGCAAATAAGCAAGGGTCGGACCCAAGGGAGATCAAAGTGTCAATTAAAGTGCGAATAAAGCTAACAATCAAACGTAACAGGGGGTTGGTGTTGGAAATTGACAAGAAAAGAGAAGCATGCAAAAAGAAACTCGCAATGAAAAGTTATTTGCTAAAGGTTGGAAAAAAAAACACTACACCTAACTGTTTATGCTCTCGGAAGAGTTGATTGATCCTAGATTCTTAGATGTTTTCTCATGCATTTGTTCTCTTCCCAATCATATATAAATATTGGTTCTACCAGCCCCAATATCACTAATCGTTGAAGTTAATCCGTAAGCCTACAAGATTACATAAAATGATAACATGCAAGTAAGCATTTAGTAATACACATATAAAAGGAAAAACCCGTTACTTCTAATATGTGGTTACATTCCATTACGAAAGACACTTGCAACCCGCTTGTGTCAAACATGTTTGCTACTAGAATAGCAACCCAAACCCAGAATTGATGATTCCTAGCAATTTGGAAAAGACCGAACTACTTAGACGATCAAGCTAAGGTGGAAAGTGAGATTCGAAACAAACATTTGACACAAGGAAAACAAAACAAAATATTCATGAGATTAAACTTCAAATGATAAAAAACTTACAACCAAACTCTTGTATAAGAGCTTCAACAATTAAGCGTAGTTATGGATGCTTAGCTCTCCATGAAGATTTTTTCACAAAATAAACAAAGGGAAGAATAGATGATTTGATGTGTGATGAGATGATTCTAGCACAAGCCTAACACCTCTATTTATACTACTGAATGAATTAAAATGGGGAAAAAAGGTCTCAAACTATCACACTAATGAGCCATAAATCTCAACGTTGAAATTGTCTTGATTTATTATAGCACAACTTTCCACGGGCGCGGGACTGGGGGGCCGCGGGTACGGGAACAAAAAAACATAGGAAACGCTTCATCTTTTGAAGACCCCGAGGGTGCGTTGAGCTTTGGCTGCAGGTGCGTGATGGTTCCGCGGCCACAGTGGGTTTTGGCCGTGGGGGCGGGTTGATGAAGCGTCAAAAACGTCCGTTAACTCTTCATCTTCTAGAGGTGAAGCACGAGCGCGGCCAACTGGTAACACGGGTGTGGGGAGATGAAGAGTTAGAAGTGCTCAACTGATGCCGAGGGGGACGGGGATATAAAGTTCCATGCAGGATAAACCAAGGTCTCAAAGGCGTGAAGATGCCGCGGGTGCGCCGCTTGGAAGCCGCCGGTGTGGGATGTTGTCGCGGGGGCGGTGAGTCCCGGCCGCGGGTGCGGTGATGCAACAAAAAATGCTCTTAACTTTTCTTCTTGAGTTTCTTCTTCGGTTTCTTTACTTTCTTGACTTGGATTTCCTGCTTAATCCTTTAAATTATTCAATAATTGCTTCCTCATATGGATTTACAAAAGTAGCACCACGTACAAGCAAAACAACTACAAATACACGCTAAAACTCGGCTAATGTGATAGAGAAACTATCACCTATCATTGACATATATATGTTTTTATTATTTTTTCATTAAAATTTATTTTTACTAAAAAAGGATGAGTCAAATAGAGTGCGGCAACTTCTAATTTTTTTATGGAGTTAAAGAGAACTTTGTGTAATGCTACTTGGTTTAATGATTTTGATTTTTTAACTTTCATATTATTTTATGTTTTGGAATTATGTAAAATATTTTTGAATTTATATTTTCATTTTAACCATGCTAGGAGTTAAAACTTCAATTGGATTGAACCATATATTTAATTTTAGTTTGCACAATTTCACTTATTAAAAATTTTAGTTGAATATTAGCTCTAAAATGTTAAATTTTAGAGAAAAAACCCAATCCATCCGTCCACCCGACGGGTATGGGTGACAAAATTTTAAGGGTCATGTGATTGAAGTGATACATGACGTGTCCCGAGTATAACATGTAAATGATGCAAAGATATGCAAATATGTGTCACAATAGCATGCATATATTCATGGATATCATATAAAACCGCAAGTGAACGGCCATGTCAAAGTAAATATATAACAAATCATGTCAAGGTCATCTCCCAAAGAACCATTTTATCCTAATCTTACTCTAAGAATCCAAGAAGACAAATGCAAGTATGTAAAATAAAGCAAAAATGGATCAAGTTATCGATCATGCATAAACTTAGGGTTTTGTCAACTTCAGTCACTTTTCAAGTAGCCTTAGATCGACTTTCGGGTACAAGTCGATCGACTGACAAACAAAACAATTAAGTACACTACGATCGACTAACAAGCAGTGATTTTAGGATGAAAATTCAATAAGGTAAACAATTAGGGATTGAAGTTAATTCGTCCAAATTAACACTAAACCACATTAAGACATGATGTTATGCCATCCTAAAATTATGAGAATCATGAAGAACAAGTAAACAACTCAATGCATGCTTAACAAAGATAACATGATTAAGCATGTGATTAATCTAAGCATAACTTGTCAAACATACAAATGTCACATGGTGTTTGATTTTCATTATTATTGTAAGACAACTTAATGAGCACAACTAAAGCTAAATCAACTCATACAAGCATCACATGATGTTTTCTATTTGCAAGCATAATTCAATCTATATTAGCATGAATTAACACAAAACAAGTAGTAAAAAATACATGCATCACATGGTGTATGATATTTGCAAGCATGAATTACAATCTCTAGCAATATAAGCATCTAAACAATCATCACTATCATGGAATTACTTCTAAGTCTCATCAATGATAGCCGGTCAACAATTAAGCACATAAACATGCTTGGATCTAAACAATGCGCCTACAAAGGAACAATCTAAACATGAATTCTAACATCCGGCATTCAAAATAGATCAAACATGACATAGATGCATAAAATTCAGCTAGGTACATTTTATATGCTCACTAACATACATTTATTCACATATAAATCTAAGGCATAACATCAATTCAAGTGGTCATAGCTTGGATTTGGAGTTTTCACCCCAAATCCCTAATAAAGGACTATTCACTCATCATGGTCGGAAATTCAAAGTGTATGGATCCATAAATTCAAGACATTATAAAACTAGAAGTGAAATGAAGAACAATGGTAAAAGAATCAAGTCAAACGAAATTACCAAACAAAAGTTATAAGGATAACTAGGTTGCAAAAGGATTCAAAACTCCAATTCTTCAAGAACACCAATGAACTCAATAAAGTCATCCAAAATATTAAGCTAATGAAAATAGAGAAAATTGTAGCAAATTGTTGTGTAAAAAGGTGGATAATAATTTTCTAACAACCCCTCCATTATATAGGCTAACAAACTTGCCAACTCATCAAAAAAGGATCTTCTTGTAACAAACTCCCCGGCAAGGCGGTTACAACGCATGTCAACGTCCACCGACTTTCATGACCCAGTCGATCGACGTTGTCGCTCTTAGTTGATTGGCTTTTCTCTAGGCGTGCTCCTCCGTCGACTCACGTAAGATCGATCTACGTTGAAGCTTAAGGCGGTGGACGAGCTTTCAACGTTGGTCGACTTGGTTGTTACAAATCAATTGACTGACCTTGGGTTGAATGTTAGCTGAGTGGATTCCCTCTTGAGATGACTAAGTGTTGTGGATCGACTTGCTCCTTTCTTCCTTTGTCAACTTGGACATAGTCTTCCATCGATTGAATATAAAAGTCGATCTTTGACACTTGTCTTCTTTAAGGTGAGTGCTTGGCTTCTCTTCTATGGCTTCGAGCCTTTCTTTCATGTATGCTCTTGGGTTTTCCTTGATTTCATGATGATGATGTTGATGTGGAGTGAGATTCCTTTGACTTGAGTGGTTTATATCGTTTAAGCTCCAAAGTGGCACTAAGCACCTAAACAAAAGAGACAAACGAGAGTAGACATTCTTTGATGCAAATAAGATCTAACTATGATGTAAATATCTAAACTCATGCAAAAACTAAGGAAAGCACACACAAAGAATACTAGAAAAGATAGCATGAAAGCATGCTATTAATACATCCATCCATCATCCAACCCATTGTCATCCTTTATTAGGATTACCTCCATCTCGAGGTCAATAATAACGCAATCTTCCGGATTGCCTCGCATATCTGTGGACCTTCATCGTCTTTGTTTGCTCCTTAAGATGTTAAAAAATGACAGTTGAAAGAACGAACAACAACATAACACGTAATTATACTTCTCAAGTTTCATTACCAAACCAAAAGCATCGAAATACAGCTAACCATATGGTGGCTAGGACTTCAACAACACAAGAAATTTTCATTACGAAACCTAAAACATCCAAATACAACTAGCTATATGGTGGACATATGACTTCAACAACTCAAGAATTAATGGCTGAAACACCCATGTCGATGGGGTAGTGCCGGCCCTAGTACTTGTCATTTAGTTAGATTAGAAAGGGTTATATACGTGCTATATTTTCTTCAACCCCAACAACAAATTGTAAATTTCGGATCGTCTTTTTACTCTTTATATTTTTAATTATTTTTTATTGTAAACTTTAATTTTCTTTTATTAATTTTCTGTTAAATTAATAATCTATATATTCTTTTTCTTCCTTTTCCTAAATACATTCTCAAAACAAAGCAAAAATTTTATATATATGAATGAAAACATTTACAAAATCACTCTTGATCATAATATTTTTCGCTTGTATGCTCTTATTCTTTTATTGTTAAGACGAAATTTTGAACAATCGATATATATGTTTTGATGAGATGCACAGAAATCACATTGGTATAGACTTTATCCTAATTTAATTTGATAATTTGAATACCTAAAGGCTATGATGCACGGACACACTTGGAAGGCGGAGTGTCCCGTGTTCTGCTGTGTCGGACACGAGACACGGTTCGGACACGGTCAAATATGGTCCGACACTGTCAAGACGTTGTTCAGAGGTATGACACGAATTGTGTCTAGTCAAGACACGATCAACGGTACTATTTTTTAAGGCTACGAAAAAGAAAAACAAAATTTTAAAAAATAAAGAAAATTTGATTTAGTGTAATATTTCTTCTTCTGTCCCTTTTTTTCCGACTAAACCTATCCCCTATATGATCACCTACGAGATTGTGGTTGTTGGAAGCATGACACTGATCTTCTTATTCTTATTCTTATTCTTCGACAAAGCCTTCTTCTTCTTCTTCGTTTATAATGTTGAAATGTTGTTGTCATGCCGGTCGACTCTTCTTTCCATTTTCTTCCATTTTTCTTATGATTTCATAAATTGATTTTGAATCTTTGATTACTATTTATTGTGTAATCTTTCTTTTTTTGATGTTGAGTGTGTTACTCCAATTCTTTCATTTTTTCTAGTTTACAAATTTTTATTATTGATTTTCTTGGTTGATTATCTTGTTCGGTTGTTGATTTGCAAAATGGACAGTTTGTTCTTCAATTTTGAAACTAAGTTTGTTTATTTGAGATTTTAAGACTAAGTATGTTTATTTCAAAGTTTTGTAAGACTGAAAATGTTTGATTCTAAGTTTTTATTTTGGTTATTTTGTTGTCATATTAATATCTTTATCTACTTATATATCATTGGGTTTTTCATATATTTGTATCTCTTTATGATATATGAATTTTAAATTTCAATAGCTTTAGAATGATATATTATGTGTTTTTCTTGCCGTGTTCTCATTTCATATGCTTTTGAGGATTACCGCTTCCTCGTTTCTCTCCGTGTCCATTTCTCGTATCCATGTTTGTGCATCATAATCTAAAGATATCAAAAATATTATCGCTCGGGGCACACAAATCTCAAACATTGGCATGAACGGGGACATCAATAAAAATGAAGATATTTGTGAGGCAAATTAGGATTTCCTGTATTTTTCTGCGCACACTATCCCAACCCATTTTTTTGCCGGCAATTGGTATTTCAAGCATCGTAAGTTTGGTGGTGATATTTTTATCTAGATATAGGAAAATTGTAACACCCCGAATCCGCGGTACTCGGGATGCTACGGGCGAGACCTCACAATGGGTCCCGACCCTTAGCTTGACAACAATTTCACCGGACCTTTCCAACAAGGCACAAATAAAGGCAAAACTAAAAATCGTTTATAATGTATGCGAGAGACTGTAAAGTAAAATACAAAGTGGAAACTCAGCCGAGTCCTCAAAACAACATAACTCCAAGAAGAAACCACAACCGTACAACATAAACCCACAACGAACCACAACCCAAAAACGTCCCCGTCCTATAATGTACGGAGACCTGGCTGTCCACTCCTCCACCTCACTCGGCGGCGTCCCTAACCTGCAAGGCATCTACAACCACGATTTAAAACCGTTAGCTCATATTCGAGGCATTAGAAAAGGGGTGAAGGCACAAACACACGGATATCACATAACACATACAAACTCCAAATCACACAAGTCCGGTTTATTATCTTTTTATTATTAAGTCATATCCCGTTCTAATTCAACTTAGGTTTGTGACACGAGAACCACTGTGGTCTCGCCTCGGTCCCTACTTACCGGCAAAGAATGGTACGAATGCATCCGACCATCTAACCCGCCGGACTAGTCGCCGAGAACCTCCTAGACTTCACGCAGAGCTAGGCAGATGATGTCACCGCCCGTTATCATACACTTGGGCCAAAATATATAAGGTCGGTGGTCCCATTTACCGGTTTAGTTGTTTATAACATAGACAATAATACAAGCACACACCACCAACACACATCAATGCTAATACGTAAAATACGAGCTAAGTAAGTCCGGAGACTTACCTCGTCACCACACTCAAATCACCACACTCTCGCTTCCTTAAGGAGGAAGCCCACAACCTGCTCACAAGAGATATGCATATCAATACATACTCACGCTCAAGAAGTCTTAGACTTCACTCTAGTGATCTAAGCAAGATCACCTAACCCTCAAGCTAGGAATACATCCTAGGTCCCAAGTACTCACCACACTGTCCACACATGAAAGCAGCTCACAACAGTTTATAACCTCACAAGATATTAATCCTCAACCAAGGAGGAACAAGCTAGCCTAGAAGGTCCATCATGCTCACATGCTCAAATCCATCAACTATATCGAGCCTTAGGGGCTCCTAGGTTCACAACCACTAAGTGGTATTTCAGGCTACTCTAGATCCATCCTAAGCATGCTACTAACATGATACAATTACAATGCTAAGGAAGGAATGAAGAGGAAGGGAGAGGAGAAGCCTACTGTTGAAGAAACCGCAGCCGCGGAGTCAGTTGGCGCCCCCTGCGGAATACAGAAGCCGCCCCGCGGAACCAGGAGCCGCACCCGCGGTGGTCTGGAGTCGCGTGTCTGGCGCCGCCCCTGCGGCCGTGCCGAGCCGCACCCGCGGCCGTGCTGAGCCGCCCCTGCGGCTGGCCGCTCCCGCGGTCGTGAAGATCCGCCCCGCGGGTTCTGTGCAAAACGTCGTCTTCTTCGTTTTCGATCGTGGATCCTTGGCTCCAAAGTCCTTCTTTTCTTGCTGGATCTTCTCCAAACACCCACCACTGGTCTTAGGCTCCTCTCCACGACCTAATCGAGCTAAGAACCAATGCATGCAAAGATTTGAGCAAAAACTCCTCAAGATCTTCATCCATGGCCATAAATGAAGGAGGGAAGAAGAATGAGGAGAGTCAACAAAGAAGAGAGGGAAGGGAGAGGAAGGAGCTTACCAACAGATCTGGACTTCTTCTGCTGCAGTCCACACATGCAAGATCTTCAAGAAAAGATGGAAGAAGAGAAGAGAAACCAAGAGAGGAAGAGGGAGATGGGAAATGACGTGAAAGGAGCAAGGGAGGAGAGAGAGAGGGGACAAGATGGCTGAGAAGGGGTGTGGGGATCAAGGGGTCAACTGACCTCTTGTCCCTCACGACAGAACGAGGGGTCGGAAATGACCCCTTGTCGCTTTAACCCGGAATGAAGGGTCGGAATGCGGAAAAAAGGAAAAAACGACGAGTCAGCTCGGGATTTTTTTGGAATAAATCCCGGCACTCGGCATCTCGGGCCTACGGGAAGATCTACAAGGCGCTCTAAGTCCGGAATAAAATTCCGGGCGTTATAACTAACCCCCCTAAAAAAAAGTTTCGTCCCGAAACTTGCTAAACCCAACACTCTCCGACCAACACGTCTCGTAACCCCGTGAAACTCATAAAACGTCAACTATCGGCTCTAATCCAAGTCTACGTATAAAATCACATCAATACCTCGCAAGGTACACATATACTCATACGAACTCACATAACACGTCATAACATAAACACACAGAACAAATAAGGAAACATCTCGGGACTAACCCGACGGTCCTATCGATGTCACTATGTCTGCATAAAAATCGGGATAGTTCATCCGGATACTATCCTCCGTCTCCCATGTAGCCTCATCGGCTCCTCGCCTCGACCACTGTACTCTCAGCATCGGTATCTCCTTCGATCAAAGGCGTCTCGTACTCCGCTCTAAGACCGCTATCGGGTGCTCTGCAAAAGTATGGTCCGGCTCGACCACTAGGTCCTCGTGACTGATGATGTGTCTCGGGTCGTGTATGTACTCTCTCAGCTGAGAGACATGAAATACCGGATGTATACCCTCTAACCGCGGTGGTAATGCTAACCGGTATGCCAACTCACCGACCCTCTCCAAGATCTCGAATGGACCAACATATCGGGGGCTTAACTTCCCCTTAATGCCGAATCGCCCGACGCCACGCGTCGGTGATACCCTCAACCACACCTGAGCTTCTACCCTGAACTCGAGAGGTCTACGCCTCCTATCCGCATACGACCTCTGACGGCTCTGCGCGGCCAACATCCTCTCTCGTATCAAAGCAACTCTAGCCACGTCATCCTGTACCTGATCTGGAGCTACAACGCTAGAACTCCCTAGCTCGTCCCAACATAAGGGAGTACGGCATCTCCGTTCATACAATGCCTCATAAGGTGCCATCCCAATCGACGCATGTCAGCTGTTATTATACGAAAACTCGACCAACGGGAGGTGTTCTGGCCATATCTGACCCCAGTCTAGTACACATGCTCGTAGCATATCCTCTAATGTCTGAATAGTCCGCTCGGACTGGCCGTTGGTCTGAGGATGGTATGCGGTGGTGAAATGGAGACTCGAACCTAGGGCGGCGTGTACCTTCTGCCAGAACCTCGAGGTAAAACGTCCGTCCCTGTCCGAGATGATGGTCCTCGGTACTCCATGTAATCTCACAATCTGACGGGTAAACTCCTCGACTAAACGACTAACCGGCCACGTTTCCCGTATAGGAATGAAACGCGCGGTCTTCGTCAGCCGGTCTACTACTACCCATATCGCGTCAAAGCTCCTACTCGGTCTCAGACCGGTAACGAAATCCATGGATATGTCCTCCCACTTCCACTACGGCACGGGCAGTGGGTGAAGCTCTCCTCCGGGTCTCTGGTGGTCGATCTTGACCTGCTGGCAGGTTGCGCATCGGGCCACATATCTAGCTACATCGGGCTTGAGCCCGCGCCACCAATAAGATCTCCTAATATCCTGGTACATCTTACTCGTGCCTGGGTGCACCGAGTAAGGTGTGGAATGTGCCTCATGCAAAATCCGCTCTCTCACTCCTGATCCGACGGTACACAAATACGTCCCTGACGTCTCAATAGCCCGTCTGCTCCCGTGATAAACTGCGGTGCCTCTCCTCGGGAAAGCCTGTCCCGGATCCTCGTCAAAATGGGACATCTCTCCTGCTTCTGCAGGATCTCACCGCACAGGTCAAGTAATATCTCTAACTCGGACAAACAACAGTCCGTACCCGGAAACCGGATATCCAACTCCAAACCTATCAAATCCCTCTGCAACTGAGGCTGAACCGTAGCCGAGCTATAACCTCCTCTCTAGTTGTCCTCCTACTCAAAGCATCGGCGACTACGTTCGCCTTCCCCGGATGGTACAAAATCTCCAAGTCAAAGTCCTTAATCAGCTCCAACCATCTCCTTTGGCGGTTATTCAACTCCCGCTGAGTGAATATATACTTCAGACTCTTATGGTCTGTGAAGATCTGGCACGTAGCCTCGTACAAGTGATGTCGCCAGATCTTCAGGGCATGAATCACTACCGCTAGCTCAAGATCATGGGTACGGTAATTCTCCTCGTACGGCTTCAGCTGCCGAGAAGCGTACGCAATAACCCTACCTCTCTGCATCAAAACGCACCCCAAGCCTAGCTTGGAGGCGTCACTATACACTACAAAATCCTCTACGCCCTCAAGCTGGGCTAAAACAAGAGCGGAGGTCAACCTCCTCTTCAGCTCCTCGAAGTTGTGCTGACAAGGCTCGGACCAGACGAACCTGGTAGACTTCCTCGGCAAGGAAGTGAGAGGTCATGCAATCACGGAGAAACCCTCAACAAAACGGCGGTAGTATCCCGCTAAGCCCAAGAAACTACGCACCTCCTTGATCGTCCTAGGAGGCGACCATGAGGAAACAAACTTTATCTTCGCCGGGTCAACCATGACACCCTCGGCGGAAACTATATGACCCAAAAATGCCACCTAGGACATCCTGAACTCGCACTCAGAGAGCTTAGCGCAAAGCTCTCTATCCTGGAGGACTCAAAGCACCGCCCTCAGGTTTACCTCATGCTCCTCCCTACTCCGGGAGTAACCTAAGATGTAGTCTATAAACACTACCACAAACTGGTCTAAGGAGTCGATGAAGATGCCGTTCATCAACTCCATGAAGACAGCGGTGCATTCGTGAGCCCGAATGGCATCACAACAAACTCATAAAGGCCGTATCTTGTCCTGAATGCCGTCTTCGGCACGTCCTCTCTCGATTGATACACTTGAAACGCCGGGTGAACACCCTTTACTCTCGGCGGCCATGCCAGCCGGTAAAACACTTTCCCAACTTGCGCTAAGATCTCAAAAAGGTCCGATGTATCGGAAACTCAACTTCCTTCTCGGGTCTTCTTCACTACAACATTTCCATCATGTTTCTTCTTTGCCTGTCTCTAACAAAGAAGATCGAACTTCCAATTTACACCGTGGCTTTGGTTCTTGTCAAACCAAACTTCGATGTTACTTTTCCTCAATTCTTGTTGCAAGTTCTAAGTAATGAAGGAAGTACTTTGCTTCACACTGCTTCTACTAACGAGACATGTATGCTATAACTTTTACATCGTCTCTCGATACTCAGTCAAGACCATGTCTTGAAGAATCGCTTGTAAACTTCAAAACCGATCGTACCTCGAGGCAATTTCCAAAACAGTTGCACCAATGAATCCCCTTTTAACTCTCAACAACTCCATTGTCCATTTTCGTCCCACTCAATACTTCATCGTCATCCGGAGTAGGTTATCCATAGATGGTGTTACTTGGAGAATCTCTCCACAATCTGGTAATGATCAGCCCATCCAAGAAACTTGCAACTTCTTTCCCATCCTTCGGGGGTTGTCATCCCGAGACAACTGGTCATACAACTTCTCTCTTCTTCGAGAGTAGACCAAAAATGTCTTATTCGGGGCATTAGTAAGCCCATATGGAATCACTACAACTCGTAGTGACCATGGTTTGTCCGGAATGCCGTGTTTGCAATATCCCAGTCTCGACTTCTCAATTGGTGACAATCAAACCTTAACTCGATTTTAGAAGAGACCACCGACCTTGCAAC
Source organism: Fagopyrum tataricum (assembly GCA_002319775.1). Lineage (NCBI taxonomy): Eukaryota > Viridiplantae > Streptophyta > Magnoliopsida > Caryophyllales > Polygonaceae > Fagopyrum > Fagopyrum tataricum. Next base: position 65,437,858 of record CM008279.1, read on the forward strand.
CGGTCGAGTAGATCATCTATACGTGGTAAGGTGTGTAACACCCTAAATCCGCGGGACTCGGGGTGCTACTGGGCGAGACCTCACAATGGGTCCCGACCCTTAGCTTGACAACAATTTCACCGGACCTTCCAACAAGTCACAAATAAAGGCGAAAACTCAAAACGTTTTTAATGTATGCGGAAACCGAAAAGTAAAAAACTACAACTTGGAAACTCAGCCGAGTCCTCAAAACACCACAACTCTAATACGAAACTTAAACCGTACAACATAATCCACAATACGAAAACATAACCCAAAAACATCCCCATCCTATAATGTACGGAGACCCCGGCTGTCCACTCCTCCACCTCACTCGGCGGCATCCCTAACCTGCAAGTCAACTACATAATGGTTTTAAACCGTTAGCTCATATTCTAGGCATTAGAAAAGCGGTGAAGGCACAAACACATATATAGCACAACACATAAATCACGCAAGTCCGGTTTATTATCTTTTCATTATTAAGTCGTATTCCGTTCTAATTCAACTTCCGTTGTGACACGAGACCATAGTGGTCTCGCCTCGGTCCCTTACCGGCAAGGAATGGTGCGGATGCATCCGCCCGTATACCCGCCGGACTCGTCGCCGAGAACCTCCTAGACCCCGCCAGGGCTAGGCAGATGATGTCACCGCCCGTTATCATACACTTGGGCCAAACAATAATATAAGGTTGGTGGTCCTATTTACCGGTTTAGATGTTATAACAAGAACATAACCACATATCACCAAGCACACATCAATGCTAATACGTAAAATACGAGCTAAGTAAGTCCGAAGACTTACCTCGTCACCAAACCCAAGTCACCGCACTCTTGCTTCCTTAAGGAGGAAGCCCACAACCTGCTCACAAGAGATATGCATATCAATACATACTCACTCTCAAGAAGTCTTAGACTTCACTCTTAGTGATCTATGCAAGATCACCTAACCCTCAAACTAGGAATGCATCCTAGGCCTCAAGTACTCAACACACACTCTCACACATGAAACAACCCACAACAGTTCATAAATCCACAACATATTAATCCTCAACCAAGGAGGCACAAGCTAGCCTAGAAGATCCATCATGCTCACATGCCCATATCCGACAATTCCATCGAGCCTTAAGAGCTCTACTAAGTGGCATTCTCAACCTACTCTAGGCCATCCTAAGCATGCTACTACATGATCCAACATCAATACTAAGGAAGGAACGAAGAGGAAAGGAGAGGAGGAACCTACTGTCGAAGAAACGCAATCGAGGAGTCAAGCTGGCGCCCCGGCGGAGCAGGAGCCGCCCCTGCGGAACCAGAGGTCGCCCCCTACGGCGCTGCCGGCCGCACCGGCGCTGTTGGCCGCACCCGCGGTGGAAGAGAGCCGTCCCCGCGGCGGTCTTGTCCTGGAGCCGGAGTCCGCCGCCGCCCCCGCGGCCATGCCGAGCCGCACCCGCGGTGGTGCTGGTCCATGAGTCTGCCGCCGCCCCGCGGCCATGCCGAGCCCGCGGCGTGATGGTGCCGCCCGCGGTCGTGTTGCAGAATGTCGTCTTCGATCGTGGCTTCTTGGCTCCAAAGTCTTTCTTCTCTTACTGGATCTTCTCAAACACCACACCCACCAGGTCTTAGGCACCTCTCCTCGACCTAATCGAGCTAAGAACCTAGACATGCAAAGAGTGAGTAAAAACTCTCAAAAGCTTCATCCATGGCAATCGATGAAGGAGGGAGAAGAGAGGGATGATCAGCCATGGGGAAGAAGGAAGGAAGGAAGGTAGGAGAGAAGCTTACCACTCCAGATCTGTAGTTCCCTTGCTGCAGTCCACACATGCAAGCTTCAAGCAACAATGGGGAAGAGAAGAGGAGAAGAGAGGGAGTGTGGAAGAGTGGAAGTGATGTCTAACGTGAAAGTGAAGGAGGAGAGAGAGGGAGGGGGACAAGTGCTGCAAAGTCTTGAGGGGACAGCAGTTGTCTTGTCCTGTTTTGCCCGGAACGAGGGTCGGGAAATTGACCCCTTCCTCACTCGAACTCGGAACCCGGAAAAAAAGGAAAAACGACGAGTCGGCTCAGGATTTTCTTAGAATAAATCCGCGGCTCTCGGCATCTCGGATTACGGGATAACTACAAGGTGCTCTAAGTCCGGAATAAAATTAATAAAATTCCGGGCGTTACAACTAACCCCCCCTAAAACAAGTTTCATCCCGAAACTTCTAACCCAACACTCTCGGACAAACACGTCACGTAACAACGTGGAACTCATAGAACGTCACTATCGGCTCTAATCCAAGTCTACGAATAGAATCACGTCCAGACCTCGCAAGGTACCAATATAATCGTACAACATGTCATAACAAGACATAACATAAAACACAGAACAAAACAAGGAAAGATCTCGGGACTAGCCGACAGTCCTATCAACGTCGCTAAATCTACGTAAACTAGGAGGAACTATCCTCCGTCTCCCATGTAGCCTCATCGGCTCCTCGCCTCGACCACTGCACTCTCAGCATCGGTAACTCCTTCGATCGAAGGCGCCTCGCACTCAACTCTAAAACTGCTATCGGGTGCTCTGCAAAAGTATGGTCCGGATCGACCATAGGTCCTCGTGGCTGATGATGTGCCTCGGGTCGTGTATGTACTCTCTCAGCTGAGAGGCATGAAATACTGGGTGTATACCCTCCACCCACAGCTAAGTGTTACCCTGAACTCGTGAGGTCTACGCCTCTTATCCGCATACGACCTCTGACGGCTTTGCTCGGCCAACATCCTCTCTCGGATCAACGCAACTCTAGCCACGTCGTCCTGTACCTGATCTGGAGTTACAACACGCTAGAACTCCCCGGCTCACCCCCACATAATGGAGTACGGAGTTTCTGTCCATACAATGCTTCATACGGTGCCATCCCAATCGACACGTGTCAGCACCTCGAGGTAAAACGCCCGTCCTGTCCGAGATGACGGTCCTCGGTACTCCATGTAATCTCACAATCTGACGGTAAACTCCTCGGCTAAACGAACCACCGGCCCACATTTCCCGTATAGGGATGAAACGTGCGGTTTTCGTCAATCGATCTACTACTACCCTTATCATGTCGAAGCTCCTACTCGGTCTCAGACCGGTAACGAAATCCAGGGATATGTCCTCCCCCTCCACTGCGGCACGGGCAGTGGGTGAACCTTTCCTCTGTGTCTCTTGTGCTCGATCTTGACCTGCTGGCAGGTCGTGCATCGGGCCACATATGTAGCTACATTGGGCTTGAGCCCGCCCCACCAATAAAATCTCCTAATGTCCTGGTACATCTTACTCGTGCCTGGGTGCACCGAGTAAGGTGTGGAATGTGCCTCATGCAAAATCTGCTCTCTCAACTCCTGATCCGACAATACACAAATGCGTCCCTGGTGTCTCAGTAGCAGTCTGCTCTTGTGATAACTGGTGCCCCTCCTCGGGACATCCTGTCCCGGATCCTCATCAAAATGAACATCCCTCCTACTTCTGCCGGATATCTCCGGACAGGTCAGGTAATATCTCTGACTCGGACAAGAAACAGTCCGTATCCGGGAACGGATATCCAACTCCAAACCGATCAAATCCCTCTGCAACAGTGGCTGAACCGTAAGCCGAACTATAGCCTCCTCTCGAGGTGTCCTCCTACTCAAAGCATCGGCGACTACTTCGCCTTCCCGGATGGTACAAAATATCTGAGTCAAAGTCCTTAATCAGCTCCAACCATCTCCTTTGGGCGGTTATTCAACTCCCGCTGAGTGAATATATACTTCAGACTCTTATGGTATGCGAAGATCTGGCATGTAGCCCGTACAAATAGTGTCGCCAGATCTTCAAGGCGTGAATCACTGCCGCTAGCTCAAGATCATGGGTAGGGTAGTTCTCCTCGTACGGCTTCAGCTGCCGAGAAGCGTACGCAATAACCCTACCTCTCTGCATCAAACGCACCCCAAGCCTAGCTTAGGCGTCACTATACACCACGAAGTCCTCTATGCCCTCAGGCTGGGCTAAAAAGAGCGGAAGTTAACCTCCTCTTCAGCTCCTCGAAGTTGTGCTGACAAGGCTCGACCAAACAAACCTGGTAGACTTCCTCAGCAACGAAGTGAGCGGTCGTGCAATCACGGAGAAACCCTCAACAAAATAGGTAGTATCCCGCTAAGCCTAAGAAATTGCGCACTTCCTTGACCGTCCTAGGAGGCGGTCCATGAGGAAACAAACTCTATCTTCGCCAAGTAGACCATGACACCCTCGCGGAAACTATATGACCCAGAAGTGCCACCTTGGACATCTAAAACTCGCACTTAGAGAGTTTAGCGTAAAGCTCTCTATCCTGGAGGACTCGAAGCACCGTCCTCAGTGTCCTCATGCTCCTCTCTACTCTGGGAGTAGACTAAGATGTCGTCTATAAACACTACCACAAACTGGTCCAAGAAGTCGATGAAGATGCGTTCATCAACTTCGTGAAGACGGAGGGTGCATTCGTGAGCCCAAATGACATCACGACAACTCATAATGGCCGTGTCTCGTCCTAAATGCCGTCTTTGACACGTCCTCCTTTCTCGATTGATACACTTGAAATGTCGGGTGAACACCTTTACTCTCCGGCGGCCACGCCAGTCGGTAAAACACTTTCCCACTTGCGCTAAGATCTCAAAAAGGTCCGATGTATCGGAAACTCAACTTCCTTTTCGGGGTCCTTCTCACTACGACATTCCATTATGTTTCTTCTTTGCTTGTCTCCAGCAAAGAAGATCGAACTTCCAATTTACACCGTTAGCTTTGGTTCTTGTCAAACCACACTCGATGTTACGCTTCCTCAACTCTTGTTGCAAGTTCTAAGTAGCGATGGAAATACTTTGCTTTATACTGCTCCCACTAACGAGACATGTATGATATGACCTTTGCATCGTCTCTCAATATTCAATCAAGACCATTCTTGAAGAATCACTTGTACACCTCAGCCCGGTCATACTCCGAGGCAATTTCCGAAATAGTTGCACTAATGAATCTCCTCTTAACTCTCACAACTCCATTGTCCATTGTCGTCCACTCGATACTTCATCGCCATCCGAAGTAGGTTAGCCCTAGATGGTGTTACCTGGAGAATCTTTCCATAACTCCGGTAATGATCGGCGCATCCCAGAAACTTGCAACTTCTTTCACATCCTTCGGGGGTTGTCATCCCGAGACAATTGGTCATACAACTTCTCTCTTCTTCGAGAGTAGACCAGAATGTCATTTTCGGGCATTAGTAAGCCCATATGGAATCACTACAACTCGTAGTGACCATGGTCTGTCCAAAAGGCCGTGTTTGCACTATCCCAGCCTCGACTTCTCAATTGGTGACAATCACACCTAAACTCGATTTTAGAAGAGACCACCGACCTTTGCAACCGGTCGAGTAGATCCTCTATACTTGGTAAGGGGTACTTGTTCTTCATTGTAATCTTGTTTTTGCTCATTGTAATCGTTGTACAAATAGAGGTGACCATCTCTCCAAACTGGTGTTCTCCATAATCACTTCAAATATATTTTCACTCTTTTCTTACCGTTCCTTCATGATCCCACAACCTGGTTACTCTCCCCCACACTCATCCATAGACCACACGCACATTCGCGTTCTCGTTGTCACCAATTAACTGATAATTGAGTTTCTCCTATGTCAAAGACTTACCATTCTTCTATGCTTCCATGTTATCATTCTCATGAATGCTACCCTCCCGGGGGTACTCTACCTTAAACTCCGTTAGCTCATTTTCATTCCACGCTTCATTTTCCTTTAGCGAGATAAATATACCCTTCTCGGCGTTGTTGAGTCACATGACTCGCCTACATAGCTTAACCGCGCTTCATGATATCTTGCAAGTGTGTCTTTCAAAATCTCTAACGTGGGTTAGCATCCACGTGTTACTCTCATCTCCTTAGGATCGTCATTTACACATGCTTCCTCCTTTTTGGGCGTTTCTTCACCTTATCGTCATAAAGGAAACCGGTCAACTCCGCGTGAATCCCCACCTTGCCATTCTTCTCATAACTCTCGTAATGTTGACTCTTCACTTGATGGTACCTCGTAAGCTTAACTTACGGTATCTTACATCTTTCACACTTGGTTCGATCACGTTTGTCATCTTGACTCCAAAGCTTAGGAGCGTCTAAGGAAAGCTTCACTTCTCATGATGGAACACCGGCTTTAACCTTGTTAGAATGCACCCATCTCCTCCTTGATTCGCATCTTTAGTTGTCCACGCGTCTTCTCGAGAACTTAAGTTTGTTAACTCCATTGCTTTCGTCGTCATTCGCTTATGGCTCCTTAGCACCGCTTCCATCTTGATTGCTCTTAAGTTGTCTCAATCTCTCTTTTACTTAGTTTCCCCTTTTTGCTTACGTCGTCTCTAAGGGAATGATATCGTATTATCCTCTTTCTATTAGGCCCGTATTTCTAGCCTCGGGAACAATGCTCTCTTGCGACATCCTCTACGGGAACCTCAACTGCTGGTGGATCCATAACTGGCGGTCCCAATGGGGATACGTCCCCAACCTCTCGCGCTTGGAGGTCTTCCTACTTGTCCCCATCTCGGGACGGTAGGAGAAAGAGGGGGTCAACCCTAGCGGGTCCTTCGTAAGCGGTAGCTCTCGTACGTGCCATCTTAATAGCATAATATGTTTACTTAAGTATAATTGCATAGGTACTACTTATGATTTCGGTATGTTAAAAAAAAATTTAGAACGTAAATAAAGTTAATCACAATACACATCCAAGGCATACAAGCCCAAACATCCTAAGGCCACATACGTAGCTAGGTACATACAAATCCACAATCATCCTAAGGTCATATATATATACATATATGTAATAATATATACCTACTTCTAATCCAGAGATCTATGTCGCCGAGGTTTGCGGAAGGAGTGGTGGTCCCGTACATTCTAACCCAAACCCGACTCATGCATATGATTTTGAAAACGCAAAGTCAGAACCCGTGTGGGTTCTGTTTTATACCTCATTCGGCCTTTAAAAGATTGCGAGTGCCATTGTTGTCAACCTAGGGCTCTGATACCACTTTTGTAACACCCCAAATCCGGGTACTCGGGGTGCTACTGGGCGAGACCTCACAATGGGTCCCGACCCTTAGCTTGACAACAATTTCACCGGACCTTCCAACAAGGAAAAAATAAAGCGAAACTCAAAACGTTTTTAATGTATGCGAAAACCGAAAAGTAAGAAACTACAACTTGGAAACTCAGCCGAGTCCTCAAAACAACACAACTCTAATACGAAACTTAAACCGTAAACAACATAATCCACAATACGAAAACATAACCAAAACATCCCGTCCTATAATGTACGGAGACCCCGGCTGTCCACTCCTCCACCTCACTAGGCGGCATCCCTAACCTGCAAGTCAACTACATAAACAGTTTTAAACCGTTAGCTCATATTCTAGGCATTAGAAAGGCGGTGAAGGCACAAACACATATATAGCACAAAACATAAATCACACAAGTCCGGTTTATTATCTTTTTATTATTAAGTCGTATTCCGTTCTAATTCAACTTCCGTTGTGACACGAGACCATAGTGGTCTCGCCTCGGTCCCTTACCGGAAAGGAATGGTGCGGATGCATCCGCCCGTATACCCGCCGGACTCGTCGCCGAGAACCTCCTAGACCCCCAGGGCTAGGCAGATGATGTCACCACCCGTTATCATACACTTGGGCCAAACAATAATATAAGGTTGGTGGTCCTATTTACCGGTTTAGATGTTATAACAAGAACATAACCACACCACCAAGCACACATCAATGCTAATACATAAAATACGAGCTAAGTAAGTCCGGAGAGTTACCTCGTCACCAAACCAAGTCACCACACTCTTGCTTCCTTAAGGAGGAAGCCCACAACCTGCTCACAAGAGATATGCATATCAATACATACTCACTCTCAAGAAGTCTTAGACTTCACTCTTAGTGATCTATGCAAGATCACCTAACCCTCAAACTAGGAATGCATCCTAGGCCTCAAGTACTCACCACACACTCTCACACATGAAACAACCCACAACAGTTCATAAATCCACAACATGTTAATCCTCAACCAAGGAGGCACAAGCTAGCCTAGAAGATCCATCATGTTCACATGCCCATATCCGACAATTCCATCGAGCTTTAAGGGCTCCTAGGTTCACAACCACTAAGTGGCATTCTCAACCTACTCTAGGCCATCCTAAGCATGCTACTTCATGATCCAACATCAATACTAAGGAAGGAACGAAGAGGAAAGGAGAGGAGGAACCTACTGTCGAAGAAACGCAATCGCGGAGTCAAGTTCCTACTGTCGAAGAAACGCAATCGCGGAGTCAAGTTGGCGCCCCGGCGGAGCAAGAGCCGCCCTTGCGGAACCAGAGGCCGCCCCCTGCGGCGCTGCCGACCGCACCCGCGGCGCTGTTGGCCGCACCTGCGGCGGAAGGGAGCCGCCCCCACGGCGGTCTTGTCTTGGAGCCGGAGTCCGCCGCCGCCCCCGCGGCCTACCGCGCCCGCGGCATGATGGTCCGCCCCCGCGGTCGTGTTACAGAATGTCGTCTTCGATCGTGGCTTCTTGGCTCCAAAGTCTTTCTTCTCTTGCTGGATCTTCTCCAAACACCCACCACAGGTCTTAGGCACCTCTCCTCGACCTAATCGAGCTAAGAACCTAGACATGCAAAGAGTTGAGTAAAAACCTCTCAAAAGCTTCATCCATGGCAATCGATGAAGGAGGGAAGAAGAGAGGGATGATCAGCCATGGGGAAGAAGGAAGGAAGGAAGGTAGGAGAGAAGCTTACCACTCCAGATCTGTAGTTCCCTTGCTGCAGTCCACACATGCAAGCTTCAAGCAACAATGGGGAAGAGAAGAGGAGAAGAGAGGGAGTGTGGAAGAGTGGAAGTGATGTCTAACGTGAAAGTGAAGGAAGGAGAGAGAGGGAGGGGGACAAGGGCTGCAAAGTCTTGAGCGGACAGCAGTTGTCTTGTCCTTTTTGCCCGGAATGAGGGGTCGGAAATGACCCCTTGTCACTTCGACTCGGAACGCGGGGAAAAAAAAGGAAAAACGACGAGTCGGCTCGAGATTTTCTTAGGAATAAATCCCGGCTCTCGGCATCTCGGGATTACGGGATAACTACAAGGTGCTCTAAGTCCGGAATAAAATTAATAAAATTCCGGGCGTTACAAGGGGGTACTTGTTCTTCATTGTAATCTTGTTCGGCTCATTGTAATCGATGTACAAATGGAGATAACCGTCTCTCTTTCCGCAAACTGGTGTTCTCCATAACAACTTCAAATCAAGAGTTTAAGATATAATCTAAGCTCTTGTTACCGCTCCTTTATGATTCCACAGCCTGGTTACTCTCCCCCACACTCATCTATAGACCACCCGCACATGCGCGTTCTCGGTTGTCACCAATTAGTTAATACATGACCTTCTCCTATGTCAATGACTTACCATTCCTCTATGCTTCCATGTTACTATTCTCATGAAGGCTACCCTCTCGGGGTACTCTACCTTAAACTCCGTTGGCTCATTCTTCATTCCATGCTTCCTTTTCCTTCAGCGAGATAAATATACTCTTCTCGGCGTTTTTGAGTCACGTGACTCGCCTTCATAGGCTTAACCACGCTTCATGATATCTTGTAAGTGCGTCTCCTTAAAATCTCTAACGTTAGTTAGCATCACGTGTTGATCTCATCTTCTTAGGATCATCATTTATACCTACTCCATCCTTTTTGCGTTTCTTCGCCTTATCGTCATAGCAGAAACCGGTCAACTCCGCGTAAATCCCCACCTTGCCACTCTTCTCATAACTCTCGTAATGTTAACTCTTCACTTAATGGTACCTCGTAATCTTAACTCACGGTATCTTACATCCTTCACACTTGGTTCGATCACGTTCTAATCTTGACTCCAAAACTTAGGAGCGTCTAAGGAAAGCTTCACTTCTCGTGATGGAACACCGCCTTTAACCTTGTTAGAATGCACCCATCTCCTCCTCGATTCACATCTTTAGTTGTCCACGCGTCTTCTCGAAGAACTTAAGTTTGTTATCTCCATTGTTCTCGTCGTACGTAGTCCTCAAACACGGTAGCTCCAATGGACGTTCCTCTGGTCCTGGCAGATGGAGAACTCTGCGCCCGGACCTCCCAACGGTCCTATCCCCAGCCTCGGGAACGATGCTCTCGGCGACGTCCTCTACGGGAACCTTAACTACTGGTGGATCCACAACTGGCGGGTCCGCAATGGGGATACATCGCCGACCTCTCGCGCCTGGAGGTCTTCCTACTCGTCCCCGTATCGGGACGGTAGGAGAAAGAGGGGGTCTACCCCTGGCGGGTCCTACGTAAGCGGTAGCTCTCGTACGTGCTATATAATAGCGTATGACGTTTACTTATGTATAAATATGTAGGTACTATTATGATCTCCTATGATAAAACTTCTAAAAGCGTAAGGTAAGCATAATCACAAAATACATCCAAGGCATACAAGCCCAAACATCCTAAGGCCACATACGTAGCTAGGTACATACAAATCCACAAATATCCTAAGGTCATATATTTATATATATAACTATGTACTAATATATACATACTTCTAATCCAGAGATCTACGTCGCCGAGGTTTGCGGAAGGAGTGGTGGTCCCGTACATTCTAACCCAAACCCGACTCATGCACATGATTTTTAAAACGAAAAGTCAGAACCCGTGTGGGTTCTGTTTATTCCTCATTCGGCCTTTAAACAGATTGCGAGTGTCATTGTTTTCAACCTAGGGCTTTGATACCACTTTTGTAACACCCCGAATCCGCTGGACTCGGGATGCTACGGGCGAGACCTCACAATGGGTCCTGACCCTTAGCCTGACAACAATTTCACCGGACCTTTCCAACAAGGCACAAATAAAGGCAAAACTAAAAATCGTTTATAATGTATGCGAGAGACTGTAAAGTAAAATACAAAGTGGAAACTCAGTCGAGTCCTCAAAACAACATAACTCCAAGAAGAAACCACAACCGTACAACATAAACCCACAACTGAACACAACCCAAAAACGTCCCCGTCCTATAATGTACGGAGACCCCGGCTGTCCACTCCTCCACCTCACTCAGTGGCGTCCCTAACCTGCAAGTCATCTACAACCACGGTTTAAAACCGTTAGCTCATATTCGAGGCATTAGAAAAGGGGTGAAGGCACAAACACACGGATATCACATAACACATACAAACTCCAAAACACACAAGTCTGGTTTATTATCTTTTTACTATTAAGTCGTATCCCGTTCTAATTCAACTTAGGTTTGTGACACGAGAACCATTGTGGTCTCGCCTCGGTCCCTACTTACCGGCAAAGAATGGTACGGATGCATCCGACCATCTAACCCGCCGGGCTAGTCGCCGAGAATCTCCTAGACTTCACGGTCGTGAAGATCCGCCCCCGCGGGTTCTGTGTAGAACGTCATCTTCTTCGTTTTCGATCGTGGATCCTTGGCTCCAAAGTCCTTCTTTTCTTGCTGGATCTTCTCCAAACACCCACCACTGGTCTTAGGCTCCTCTCCACGACCTAATCGAGCTAAGAACCAATGCATGTAAAGATTTGAGCAAAAACTCCTCAAGATCTTCATCCATGGCCATGGATGAAGGAGGGAAGAAGAATGAGGAGAATCAGCAAAGAAGAGAGGGAAGGGAGAGGAAGGAGCTTACCAACAGATCTGGACTTCTTTTGCTGCAGTCCACACATGCAAGATCTTCAAGCAAAAATGGAAGAAGAGAAGAGAAACCAAGAGAGGAAGAGAGAGATGAGAAATGACGTGAAAGGAGCAAGGGAGGAGAGAGAGAGGGGACAAGATGGTTGAGAAGGGGTGTGGGGATCAAGGGGTCAGCTGACCTCTTGTCCCTCACCACGGCACGAGGGGTCGGAAATGACCCCTTGTCGCTTTAACCTGGAACGAAGGGTCGGAACGCGGAAAAAAGGAAAAAACGACGAGTCGGCTCGGGATTTTTTTGGAATAAATCCCGACACTCAGCATCTCGGGCCTACGGGAAGAACTACAAGGCGCTCTAAGTCCGGAATAAAATTCCGGGCGTTACAAAAATGTCATTATATATATATATATATAGGGTCAGGATCCGGTGGGAACCTCTCTTAGAGTAGGGAGTAGGAACTCCTAACATCCGTTAGATCAAATATTGAACGTCCATGATGGAAGGACCATATTAAGCTTAAATGGGTGAGTTTTATTGGATTGTTCATATTTAATTCACTAGCCTATAATATATCGTTAAAGTAGGAAAGAATATATATTCGTTTTGACTAACAAATTTCCAAATTTATTGTAACAAAATATAAACGGATGGTTTTATCATCATGAACGTTAAATTATATATGTGATGATCGTTAAAATATAATCAACCGGTCGTTATGTATCAACTGGTCGTTAGGTTTTAAAATTACGTTCGATAATTTGTTAGGTCGTTAAAATTATGGTCGAAATTAGTGGTCTATTACGGTCGTTAATTTGTTAAGCCATTAAAATTACGGTCGTTAATTTGTTAGGTCATTATAATTTTAGGTTGTTAATTTATTAGGTCATTAAAATTACGGTCATTAACTAGATTAATCAAGTTTTGCTAGCGGTTAAATATGTTTTAGGTCGTTAATTTGTTAAGCCGTTCAAATTACGGTCATTAATTTGTTATGGTCATTATAATTTTAGGTCGTTAATTTGTTAAGCCGTTTAAATTACGGTCGTTAATTTGTTAGGTCGTTATAATTTTAGGTCGTTAATTTGTTAAGCCGTTCAAATTACGGTCGTTAACTAGATTAATAAAGTTTTGCCAATGGTTAAACAGGTTTCGCTGGTGGTTAAATATTTTTTAGGTCGTTAATTTGTTAAGCCGTTAAAATTACGGTCGTTAATTTGTTAGGTCATTATAATTTTAAGTCGTTAATTTGTTAGGTTATTAAAATTACGGTCGTTATCTATATTAATAAAGTTTCGCCGGCGGTTAAAATTACGGTCGTTAATTTGTTAGGTCATTATAACTTTTAATGATTTAACGATCGTTATATATTTTTAGTTTGGTTTAAGTAGGTGATGAGATGAAAACGATTGTGAATATTGAATATAACATATTTTTTAACTTAATTGGTATATAATTAACATCTAATTTAGGTAATAGAATATCTTGATCAATAATTATTTCAATATTACCAAATACAACTGTTAATCAGGGACATTCACACAAAACAATCGTACAGATGGTAGATTTTCCTACTCCCTACTCTAAGAAAGGTTCCTACATGATCATAACTCTCTCTCTCTCTCTCTCTATATATATATATATATTCTTGAGTTGTTGAAGTCCCTTATATATATATATATATATATATATATATATATATATATATATATATATATATATATATATATATATATATATGTATGTAAAACAAAACTTTGATATATCTAAATAAAATTTGCACCACCATTCATACAATGATTGAAATACAAATTGTCGGGGGGAAATTGGGTTGTGATAGTGTGCGCAGAAAAAACACAGGAAATCCTAACTTGCCTCATAAATATCTTTATTTTTCTTGATGCCCCCATTGACATGGATGTACCATTGCTACGGTAAGAAATGAGAACCGATTTCGGCCACAAGATTAAATAGATCTAACAGTTGTGATGAGTCTTTTATTGTATACTTTAATTGCCTATTAAAAATGTTATTATCTACCTTCCTATTATGATGGTTTAGATTTCATTGACTAAAATGTTATTAAAGCACATTTATTACCTAATTATCATTGTATTTTATAATCACTCTATTTTAATAGAACATGTGTGAACTTCTATGTGCATGAACATAATATTATCACATTGCATACACACGACTAATATTTCTATGTAATACGATTGAAAAAATATTATTCAAATAACCCGACTAAAAATAAATTCAATGGCGTGTTGCACATGTCGAGCATAATCTTTTAAGTGACAGTCGTGCATAATCTTTTAAATGCATGTTAAGTGCATGCTAATTAATGTGTTGAATGAAATTAAATGTGCATGAATGGAACTAAACGTGCATGAAACTAATTGTGCATAGTAAATTACTCAATATATTTCAGTTGTACTTGTTAACTTTTGGAATATGAAACTAGTCGTGCATAGTATATGAATCTAAATCTTGCAACTCACAATATGAAGAAGCTAGACGTGTATTGAATGAAGCTTAATAGTGCAACTCATAGAATGAATCTAAACGTGCATAAAACTAAATGTGCATGAACATGAAAAAAATACCAATACATGAATGAAAATAAAACAAATTTATAATCTTTAATTTATATGCATCAAACTACCATGCACTATTAATTAGAATAACACATTATTATAGTTTCCATTCAAGCAAAATATTATATCCGAGTATATAATCTTACCATAAGCATGAACGTGTTAATAAATTGTATATAAAAGATTTCTTATATAGTATCAGGTGAGAACCTAACTTACGGTAAGAAATGAGAACAAACATCGGCCACATGATTCAACCAAATCAACGTTCAAGATTCAATTTTATTTTTGTATACTAATTAAATAACTTTGTATTTTTGGATAATTATATATGGTTACCATTTAAAAACGTGGTTTTTAAACGTACTTGTCATTTTCTTTATTTGTCTCCAAAACTACGCACTTCGCGTGCGTAGTTATGATTTGTATATAGGTTTCCAACTACGCGTATGGAAAGCGTAGTTGGAGCCGAATTCAAGTCATCACAAGCCAATAAACTACGCTTTCCATTCGCATATCTGAAAGAATTTTTTTTAAAAAAAATAACTCCGACTACGCTTCTAGTTGATTAGTTAAAATAACTTCACATTTGAGCCCATTTCCGTGCCTCTTCTTCTTCCTCGTTCAGATCTGAAGTGTCTTCCTCATTTGATACCTCTGTTCTTCGTTTGGATCTGAAGACGAAAGTTGAGCAGCCGACACTCTTCTCGGTCTCCTCCTCGTCTTCTTCTTCGTCCCATATTTCGTTTGAGTTTTTCGTCATCTTCTTTGTCTTCCCTGTAAGTTTGAATCGAAAATTGAAAGGTGAAGCAAGGATTGAATGTTGGTGTAAGATTGATTTTTGGTGGTTTGGTTGTGCAGAGTTCTAATTCACATACTAGTTTGATTTAAAAATTTCAGCACAATGATTGAGTGTTGGTGTAAGTTTGATTTAGATGGTTTGGTCTTGTATTCCATTTTCCAGAAGCCTAATTCCTGTACTAGTTTGATTTTTAAGATTTAGCAGACACATGACTGCATCAAGTGAAAGAATGATTCAGCAGACCCGTCGTTGTTCCAATTTGCATTGTTATTCCAATTTGAAAAACCCTAATTTCTCTATGTTCAAAATTGCAGAAATCGTAACTCGGATTTGCGGAAATCACTACTACGTTTATAGTAAGCGTAGTAGAAGTTTGTTTTTTTTTAATAAATGGACTCCAACTACGCTTCCCGGAAGCGTAGTTTATCGGCTCGTACCGGCTTCATCTCGGCTCCAACTACGCACGTCAAACGCGTAGATGGAATCCGGAAGAAAAAAAGTGATTTTCGCCGGTACGTCTATCAAGTCCCTTTAAAAATCAAAGACGTTTACTACCAATTTAAGTTCACGCGATTAACCTATTACTTACCTTGTTTATTTTACCCATTCCGGCGTCGTTAGAAATTCAAATTACTGCCATAGTAGAAGGATATGTTTGTTCGTGCAATACTACATGTTTATGCAATACTAATTTCATTGTTCATTATACTAATGATAACTACACATAACTAAGATAAATATGTGCACGACTAGTTAAAGTACAAATCAACATTAAAACTAACATAAACGTGCAATCTTAATTTCAATGTTTATTAGCACTAGGATAAGTTGTAAATTAAAAGTATAAATGACAAGTTAATTGGAACACTTTAAAGTGCAAATCAAGACTCATTTACAATTCATTCGGCACGAATAGAAAAATTTGAACACTTTATATATTTACACACAAATAATTCATTGAGAAATGACTTAACCTACTAATCAATGCATGAAATCCATGAATAGAGGAAATTTACACGACTAAGATGAATATTTTGACTATTCAAGTGACACGAACCTTTATATAGGTATTCACGATTGGTGCATGCATATATAATCGTATGTGCAAAACATTTTTATTTTTAAAGATGCACGACTTATGCACAATTTTATACTAAATTGTATACACGACTACAAATAAAAATACATGAGCGGAACTTCCAAACATATATCTTTTTTTTTCATTTCTAGTCATGCATGCAAAAATATATCTGTTCATGCAAAATTTGGATCATAGTCACCGGATATGCACGATTGATGCATGTTAATATAAAGTTGATATGAATTATGTTATAAAATTGCTTATAGATTATAAAATCATTCATAAAATGTGTGTGAACACGATTACATTAATCCTTTAATCCAACGATACTTTCCATATAAGTTATCCCAATAAATAATGTTGCCATAAACGCGATTATGGTAATAAAGTGTATAGGAACGATTCCCTTATATAGTCGATCAATCTGAGCCTTTGATCAATGCTTTAATCCGACGATCATTAAGTGTTCTTATATCTTACCGTAACACACGTTCTTACCTGATCCTATCCATATATATATATATATATATAGAGAGAGAGAGAGAGAGAGAGAGAGAGTTAGGATCATGTAGGAACCTCTCTTAGAGTATGGAATAGGGACTTATAATAGCCGTTGGATTAATACAGATAAACGTCCAAGATTTAACATTGTTTATGGTAATAATTAATGAGAGTATTATATTGCCTCTAATAGAATTATGATAAAAAAAACATTTTAACGACCAAATTTTCTCTATAAAATATAATAACGACCCAATACGAAAATAAATTATTTAGAATTGTTCGTTAAATTTGGTCGTTAAAATTTGTAATATGGAAAGAATGTTGGTTAAATTTGGTCGTTAAATATTTTATAAGAAATTTGATCGTTAAATTATTTTCATATTGGGTCGTTATGATATTTTATAGAGAAAATTTGGTCGTTAAAATGTTTTTTATATAATTAATATAGTCATCGGTAAAATTTTGTGGGTCGTTAAATCTTGGACATTAAATATTTTGTGGGTCGTTAAAATTTTATAGAGAAAGTTTGGTCGTTAAAATGTTCTTTATCATAATTTAACTACCAAAACAAATTTTAACGATCAATCCTATCAAATTTAACGATCAATTTCTTATAAAATTTATTAACGATCAAATTTCTCTATAAAATATATTAAAGACCAAATATATTAACGATCAAATTTCTTATAAAATATATCACGTAGCATCCCATTTATTCAAAGAATCGAGTCTTACATCAAGTTATGAGTTAGGCGGGCTACAAGTTGTGCCGCCAACCCTTTCTGAATAGCAAATCCGATTCTCCTAAACACTACATCAGAAGAACTAGGTGACACAATATTACTATGCAAGACCCGTTGCACCCTCTTGAGAATCTCGACGGCATCAGGCGCAAGAAAACCAAAAGTATCGAAAACGAACGGAAGAAACACATGCTGATTTTCAATACAAGCCTTTTCATGCTTAGCCACCTTCAGAGAGGCCGCGTTGAGATCCGCCTTACCCACCACAAAAGGCCCGTTATCCAAATCAATACAAGCATGTTTTCCACCTACCCATCCAAAAACTAACACATCTGCGCGCCTCAACGTAGACCTTTTTTCACGCGGATCAGTCAAGAAGGATACAGGCGCCTCTTTCTTGGCCGAAATCCCTGCTCTCTTAAACACATCACATAAAACATCACGAACCAGATCGTGCCTATATTTGAAGCCGGGTAGTTCTTTATAGTGACCGCATGCTCCCAAAAAACATCTAAAGGCCTCCCACAATTAGGCATAGGACAAAACACACTAGGCGGGAACAAAGGAATCATAAGGCGATACTTGAGAATCATGCGATACTCAACCGGAGACATACGTTGTCCAAGTCCATCAATAGGTATCACAAGAAGGAAATCTTGGCTATGCGTTGTCTGTAGACATTGAAAAACCGCTTTTTGTCTAGCGGTTAAATCAAAAGTTGCTTCCATCGTCTGTACCGTCTTACCAAAAAGAGCACTCGCCAAAACATATTGGGCTTTAGGGGGGACGGTGCTCTTTACAGTAAAACCAGAAAGATCAAAACTAGGAATAGAAGCTTGAAGATTGTCCAAAGCTCCAAAAAACTCACAACCCATATCAACAACTCCACTGTCCCGCAAAATGTGGTCTTGAAGGGCCCAAGACTGAGCTCTAGAAGCCACAAAAACAAAGGAAGAAGTCTCCATAGCTGAGTATAACTCAAGACCTCCACACCGAATTGGCAAAGAAGCAAGTCGCCATTGAAGATCGCCAAAAAAAAGCTCCCCCACAAACCATAATATCCTCGAATGATCCACGAAGTCCCAAATTAAAAAAAGTAGATACACACCCCACATGCTCCGGTAGACAAGTCCTCAAGCTAAACATCATCTTAGCAACACCCATACAAGAACGAAGCAAAAGAAGCTCACTTTGTGGGTCCCTCAACAGCGGAAGAAGGTGCATCAAGTCAACCGCTTTAACAGCTCTTTTCATGATTAGCTCTCTAATAAACCCACCATCTTTACTCACAGCCTCACCCAACAACTTAACACCCAAAACCGGCCTAGCAATGTCATGAGGGAATAAATCTTCTCTAAGCTTCGATCCATCACACGAAGGCCAAAATAGCTCAGTCTTGCAAACATTTAGCTCAAGGCCAAAACTCGGGCCAACTTCTCTAATGATATCAAGCGCTCTAGCCACTTCCTCTGTCCGGGCAATAATAGTACCATCATCAAGATACCAAGCATGTAGAAGAGGCTTGCAACTATCTCTGATCCGATGAAGATGTGGGTGCAAGACAAGGGAAAAAAGAAGCGCGGCCCCAAAGGATCTCCTTGTTGCACACCAGTAGCCGACCAAAAAAAAACATCACCAACATACAAACGGGAAGCTTGACCATACAAGAAATCAACCCAAAAAGAAATAGAGGGACATCTTTCCCTTATTTCCCTGAGCAAAACAATTCTGTCAACCAGGTTGAAGGCATTAAAAAAATCCACTGTCAACATAACTAGATAACCATCTGAGTGACGCTCACTTAAAACCCTGTTAACACTATGTAGAATAGCCTCTGCACCACATGAGATACCAACTCCAAACTGAAAATCTCCAAAATATTCCCTCATATCATTACTCGCTCCCTTCATGACTACTTTGGACACCAGCCATCTCCATATAGTACCTACTGGAATGGGACGAACCCCATTGCCAAGCTTCAGCAGCGGCGTAAGAGACGCTGAAGCAACAAACTCAACCAAACTCAGCGGACACTTACCTCCCAAACACAAATTGACCACTGATGAAAGTGCTTTCAAAAGACCTGTGGCAACTACAGAGCCCTCGCCACACAAAGCATCTAAAAGGTGTTGTGCTCTCAAATCATCTCTACCACAAGAGGTTCCTTTGGGAAAGGACTTGATGCACGTAAAAATCAAATCAACATCAACGAGGGGTGGTTCAAGAAAGGTAGAACAAGGCTTAGAAGGAGGATGTTTGAAGTGATGTTTAGCCTTCAATGCCTTCAAAGTCTCATCACTATAAGGAGCTACTCCAGATGAGCATAAAACTTTTACAGCTGTCGTAAAATGCCCATCTGAAACCTTACGAAGACATTGCTTGATATTAGTGTTCCTCTCCCAACCTTCTTCATTAGTTGAGTCGCCATCATCCGTAACAACAAGTCTATGCTCTGAACTGCCTAGCAAAGCATGCACAAGCCTACAAACACCATCAACTTCTCCCCAAGTAGACAAAGCCTGTAAAATCCGTTAATGTTGAATAAACTTCCTACCTCCTGATCTTATATCTCGTCTGCTCATAGGCCTAAACACCTGTAACGTACAACGAGAAAGCAAAAATAACCTAACCCAAGCAGTTACACTACTTGGCTCAACAACCACCTTTAAAAGAGCACTCAACAACGCTTGAGAAAAGCTTAAACGACAAATATGAGGGATGCTTTTCACAGTAGTGATAGGAACGCAGATAACCCTCTCCAATAAACCAGTATCAAGCACCAAACTCCCGTCAACTGCAATCTGTTCAGCAACATCTAGCTCATAAATATCTGCCATCGGCCTCGAAATACCCACAATGTATCCACCATCCTCCTCAAAAGCATAAACAGAACCATCAGTGTGACGACATTCACGACTCAAAGCATGAAGACACATACATCTGCCACATAACCACATCTTGAGGACGGTCAAAACCTCCTCAAACGCCACAAAAACATCAAGGTTATATTCAAGGATGGTCCGAATCTCATTCTTGTGCTCAACCGCAAAAAGGCGTTGCCTTTTCAAATGACCGGTCAAGCAAGAGAAACTTCTACTTCCCTCCCTACCACCACCACACCCATGAAAGAACTAAACAGACAAAAGAGAAACCCATTGCCTTCCCTATTTTCCACAGAAAAACAAAGGTTTTTTCTTCTTTTTTTTTTCTTTCTTTCCTAAAACTGAGTTGACTCGCGAGTTGACTCACTAACTGAGCCAACTCAGCAAGTTAACTCAACCTTCCCATCAAAAAAAACGTGGAACAAACTCAAACCAGAAACCACTGTTGATGAAGCCACCCCACACCGTGCAGTTTAACCTTGGATCATGCCACCGTACTGTGTTCAAACCCTAGCCACCGAACGGGCCAAAACCCTAGCCGCCAACAACCGGCCAAAACCCTAGGCGAAACGAAAATCGGCCAAAACCCTAACCGCCGAACTGAACCTCTCTCGCCGCCTGAAGCAGCGCCACGGCCCTCGTCTCGAGGGTGCTGCCATTTTTATCTTATTTTTCTGCACACACTATCACAATCCAATTTTTTTTGCTGACAACTGTTCAAGCCTCATATGAACGGTGGTGCCATTTTTATCTAGATATATGAAAAATGTCATTATATATAGATAAAAACGGACTTCAACAACTCAAGAATGCCCTGAACACCCATATCAATGGGGCATTTGTGAGGCAAATTAGGATTTCCGGTGTTTTTCTGCTTTTCTGCGCACATTATCACAACCCTTTTTTTTGTACGGTGGTGCCATTTTTATCTACAAATGTGTAAAATGTCATTTTACATGTACGTAGATAAAAACAGAACCACCATTCACTACAGATGGGGTTTTTCTCCCTTCGTACACTACCAATGAGATGTAAAGATGTAATAGAGGATATTTTATTGTTTACTTCCCTTCATGACTACCAAAGTCCAAAGAGATGTAAAGATGACACTTCTTTAGAAATGTACAAGAAAAGGTAACTTCTCTTGAATAAAAATGAAAGAATGTAAAAAAAAAAAATTGTTGTAAAAGCTGAAAGGGCCCTCCCTTGTTTCAGCTACAAATGACATTGTTACAAAATGTGGGCAGTGCTTTGAGGTTAGGAGGGCATAAAAATGAGACAGTTTAAAGTTTGGTATAAAATCGTCTCAATTGAAGAACTAAAATTCAACAACTATCAGTTTATCAATTGTTCATCTTAAAGACAAACCCTCAAGTACTACTACCTGCACATATATACCTCTCTCAGAATGGAGCCTCCGCTGATTCATCCCAAACATCCGCACTTCCAATTGAACCATCCTCGACATCTTCTTCCATTGACAGCCTAATATACTCTCTGTGTGCAAACCGATCCCACTCTGTCAAACTCGGATTCTCCCGTTCCTGTTACAAACAAATACCCAACATCATCTTGTCAAACACTATCAAAGCAGCAACATGAATTTTAAACAGTATCATGTACCTGACGAATAAGGAAGGGATCGCGTGTTTCAAAGGCCATGAATTTATTCAGGTTAAAGAGGATGTTGAAAACACTGCCCGAAAGTTTCGTGTTCTTCATCTCTTGCAGAGTTATTGAACTCTCGTCCTGCAAATCATCATCAACATATAAATAAATAACAAGGATCTTATACCCACAAAAACAAAAGTCATTTAATTTCAACTTCCAACCATAAAATTTATTTTTAACTCTCAACCATAACATTAACTCTCGTTTGGTTGTAACTCCGGAAACGGAAACATGAATATGAATCTAGTCCATATGTTTACCTTGTTCATGAATTTTTTTGGAATCGTTCCTTGTGGTTTATGCAAAATGCATTTGCTTCCCCATTTTGTTTCCGTATAGAGTATCAAAAGTTGATTAAGTCTACTCCAATCACTTCAAACCACAGGGAATAATTCCCAAAAAGTTCATGAACAAACGGGCCCTAAATGTATATTTTGGATTTGCGATAGACTAAATATCAAATAAAACAAGCCTTCAAGCTTCATACAAGTACTAGGCGATTTAAGAATGCCAACCTCAGGTCCAACCATATCAATAATCTGACACAAGATATCCTCAAAAAGCACAGACTCCTGCCCCATGCATTCCATGCGATGCAACTGTTCCTCATAAAAGAATTGCATCTCATTCCGGGTGAGGATACCATTTCCATCCAAATCAATGCACTTGAACCTGATAAATATAGTACAACAGGCTCGTGATCAGGAAATTGACACAAACTAAGAAAGGTGACAGAAAGTCAACCTCAAATAATGGGATTTTAAATGTAAACATCTTTTCATGTATATTTTAGGACATTGATTCGCAAAAGTACTATTTTTTACAACTACAAAACCAATCCAGCTTCCACCTTGACAAAGTTGATCATTATCTGATTGTGCAAATGTTAGCAGTCCTGCAGCGCAGGCAATGAACTACAAATTTGTTTGGTTTGTTCAACAGGGAAAGCTTATATTTGTTTCCCAGGTTGGAACTAGAAAAATAGCCAAACATGTACTTTTAGAAAACTTCCACCATAACCATTAACTCAAAACTCAAGCGAGAGGGGGACAAGAAAACATTTAGCACCGACAAAATTCGACTTGAAATAACAGAACTCGAGTAGAATATTTAATTGTCCACCAATCAGATTTATGACAACTAAGCCACGAAATCCAAAACAAAGCATCAGCATCTAAGAGGGAAAATCTATCACACTATAGATGGCCGTCCGGACAAACCATTATACCTTTTCTTTGAAAAATAGAAATACTTGACATGTAAAGTGAAAAAATTGCAATAGACGCCTTCACCAATGGTAACAAGAACATACCAGTATTCAAGGCTAGGTTCTGATGACTTGTCCTCCTCTGCAAGAATGAAATATACAAAATCTTCATACCCCATCTTACCCTCCACAGTAGATGTGAACTTTCTAGGAATCTGATGCAAGGTTATAAAATAAATCATTAGTTGTGCCCAGAAAGAGGCAAACATGACTTGAAACAATGACACCTAGACAACACTAAAAGGAAAACGAGGGAGTACCTGAGAAAATATTCTATCCACAATCCTATACGTAAGAGCATGGTTCCCGTATCTTATTAAGTTCTCTTTTTCGATAAAAAAATCATGGTCTGTGTCCAACTCCCAGAACTTGCAGTATATGACATAAAAATGCTCATAGGAGAAGTATCTGTTGAAAGGAACAAAGAAAGAGAGGTTCAATAAAAAGAATGTCCCATAAGATGGAATAAACATAGATATTTAATACAATGTGACAACTAATAAGTTGCGTACCAAACCAAAGCTAGGTAAAGGAAACAAACGGAAATGAAAAGGCACCAACTTCATCCATAATTACTATAATTGAGATACATAGCCAACTCTCCAGACATTTGCTGAAATTCAAGTCACAAATGCAAACATGTATTCATTGGGTTGTACTCTAGCAAGGTTCATAATCCAGTAGAAACTAACTAGTAAAGTGGGTCCCAAAGAAAGATAAGAAAGTAGATAAAGCTTCTTTCAGCTTTAACCTTAAGACTTTGTTTATGTCCTCTTCCTCTTCAGTATGCCGCATTGCAGCAACTAAGTTGCCTCGCTTCAGCTCCCTGAGGGTGAGACGCCCATTTCCAGCTCTATTGATGTAATAAAAAATTCTGAGTATTACAGTTTCAGCTGCACAGCACACCAAAATTTCACATGATCAAGGATCTAAATCATAAAGCATTATCAATATTCCAGATAACATAACAATGTGGGCAATCTAAAGGGATTCAGCTTTTGAACTAGCTTTACTATTGTAATAGAAACATGGAAAATGCACCATAAGAGTAAAGAGATACAGCGATGGAAGTAGACACAATTTTATTGAAGTCAAAATAAACAGGCCAAAAGTAAGATTATCTGACAGTCTGAAACCGCATCATTTCTTATCTCATGTAATAAACAAGGTAGTGAACAACAAAGCAACAAGGCACATGCCTTATAATCAAAGAGATGAACCACAACATTTCAAATCAAGTGCTCAGAACATAACATGACCAGATTATACGCAATCAATCCCACAGCATCATTATCATAACTGATGCAAGTCTAAGACATATAATAGATTAGATCGATTTTACTAGGCCTAATACAGATTATACACAATCATAACTGATGCAAGCCTAAGACATATAATAGATTAGATCGATTTTACTAGGCTAATACAGAGGCACATAACAAATCAAAATTAACAGCAATGCATGAGTATTAGCCATAATAATCCAACAAGCAGCATAACCTCTCTAAACTTTGGGTAACACATCATTTAAAGAGAGGATGCATAGCTCGTTGAGAATGAAAAGAAGATAAAACAGGCAAATATTAGAGAGCATACCATATCTTTCCTGGAACTCAGGTGTGCTCTGCAAGAACTCTAGTCCAGGATGAGTTGCCAAAAGTTCACGAAGGATAGGCTTGAAGTCATCCTAAAGTCCAAAAGCATACAGATAATTTTATATCTTAAAAGGAGGGCTTCAAACCGAAAGTAGATCAGAGAAGTACATGAAAGAGCTGAAGCAAGCTGTTTCTTACTGTTCAAACAAAGTAATGTGGAATTAAAACCACCTGAGAGCTGCAAACCACAAAATGAAAATGTCGGGAATACCTGAGTAAGATATCTGCGATCTGGTTGCTTCATAAGTCTGAAAATTTGTGTGGGTGCATCCATGGTCAACATGTTTCCGTTGACCCAATAATCATTAAATGCATCCCTACCAAATATTTCATCACAAGTAATAAGTTATAGCAACTTGAATTAAGCTATCCAGGAATATAAATAAAACATAAAAGGAAAAAAAAAGAAGAAATTACAACTACTGGTTTTGTCACCATAAAAACAACAACCACATGTTGATAATATACTAGTCTAACAGAACATTAATGACACATAAGTATCAATCTGAAGCCTGAGTCAGCAATAGGCCACCGATAACCAGAAAAGGAGTGCAAATAAATTAAATGAACAAGGTGCTTCAATTAAGCAGAACTGCCATCTTAGAGTGTGCTCGCTTGCACATTATTATAAACCAGTGCATAATCAAATTAGAGTTTAAAATAAAAATGTGTTAAAATCTGAGTTGTAGTTTAAAAAATATCCTAAACTGCACTTGGTTGTACAAAACTAGTTTGCATCAATTATTTTGTATTAAATATTTTGGTAAGTATTTTATTAATGAAAAAGCGGAGGTATAAATTGGAGTTATTATCATAAAAACCTAATTTATTTTAACATACCCTCATCAATCCAAGTAATAAACTAATTTATTTTATTAAAGCAAGAATTATTTAAGTGATATTTTAAACATGCCCTAGTTTATAAAGTATAAACTATTGTGGAAACACACCCTTGGTCTATTCTTTCAAACTCAAGGCTATCAAAGATCTTATCTTTTACACTGATTAGTACAGGAAAGGCTCTTTCAGATGGAAACGCAAACAAATTTGCTGTTTTGCTGATCAGCCTTTTCTTGTCAAAACAGAAAATTGCAGTATAAGATGGTGAAACAGTGGGCACTGACCAAAACCATCCATCATATCCTTATACTATTTTTTATAAAAGGTTTAATTTCCTTGTGGTGTTCTCTCATTTTAATCCAATGACTATCCTCTCCTTCTAAATTGTGAATTCTTAATTATGACTAACAATTAACATTAATAATTGATGAGCCTATCCAACTTCAGTTAGACAATATCTTTCATGTACATTTTAACAAAATCTGCTTGATTTAAAATAGCCTTACCAAATCATTTATTACAAATTTTAAACAAAATAGAAAAAGAAAAAAAAAGGTAAAGCATATTTAACACCTAAATTGCCATTTCAAGCGCCAGAAAAATAAGATTTTGTTCCAAACGTCATATTTATTATATTCAAATAAGAATTTGAATCCAACAATGTTACAAAATTCTAAAGGAGAAAGAGGTGTTGAATAAGCTGGTAAAGAAAGAACAGAAACACTTAATTAGGTTCACTAGATAATCAAAGTGGACAGTAGATATTTGGGAATAATTTCACAGCCAAAAATAATCCCAACTATCACTACTCACATGCCAAACAATAATGCCACTTATAAGATTCCACAAACAATACGAATTAATAACTAATTAACAAAAAATAACCCAAACTTTAGAAATTGTTAATCCAAACTTTAGAACTTGTACAAGCTCTTAACTTATAAGTAATAAAAAAACAAATAATCCAAACTTTAGAACTTGCTAAAAGAGTCAACTTCAATAAAACACTCCTACTCTTGAAATTATACAAGTACAAAACTACCCGTAATTCGTCAAACTACACAAAATACACTCCTTATTTGTTGACATCCCAAACCACTTGCTACTTCCCAACTTCGAAAAGAAACGCCCTTGATTTGGGATATACAATGAATATTGGATCTTGTGATATTTCAAATATAAGGGGCCATTTTGTGTAAAGTTTTGACAAATTTTGGGTGACTTTGTATAATTTAAAGAGTAGGAATGATTTTAGGAAATTAACATTGTTATTCAACTGTAGAGTTTGGATAATTATAAGTTATAAGCTAGTATTGTATTACTTTTATAGCTTGTGCAATTCGAATTATAGATTACTTTTGGTCTATAAGCAATAGTTGAGATTATTAGTAGTTATTGCCCCGACAAATATATATATATATATATATATATATATATATATATATATATATATATATATATATATATATATATATATATATATATATATATATATATGTATGTGTGTGTGTGTGTGTGTGTGTGAATGTTAGATTCCCACTCTTTGCATAATTTATAGAGTAGGAATGATTTTTTGAAACTACATTGTTATACAACTACAAATTTGGATACTTCTAAATTATAAGTTAATATTGTATTACTTTTATAGGTTATGAAGTTCGAATTATAGATTATTTTTGGTCTATAAGCAATAGTTGAGATTACTGGTAGTTATTGTCCCTAACAATATATGTGTGAATTTTAATTGCAAAATATACAGCTATTATATTTATTTGTAATATTAAATTATATAAATTATATACACAATGTTTTTTTACCAAATCCCTTGCAACGCACTTCACTACACTATTCATATACAATAGCATTATCTTCACGTACAGAATCTGCATACCTGGTGACAAACCCAGTGCAACTAAGATCAATTTTTTGGAAAAGAACAGTTGAGAAGAATGATGGCAACTTGCAGATTTCCTTTGTAATAGCTTTAAATTCTGAAAGAGAAGAAAGTGTCAAGGTTGAACTCTAGTACTCTACAAAGATTTAATGTATTAACACCATGCTGATCAAGCAAAACCCACCATTGATTTGCAGCCCATCTGGATGACCATGAAAAAACTGATTAATCCTAAACATGCATCGTTCTTTATGTTCCTTTTGTGCAGGACGACCATTTTGAAAATAGAACTGCAGAGAAGATATGAAACAAAAACCTATTCATTACTGTGAAAAGCCTCGTTGCACAAAACAAGCAACAAAAAATTCCGGTTCACACCATGGAACCAAAAGAAAGGAAGCAAAGTCTCACTTGTGGTATCAACTCTTTTCCTGGCTCACTCAGTGCCTTAAGAGAAGATCCAAGGGAAGAAGGACCAGCCCTATGCTTTGTAATACGAGGTGAACCAGATGAACTTCTTGGTGAGAGTGGAGGTACACTGCCAGCAGGAAACATGGATGGTATTGCACCATTCGAGGAAGCATTTGGACTCGAAGAATTCCCTGGTACATTTAATAGTTGGCCTACTTTTGCATCATTCACCAGTGATTTCACCTGTACTCAAATAAGGAAAATTGATTAAGGTTCCATCATTTTAGAAACCTAGATATAAAACCAATGAACAAAACGGAGACATTAAGTGCAGATAATATGCAAATTCTTAATGGTTAGTTCGCTCTGAAATAGTAATGGAAGGAACCAGAATCAAGAAGAATGCAGTTTATGCAAACCCTTATCAGTTACCATAGGCTGGCTATCAAACAATATATTTTCAAAGAATCATAAGTTATAAATTTCCATTACCAACAATTTTCCTTTTTGATCTGGTAAGAAGAATGAAGTTTACATTTTCTCAAATTTGGTAACCTGGATTAGCTTTGCTTCCCTGAATATACTCCATACTCCTTAAAAACATTTTTTAGGCGTCAGATGTAACTTGTAATGAAAGGAACCTGAATCAAGAAACTGTAGATTTTAATTTTAGTAATTCATGATTACCCTAACTCCCCTGTAACTATTACCCCCAACGCGCCGACAATTCTAATCGCTGTCATTACTCAAGAAATGAATGAATATTGAAGTTAGATCTCTATCTATTAGGGCACCATTTAATACATCATTACGCATTATTGCCAAAAACCGGTTGAATGGTTTTGAGCAAGCTCGCTGCCTCATGATTTGATAACACTTTCCTTACAATGCAAATTCAGTTGAATATTTACCATATCTGGTTTGAGTATTCGGAAACTAAAGTGCATGCAGCATCCAATTTCCAAGCTCATAAGAATTCCTCATGACTTCGTCAATTACTTTCACTAGTTTCGCATTTATAAATCAAAATCCAAAACTACAGTTCAACGTGAAACCAGTACTAGCAGTCACATATTACAGTGCTAACAGTCACAGCATGAGAAGCACATGTATGAGAATTAACAAGACTAAAAAGTTTTTTTTATGACCTATGTAAGCAAGTACAAACACCGGTGATGGACACTAGCATACAATACATATTATACATCCATTTCTTTTTAAGTATCATGTATCAAAGTTCAATTACTTCCACTAGTTTCGCATTTTAAATCAAAATCCAAAACTACAGTTCGACGTGAAACAAGTGCTAGCAGTCACATATTACAGTGCTAACAGTCACAGCATGAGAAGCACATGTATAAGGATTAATAAGACTAAAAAGTTTTTTTTATTACCTATGTAAGCAAGTACAAACACCGGTAATGGACACTAGCATACAATACATCCATTTCTTCTTTCAGTATCATGTATCAAAGTTTATTCTATCCACAAATAAGTGTTATCTTTTTGTTTTCATTCTCACTTTAACAGGAAGTGAGGTCAAAACTTGTCTTCTCCATATTCTCTATTTCTTTCCTCCAGTAGTAATATGCATCCTAATGAGAGAAACACTAGCTTATATTGGCACAAATTCAACAGTTGGCTTTACCTCAAGGCATTTGTTTGTTTTGGTTTAATAACAGGATTCCAAAACACCAAACCAATCATCAAATTTCATCTAACCCCCTGCAGCAAAGTTGACTTTGCCCAGTCAACTATATTTTAAACACCTATTCAGGCTTCAGCTTACCCATTCATCACGAGCATGGATGATTATCTTGGTTATTTAAAGCAAGTAGTTGAGTGAAACGGAAAGCAGAAGAATCTCAAGTACCTTGGAAATAATGAAATGAAAAGAAGGGGGAAAAAAAAAAAGTTTCATACAAAAAAAAACAAAAAGACAGTACCAATCGATTAGTGTCGGGAAGCGAAAGCCATTGTTCAAAAAGCTCCTGCCCCAGATAACGATTCGATTTAAGCGTCAAAGGAGACAGCTCGGATAGTTGCACCAAGTCGGTATCCAAACACATGATATCTCCAATGAAATCCAAGTCCATGGCTGCTGATTCCACAATCTCATCCACAACAAGCAAAACTGCAAAACAGCATGCAATGAAACCAGGTCCTGAACAGATCTCAACTGGAAACCCTAGAAGAAGAAAAAAAACAAACGAGAAAAGCCGCGATTTTATGCACTAACAGCAGCAGGTTCAAATGCAATTGGCGATTGAAACAACGGTAACCCGAGACTCGTAATCAGAAATTTTGGGAGCTTAACCCCTTAACGATAGGAACCGAGCTGCTGAAAGGCGAAGTTTCGAGGGATCTTCAAGCAACGGGAGAAGCTTGAAGAAGAACGGAGACCAGAGGCGACGTAATCGCAGCCTCGGAGAGGGAGAAAAGCAGATACTGGCGAAGAATAATGAAGAAGGAAGAAAGAGCATAATGGTATACGGACTCGTATGAAATCAGTCAGATTCTGTTCATCAAATTAATTCACTTCCAAGCTTATCCATCATTCATTCACCTTACAGTTGGATTTTGGTGGGTTTTCATAGGGTTTATATTAAAAAATTCAAATTTTAGGTACCATTTGTGGTATTTTATTGAATTATTTAAGGGATTTATTGTCTACAAATAATTCAAAATTTCATTATTTTGATTTGAAAAAAAATAAATGAAATTGGTACTTAAATTTAATCTTTTTTTTTAATAATCAAATAATCAGTACACCACCAAACACACCCTGATTCAAATATTCCATGTAGAAACTTGAGAATTTGACAATAGTAACAAACAAGCAGAATTACAAGAAAACAGTGTTCCATTACCACTCAATCCAACAAGTCAGCTACATAAAAGAAAAACAAGCACAACTATTTTATTCTACTTACAGATGTGGAGCAATGACAATAAAGTTGCGTAACAGCAAAACCAGTATAGGACAATGATAAATAGAATTTGGCACACAGTTTTTCCAGCCTTAAGCTCCCACACAAATGAATTTGTAGGCAAAAAAGAATAAAGAATACACAGTTGCTAGATATGGCTACCACGCGAGGGTACGCGTTCAGCCCTATGGTCGTTGGTACACATACTTCGTCCGTGGGTCCACAATGAGACCCTTCCCTCCATTCACTTCCAGATCATGCCTGCATAAACAATCCATGAGCTCATCAGAGCTTCTTGACGCTAAATACGAACAAATTACAGACCTGCGGTTGCTCGGTCAAATTTTGCAAGACATTGTTCAAAGTTAAGAGCATCTTCGTCCGAGAACCTTGAAATTGTTAATTAAAAATATTTTAAGAAGCTCTCCTCCGTCCCAATATTTATCAAAGTTTTTCCCTTTAATTTTGTTATATATAAATTTAACAAAGAACCACTTAACTGCCTACATTTAGACAAAAAGTAAAAATATAATTCTTGATTGGTGGAGTTGGGCAGGAAATCTGTCAAATTTCATCAAACTTGACATTTATTTTTATTTTTATAATTATAAATTGCTAAAGAAACTCCCAGTTATGGTATGCAGATGATCTACTGAATTACTCTAGCACATATCTGGATGCAAGTGACTGAATCCAAGAAAAAGCACATTTTGACAGAATGTCAGAAAAAAGAGAGAAGCTTACTGAAATACAAAGTCGGGGATGGTCAACTGTTCCCGGGGAACATATTTGAACAGTTGTAGAAGTCGATCAACGTACACCACTTTCTTCCACACCTACACAAAGGAAACAACGAAAAAACACTCAATGAGTGGAAAATAATTATGGCAGCTTGTGTTATTTGATATCTTCATAATAATGCATACCACATTATCAACTAACACCTGTAGAGCAAACATTGCCGTTTTCAGTCCAAATGTTGGGTGCAGAATGTATATAGCCTAAACAGATCAGAGAAAGAAATCAGTCGCAATGTAGCTTTTAAAATATTTAATCTTGTCCCCTTCTTTTTCTTTGTATAATAAGAGGTCATTAGATATTTAATTTTCAAAATGCAACTCTTCTGATATTACATACACGTAAATTCCGTTGATGTTTTCGACCAAGTATTTGCTGTAGTCTCCGCATCCATCCCAAGTCAGGCTGACTATTCACAGGATAACAAACAGAAGTTAGCACATCCACATCAACACAGCAAATTACATCACTATGCAACAACTTGCTTCTCCACGGGCCTCTAATGGCAGCAAGCAAAAGATGGAAAGAAAAACAATGTACACAAATTTAAATTCATGTTAGATAATAAAGCAAAATCAGGTATACAAGCTAGTAAAGAACCAAAAGATACAGATCAAATAGTAAAAAAGAGAAGCAAACATTATAACAGATTTTCGAAATGCAGTAATGGATACTTACGGCTGTAGAGAAGCAGCTGAGTGGAAATAGACTATGGAATATGGCTTTTGAATCAAGGGCTCAAACTCCTGAAATCAAGTTTTTAAAATATAAGCTAACATTGCATAGCTGTATGCATCCGTTCATTATCTTAATGAAACAAAAAATGTCAAACATATAATGAAATAAGAAGTGTGCGTCAGCAGTTCCGCAAAAGAGGTACTGCATCAGTAGTTAAGCAAAAGTGTTCTCACCTTCACCACATATAGCACAAATCGTTCTAGATCAAGACATCTTAGCAAAAAATGAGCTCCAACCACCACCATCACAGGCCGACCTTCACTATCTACTCCACCACGATAGCTGCATGAAGACGTAGTACCACAGAAATATCATAACAAGCTCGAATTATGATCAAGAGAAGGGGGAAAAAAGTAAGATCCCTTTTCAGAAACATGTAGAACCCAATTAAGGCATATGCTTCCCTTTTCAGACCATGACAGATTTTGGAACGAACAGAACACAGCGCGTTTAATTAGTGTTACAAAACAAATAATGTGGAAGCAACTTTGCAATCATATGAAAAACCCTTTTAACAGTTAATACATGCATGTCATCTATGATCACTATCCATGTGAATTGCACATTTGCAACAATTGCGAGTTGGAAAACCTGGGCCCCCAGACAGCTTAAGATGATGCTTACACAATTTTCATTTCTGCAATTTCAGACAGATTAGCTGAATTTGCTTTAGCAAGGTATCTAGAATGAAGAGAATATTCTTCTGCAGCAGATAACGGGGGCCCTCCAAGATCACCAAATCCAAGCATTTTAGCACAGTTCCATTTGCTTTGAGCTTGAGCAGTTTTCTCCCATTGCTCTTTTCTCCTCTGATCTGGATCTTTAATCAAAGACATGAATGCAGGGTCCAAATACGAATCCAAATAGGAAGAGTTCCTGTGGAAAAAAGAAGT
This sequence comes from Fagopyrum tataricum, assembly GCA_002319775.1. Classification (NCBI taxonomy): domain Eukaryota; kingdom Viridiplantae; phylum Streptophyta; class Magnoliopsida; order Caryophyllales; family Polygonaceae; genus Fagopyrum; species Fagopyrum tataricum. The sequence goes on from CM008279.1 coordinate 65,471,301, forward strand.
ATGGCATCATTAATCACATGAATTTGGACTTTTGGTCATGGTGAGACCTAAAACTACAATCACAAAATAGAATCACATACAGTAAATAGTGCATTTCATATCAGTGCATGGGTTACATGTACTGACCTCCTCACTAATCCAGCATCACTGACAGGCAAATCCTCTAGAACCTCCTCTGGAGGCTTAGGGAGAGTTTTTCTGGAATTTGGAAGAGGCTTTATCCTAATTTTCCGTTCATCTATTACTGTTTCACCATTCTCATCTCCAACATCAGCAGGAAGCTTTGATATTGCAATTTCTTCTTCTTGTATATCACGAGGGAAATACAATGGAAGCAACCTATAAATCAGAAACAACATTATCAAATAGTGCATGACGAACAGCAACAGCTACGAGCAATCAAATTTTATAGAACTCGCAATTTCTGCATAAAAAAACAGGTTACACAACAAAAACCCGCCTTTTGTATATCTCTGTGTCAGATGATGTGACAGTGCAAAATACAACAGCCATTATTTTGTCTTTCTGCTTCTCAAGAAATCTCCGCACAGTTCCTATCAGAAAAATGAAGCACACTGGTAAAATATCTCATAAAACCTATTGAACGGATGAATAGCTGAACAGTAATTTTAAAAAAAAACTATTCTGAGCTTTACGGGAAAAAGAATGCTTGAATTTAAACAAATAATACATCATGTGAACCAAATATCTTACGTATAGCCACATGAGCTGCAGGTTCACGGGGATAATTTTTGGTTTCGGTGTAAATACACCCCATCGCTATGCTGCATTATGCAAATTCATCTTTAGTAAACTCATGACAATAAAAGCATGTCAAAGGGAGATAGCAGAAGGTTTGTCATCAATCAACCTCCGAAGACCATTTTCAATGAGCAGCTCAAGGCATGCCCGATAACAATGGCTGAGGGCATTCTCTGCAGCAGTATGATATTTCACTGCATATTTGGGACCAACAGTGTGAATAACCTTCCTGAATAAACAGAACATAAAAAGGTAGGTCAACTTTACAAAATGTGGATATTTGGATATATTGGATTCAGACATTGCACATTTATAGCAAACAATGTATAGCAGTAAAAACAGCAACATAGAGTCAAAGACAACTATTTTTATGGAAAAGGACCACAGTGCTTTGTGAGAAAACAAGACAAAAAGTGTCCTGTGTATGACAGAGGCAAGGTGATGTGTATAGCAAAAAAATCATGGATTTCAATTGGCAATACAGTTGCAGTGATCAAACACACAGAAGTCCACAAAGATCACAACAAGAAATTAACATGTTCCCAACCTTTACAATCTCGAAAAAGAAAGAGGTCAAGGAGTTGCTGGTATTGACAAGGGATGGGGGAGAGAGGATCCAATACCTAGCAGGAAGATCATATGCACTTGTTATTTTTGCCATCCCCGTTCTACATCCACCCTGTAAAGAAAATCAGGTTTACCATCAATCATGTAGAGAGACACCACAGAACCAGTATAGAAGCATCATCATGACTATAAGTGTGACGTTCAGGACTAGCCACTTCAATTAACTGCTAGATAGCCTACATCTATCAGTGTCACTAAGCAAACTTATCAATCAGTACCAGGTCAAGGGTTTAAGCAAGGATTCCTCATACGAACAGAAGATTGAGATTTGCAACTCAAATAGATAAAATCAAGTTTACATGAAAAAACTCACCAGTGTAGCACACTCCTCTGCCAAACCAGGTCCAGCAGCAGCATGCAAACCTGGGCTACTGTAGGCTTCATCCAAGTTCTGTAGATAACATTAAGATATTCAAATGAGACCATGAAACACAAAATGATACGCATGTAACATTAGTATATTAAACCCCCACCACTACAAGGGATCATCATAATTTTTATTATAAACTCTAGATTACAATTTACAAACATATACTTGTTAGGTAAAGGAAAAAAGGAGGACATGACTGTGAAGATAGATACGCAAAATTTAACAAGAAGTTTATAGAAAATTAAGTCCCAATATGGCAATACCCAGACCTTCCTTCTTTCCTAGATCCAAATACATCAGACAATATGTTAAACCCCATCACGAGTAACAGCTTTTTACAACAAAAGAATTGGTCTATGATGAACTTGTAGCTTTGAAATGTTCTCTCTCCAAGCCAAAACTTACAACACTCATAAAAGTGATCCTGAAAGCGTGCGCATAAACCCAATACCCTCCGCAAGAGACTCAAAACCCAGCAATATATAAAGAAAGCTACTGATTATCCTTCCTCAACTAACATAGCTTACACATCAGGATTCCTCTGATATTTTTAGCATCCAACCCTTCAACACTATGTAGCAAGGACATGGAAATGGGAAACAGGTAGGACAGATGATGGAGGTGCCAATCCCAAAAACATATATATGATATGTTTTTTTAAACCTTTAAATATGTTTCTTTAAGGGTAAATCTTTGAATATATTAATCACACAAACATAGGTATAAATCCCATCATATGAATATTCAAATCTAAAAGATAAATAATTAAAACCATAAAATATATCAAATTTATGTATGTGAAAATTATTTGAAAATATTAACAAATTCCATAAATTAACAAAACATGTAATTTAATTTTCAAAAAGCGCAGCTCCTTTTTTTAATGTCAGCACCCCAAGACACCCAACTCATAAGTTCACCCCATAATTGGAATTTTGTACAGCCCATAAGTGACCAGCCCTCCTCTTTATTTGAAGAACCCTGATTCCATAAATTAACAAAACATGTAATTTGATTTTCAAAAAGCGCAGCTCCTTTTTTAATGTCAGCACCCCAAGACACCCAACTCATAAGTCCACCCCTTCATTGGAAATTTGTACATTCCATAAGTGACCAGCCCTCCTCGTTATTTGAAGAACCCTAATTCTATTTTCAATTCAGAAGCCAGCCAGAGAACACCTACCCCTCTATCTTGTCTCCCTCCCCTCTTTCAGATGACAGATCTCAGACTGATCTCGTCGGCCAGATGCTGATAGGTGAGTCGTCTAATGTGCAGGAGGTGAAATTAACTGTATCAATTTCACAACTTCAATTATAATGGAAGGTTTTAGTTGAGGGTTTTTCCATGTCCATGAGTTTTGGGCCTGTGTCCTGGACATTTCCGGCAAGGTGAACCATGTGGACCATTTCTAGCCATGTCACGGACATTTCCGGGCGCTTCCCGGTGTTTCCAGCCACTTCCTATTTTCAGATATGGGATACAGCATCTCCCTTATGTTTCAGTGCTTTTGAACTTCAACAGATAACTACTCTTGGTGTTACAGTTGAAGCCAAGGGCATCCCAAAACATCCTCAAGTGACTCTATCCTATCATAATCTTGGGCAAGAAATGCAAAATCTAGAAAGAGTAACATGAATACTACTCTATCCCGCTCATGAAGGAGGATTAAGAACCACATAAGACTGATAAAAAAAGTTATAGAAGCTACTGATGTCAAAGCTTCACTTCAAAAATAAGGTTACCTCATTTGTGGAGTTAACAACAGCATCAACTTCAAGATTCCAAGGGTTACCCCTCCAAAGATAGATCTTCGAGTTGATCTCGTGATCAATAGGAAATCTAGACACAAGTCCTCCATTTGCAGCACTTTCAGACGTAGAAGCTACTGATGCAAGAGGATCTGGAAAATGAGAATGGGAGAAGACAGGTTCTCCATTCTCGTGATCCAAAGACCATCTATATTCTGCATCACTCCACCGAGGAACTTGATCCAAAGTGACGACAGAATCTCCACTATCCATGGGCTGACCACCCCTTGTTGGAGTTGTAACCACTGGATGATACATTCTTGCAGCACCAAACTCTACAGCTCAACAATTACAAAGTGGAGAATCTTACAGTCAAACTTCAAACACCGGCAACCCCCATTCTCACACCTACTCCACAAATTCAGATTTCAAAAGTTTTGGTGCATTCCGAATCATCATAAATGATTAGCTCATTAATAGAAACAAACAAACATTATATATACTCAAAAGGTAAACCAAAGGATCTCCATCACCAAAAAAGGAGGAAAAAACATGGAATTAAAAACCAACTTTGCACTTTCCAAGTCCTCAAAACTCAATAGCGCAAAATTTGAATCGAATAAGCATGATAGATGCTCAAGTTATTTTGCAAAGCAAACCATCTTAAATATATGATACCACGAGCGATTTCACAGCCAAAAGGGAAACCTAAAACATGGAAATAAAAATAAAATAATAATTCAGAAAAATACAGTAACTCAAAACAGGCATAACTAATAAGAAAAGGCAAACTTTTTTCATCCCGAAAGTCAAAACTATACTAAGTTCATCTCAGAAGGAACTCCATTAAACATGGACAGCACTATTCATTGTATACGACCTAATTGACTAAAATGGTAAGGCTCTACCAAGTCTATAGGTTGCTCCAACCAGATAAATATAATTCAAAAAATCCAGATCTGATGCAAAAGCGCTATAGGAAAATCGTAATCGGGTGTACAGCTCCAATTTAAACGGCATGCACAATTGAACAGCAAAAAGAGATTTGCCAAAACCAAATCCAGGTGTTGAATGATATGTAATGCGAAAAATCTAGGAAAAGAGTTGAAAAGATGACCTACTTGGTGTGATCGGCGAGGGTGGACCTCTAAAGCGGTGAAGATGAAGACGAGATAGAAGAAGGGGGCTGACGCCTGACGCTGATCGAGGTGATGAGAGAGAGATAAGAAACAGGTCAGATAGAGGAGTAAATTATTTGGCATTCCTCATCATTCGCCCGATATTCTTTTTTTGTTTTTCTTTTAAAACTAGTTTATTCCCGTACACGATTATAAAAAATTTAAAAATATATTTTATAATATTGTAATTGGTTTTTGATAAAAAAAAAATTATTTTCTAACTATTTTGGATTCATCCTATTAAATCATGCCACAAATCGTCATTTTTTATCAAACAATAATATGGTCTCTGATCGATCTCTAATTAAAACCAAAGAATATGTGAGCATCTTCATGACGGACAAAAAGTGAAATGAACTACTCTTTGACCAATTAAGAGGCATTCTTCCATCAAATATTATTTATCGAATAAAGACTTATAACCTTCCAACTCACGATATCAGGGATAGAATCTACTGGGCCACAAATGACGATGACTGGTATTCCACTAAATTGACCATGAACATGATACAAAGGAGAAAAGTTTGGGTTTTTTGAAGATAAAACTTGGATATGGAAGCTGAGAATCATGCCTAAAGTTCAAAACTTCATGTGGAAGATGGCTCTTAATGGGATACCAACTAAACAAAGACAAACAAAAAATTCCGGTAGTTATGTAATGCATTTACTGCAACTACCATACAGAGAGCGTCAGTCATCTTTTCTTTGAATGCCCAAGCACACAGAGCCTTGGACTGCACCAAATCGTTTGATATCATTAATGACTACGTATCAGACGACTACTCCATTTATGATACAATACGAACACTAAAGGGAAAAAGAAAAAAAAAACTCTAATCAGGAGTTTAGACAACTTATTGTGATTTGGTGGAATATCTGGCTAGATACAAACCAATGAATTTTTAATAACAAAAGAACAACGCATAATGTGAAACAAGTCGTTATTCAACAGATTGAAGAATGGGAACGAACTAACATTAAGCAAGCGAACAATAACCAATGCCAAACAAAAATAAGAAGGAAAACCAAGAACATCAGGTGGCAAAAGCCAAAACCAAACTTGTCAAACTTAACTTCAATGCATCATTAAACAACGCCAACCAATTCGCGTATAGCTTCATCATTTGTGATGACCATGGCCACCCTCTAGCAAACGGAAAAGGGATATGTAATGCAGAATGAGAATCATGCCTAAAGTTCAAAACTTCCTATGGAAGATGGCTCTTAATGGGATACAAACTAAAGAAAGCCTTGACAAATAAAAAATTCCAGTAGTTATGTAATGCATTTACTGCAACTGCCATACAAAGAGCGTCAATCATCTTTTATTTGAATGCCCAAGCACACACAGAGCCTTGGACTGTACCAAATCGTTTGATAACATTAATGACTACGTAACAGACGACAACTCCATTTTATGATACAATACGAACACTAAAGGGAAAAAAAAACTTTGATCCGGAGTTTAGACAACTTATTGTGATTTGGTGGAATATCTGGCAAGATACAAACCAAAGAATTTTTAATAACAAAAGAACAACGTAGAATGTGAAACAAGTCGCTATTCAATAGATTGAAGAATGGGAACGAGCTAACATTAAGCAAGCGAACAATAACCAATGTCAAACAAAAATAAGAAGGAAAACCAAGAACACCAGGTGGCAAAAGCCAAAACCAAACTTGTCAAACTTAACTTCGATGCATCATTAAACAACGCCAACCAATTCGCGTAACAAAGTGCGTGCGAATGCCTGCGCCAACGCAACGATCAGGCGTCGTAAGAGGGCGCTTATTCCATTTTTTTTAATATTTCGGGCGCCATTAGAAAGCGCCAGCGCCCGATTTTTATATATATATTTTTTTTAAATTTCGGGCGCCGGCTCCTTCCGATGTCGGCCGATTTTTTTAAGATAAGGCAACGCTCAAAACCCTTTTTTCCCCGCTATATAGTACCTTCAGCGTCATATTTTGTCTTCATGAAACGCAAAAGAGAATCCGCAACCGCGTGTGCCAACGTCATATTATCCCACGATCAAACGTAGAGGATAACTCACAACCGCCGTCGCATTGGAAATAAATTTATAAATATGTAAGGAAATAAATTTATAAATATGTATGTTTTGAAGTTTCTTCCTTCTCACAGTTCCTTAATCATATAAGTTATGAAGTTTCTTCTCACAATTCATAAATCTTATTACATACGAATTGTCCTTTTCATCAACTAAATGACTTCATACGACGAGAACGAAGAAATTAATCTTCCATTCGACGACAATAAGTACAGTGATCCTAATGAACTTTTTACACACTTCGTCGTAAGTTTTGAAATATAGTTTTTTTTTATATTATGTTTTTTTAATATGTTGTTATGAGTACTTTTTAATAACAAAATTTTGTATTCTAGTTTATTTTGGTTTTTGCCTTACTTTATAATTATTATGCATTTTTATGTTAATAATGAACTTATTAATTATTTTATTATACATATTTTTTAATACGTTATTATGCATATTTGTGTGCTATAATGTGATTTTGTTGTTAATAGAAATGATTGATTGAATTCATTTTATAAATATTTAGGGGCAACCGGATCATCCACGTTGTGTTGGCACAAACTATTCGTCTTTGTTTGAGACTCGTGGGTTATTCCACGAGCTACAAAATTTACTGGGATGGGCTCGGTTTATGGGACGAACGAAAAATATGGTGTTGGTCACCAACAGATCTTGGTCAGATAGTGTTGGATTTCGTATAATTCGATTGGTGTGTGAACGATATGGACAAACGAGGAAGAAGAAAGATGTGGATCACGAGTGTCTGCAAGCAGTCGAGACACGAGGTCAAAGAAAGACGGGTGTAAGTTTGAGCTCGAGGTGGCACAAGAAAATGATAAGAAATGGACCATAAGGGTCATATGCGGAGTACACAACCACACACTCCCCGAATACTTAGAGGGACATGCATATGTCGGTCGGTTAACGCTTACACAATACTGAAGGGTGGAGCGTGAAATGGCCGCTGGAATTAAACCGAGAAACATATTAACATCATTGTAATTGGAGGACCCGAACACCGTCACCTCCATTCGACATATACAATACAAGAATGAAGATAAGGATGGAACATGCTGAAGGAAGAGGTTCAATCCAGCAGGCACCTTACACCCTCAAAGATCGCAAATACTATGTTAGTACTAGACGGACTCCAAATTCAGACACAATCTACGATTTCTTCTTCATGCACCCGGACTCTAGGCATTTATTGAGCCGGTTTCCATTCATAATCGTCATGGACACAACTTACCAGACCAATGAGTTAGTATTATTTTCCATTTGTTATTCGTATTACGACATGTTATGTGTAACGGCCCAAAAATGGGAAAACGCTACATCGCCAGGAACCCGAACAAGGATTCCCTAAGGCTAAATGAAACAAGATAAAGGCGGAAAGATAAACTGAAACTCATAAACAGATATCCATAATCCTGCAAAATAAAGGTATAACAACCTAAAGTAAACCCATGCACGAGATAAAACGACAACTAGTCAAATCCATAGCCAAGAACAATAACAAGGTTTGAGAATAAGCAGTTTCTCAACCCAACTGGCATAAAACCAAAAACAAGGAATAAATCCCGAGAGACACAAGACCACCAAACATGACCTCTCACAAGCTAACTAGATCGCATGACCTCCATGCTCCTGAACTGATCCTGTACCTGATTATGTCAAAAACATAATCAGCCCCACCGTGGTGGGGTTAGTCTTCCAAATAGACTAAGCCGATACATAAGCAATTTAATATATGAACTGCTCAAGCTGAATATCATAAATAAAATCACATGAAGCTTAAAAACAGAACATGAGTATAAAAGTACACATGCTTCACACTTGCAAATGACAACCTTAAACCGATTCATGAATAACTCCAAATTTGTAGCTTCAAATATGCCTTTATAATCATTGTAAAAATACTTTAGATATGCATATGTCAATATCAAAATCATATGTAGTATACTCAAATATGTCACCTCAAATGACATGTAATAACATAATGAAATCATGCTTCAAAAGCGCTTAAGACAATATCCACAATTAACATATCTAAATCCAAAACTGTCAACTCGAAAGACATTTATAAACCATGGTAAAAACATGTTCAACTATGCATAAGATGATATCATATCAAAAAGGTAGTAATAACCAAATCTGTAAACTCAAATTACATTTATAACACATGATCAGAGCCATTTCAAGATGTATACAAATCATGCTAAAGGTCGTATCATTATGACGTATATAAATCATGCTCAAAGTCATATCATATGACATGTATATATATTGCTCAAAGTCGTTTCATACGACATGTATAAATCATGCACAAGTCACCTCAAATGACATATATAAATACTATACGAAAACATACTCGAGTATTCTTTATTTCAAAACTGTACTTCAAATACAATTTGATGTTAGTGTTTAAAACATGTCCAAGTACGTATTGAACACGAAAGTACCTTCTTCCCAACATGGGTTGGGATTTCGGAAGTCACGGATCAGATGACTCCTTGCCCAACAAACGCATAATCGGCGTAAACCTCGGCCCGCACAAACCACTCACTCTGGGTGAAAATGGTCCGCCTTAACTCGAGGCGCGTAAAAACAATAGCTCAAAACAAATCATATTGGCCGGTGCCACTTCCTCGCCCGCACAAACCATGACCATAGGTAACATGACCCGCGTAATTCGAGGGTTTGAAATAAATGTCCTCCAATGCATAATATTGGCAAATTTGCCGCTCAAGCTCAATCAAATCAAATCAATGCTTCCAAAATCAACACTTGCAAACTTCTTTAAAATACCACGAATGAGTTAGCTCACAAATGCAATGCAACTATGCAGTAAACAACATTGGACAAAAACCCGCTCAAGTCATAGACACTTTCATAATTAACGATAACTCATGCTTTCAATATCAACAATAACTCATGCTTTTAAACAACTTCAAAGTATGGCTTATCAAATGCTTATTTCATAAATAGCAAAGTAACATTTGGGAACCTCAAAATCATCATGCAAACATATAAATGAAATTTAGCTTAAATCATGCTCATATAAACGCCCACAAGTACTTGCCTCGAGAGATTTTAATCAACGTCACACTACTATCCACAAGCAAACCCGATCACACTCGGTAATTCTAGCAATCAACCTAACAACAATTAACTTTTCTCAATCAACACATATACCTATAATCATATCAACATACACAAATCACCACTCAAAAAGGATAAGTCGAGTTACCTAAACCCAACTCGAACGGGTCGAAGACAAATATTAGATTTCGGAAATTCCCTTCGATTCACAACAAAAACACCAACCTAAACCAATTAAAACGCAATTCAACTCTCGAATCAACCAATTTAAATCTCAATTTAAACCAATTTAATCAAAACCCGAAATTTGGTTAGAATTATACCCAAATCACAAAAATAGGAATGAAAGAGGATGAAGAGGTGAAGAGTGGTGGCTGGCTAAGGGACACCAAGGTCCGGTGAGCTGCAGCGATGGAGATGGTGGCCGGAACTGGGCACGGCGGCGGCTGGAGTTGAGCACGGCGGACTGCAGCTGCTGGTGGCTGTAAGGGTGGCTCGCGCAGATCCGGGGAGGCTCGCACCAGGAGTGGTTCGCGCAGGAAGATGGCTCGCGCAGGGGTCCGGTAGCAGTGGCGAGGCGACTCGAGCTAGCTCCGGCGGAGGGAGCAACAGCAGGCGGCGGCAATGGCAGGAGAAGGTGGCTCGCGCAAGGGAGGAAGCCGCGGTCGGTGCGCTGGGTCCGGTGGCAGTGCAAGGCGGAAGTGAGCGGCTCGGTCCGGCGTAGAGGACGGTGGTGGTGGTTCCAACGGTGGAGGAGAGCAAAGCTGCTCTTTGGTTCAAACGTAACAGAGAAGAAGTGGCTGAGAGATGGTCATGAGAGAGAAAGTGAGGAGGAGAGAGAAAGTGAGAGTTTTCATTTTATTTTATTTTTAAAACAAAAACAAACCGGGATATTAAACTCGTATCCGTTTTAAATCCCATAAAAAATAAAACCGAACTCGTAACGAAAATATTTATGCGGAAAATATATACCAATAATCACCCAAGTTATATATATAAATAAATAATATAATACCGGAAAAACTAAATTAAACGCACCTTTAAACTCGGGCGTTTCATTATGTATTGTACATATCATCTCCCTTCATTTATTTTATTTATTTTACATTTGTCAATAAGTACAAAATGCCATTGTTGGAGGTTGTGGGAATCACGAGCACGAAGAAGACATTTGCAGTTGCATTTGTTTTCATGGCACAAGAGACTAACGATCACTATGAGTGGGCTCTAGGTAGATTACGACATGTGTGCGGCAACAACATACCTGAGGTGATCGTTGCAGATCGAGAATTAGGTCTTATTAAGCCCTGGGTACTGTGTTTCTATATGTGAAACATATGTTTTGTCAATGGCATATAAAGACCAACATCGATCAGCGTTCGTGGTCAATTTTGAAGTCAAAGGAAACGCAAGCAGTGTTCACATCTCATTACCATGATTTGTTTGAGTCAATGTCTAGTGGTTCTTATGAGCGGAGGTTGTCAGAGATGAAGGTTCATTGGCAATCACATCCTAGGTTGATGGAATACCTCGAGATTATGTGGCTCAGAGACTACAAAGAGGCAATTATACGAGCTTGTTACGACTTGTATCACCATTTTGAAATGCGGACATCAAACGCGTAAGACAAAAACTTATTTTATTTATTTACTACTTCCACATTGTTTCCGCAACTGTAATGATATTTTTTTTTCCAGGTGTGAGTCAGCTCACGGTCTGTTGAAGTCTATTTTAGGAACAAGCATTGGAGGTTTTCAATTTGTGGTCAACAACATTGACTTAATAGTCAACGATCAAATTCGAAAGATAAAGGGGTCGCTCGAAAGTTCACGGGAAAGGATACGGTTGAGCGTCCGGATCCCAATATTTGACAATCTCTGCAACAATATCACCAATGAATGTTTGACGCTTCTACTGAAAAACCACAACAAGGCCTTGACGATCCACGATAGCGGGATATGTAGGGACCAATATTGGAGGCTTGCTTACGGGGTGCCATGTGTTCATAACTTCATTGTTGCCATCTCGAAACGGAGACCGTTTAGTTTGGATCAGATTCATCCATTTTGGAAGGTGGTTTCATGGAGTCTGGAATCAATCGAAGACGAGGTAATTCACATAGAACCCAATGTGATTACACTTAATACGTTTAGGGAAAAAATGGATGCAGGATAGTTGGATTGTTGAATGAAGACATGATTGAGCGGATGGAATCGCATACGAGGACATCGTGCATCCCGGCTCAACCACCATGAAAGAGCCCGATGTGGTCAAAACTAAGGGAAGACCGCCTAAGCCATCGACAAAGAGACATCCAAGTGCATTTGAACACGGAAGGGTTAACACTACACGAAGTAAGCGCAATCGCAAAGCGCAAGCGGGTCGAGGCTAAGGACATAATTCAGAGTACAAATGGAGACCGGGTGAGATGCATAAGTTCATGTTACCATATATACAAGCTTCGCGGGATGTGCTTGGAGACGACAATTGTGGTTATCGAGCCATTGCTTTGGTTTCGGGCTATGCAGAGGATGACTACTACTTGACTGTCATGCTAGAGATGGCGATGGAGTTACGGTTCCGACAAACAATATACTCAAAGGTAATTATTCTAAACACCATGAAACCACACATTTCAATTATATATTTTGATAATATATTTTAAGAATCCTTAAATCCACATGTCAATTATACGGACAATATCGATGATTTGATTAAGAATGTAAACTACAATAGACCAGGTCCTTGCTCCCCGATTCACTGGATGGAGATGCCACTAATCGGATTAGCAGCCGCACCTATTACCAAATTATCTCGGTCCAGCTTGGCCCACAGTCACAAACATGCTTACCGGTTTCCAAATCTGTCGAAGGACAGGGACCACCTACAGAGATTCGTACTATAGCATGGGTTGGAGGCATGACACATTACGTAGCGGTTTGTCACGTCAATTACATGCATATAATTATTTATTTGTTATAGTATAAATTGTCTCTCACTAAATCCGTTTGTGCATACATGATTTCATATATGCTTACAAGATAATTAATGCACCGTTGTCGCCTTTATCGATTGCATGGAGACACTATCACGATACTAGTGTCAATGGTTGGGACGAACCTTTTAGAGCACGGATGAAAGCTTATGATGATGCCCGTCAAGTTGAGAATTCTCCTAGAAGCGATGATGCCAGAATTCTTTAATGAATTAATTTTTTATCTTCATTTTTAAAGTTCTTTCTGATTTTTAAAGATATGAATTTTAACAAATTCATGAACTATAACATGCATTTCTTTATATTTCAAGTATCTAAGTATGCATAATTGACCCGAACTTGGGAACGGAAAATAGGAGGCTCGGTCCTAAATGCCTCGTCCACGACCTCGTCTATCTCAGATAAGATCTCATATGCGGATAGGGTATGATCACGGCGCAAAATGTCTCTAAGACGCCCCACAAGTATATGCAATCGCTGTCAAATAACACAAAACATTATGAGTAACAATGAAAATTTTAAGATAAATATTTTTTTAAGAGATCATACGCACCTGTGTTTTAGATACGGGGACGGGGGAGGCCGAGCAATGGGAACCCGTTGCACCATAGATGTCGGTAACATATATGGATGACCACGTGCGGCAAACCATGTCATGTAATCATCTGACACCAGCCACGGTGACGAAGCATGTGTGAACCCCTCAAAAGATATACGGCTGCTCTCTAGATGTCTGCTCGCCCATTTATCATCAGGAGGATAAAATTGTCGTGTGTACCCCCGTCCATGTGAACGTATATGCTCCCTAATAGGCCGTATTGGTGACAAAGGTATAGTCTGTACGAACCCGAACCGTCGAAGACAACGGTCTGGCATGTATGGCTGCTCTATGTATGTCATCCGTAAGGTGCCTCTGTATCTAGAAATAGCATACTCCCCGTGAAGTCTAGATGAATGTCGTCGTAAGGCATGAAGTGTACGTCCTCAGCCCTCATCTGATCTAATTGTAGCCGGAAAGACTTCACGCGATCTACGGTAGAGTCCGGTGTCTTTAGTATAGCAAGCCTATACGCCCATCTCCGATGATTGTGCACATGTACGTCCGCCGAGCCAACAGGTCGAAACGAGGGAAAGTGAGCATAAATCCAGAACCGATGCATGTGACAAAGTAAACCGTTAACATTACTTAAAAAATTAAGTGTGATATAACATTATCTAAATCATACAAATCTGCAATAAGGTAGTGCAACCTGCCATCCCGACAACTCCCTTCCTAGAAGCGATGCCTAAACTCCGGTAGAGGAAGGCGAGGATCCCGTGGCCCCATGCATATGTGCACGTCCGATGATGGTCTCGGACCAAGTCAATCAACCAAAAAGAATTTTTGTTGGTCGTCTTGTCTATCAACAATGCCGACCCAATAAGTAGTAGTAGGTAGATAGATGCCAAAGAGGCGGCTGGAGGATGTGGACTAAGAAACATCTTCTCTATAGCCGTCTTCACAAGATCAATGAAAATGGAGGATCTATGATAGGACATCTCACCTCCGTCAAAACCAAACGTCGTCTGAAGCCAATCTCTCATCGACTGAGCGGTGCCAGACTTACAAAGAATCTCACCATCGATAGGCAAACCCATAATAACACCTACATCATGGAGCGTGATAGTCATCTCTCCCCATGGTAGTGAAAACTGCTGGTATCTGGGTGCCATCGCTCAACGAATGCCTGGATATATAAGAGCGTGATCGACACCTTTGAAGTTGAAATCCTCCAAATCGGTAAGACGGCTACGACGTGCCAACCCGAACCAAGAGTTGGGATCTGCGGTGTCTCGTGCCCAACTACATAACCACGAAAGGATACCATTCCGCCTATGCACCTTCATCGTATTCCTCTGCACCTTTGTATGTCAAAAAACGCTATATGAGGTCAAGCAAAACAAACCACAAAATGTTATAGACAACTATTTAGATTTGTAAAACCGAACCTCAAGCATCCATAATGTGGGTAGCCCTATGAGTGAGATAAGATAGTAAAAGATCGTGACTAGGTGGATCGCCAAAGTCGACATGATCATCACCCACTGGACCAGATGAAGACGGATCGGTCGGTGAACGGCGAGAAGGACCGGATAAAGAAGGAGCAGATGTGGTAGGGACAAATGGAGTAGGAGCAACTGTAGCAGGAGCAGCTGGAGCGGTAGGAGCAGCAGAAGTAGGTGAAACATAAGCGGCAGGAGCAGGGGCTATAGGTTTCACATATATGTGCTCTAGGTGTTCATCATCATCAGACTCGGTCCCATCCTAAACAACATGCTCAGGACCAAGACTAGTCTCCAATACAGGAGGCTCGGTCTCATCCTGGACTAGAGGTGGGACCGTATGAGACAAAGTCACTTACTCAATGAAAGGATCAACAATAGGTGCGGTTTGCTCCTCCATACGACGAAGTCTCGTCGAGGCCGTCGGTTGTATCACACTAGATCTTCTTTTCACATAAGCTCTATAGATCTGATGTGAAAAGGATAAATTAATATATGAATAAACAATGACAATACATCAAAATTTATAAATTATATAATAAATAATATTAGAAGATAAATCGAAATTATCAATAGAAAGAATAAAGAGCTTAAGTTGATTTACACGCTAGCAAACTAAGCATTTTACTTGAGACTAATTGAATCCAAACTAAGCATTTTACTTGACACTAACTGAATTGTTGTCTTGTGCCCCACCTACAGACCCAATAAATTAAGCATTTTACTTGACACTAATTGAATCCAAACTAAAAATTTGTAACAAAAAAAATATTTCGAGAAAAATGACAAGGCATATTCAATTTAGATGAAGTACTCAAACAACATAGTTACAATTAACCTATTATCTATGTTCTATACAATGTTCACAAGCATTTTGAAGAGGGCCACTTAAGAAGTGAAATGTCAGAAAGACACCATATTTATACATGTGTCAGGTACATTGAATCTATTTTACATTGTGATAAGGTGTTCATAAGGTTAAAATAAAATGGTGTGTTAAATTGCTAACAAAACACGAATGAAGGTTGATAAAGGACTTTTTTGTACAAGTTATTGCAAAAATTAATAAACTACAAGAGGCTAATTGGTTGTGGATTTATTCACCAGCCCAAATTCTTAACGGTTGGGTGATAGTCTATTCAATCATACTTGACCTTGCAAAGATGAACTATTTAGGACTCTAGTTTAAAATTGAAGTATGAGATAATCCATATCCAAAAAGATAGGACAAGCAGGCAAGACGTGAAAACTTAAAATGTTTGAAAATTAAGCAAACAAAAAACTACATTCAACTTACCATATTCATGAACAAAACACACTTATTATCACTCAAAGTTATTGATTATAGGGATAGGTTTTGAGAATTTATAGCCACAAAAATAGATTCATTCAAATTATACTCGTTTATAGCATCTATATACATACTGCAACATTGTTTATACTTGTAGTGTAAATCATTTACACAATGGTTATGTTAATTATGTACATGTTATATCATCCAAATTTTTTTAGTTACGATTCCAACTATACATAAACTAATAATCTAATAAACTTATCCAACTCTAA
This sequence comes from Fagopyrum tataricum, assembly GCA_002319775.1. Classification (NCBI taxonomy): domain Eukaryota; kingdom Viridiplantae; phylum Streptophyta; class Magnoliopsida; order Caryophyllales; family Polygonaceae; genus Fagopyrum; species Fagopyrum tataricum. The sequence continues at coordinate 65,487,747 of CM008279.1, forward strand.
CTAATTTTCACATCAAATAAAATATTGAAAAATGGAAATATAATATTCACAAAAGAAACATACCTCGGACGGAGTTTGCCTTTTTTTTAGAAATCGTCTTCTTCGGGATGGAGAAGGTTCGTCCAGATTCATGCTTCCACTGCTCCTCGATATCTTGTTATCACAGTTCGGAATTGGATTGACTAAGGCTACTCTACTATTAATGTTCTACTGTTAATGTTCAATCTTATATATATTATAGGAGTAACACTCATTGTCACGTGTCATGCAGAAAAATATTTACTGCCACGTGTCATTTTAGCATTTAACCACAACCTACCAAAATATTAATTAAGTTTATTTATTACAAAATTATTTAACGAAATACAAAAAAAAGAAAAGAATTAACTAAATCCACTTTTAATAATTAAATGTTACGGTTTACATCTCTTCCAATCACCTTTTTTGTTACATGAGATTGTGTTATTTCTTAAATTAATTTATATATAACAATTAATTTAACACCATATGCTACCAATGTACTATTTCTATTAATATATAAATCAGTATAATAAGGGGGGAGAAAAATCAAAATATGAATTATTATATGGTTAGATATTTTATTAATGTATTATATAATATTATAGGTAAAGTGTACAAATATTTATTGCTTATTATCTACTCTATCTAATGACAAAAAAATAGTTTATATATAATCCCTTAGAGAAATATGATAACAAATAATATTTTTATCAAAATCCTGTACAAAGCACGGGTAATAAACTAGTTCAGAATTGTAACAATAATGAGATTGACATGCTTTCATTGCATAGAATCATATTTAGTGCAAATTCCTCTACCTAACCTAATCTTCCTCCTCTTCTATCTAAATCCCCATATATTTATGCAATCTTTTGCATCCACTATGTAGAATTTGATTCACTGTCCCAACCAACTAAACACCCAACAAACATATAGCAGGTGTTTCTAAGAAACTGAGATTGGAGTCTACAAACCCAATTGCCAATGCTGAAAGCATTGATGGCCCAATTGATGTAACAATGGATCATGTAAATGGGTATATGTTGTCCCCTAGATATATACTCAACCAATGAGCCTTAGATGGCTTTCAATCCTAGAATTTCATTTTGTTTAAAAATGTATATTGAAGTAGTGCAGGCCTTTCACTTCCCACTAAATTCCCACAAGGAAAAAGAAATTCATCTTGTATTAGTCTTAACTGGAAGCAAAAAGATAGGAATTAGAGTTTAGGAACAAACCTGGAAAATAGATGCAAATCACAAACTAAAGGGAACAACTTCGTCGGAGGGAGCAAAGTCGGTGGGTAGCGTCAACAAGGGACCGGAGGAGGGGAGTTGGTTGCTGGGAAGTAGCGACACCAGAGAATGGAGAAGGAGGGGAGCATGTCGTCGGGGATGGAAAGCGACAAATGTGGGAGATGAGTTTGTTTAATCGTCTGCGCCGTCCAAGCAAAATTGGATCCTATTCTAGGGTTTGGCACTGCTAGCGTCAGAGTTTAAAAAAAGAAGAAGAAAGGCGCTAGCGCTTGGGGCTGGTTTATAATTATACCGAAGCGTCAGGCGCCAACGCCAACTTTATTTTTGAGCACCATCGGATTGCGAAAGATTTTGTCGTCAGTAAAACGATCACCGTGCATTTAGCTTTTTCGATTTGTAAATGAATAATCTAACAAAGAAACTCATGGAACGACTTGATGGTGACTATATGAGGGGTGGAACTTGAGGTTTAGATCTTGCCAATAATACAAGATTCACTATAGTATAGGGAGTCAAGATCAAACGCATAGAAGGGGATGATTCGCTTTGACATATTACTTAAGAAACTAAAACAATAACTGAATACATACATAAAGCAAAACAAAGCGAATCGAAAGCAAAAAAAAAAAAACAAGTAAGGCCGATCGGCCTCAATAGAATCGATAAGCCAAAGACACAAACTTTGATCGGAAAAAATAAATAACAAATCAAAAACGAAATTGAAGTGAAAGGGCAAAATGCATCAATAAGACCTCCGGCCCTAAGGAGCAATATCGATCAACCTTCTCGAAAAATGACATAAAATAGTAAGGGAGAGAGAAAGGGAAAAGATTGTAATTTTTTAAAAATGAACAAAAACCAAACAATTCAAAGGTAGGAGAATATAGAATAAGCAATCAAACAATAAGGAAATTACAAAATCCACATCATCACAACATGCATATAAGATAGATCTTAATCGACAAATTCACATTTAAATGCAAGTTTACTTATGTGGGAAATAATTTCGTCCGATTGCACGTGATTAGGATGTTGCTTGACATCCATCAATGGTTGTCACCCCAATTGATTGCCATGTACCCAAGACAACGACTATTCTTCACATCGAACTCAACATGGAGACATGAGTGACTCGGCTCTTAAATTTTGTTGTCAACACCTTAACGTTCATATAGCAAAGGAAGACTCAAAACTCAACTCTCTCATTTTACAAGGAATAATCCAATCAAATGAATAAATATCATAACTCATATATACATCCAACACTATATAATCAATTCAACATCATAAATCAATATAGTTGGGATGTACAAACCATAGAAAAGATGAGCATTAGACAGATATACCTAAACAAAACTCAATTGTTTTACTCCCTCTGATTCTCAATACTTGTCATTTAAACTCTAAAATTTTGTTTCACAATATTTGGCCTTATAAGTGTTATTAATACTCAAACTTTCTATAAATATAATTATAATTACCTTTTCATTTACTGTTTATATTTTCAAAGCATTAGTTCATCACTTTTCATACAACTCTCTACATTTTACCATCGTTTTTATACAATTTTTAAAAATTATTATGCATCATTAAATATTATAATTTATACTTTTAGATTTCTTAATCTGTGTGTTTTTTTTTTACCCTAACGACGTCTATTGAAAACCGGAGAGAGTATTAAATACTCGAGAACAAGTTAGTCAATCGGTGTCCATCAGTAGGGTTTGTCGTCCTTAAGGACAAACACTGGCAGTGGAAACTCGAAATTCACAAAAAGGAAGATGATTAAACCTAACGACTGAATGCCTTATTTATAGGGAGAGAAACTTACATATCTCCCTAAGATCATATCTTCTAATAAGATAAGATCTTATTTAACTACCTTATCATATCTTCTAACAAGATAAGATCAATCTAAAAAGACAAAAATGTCCAAGTGGATAGGCTGAAAGTCCAACCCAAACAAAAGGGGAAAAGGAGAAGGATAAATGTCATTGAAGCGGGCTCGTCACTCTACAAGGCCGATCGGCCTTACTAGGACGAAGTGACAGTCTTGGCCCATAAGTTGGTCCAAGATGCTTCTTCAATTGTGTTCATTTGCAAGTCACGTGTAGGAAAGATCTCCCACAAGGTCGATCGGCCTTACTACTGGCCAACCGCGCTTGCACACTTCTATACGTGTTCACTTCACTCTCGGATCTTGGACATTTTCATCTTGACATTGACTTCTTTGACCGCGGGGAGATTTTTAGTGTGTAAGAGGTCATTCCGTCGTAGATAGCTCAATCAATCTCCGCAACCGTTAGATTACCTGGAATTACATAAACCAATTGGTAGATCTCTGCAACACTAATATAAAGAAAATAGACCGATAAGATATGTTAATAAGAACAAAAGATGAAGGGAATGAAATCGAATGAAGATGGAAAAAGACGTTGATTTGAGTGCTATCATGACTGTAAACGGAAAAATTAGGTAGGGTAAGGATTCTCTAATGAGGATGAAAACCTAGCAGAATGAGGATGAGTTTCAATCTCTAGTGAGGATTGGTTGGTGATAACACTCGTTTTAACGCATTTTTCCACCATCATTCAATTTCATTTTCTATCTTTTTGGGCTTAATAACCTGTCTTATTAGTCCATTTATTTCATATTAGTGTCTTGGAGATCTACCGGTTCATTTATGTAATTGCATGCATTTAGACATTTGCGAAGTCCGAATGATACGCATATAACATAATGACCTCATACGCACTAAGGATTTCCTTGTGGTCAAAGAAGTCAAGGTCAACATGGAAATGACTGAGATCCGAGAGTAAAGTGAAGAATATCAAGGAATGTGCAGTAGTGCTCTGACAGCGTACATGTTGCTCGACCTCCCTTCCTTCCTTTTGCATGTGACCTCGAAATGATCTCCCGTTGATACAAGGAATATCCTAGATCAATTATGGATCAGGCCCACAACTTTGGCCTAAGGGGTCGTTCCACCGTCCCGCTTGACCTTTTTGTTTCAATGTCTTATCTTCTTTCACTTTTTCCGTTTTAGTTGGGTTGAAATTTTAGCCCGCCCCGTTGGACATATTATCTTTAGTTTCGATCATATTATTTTATTAGAAGATAGGATCTAGTAGATCTAGGGTTTTAGGTCATCCCTTGATCTTATAAATAAGGCATTTCAACCATTATGTTAGATATCTCTTCTTCTACAGTTTATATTAGTTTATGACGTCATTCTCTAGTAGAGGTCGCTCGACTAGTACCCTAGAGGTCACTCGACTGGCTTCATTTCCATTCAATAATAAAAGCTTTAGAGTTTGTTTCAAGTATGTATGGCTAATTCTATCACTTTAGGGTCTAGTGAGCCCGACTACATTGATCTATGATGTTGGTTTGATTCCATGTAGTGAATGACTATCTATGAGAGTCAGGGTAGTATTTGGAATCCTTTTTTGCTATATGTTCTTTAAGGTGATGTTGGCTTAAGGTGATAATATATATCTCATACCTCCATGTTTAGTTCATTGTGAAGAATACGCTCCATCTTGGGTACGTGACAAACAATTGGTGACAACACTAATGTATGTCAAGCAAAGACCTGACCACGTGACAATCAGACGAAGCTGTCTTTCGCATAACTATGACTTACATTCGATGTTATAGAATTGTCAACTGAGATCTATTATATGCATGTTGTGGTGATTTGAATTTTGAAATTGCTTTATTTGATTGATACATATTGGCTTCTTTTATCATCTTTATCCATCTGATTTTGAACTATCCAAATATTCAAATTTTCTTCTTTCTACCTCCTATATCTCACAAATTGTTTACGACGCAGACGGACAACATCTTTGAAGGAGGTCGGAAGGATGGTCATTACAAAACTCGAGTTTTCGCTCTAATTTCTTCTTTGGTTATTTGTACATTGTTTAATGGTTTCAACTTGCGTTTTAAGCCCGGACAACCAAATAAGATCGGTCAACCAAACCTCTCGTCTTTTGGTTTTTGGTTTTTGGTTTTTGTGACGTTTCTCGTCGATCTCTTGGTTTGTCAATCTTTTGGTTTCTATATCAACGGGTCGGGCGGGCTTGGTTACCTTGCCATACCCGTCCGTTTCCTTAGGCAGGTGAACGGGCCGGCACTCATTTGCCTAGGTCTAGGAGCACCCTTCCCATCCCATTCTCATTTAACAAGAGGGGGAGGGGGAGAGAGACACTAAGTGCCCGTTATACAAGCTTATTGGAGCTTATTGTAGCTGAAAATTGCACTATTGTCATTAGTAGTGGTGTTTGGCAGCCCTAGCTGAAGTAAGATGAAACAACTTATAGTAGCTGATGGTAGATGAAAAAAATGCCCAATGCCATAAGCTTCTCAGGACAAGCTTATGGAAGATTAAGCTAGCTGAAGAGAATTTTGGGACATCCATACCCTCCATTCATTTGATGAAAGGTACACACACCTGATGAGTATTCAATTTTTATTCACCCATTTCTTTCATCCACGAACTGATTATTCAAGAAGCTTGATTCATCAGTCTAGAAAATTTCCCAGATTTGTGAACATGCCTGATTCACCTAATCTGCAAAGTGATTAGTGAGATCTCAACACCCATAATTTTAAGTTTATAATTCAACTTGCAAGTTTCCTCTAGTTGTTTCCACACAACTTATCAATGGAGGAATTAGTGCTCTCAATTGCAGCCTTCATAATCTTATACATCCTCACAAAACATATCCTTTACGGACTCCAAAACTGTCCATCAACTCCATTTTCTTAGTTACCCATCATCGGCCATCTCCACCTCTTCAAATCCCCTTTCCACCGCACCTTAAAGTCGCTCTCCGATCGATACATTGTTGTATTCCTCCTCCAGCTAAGTACCCGACTGGTTCTCGTCGTCTCATCTTCCTTCGCCGTCGAAGACTGTCAATTTTCAGACCATAAAATTCAAGAGGTTTGAAAGAGGCTTAATTTTCGGATCAAACTTGGTTGAAGAACATCGCATGAAAAACTTCAATGCGAACGGCCAGAGAAACACGAGAAGAAGAGAGGGCGAGGATGAACTTTCACCGACGACAACAACAGGAAGAACTTTCATCCAAGAGAGCAAGGAAGAGAGATCGATGGAGATGACCAGCCAGAGAAATAGGGAATTAAAGAAGAGAAATCGACGAAAATGGCCAATGACCCAGATAGAGCGAGGAAGGAGATCGAATGAAAATCGATCAGATGACCATTCTTGTAAATTAGGTTTTTAAGACTAATCTTCAATATTGTGGGCTTAATTTGGTATAATTGGATTGATGGGTTGTGGGCTTAATTTGGTATAATTGGATTGATGGGCTTATAATTGGTATAAGTGGGGTGATGTTTAGTTGTATTAGGCCTTTAATTTATATTTGAATTTTTTATTATCATTTTTTTTAGTTTTTTACTTTAATTTATATTTGATTTTTTTTTTTAGTGTTTGACTTGTGTTTAATATTAATGGACTTTATTTTTAATATTTATATAAGAGTAAATACAAATAAATAATAATGAATAGGATATATATTTTCAATTAAATTTAAATATTTCAATAACATGGATATTTAGTACAATTTATAAACATCTATTAATACTACTATGTTGTATTTTTAATATGTAACAACTATTAAATGGTAAATAAAAAACACATCACATTTATATTATTAACAGGCTTTTGCGTCATTATACGTTTTCATCAGCTTCAGCTTCGATAAGCTCGTTGTTTCCAAATGCTAAACAAGCTTATTACAATAAAGTAACTAGTTCAATCAGATACCTATTTCAGCTTCATCTTCATCTTCAGCTCTAATAAGCTCAGACGAGCCAAACAGACCCCTATATTTATTGAAATTACTAAAGAAGAATTCCAAAAATTGAGCAATGTAATAAGATATCATCAAGAGGTCAAGAGCAAAATTACTCCTACAAAACAAAAAGAGTGCAACACAATCAACAAAAAAGTCAACTAGGCTACCAATTTTACAAATTCACATTATGGTATCGTTGATTGTTAGGATCATCATCAAACAAGCGCTCAATCTTAAAGACTGGCAGTTGCTTGGATGGACTCCGGGGTTTGATCTATTATTCATGAGCTATGGAAATCACATGAGCTCAAAGGGATTACTGTGGAAGCTTACAATCCCAACAAAACAACAGTCACCGTATGGTACAAAAAGTTAATGATTTCAGCTTTGGGAGATACTTGAAGAGCTTCCGCTTTGTCCCAAGAAAGAATCCCAAACTATAGTCTTTTCAGGACACACCTTAGTTAACAGTGTTTTTAGATCATCAGGTTCAAGCTTCTCCTCCACATTTATTCCTTTTATTTGCTTACAAACACAACAATCAATCATGCAACAACACTTCAGATTGCCGAAATTCAGAATTATATAGATTCTTTTTAACTAATGATCGATAATGAGTTATTATACCTTGTGTAACCACAATATGTAGGCAGCTGCATGAGTAGCCTGTGCCTGGACATCATCAAAGCCATTCTCTGGAATTTTCAAGCAATGCTGAAGAAGATCTATCTCGTTATCCATAAACGCTCCGTACTTATCATGAGTGCTTGCCCAGCAAACGGACAGGTAGCGACGGTGAAGCCACAAAGCCTGATAAACAATATGACATCTAAATTAGTAATGTACTGAATTAATTCTATGATATGAAAAGATGTCAAAATTTTCAGTGCAAGATAAAAACATAAAAACAGGATAAAAAAATGTAATCAGTCCTATTACCTCTCTCCCAATATAGCGCCTTATCAATGTCTCGTTCCAGTCCAGCTCCTCCTGTGACACCATTTTACAGAAAGATGATAACGAATAGAATCCATCAACATAGGATACGAGAACTAAAATGTAAGTGTTGTAAAATTTAAAATAGGAATCAGGTCAAAAAGAGAAATGGGTGGTAAACCATACAGTAACAAGCAAAACAGCCATAAGTGAAAAGTGGTCATGTAGATCGGCAAAGCCGATCGAACCGGGTGATCTACGTACCTCTTCAAAAAAAAAAATAAATAAATAAAAGTGGTCATGTGTACAACTAGAAAATTCCGAAAACTAAAGGAGGATCAAAAGGCTCACTTAAGAGATTACCTTCCATATATTGTAAAGGGCAGTATCATGGTTAAAGCACACCATATGGCCCTGTTCATGAGTAGAATCATCTAACAGCCTAAGCAATAGCCTCTGTTAACAAGCCAAATATAAAATTTATCATATTAATTATTATGATAAACTCTTAAGCAGGAAGAGCTATAAAAGACAAACATAAAGCTGTTTGGGAACCCTGATGTTAAGAATGAACATCTGGCTGAAGAGGAGATATACCCTACGATAATGAAAGCAATTATTATCAGCAACATGTAGCCCAGCCCATTTTCTGAATTTATTCAACTGATTAAGAACCTGCAGAACAAATCAGGTCTATGAAGAAATTAAAATAATCAAAGCAAATCGCACAAATACTTTAGAATATCAGAATGGTTAGGCTGATATCATTGTTTTGAATACCAAAAATTTGGTCACCGTGTAAAGGTATGGAAGAAGTCCAGGATAAATTTTAAGAAGAAAGTTAAGAAGCTCGCCATACAGCCAAAATAAATTTATTGTCCGAATAACTAGTCGATGAGATAAATGTAGTATTAATAATAAAGAGAACTAACCATGCTTTAGATAATGTTGAACGAAAGAAAGTTGTTACTACTGAGCATTGCTCACATGACTAAAAGCTTTTTATTAGCTTCTTTGGATTGTCTGAGAAACATATATGTAAGTAAGTACTAAATCTCAAGAACAATTGCCCTAATCAAAGAGTTAAATCACTACCCCCTCCAAAAATTGCCCAACTTTAACCTACAATGAGAACATAACTTGTGAAGATCAAAATCAAAAATGGAAGAGGTCATAGTCTTGAATGCAAGGATAATATTTTTAAATTATATGTATGTAGAGCATTCTCTTCTTTTTGCTCCTCTTTATCTTCTCAAGATGTCAGGAGAAGCAAAATCTACCTTTTTCCTTCACTTCTACTTGCTGCTTCCTCTCACCTTTTCTGTCTCGTCTTCCATGATTATTCAAAGTACATCCAAAGGTATTAAAATAATAAGTAATAGCTTAGCATCTCACCTGCTGTCTGGACATGTAAGAAACAAGCCAAATCCGGTGATTCCAAGCCCGGTAGTTCATTTTTGATGTCTACAAAGATGTGAAATTTCCAGTTACTTTTTGCGCGTACATAAATGTTCTTAATCATCAGCAATGAAAAGGTAAGAAGTTTGCAGACAAGAACAATTGACACTTCCTAACAGCAAATAACAGCAATAGTCATCAGCCAAATGTACGTTTATATAAACCTTAACTATTTAACAAGATGCAATTCTTGAGCTGAAACTAAACCTCTGCTATCTTCTCCACAAGCTCAGATTCTTTTTCAACTATCTCTTGGAGATCAGCATCAGTCCTAGCCATGATCTTGATAACCCATCGCCTATAAAACATTAGAAGTAAGCACAACCACTTCAAACTTGTGAAGACTTTATAATAATGATAGCATACTACGGAGGGGATACAGCTTAATAAGACACAAACAGAGAAGAACCCTCTATACATGTCCAGACTAACAGATACATATAAAGTTAACATCACCAAGTGCCTTGTCTTGGTCTATAACTTACCAATTACTAGAGAGAGAGTCATTGAAAATAGGACCAAAGATCTTACCTGTGACTCCAAGCATTTTCAGTTTTGGGAGCATATGAGAGAACCAAATTAGACAAAAGGAGTTCATCCATCAAGGTTGCAGTATGCAATTTCTTTGAAATAATATGCTTCCTGTATGTCACACACAGGAAATAAGTAGGTACCTTCAACAGTTAAATAGTTTTTGTCAGAACAACTTTCTGCTCAGTTGATGGTTAGAGGAGAATCTAAATATTTCTATCAAGGAATATAATGTACATGGATCTTTAAAGCACCAAGAATGCAAATCTTGCATTAACTGATGTCTTACACATACAAAGAGATTATATATGACTAAATCAAACTTCTCCGACATGTTGTGCTCTGCTATCACGACAGTTTAAAGAAGACAGGATAAATAAACTATGTTTTAGACCAATAAAAAGAGAAGACCTATGGATAGTTTGATGCATAAATTACCACCCTTTTCCTACAAGACAAAAAAAAGAGTAAAAAGACCAACCTCATGTTCCAAGCAGTGCCAAAATCACTACTTAGCAACAAAACAGCCTTGCTGAGACTCAAGAGCTGGCTTTCAGTTTCAGATACATCAAAGCTTCTAGAAAATTGTTCAATACCAGTGCCTGTTTCCTTTGGAGATGAGTCACCAGACGCTTTGTACTTTGCGCACAGTGACATAAATTTAAGTTTTCCTTCATTGTATAGAGGAAAAAGATACTGTGTCGATATGCCAAGCTTATGATCTCGACTCCAGAAAATGTGGTTTTTGTTTATCAAAACATCAGCTTTTGCATGATCATCTGAGTCTATGTTTAGTGACAATATTTGAGAAGGATGGATAAATCCTAATTCATCACTGCAATATGGAAAACATAATACAAATTGTGTCATCAAACATGTAAGAGAAGGAATGTCTATCTTAAATAATATAATGATATTACTTAAAACAGCTTACATAAGAGGATCGCGTTTAAGTATGCCCAAAAATTCGTCCAATAGCGTAGAAGATTCTTCTTCTGAACAAGATAGCTCCCCTTTCATTTCACTTCGTCTGTTTCGAAGAAAATCAGCACTTTTCGATCACAATAGTGCAATAACTTGCCACTAAATGTGAAATTGAGAGAAAGAATAACGAAAGATTTGAAACCAATCTCCTGTACAATGAGAGTTGGTTCATTGAAGTTAGTTTAGTTGAAATTTGAAGGAGCAAATATCGGCAATCCAGCTTACCAGGTATGTCACGGCCGGAGGTACAGCCGCGACGGAAAATCGTCAACGACGGCGGAGAGGGGAAGAGCACCGATGAAAAGCGATGAAAAGGGAGTCTTACACCGCCCAGCAAGCGTTGATTCCGTTGAATAATGGCTCTCGCAGTCTCGACTCTCGGTGTACCAGAGCAAAGCCGAAAGGGCCAAAACGGAGTTAAAGCGATTTTGTAACTCTTAAAATCTTAAATTACAAATCCAACGAATATTTATCAAAGGAATATTGATAAAAATTGCCAATATTATACGCCTTAACCCAACTAAAAAAAATCACAGTATACTAAAATTTAAAGTCGTGCCATATGATTTTTGTTGTAAATTACAAAAAAATCACAGTATACTAATATTGATAAAAATTACCTGGGTGGGAGCAAACATCTTGAGGTTTGTATGCTGGATTTTGCATATTGTATCAATATTATGATCGTTTAGATCTTTTTATTTTTCTTTTGTTCTTCTTATTTTGATCTTTCGATAGACCGTTTATGAGCTTGTGAACCAAACTCATGTCTCCTTACTATTTCCTTCTATTTATCTTACGATGTTTCTCCGTTAATTTTTTGTACTATCTTAAATTTATTACTCTACACATTAAAATTTTTCTTTGTAGGGCGTTTGAACGACATCGACGAGAAAGAAGCCGGATGAGACAGAGGTGGATTTGGGAGAGATCGGAAGACGTATTGAAGAAATTAACAACAAGAACGCCATAAGTGGAATCCCACTCAAGACGAGCATAGCAACAACATCAGCCTTGCAGGTAACTACGGCGGAAGGATAAACTAAGGTTTGTGAATCTTATTTTCCCTCCCGTCGTGCGAGTTTTTGGTTTAATTATTCTACTCTAACGATGTATTGGTGCTTTTACAAAAGGAATAACTTTCCTTGATACGTCTAACATCTTTGGATCCACTGAATCTGTATTAAACAGATCTCTACTCAAAATTTGCACCAGGAATATTTGGAAGCCAAATGAACGAAGTAAAAGCCACTATTAAGTTCTATCTGGAGAAGGTGCTCTGCTTCCTTCCGCCAAAGCCATCTAATGTGAGCCTGAGATATAATATATATCTATCTTCCACCTACCCCTTCTCATCATGACGAGCGCGGCCTATCATTGTAAAGAAGTATAGAAACTCATAAGCACACCTCATACTGGGAAGTAGTATTGAAACTTGGTTATATATTATCTCTCATTGATTTGTTTTCTTGGTTCAACGTTGCATGGGTTCTTTTGTACCTTCTAATGTATACACTCTTGGACATGCGCTGAACGGGGGCCTGTAGAAGGAGAAACAATTGGATCACCCGAGGAACACTAACCTTTGACTAGCATGTATGGTGAGAAGATTTCTGAAAGAGGGTATAAAGCTCTTTTCTGATAGGCTCATATAGAGTAAAAGAGCAGCTACTTTCTTATCTTTGAATGTTAGGGAATACTACTTGTGTAGTTATAGTGTAAAGCTAAATAATTACCTTCAAGTTATTTGGTGTAGAGCACTAAAAATGCAGCTAAAGTCTCTTCTCCAAGCTTCTATCTAAAATGGTGTTAAATTATATGCAGGTGCACCAGCAAGAACAGTCGGGTGGCGTGACCCTGGATTTATACACACCAGTTTTTTAAAGGAATTATGGCCTGATTCAATGTAGGTCTATTGCTCCATGAAAGCTTCAACATTTCACAAAATGCTTATGTGAAAGGTTTGAGCTCCTCTTTTGTGTTTTTATGATATGTTTTTAGATGATTAGGGTCAATTATCACATATGATGCTTCCTGATTTCTAATATGAATGATCACTTGATTATAAATTTAAGTGAAAGATTAGAGGTAAAGTGGAAGCAAGGAAAAAGGTAAAAGAGAATAGCTTAAAATAGAATGAATTTGATTCCACGAGGATAGTTAAGTAGATTGAGAATTTTGTACTTTAAGGGTGGAGAGTATGAATTTTAGATGTGATTTGTGCAATATGTAAATTAGTCCCATTAATTAGATGTGATTTGTGGTTGTTAACATGAAGTAGTACAAAGAGAAGCATCCCACTAAAGTTTGTATGTGCTTTGTTTATAAGATTGAATCCACATGGTCAAATCTTCGTAATTACACATTACTAATCAATCCCAAGAAGATATGCTAGATTATCAAGTATAATATCAGTGTTCTAAAAGGCGCGCCTAGCTATTGTTATATGTTGTTTTTTATTGAATAAAAGTTCAATTAATACCGATTTAATGTGCAACGATAAAGCATTTTCGATTCAATGTACAACATAAAAATATTAATAGTACGATTTAACACTAAATGGTTGATTTCAGATTTAATACATAGCGAAAAATTCCCTTACAGAATTCAGGCGCGTGCATAGCACGCGCGTCCTTAACTAGTTATATGACAAGGAGATGAGTTCATTTAGTAGCGATGAATCTGATATTCATAAAAAATTATAGAATAAACCCACAAAAATAAGTAAAACTATTAGTTTCAAAAAAATTGTCCTTGTACAGCATCACATGCAAAAAAAATAAATTCAAGCGTTGAACAAAGTCATCACGAAATCATCTTAAAATGTTATAATCAAGATATTGCATATTAATAAATTGGATTAAATAAATTGTAGTTAAGTCTTATAAAATATAAAGGCGAAATCTATAACGTTCTACTAGCAATATAAGAAGAAAATAAAAAATTATCCATTTAATATTCCAATTTAAAATTGACAACTAGGAGCAATAACTAGTTTAAAAATTTTCAAACCAAGAAGGCAACAAATTTTTCTTATAAGTATCCATTTCAAAATAAATAAATAAACCACAAAAGAAATTGCAGTATCAACCATTAAACCCGAAAAGAAAATTAATCAGAAAATCAAGGAAACACTTAATATGTTGAAAAGGAGATGAGTTTGTTTAGTAGTGATAAATCTGAAGAAGAAGTGTGTGATCAAACGGGATTAGTTAAGCTAAAAGTCCTAGAAATAATGTTTTTTTGTGAAGTTAAAGAAAATTATATCAAAAGATGAGTAAAAGGTTTTAGATGTTAAAGAAGTGAAAGAAGAATTAATTATATAACAAGAAGTTAATAAGGCTACAATATCTTTGTTAACGGGAACTTGAACAAGGATCTTCGAGTCAATAAAGGCCAAATTTAAATCCCAAGTGTTTTTAGGAAAAAACATCTAAATTCAAATTTAGGATTATGTCAAACCATAGACATAGTAAAAGAACTTGTCCTTGAATCATTCGTGAAATTACATATAAACTTAATTTTGATGGAATAAGAAATAGAATAGATGTCTTAGACTTTTGGAAGAAAAGCATGATGATCATCTTAAACATAAACATTGATTTGAGAGCTGCAAATTTCCTAAATTACATAGAACTAACTTATATGGGGTTGTGACAAATTGGTATAAAAAAATAGATGGACAAGCTAAAGAAACCTTGAGGGTTTCAATCATACATTATGTTATAGACAATGTTGAATAGCCCTGATATGTGGTGTTGGCTTTGATCTCAACTTTTAATATCTATTGTTGGAGAGTTATAATGATGTCAATCGGTTGAGAAGTGATTGTCATGATGTGAACTCAAAGCCAGAAGCAAAACTATCAAGTAGACAAGGTTTAGCAATCAATAGGTCAAATAAAATAGTAGTTTGTCCAACAAGGGTGCCAATTTAATGAGGGGTAAAATGTGCGTCTCAGATCTCACAAATAATATACAAGACATAATTGTAGCATAAGGTCAGGATCAAACTCAAAAAAAAAGTAATTATTTGAAAAATTAATTGTAAAACCAAATAATAAACACACAAGACAAAAAGGAACAAAAGGCAGGGAATCAAGCAAGCTAGATGGTGAAATCGTCCGATCAAGACAAAAGATGTAGAATTACGTAAGTGAATAACAAAAATCTTGAAGGTAGAAAAAACACATAGATTCGGTCGATCTACTAGGGTTAATCAGTCAATTAGTCACATAAACATAACACAAAATGTAGTAGTAAGGGAGAAATAAGGGAGTGTAAGAGTGTTCACTACTTGATCAAATATTAAGGATCGGAAAAAAAAAACCGAATTATATTTTCAAAAAAATTAAAAACATTCCAAAATCTAAATCTCCACAACAAGACATGTCAAATCTCAATTAGTAATAATCCATTCAATATGTTATATGCATGATGCTATGAAGGGGACAATGTTACACAATTCTCACGTCTTGAAATTAACACTTGAAAGCATAAATAGAATGCGACAATTATATACACAATTCCCGTATCTTGCATAGAATAATCCTAAACTACCATAACACATGAACTAAGATATGTGATCACAAAGATGGAGATCATTATGAACATCACAAGTTATACATGCAAATCAGGCTCTTTAGATGCTAGAACGAGATAAATTAGCAAGACATACTTCCAAAATTTCACTGTTATTAATCGGAAGAGAAAGTATCGATCATATGATTATGGCATGACGGTCGGCTAATTAATGATCAAATTCGTCTCTTTGAAATTCTCGATTGAAAATTAGATAATGAAACTAGTGGCGAAAACGCCTTATTTAAACGAGGATTACTAGCATCATCCTTCTAGGGTTTGTGACTAATCCTAGCAAACCCTATATCTAAGGAAAAGATAAAAACGCATAATTGTCCAGACTAAAAGATAATGTAGAAAATAAAAGGGTAAGAAGGAAAAAATCGTCCAAAGTCTGAAGTAGGTAGGAACAATCAGCTGATTTGGAGGATGTTTTGGCTGATTTGTTACAAAACGCATCATTCTAGAGGAAATGGCCATAAGATCATAACAGTGTGCAAATCTTCCTATCAACATGGCATATCGGCTAATCACTTCTTTAACCCCGAGAAATCTTCTTATTTTTCACTCTCGGATCTCAATCAATTCAACCTTGACCTCAAATTTCTTAATCACAAGGAGAACCTTAGTGTCTTCTGGACATTCTTCCACTATTGAGTATTGACTTTGATGCAGGAGCATCTCAGGACCTAGCCGGAATGGAGATCATGAACATGGAAGCTAGGAAGCACGGAGTGTTGATCACTCTAAGGAGAAGGAGAGGAAGAATTAAGGACATTCCTCAACATGTTAAGGAGATTATTCATGAAAGTGATGAGAAGACCATTTCCGGAGATACATTGAAGACCTTTGATTGGATATGGGAGATGACATGCATGATCACGTATGCATGGGAAAGGAGGAGGATTCGATGTTAAGAAGCATGGAGCTGCATGTCTAAGGAGTTGGACGTTTTATTTAGAGCTAATTGGGCTTATTTTATTATTAAATAAGACTTTAATTAGATCTATTATTTTAAAGCCCATTCTTGGACATCTTTTAAATAAAAGATGGGCTTGCTTTTAATTATTTATTTTGTGGCTTTTTAAGACTTGTTAGTTTAGCCCATTAGTTTATTTTTATTTCCCTTTTATTTTTGATCTTATCTCTTGGAGATTTGATCTTATCTCTTTAAGCTAGATTGGGCTCGATCTTGGATCAAGCCCACAACCCGTAAGAAACCCTAGATGACACACCTCTAGCCTATATAAGGTCTAGGGTGGACGTCCTCTTTAGTTAGCTTTGAATGAATTAAACACAAGTACTTTTGAGTATTGTTTCTCTTCTATCCCATATTCTTCTCGTGAAATCGAGACACCATACTGTGTGAGCGGAATCCGTTTGCCAGCAACTTTGGCGCTGTTTTGAGTTGTGTGACTTGGATTGGCAAGTTGGTGCTCTCAATCATCTCCGGGTGACTTCTCGTGCTTTGGGGACAATCGTTTTCCCCTCTGTGTGAGATTATAGCGGAAGGGCTTCTTCAAGTCATTCCAAGTTGTGTGTTAGGGCCTTTGTTTCCCTATCGTGCTCTTGGTTGCCTTAAGGATTCGACCAGATCTATCCATCTATCAATCCTTCACAATCATTGGATCATTCCTCCATCTTTTTATTTCAAGTTTTCATCTTTTATTCATTTTCTTCATTTCGAGTCTTGGTGTTGAAAGATCGGGCCAACTGACGGCTAACCCCATATCAAATTGGTACCAGAGCTTCAGGTTCATCAACACCATATTTACGTCCCATATAAAACACAAATTTTTTTCGAGCTTTCAATATCCGTCAAGGAAGTTCTACACAAAAAGAGTCACCGGAGCAGAATCCGTAACGGTTAGTTTCTACTATTCTCGTTATTTTTCTGCGATTTTCAATTCCGCGTTCAATTTCTTGAAAAGAAGGATTTTTGTGGCCTATTGTTGATTTGAATACATATTTTTGCCTAAGATTCGATCTTTTCTCGTTTTGATCGGAATCTCACCCGTCACCACCACAAAAACGCCCCGCCGCCCTCTTCCCGCCGCTTCGCCAGTCGCCGCCCTACCCAGCAGCCGCTTCGCCGGTTGTAACACCCCAAATCCGCGGGACTCGGGGTGCTACGGGCGAGACCTCACAATGGGTCCCGACCCTTAGCTTGACAACAATTTCACCGGACCTTTCCAACAAGGAACAAATAAAGGCGAAAACTCAAAACGTTTTTAATGTATGCGAAAACCGAAATGTAAAGACTACAAAGTGGAAACTCAGCCGAGTCCTCAAAACAATATAACCCCGATACGAAAGTCTAAAACATGCAACAACATCCACAACCAAAGGTACGAACACATGAACAAAACGTAACACAACCCAAAAACGTCCCCGTCCTATAATGTACGGAAACCCCGGCTGTCCACTCCTCCACCTCACCCGGCGGCATCCCTAACCTGCAAGTCATCTACAACCACGGTTTAAAACCGTTAGCTCATATTCGAAGCATTAGAAAAGAGGTGAAAGAACAAACACACGGATAACACATTCATCACATACAAACTCCAAAACACACAAGTCCGGTTTATTTTCTTTTTATTATTAAGTCGTATCCCGTTCTAATTCAACTTAGGTTTGTGACACGAGACCACCGTGGTCTCGCCTCGGTCCCTACTTACCGGCAAGGAATGGTACGGATGCATCCGTCCGTATACCCGCCGGGCTAGTCGCCGAGATCCTCCTAGCCCCAGGCAAGGCTAGACAGAAGATGTCACCGCCCGTTATCATACACTTGGGCCAAAATACATAAGGTCGGTGGTCCTATTTACCGGTTTAGTTGTTTATAACATAAACAATAATAGAAGCACACACCACCAACACACATCAATGCTAATACGTAAAATACGAGCTAAGTAAGTCCGGAGACTTACCTCGTCACCAAACCCAAGTCACCACACTCTTGCTTCCTTAAGGAGGAAGCCCACAACCTGCTCACAAGATATATGCATATCAATACATACTCACTCTCAAGAAGTCTTAGACTTCACTCTAGTGATCTAAGCAAGATCACCTAACCCTCAAGCTAGGAATGCATCCTAGGTCTCAAGTACTCATCACACTCTCCACACATGAAAGTAACACCCAACAATTCATAACCTCAAAGATCTTGATCCTCAACCAAGGAGGAACAAGCTAGCCTAGAAGGTCCATCATGCTCACATGCTCATATCCATCAACTATATCGAGCCTTAGGGGCTCCTAGGTTCACAACCACTAAGTGGCATTCTCAAGCTACTCTAGGCCATCCTAAGCATGCTACTAACATGATTCAACAACAATACTAAGGAAGGAACGAAGAGGAAAGGAGAGGAGAAGCCTACTGTTGCAGAAACCGCAGCCGCGGAGTCAAGCTGGCGCCCCCTGCGGACACAGGAGCCGCCCCCGCGGAACCAGGAGCCGCACCCGTGGTGGACTTGCGTCGAGTGTCAGGCGCCGCCCCTGCGGCCGTGCCGAGCCACACCCGCGGCATGCTGAGCCGCACCCGCGGCCTTGCTGAGCCTAGGTATGGGCCCGGTTTGGTTCAAACCGCCAAACTGGCGGTTTTCAAACCGGCCCAAACCGCCGGTTTGGCAAACCGGCGGTTTAGGTTTGGCCGGTTCAAGGTTTAGGTTTAGGTTTGTAAAAATAAAAAACCTAAACCGACGGTTTGCGACGTTTTTAACCGACGGTTTGATATTTAATAGGTTTTTTATTTTATTTTTTTAAAAAAAATTAAAACCGACGGTTTGGTTGGTTAAACCGTCGGTTCAAACTGTCGGTTTAAACCGACGGTTTTGCTTCTGGGCCGGTTTTTCACTTTTTATTATTTTTTTTAATTTTTTTATAAACCGTAGCTAAACCGGCAAACTGTCGGTTTGCCGGTTTTCACTTACAAGGTTTGGGTTTAGCTTTGGCCTTGGGCCAAACCTAAACCAGCGGTTTAGGTTTGCAACCCACCCCTAGCTGAGCCGCCCCTGCGGCTGGCGCTCCCGCGGTCGTGCTGAGCCGCCCACGCGGGTTCTGTGCAGAACGTCGTCTTCTTCGTCTTCGATCGTGGATCCTTGGCTCCAAAGTCCTTCTTCTCGTGCTCGATCTTCTTCAAACACCCACCACTGGTCTTAGACACCTCTCCTCAACTTAATCGAGCTAAGAACCTATGCATGCAAAGGGTTGAGCAAAAACTCCTCAAGATCTTCATCCATAGCCATGGATGAAGGAGGGAAGAAGAAGAAGGGAAAAACAGCAAGGAAGAGAGGGGAGGGAGAGGAAGGAGCTTACCAACAATAATGGGATCTTCTTCTGCAGTCCACAACCTAGATCCTCAAGCAACAATGGAAGAAGAGAAGGAAAGAGAAGAGAAGAGAAGAGAAGAGAGGGAAGAGTGAAGGAAAGAAATGACGTGAGAGAGCAAGGGAGGAGAGATAGAGAGAGATGGGACAAGGCTGAAATGTGGGGAGGGGAGCTGACCTCTTGTCACATCACCCCGGAACGAGGGGTCGGAAATGACCCCTTGTCACTTCGACTCGAAACGAAGGGTCGGAACGCAGAAAAAAGGGAAAAACGACAAGTCGGCTCGGGATTTTCTTAGGAATAAATCCCGGCACTCGGCATCTCGGCCTACGGGAAGATCTACAAGGCGCTCTAAGTCCGGAATAAAATTCTGGGCGTTACAACTAACCCCCCTAAAAACAAGTTTCGTCCCGAAACTTGCTAAACCCAACACTCTCCGACCAACACCTCTCGTAACTACGTGGAACTCATAAAACGTCAACTACCGGCCCTAATCCAAGTCTACGTGTAGCATCACATCAAGACCTCGCAAGGTGCACATATCTCAAACAAAATCACATAATCACAAAAAACAAACAAGGAAGATCTCGGGACTAACCCGACGGTCCTATCGATGTCGCTAAATCTGCGTAGAACTCAGGATAGTTCCTCCGGATACTATCCTCCGTCTCCCATGTAGCCTCATCGGCTCCTTGCCTCGACCATTGTACCCTCAACATCGGTATCTCCTTCGATCGAAGGCGCCTCGTACTCCACTCTAAGACCGCTATCGGGTGCTTTGCAAAAGTATGGTCCGGCTCGACCACTAGGTCCTCGTGACTGATGATGTGCTTCGTGAAAAATCCGCTCTCTCAACTCCTGATCCGAAGGTACACAAATACGACGTCCTTGGCGTCTCAGTAGTCCGTCTGCTCCCGTGATAAACTGTGGTGCCTCTCCTCGGGACACCCCGTCCCGGATCCTCCTCAAACTAGGAGATCCCTCCTGTTTCTGTAGGATCTCACCGGACAGGTCTGGTACTAACTCTAACTCGGACCAACAACCGTCCGTATCTGGGAACCGGATATCCAACTCCAAACCTATCAAATCCCTCTGCAACTGTGGCTGAATCGTAAGCCGAGCTATAGCCTCTTCTCGAGGTGTCCTCCTACTCAAAGCATTGGCGACTACGTTCGCCTTCCCCGAATGGTACAAAGTCTCTAAGTCAAAATCCTTAATCAGCTCCAACCATCTCCTCTGGCGGTTATTCAACTCCCGCTGAGTGAATATAGACTATGGTCTGTGAAGACCTGGTACGTAGCCCTGTAAAAGTAGTGTCGCCAGATCTTCAGGGCATGAATCACTGCCGCTAGCTCAAGATCATGGGTAGGGTAATTCTCCTCGTACGGCTTCAGCTGCCGAAAAGCGTACGCAATAGCCCTACCCTTCTGCATCAAAACGCACCCCAATCCTAGCTTGGATGCGTCACTATACACTACAAAATATTCTACGCCCTCGGCTGGGCTAACCTAGGAGCGGAGGTCAACCTCCTCTTCAGCTCCTCGAAACTGTGTTGACAAGGCTCGGACCAAACGAACTTGGTAGACTTCCTCAGCAAGGAAGTGAGCGGCCGTGCAATCACTGAGAAACCCTCAACAAAACGGCGGTAGTTTCCCGCTAAGCCCAAGAAACTGCGCACCTCCTTGACCGTCCTAGGAGGTGGCCATGATGAAACAGACTCTATCTTTGCCGGGTCAACCATGACACCCTCGGCGGAAACTATATTACCCAAAAATGCCACCTCGGACATCCAAAACTCGCACTTAGAGAGCTTAGCGTAAAACTCTCTATCTTGGAGGACTCGAAGCACCATCCTCAGGTGTCCCTCATGCTCCTCCCTACTCCAGGAGTAGACTAAGATGTCGTTTATAAACACTACCACGAACTGGTCCAAGAAGTCGATGAAGATGCCGTTCATCAACTCCATGAAGACGGCGGGTGCATTCGTGAGCCCAAATGGCATCACGACAACTCGTAATGGCCGTATCTCGTCCTGAACGCCGTCTTCGGCACGTCCTCCTCTCTCAATTGATACACTTGAAACGCCGGGTGAACACTCTCTACTCTCGGCGGCCATGCCAGCCGGTAAAACACTTTCCCAACTTGCGCAAAAAGTTCTAATGTATCGGAAACTCAACTTCCTTCTCGGGTCTTTCTCACTACAACATTTCCATTATGTTTCTTCTTTGCTTGTCCCTAACAAAGAAGATCGAATTTCCAATTACACCGTTGGCTTTGGTTTTTGTCAAACCACACTTTGATGTTACGTTTCCTCAATTCTCGTTGCAAGTTCTAAGTAACGATGGAAATACTTTGCTTTACACTGCTCCTACTAACGAGACATGTATGCTATAACTTTTTTGCATCGTCTCTCAATACTCAAACAAGACCATTCTTGAAGAATCACTTGTACACTTCAAACCGATCATACCTCGAGGCAATTTCAAGAACAGTTGCACCAATGAATCTCCTCTTAACTCTCAACAACTCCATTGTCCCTTTTCGTCCCACTCAATACTTCATCGTCATCCGGAGTAGGTTAGCTATAGATGGTGTTACTTGGAGAATCTCTTCACAATCCGGTAATGATCAGCCCATCCAAGAAACTTGCAACTTCTTTCACATCCTTCGGGGGTTGTCATCCCGAGACAACTGGTCATACAACTTCTCTCTTCTTCAAGAGTAGACCAGAATGTCCTATTTCGGGAATTAGTAAGCCCATATGGAATCACTACAACTCGTAGTGACCATGGTTTGTCCAGAATGCCATGTTTGCACTACCCCAATCTCGACTTCTCAATTGGTGACAATCAAACCTTAACTCGATTTTAGAAGAGACCACCGACCCTTGCAACCGGTCGAGTAGATCCTCTATACGTGGTAAGGGGTACCTGTTCTTCATTGTAATCTTGTTCTGCTTATTGTAATCGATGTACAAATGGAGATAACCGTCTCTCTTTCCGCAAACTGGTGTTCTCCATAACAACTTCAAATCAAGAGTTTAAGATATAATCCAAGTTCTTGTTACCGTTCCTTTATGGTCCCACATCCTGGTTACTCTCCCCCACATTCATCCATAGAGCACCCGCACATGCGCGTTCTCGGTTGTCACTAATTAGCTGATACTGACCTTCTCCCATGTCAATGACTTACCATTCTTCTATGCTTCCATGTTACCATTCTCATGAAGGCTACCCTCTCGGGGTACTCTACCTTAAACTCCGATAGCTCATTCTTCATGCCACGCTTTCTTTTCCTTCAGCGATATAAATATACCCTTCTCAGCGTTTTTGAGTCACATGACTCGTCTTCATAGACTTAACCACGCTTCATGATATCTTGTAAGTGCGTCTCCTCAAAATCTCTAACGTTAGTTAGCATCCACATGTTGCTCTCATCTTCTTGGGATCATCATTTACACATACTTCCTACTTTTTGGCGTTTCTTCGCCTTATCGTCATAACAGAAACCGGTCAACTCCGCATAAATCCCCACCTTGCCATCCTTCTCATAACTCTCGTAATGGTGACTCTTCACTTAATGGTACCTCGTAAGCTTAACTTACGGTATCTTACATCTTTCACACTTGGTTCGATCACGTTCTCATCTTGACTCCAAAACTTAGGAGCGTATAAGGAAAGTTTCACTTCTCGTGATGGAACACCGCCTTTAACCTTGTTAGAATGCACTCATCTCCTCCTCGATTTGCATCTTTACTTGTCCACGCGTCTTCTCGAAGAACTTAAGTTTGTCATCTCCATTGTTCTCGTCGTACGTAGTCCTCAAACACGGTATCTCTAATGGACGCTTCCCCGGTCCTGACATATGGAGAACTCTGCGCCCGGACCTCCCAACGGTCCTATCCCCAGCCTCGGGAACGATGCTCTCGGTGACGTCCTCTACGGGAACCTTAACTACAGGTAGATCCACAACTGGCGGGTCCGCAATGGGGATACGTCCCCGATCTCTCGCGCCTGGAGGTCTTCCTACTCATCCCCGTCTCGGGACAGTAGGAGAAAGAGGGGGTCTACCCCTGACGGGTCCTACGTAAGCGGTAACTCTCGTACGTGCTATCTAATAACGTATAAAGTTTACTTAAGTATAAATACATAGGTAATACTTACTATCTCGGTATGATAAAACTTCTAAAGTCATAAGGTAAGCATAATCACAAAATACATTCAAGGAATACAAGCCCAAACATCTTAAGGCCACATACGTAGCTAGGTACATACAAATCCACAAACATCCTAAGGTCATATATATATAACTATATAAACCTACTTCTAATCCAGAGATCTATGTCGCCGAGGTTTGCGGAAGAAGTGGTGGTCCCGTACATTCTAACCCAAACCCGAATCATGCACATGATTTTGAAAAGAAAAAAGTCAGAACCCGTGTGGGTTTTGTTTATTCCTCATTCGGTCTTTAAAAAGATTGTGAGTGCCATTGTTGTCAACCTAGGGCTCTGATACCACTTTTGTAACACCCCAAATCCGCGGGACTCGTGGTGCTACGGGCGAGACCTCACAATGGGTCCCGACCCTTAGCTTGACAACAATTTTACCGGACCTTTCCAACAAGGCACAAATAAAGGCGAAAACTCAAAACGTATTTAATGTATGCGAAAACCGAAATGTAATGACTACAAATTGGAAACTCAGCCGAGTCCTCAAAACAATATAACCCCGATACGAAAGTCTAAAACATGCAACAACATCCACAACCAAAGGTACGAACACATGACCAAAACGTAACACAACCCAAAAACGTCCCCGTCCTATAATTTACGGAAACCCCGGCTGTCCACACCTCCACCTCAACCGACGGCATCCCTAACCTGCAAGTCATCTACAACCACGGTTTAAAACCGTTCGCTCATATTCGAAGCATTAGAAAAGAGGTGAAGGCACAAACACACGGATAGCACATACATCACATACAAACTCCAAAACGCACAAGTCCGGTTTATTATCTTTTTATTATTAAGTCGTATCCCGTTCTAATTCAACTAAGGTTTGTGACATGAGACCACCGTGGTCTCGCCTCGGTCCCTACTTACCGGCAAGGAATGGTACGGATGCATCCGTCCGTATACCCGCCGGGCTAGTCGCCGAGATCCTCCTAGCCCCAGGCAAGGCTAGGCAGAAGATGTCACCGCCCGTTATCATACACTTGGGCCAAAATACATAAGGTCGGTGGTCCTATTTACCGGTTTAGTTGTTTATAACATAAACAATAATAGAAGCACACACCACCAACACACATCAATGCTAATACGTAAAATACGAGCTAAGTAAGTCCGGAGACTTACCTCGTCACCAAACCCAAGTCACCACACTCTTGCTTCCTTAAGGAGGAAGCCCACAACCTGCTCACAAGATATATGCATATCAATACATACTCACTCTCAAGAAGTCTTAGACTTCACTCTAGTGATCTAAGCAAGATCACCTAACCCTCAAGCTAGGAATGCATCCTAGGTCTCAAGTACTCATCACACTCTCCACACATGAAAGTAACACCCAACAGTTCATAACCTCAAAGATCTTGATCCTCAACCAAGGATGAACAAGCTAGCCTAGAAGGTCCATCATGCTCACATGCTCATATCCATCAACTATATCGAGCCTTAGGGGCTCCTAGGTTCACAACCACTAAGTGGCATTCTCAAGCTACTCTAGGCCATCCTAAGCATGGTACTAACATGATTCAACAACAATACTAAGGAAGGAACGAAGAGGAAAGGAGAGGAGAAGCCTACTGTTGCAGAAACCGCAACCGCGGAGTCAAGCTGGCGCCCCCTGCGGACACAGGAGCCGCCCCCGCGGAACCAGGAGCCGCACCCGCGGTGGACTTGCGTCGAGTGTCAGGCGCCACCCCTGCGGCCGTGCCGATCTGCACCCGCGGCGTGCTGAGCCGCACCTGCGGCGTGCGCTCCCGCGGTCGTGCTGAGCCGCCCACGCGGGTTCTGTGCTGAACGTCGTTTTCTTCGTCTTCGATCGTGGATCCTTGGCTCCAAAGTCCTTCTTCTCTTGCTCGATCTTCTCCAAACACCCACCACTGGTCTTAGGCACCTCTCCTCAACCTAATCGAGCTAAGAACCTATGCATTCAAAGGGTTGAGCAAAAACTCCTCAAGATCTTCATCCATAGCCATGGATGAAGGAGGGAAGAAGAAGAAGGAAAAAATAGCAAGGAAGAGAGGGGAGGGAGAGGAAGGAGCTTACCAACAATACTGGGATCTTCTTCTGCAGTCCATAGCCTAGATCCTCAAGCAATAATGGAAGAATAGAAGGAAAGAGAAGAGAAGAGAAGAGAAGAGAGGGAAGAGTAAAGGAAAGAAATGACGTGAGAGAGCAAGGGAGGAGAGAGAGAGAGGGGACAAGGCTGCAATGTGGGGAGGGGAGCTGACCTCTTGTCACATCACTCCGGAACGAGGGGTCGGAAATGACCCCTTGTCACTTCGACTCGAAATGAAGGGTCGGAGCGCGGAAAAAAGGGAAAAACGACGAGTCGGCTCGGGATTTTCTTAGGAATAAATCCCAGCACTCGGCATCTCGGCCTACGGGAAGATCTACAAGGCGCTCTAAGTCCGGAATAAAATTCCGGGCGTTACACCGGTCTCCGCCCTACCCAACAGCCGCTTCGCCGGCCGCCGCCCCACCAGCCGCCACCCTACCCCAGCCGTTGATCTCGGCCGCCCCAGCCTCGGTTTCGGCCGAAACCGCACCTCCATCCCGGCCGAGCTTCACTCTCCGCGCCGCAGCCGTCGCCCCCCTCGAAACCCTACCCGAAACCCTAGTCGTCGCCTCCGGCGTCGCTAAACCCTAACCCTAACCCTAGCCGTCGGGCCTTGTCAAACCGGCCCAACCCGACCTATCTCGGCCCATTAACCGAGATCAAAAAAAAATAAAAAAATTCTGATCGAGCCGAAGAAGTTTAGCCGCCGGTCCGCCGCCGCCCGCCCCCCGTGGTTAGTCTCGCAAGTCCATAGTTTAAAAAAAAGAAAGAAGAAGAAGGTCAAAGGCCGTACAAAAAGAATAGAAAAGAAAAGACGTTACTTGCGAGCTAAGTCATTCAGTTTCCGCGGTAGAGCATCTTGATCAAGTTTTGTTTTGGCAGGCGTCCCTTTGAACGTGATTGATATATATTTGCTTCCCTGGGAGCTCACTACATCGCCTAAGGGCAACCATAAATTGCACTCCCTCTTTTTTTCCCTTTCCTTTTTCCCTTTTATCTTTTCCCTTGTTTTTTTTTGCCTTCCCTTTCTTTTTTGACTTGTATCCTTTTTTCCCTTATTGCCTTTTCCCTTTTTTTCCCCCTTCCCCCCCCCCTTTTTTCCTTTTGTATTTTAATTTTCAAAAGGCCGCAAATTATCTTTTAATTGAGATTATTGATTTGTTGGTTGAGAAATTTGCAGGTGAGATTAGTTTTGCTTTTCTAGCTAGCACCACATAAAAGGCCTTTTCCCTTTGAGATCTGGTTCGTTCACCTTGTTTTCTACATGAACGCACTAACCTGTTGATTGCTTGAGACATTTTTCTTGTAGATTCACAGTGATCCTCACAAACCGGCTAAGAGAAAGTTGCGAAGCTTACGAGATAGGTTACTGAGCGAAACACTTGAAGAGGGTAGCTTAAGAGTTTCTATTTAACTAACCTTAACGAGTTTAAATGTTTTGAATCATGTCAACACCAGGAAAGGAGGACAGGACACAACCCCAACCATCGGATGGTGAATCAAAGAAAGGGAGTATCTCTAAACTCCATGATGCTTTGAAAAACTTGAGGACTCTAAATTTGGAGCAAAGAGAAAATATTTTCCGTAGTAGATGTGTTGTTAAGGATAGAGTGTGTGATTTAATCATAGATGGTGGTAGTTGTTGTAACATTGCTAGTCTAGAAATGGTTACTAAATTACAACTAGACTCGATAGATCACCCCACTCCTTATAAAATATCATGGATAAATGAACAAGGAGAGTTGGCTATTAATAAACAAGTCTACATCAGTTTTCGTCTAGGAAGGTATGAAGATACCATCTTATGTGATGTTGTTCCTATGACTACTTGTCATCTTTTGCTAGGTCGACCATGGGAATATGATCGAGATGTCAGCCACCAAGGACGAACTAATCGATATACTTTTGAGTTTCAGGGCACTACTATCACACTTAGACCCATGAGCCCTGACGAGATAGCCACATGGATCAAGAAAAGGCCCCAGACGTCAGACAGAGAAGCTGAGCGTGCAACGTCTAGCGCCAAAAATGTGATCCAAGAAGCTCCCACAACACCTACGGAAAGTCCATCTTCACCGGACGAAGAGGAGAAACCACTTAGGGCCGTGGAAGAGGAGATAACGAGCAGGGAGGGGGAGCAATCAAACCAATTGTTTCAGCCCTCTACTTCACCTCTTACAACGCCTCCTTGTAGTCCATCTTCATCATCCTCAGTGGAAAGGGTAATTGGGGTTACCGCAGCCCCAACAGGGAGTGATTCTAAACCTTCTTTCTCTAAATTAGATGAGCTTGATCATAGTGATAACGAGTTAGTTGGTGATAAACCACATGAGCTAAAGGCTAGAGTTAATGAAAAGCTTATGATACATGATGATTTAATTGTTGAAAAGTTTCTTAGACCATCTTGTGATCATATTATGCCTTTTGTTGACTTTAGAGAGCCTTTTAGGGAGCATGTTGATCTTATTGTCTATAATGCAAGAAATGCCCCTATTGATGAGTACATTAATGATGTTAAACTTCTTGTTGTATATACTAACTTTCAGAAGTTTAATATTGTGAATGTGATTTCATCTAAGCATACTATATTAAAGTCATATGTTTATGAGTATGCTGATTTTATTCACACATCCTTTGTTTTACATGTTGATTTTCTTGGATGTGTTGCTGATTATTCGGAATCTATTGATCATATCGATAGAAATACCAAATCTAGGATGAATATTGTGATACATGCTAATTTTTCGGAATCTATTCATCCTATTTGTGCTGATTTGACTTCATCTCTTGATAATCATGTTGATCATCATTTACCTCTTGTGTTACATGCTGATTCTATTAAGGATAATGTTGTAAATACAGATTTGATTGAGCATGATGAGTTGCTTAAGTATGAAGAAGAGTGTGCTGAATGTTATACACCCTCACGCATGAATATTGCTTTAGTTGTGTCATCTAGATTCAATTCTGAATTTAATTGCTCCATGACTAAGTACCTTATTTACCTTGTGATGGGAAAAACCTTACTTCATACTAGAAGTCTTGTCAAAGAGAAAGTTGAGACTATTAAGAACAGCGGTCTTGCAAATCATTGCTTTCCCCTGTTTCTTAAGATGTTTTGTCTTTTTCTATGTCCTTTCTTGTTATTAAGGCTTCATGATTATGTCTTTCATATCATTTGGAAGATCATAGGATATGATACCCTTGATGATAAATGTGCTTACCCCGTCTTGAGATTTCATCTTAAGATATTCTTAGACTTCTTATATGCCTTAAATATTGTTTTTGCTATAATTAAGGATCTTAGGGAATCACATAATTGGACTAAGATGATACCATGGAATGATATTATTACTTTCTTTATAAAACTGGCATACTTAGTTATAAATAATTTTTATGACCTTGTATGTACAATTTTTATGTGGAGTAATATTATTCCGTTTCATCTAGTTATCTATTCTTCTACAAATATATACACCTCTTATGTGTTCTTTGTTGATCTTATAGGTGTTATACACGCATGGATGCCACCTTGGATGGACATCAAGGATTCGTGGACGAATCCTTTTCAAGAAAGGGAGGATGATGCAGGAGCATCTCAAGACCTAACTGGAATGGAGATCATGAGCATGGAAACTAGGAAGCACGGAGTGTTGATCACTCTAAGGAGAAAGAGAGAAAGAATTAAGGACATTCCTCAACATGTTAAGCAGATTATTCATGAAAGTGATGAGAAGACCATTTCCAGAGATACATTGAAGACCTTTGATTGGAGATGGGAGATGACATGCATGATCACGTATGCATGGGCAAGGAGGAGGATTCGATGTCAAGAAGCATGGAGTTGCATGTCTAAGGAGTTGGACGTTTTATTTAGAGCTAATTGGGCTTATTTTATTATTAAATAAGGCCTTAATTAGATCTATTATTTTAAAGCCCATTCTTGGACATCTTTTAAATAAAAGATGGGCTTGATTTTAATTATTTATTTTGGGTTTTTTAAGACTTGTTAGTTTAGCCCATTAGTTTATTTTTATTTCCCTTTTATTTTTGATCTTATCTCTTGGAGATTTGATTTTATCTCTTTAAGCTAGATTGAGCTCGATCTTGGATCAAGCCCATAGCCCGTAAGAAACCCTAGATGACGCACCTCTAGCCTATATAAGGTCTAGGGTGGACGTCCTCTTTAGTTAGCTTTGAATGAATTAAACACAAGTACTTTCGAGTATTGTTTTCTCTTCTATCCCATATTCTTCTCGTGGAATCGAGACACCATACTGTGTGAGCGGAATCCGTTTGCCAGCAACTTTGGCGCTGTTTTGAGTTGTGTCACTTGGATTGGCAAGTTGGTGCTCTCAATCATCTCCGGGTGACTTCTCGTGCTTTGGGGACAATCGCTTTCCCCTCTGTGTGAGATTATAGCGGAAGGGCTTCTTCAAGTCATTCCAAGTTGTGTGTTAGGGCATTTGTTTCCCTATCGTGCTCTTGGTTGCCTTAAGGGTTCGACCAGATTTATCCATCTATCGATCCTTCACAATCATTGGATCATTCATCCATCTTTTTATTTCAAGTTTTCATCTTTTATTCATTTTCTTCATTTCGAGTCTTGGTGTTGAAAGATCGGGCCAACTGACGGCTAACCCCGTATCAGACTTCATTTTAGCTCTAGGAAGACCTATGATGCCTATAATAACATGAATTCATGAGTAGATCTCCAAAGCACATAAGGGAAGGAAATCTATCATAATGAAAAAATACACTATAGCACAAGAGATGAATAAGAATGATAGTAGAAAATATGCTATTATGGATTTTATGAAATACCTCTATACATGATTTATTTTCTATGGTATGCTTTCTTCGAGTACAATGTATGTGCTTTATCTTCGTCACAAGCCATAGGTTATGGTCCTGTACATATATATTGTTATTGCTTGTGTAAGTAGGCTTTCAAAGAGCCCAAATATACATATATTCTTTTTCACATTTATGAATTTACCTTTAACCCTCAAATATAACTCTATGTAAAAGACTTGTATAACTTTCTCAAATGATAAGATCAAACTCAAGCAAACCATGTCATCATCACATATATCATAGTAATAAGGGTAAATCAAATCTCATAAGTTCCATGGCCAATTAGGGGAATGTGTATAACTCTCTCACATGTGTGTTAGGTTGGCTTGAAGCAGAGGAATAGTTGGAAGTCATTACAGTTGGATGACCTGCACAATGTCATCACCATAAGACAAATATACAATGCCGATTTGAAGATTCGGATAGACCAAGCAAAAGGAAGAGGTTCCCTCCAATAATCTCTCTACAATCTAGATCAACATGGTTACAATGTACATGTCAAGAGATGTCTCGACTCGAATGAAGTTTCATATATTTTCTTTATGCATCCGGATTTTAGGCATTTGCTCAACTTATTTCTTTATGTCGTCATCATGAACATTACATGCAAGACCAATGATAAGAAATATTTTTCTCGATCCAATCTACATTATTTGTTTAATTTCTCTCTTTTGTCAAATTCATCTAAATAATGGTTTGTATTGTTTAGGTACAAGATGTCGTTGTTAGAGTTGTCGGAATCACTAATACTAAGTTAACATTCGCACATGAGTTTGTTTTCATGATGAAGAAACACACACGGATCATTGCGTAGGGTAGCTCCGAAATGCGTGCCATAACCAAATCCTAGGGCTAACTGTTACCAATAGATTGCTTGATCTCATAAGAGCTCTAAGTATTGTGTTCCCGGATGTGAAGCATATATTGCACATTTCATATTATGTGCAACATATAACAACGATCATAGTATGTGACACGCTTCAAGGACACACATGAGGTGTTCACTTCACATTATAATGCGTAAGAACTGCTTTATTTTCCTTTGTCAATATTTATTTATTTTCATTTGTATTTCTCTCTTTTTTGTATAATTCTTTCTTTCTCATCTTTCCTTCATTTTGTGCCCCTTAGTTTCGAGTTTGTGCACAATTGGTTGAAATCCCCACTAGTTTCAAGTATACAAAGATTTCAGTTGATGTTTGACAATATTGACTTGTTGGTGATTGATTAGATTGTGTGGAATCGAAATTTAGTTTCATGGTTCCATTTTTTACAAACTCTTTGACTACGTGTACCCGACCTTGTAGGTTTGGTTCTTGGAAGATTCACTTTTACCCTCTCTACCGATCGAATGTACACATCACCATGACCCCAATGTAGAAGGTTGAGATGCGCCTTTCATTGAGATGATACATGCATACGATCAACATCAACAAATTGAGTACCGAGAAACCAGGACACAAGTTGAAGTCAATTGAATGTCTATGGTCGTTTGAAGTTATTGTAAGCTAGAATAGACATGTCTATGTATCGGTCTTTGTGTAATACAAAATTTGGCTTCAAGTTATGAGAAATCTAATGAGTATTTCGACGAATTTTTGTTATAAATGTGTAATGGAATCTCGTTTCAAATTCTGCTCGAAAATGTCCAACTTAATTACAACTTAAAAATTTCACTACAACTTATTTTATGTAAATATCCAAATAATTTTGCACAAAAAATAGAAATTTCAATTCGACTTATTACTAACTTGAGGTGCAGTCTTAATACGCTAGTAAATTTGACATCTTGCATTTATTAGCCCATTTATTAAATGTCCTTCTCACTAATTTAGTGAAAATGATTGTCCCTTTTACTCGAAGGAGAGGAGAGAAAAATTAGAAATTGAAAGTGATATTTTATTCAAAATCTATCGACGGAGTACAAATAGGGCTATGCATCCGGTTCAGATCGGAATTTTGGTCCCGGTCCGAATCGGTGGACCGAAATTTTCAAAAATGTGGACCGGATTTAAAAATATGTACACAATATGTATGATTTTTATAAATATAAAACAAATATTTTTTTTGCAAAAATTTAAAAATAAATTCAAAAAATATATAAATTAAAATTAATAAAATAATAAAAGTAATTAAATGCCAGTCCAACTCGGTCTTCTCCGGTCCGGAACAAGACCGAACCGAAACTGGACTGAAACTTACAAAATCCCAACCGATCAGACCTGTTCAGTTTTGCACATCCTAAGAACAAATGCTAAACATTTTGACAGTGAGATATTTATCGAATTCGCCATTTTTAACGAAGCAAGTTTAAAGGTCAAAAGTATTGATTATAATGACTTGAAGGATACAACAAATCAGCGCCCATGGCCTAATGGATAAGGCGCTTGACTTCTAATCAAGCGATTGTGGGTTCGAGTCCCACTGGGCGTGTCTTTTTTCAATTTTTCGATTTTGATTCCTTATAAACCCTAGCTTTCTACAAATCAGAATCCTAACGATCCCATTCCGAAATCTCTCGCTCCTCTTCGATCACGAAACAGCAAAAGGCCCCCAATTACGTTTCACGGTCGTCGTAAATCCATAAGCTCTATTTTTTTTCTTTTCTTTCTATTCGGAAGTTTCCCGAATTCAGTCACAGGTAACACAATTTAGCGTAGATCGGGTTGCTATGTCGACGGTACCAGCATCTTCATCGAGCACGGTTTCTTCGCAATTTACATATTCGAACGGCTCTTATTTTCCGACGCCCTTCCACCTCCAACAACCTTACATCGGTCCGTCAGTGCCAGCTCCCGTGCAAGCCACAATCAACGCTCCTGCGGCACCTGTCGTACCTTCAGCGTATGCATCCGCCAGCATGTATTCGCTCCCTCAGTATCAACAGGTTTGCCTCTCAATTTGATCTCCTTGTCTTTTTATATTATCTCAACAGACATGTTTGTGATATAGGAAGATATACGAAGTTATGTTTAAGGGAAAATTGGGAATTTGTTATAGTTTTACCAACTGTACCTTCGGCGTTTGTAGTTCCGAGTTCATCGTTTTAGAATTATCGCAAGGAATAGTATCCTGTGAAAATATTATTAAAGAATTTCCATTGAATCACTCATCTAGGGTTGATGACTTGACGTGTCTCATCATCCTAAGTTCAGGAAAATCCCTTGCGCTGTATATTGGATATCAACCAAATTGACCTCCTTTAGCATTTTCTTTCTCCCTCAGCCTTTTTCTTTGTCACTGTTTCCTGCTTTCTTCTGTGTCTCATGGT
Organism: Fagopyrum tataricum; assembly: GCA_002319775.1. Lineage (NCBI taxonomy): Eukaryota > Viridiplantae > Streptophyta > Magnoliopsida > Caryophyllales > Polygonaceae > Fagopyrum > Fagopyrum tataricum. Next base: position 65,522,085 of record CM008279.1, read on the forward strand.
GATTCTGCACATCTTTCTTGGGTTGATCTAGCTTGCAAACTACCAATCTGCAATTTATGTCTTGTTTTTCAGGCTCAACAGCTGTTCCAAAAAGATGCTCAAACTATTACTCCTGAAGCTTTGGAGAGTGTAAAAGCTGCCCTTGCTAGCAGTGATATTGAACACAAGGCTGAGACCAAAAAGAAAGCATTACCTCGGAGAGCTGCTGGACAAAGTTGGGAGGACCCAACACTTGCAGATTGGCCAGAAAGTATGATATTCTGAACTTTCTGAATATTGATATTTGCTGATCACATGTGGCATTATATTCCATAATAATCATTTGAAATGCATTAGCACTTTTGACTTCTATGATATTCTATTAAGTGAACAACTGAGCCTTTTTATTACACAATTTGGCAGTGATAGTTGATGAGAGGTGATGGGAGAGGGTGAATTTCGTTTTCTGAAGTATGGTATCTGATAGAATCCTCTGCATTTTTATAATACTGTAATTTCTCCTTAAGAGATGTGTATCAAATGGAAATTCCATTGCTAGCTAAGCATAGCCCAAACAGAGGTGGTTGACCTTGCAGAGAAGTTTATAGAATTTATTTTCTGGAAGGAAGTTGATAAAATCCATCGACTTAAAAAGATGTCTAGTTTAGCTTTGATTGTGAAAAATCTCCTTTGCCAGTCACCTGGTAGTGAGAAATAAAATCTCTCTTCAGATGGAAAAAATGTTTTTTGGTTAATTGCTTTCTGTAGCTATGAATATACTTGAGGACAAGTGATGTGTTCTGGTTGACGTAGTGGTTGGTATGAGCACAAATGCTCTTGAAAATGAAAAAATATTGGAAAATAGACATTTTTGATTTTGGGCATAGATGATATTTCATTACTTTCATGGTTATGCAAAACCCAGGCCAAGAAGCCATAACTACACTTGATCAAAAGGATCCTACATTTTTTAGGGTCGAGAGAATTGCATACGAAGTTCTGCTGGTATTGAGGATCCTTGAGTTGGGCTTATTTCATACCACTGTATACAAAAGGAAGGTTATATATGTAAAATTTCTTGCAACTTCCTAATCTGCATGTTGGATTATTTAAAGAATGTTATCTAAAATAGGATTTTGAACCAGGGATATATTAGAAATAAAACATGAGAGTATAACGGGAGAGTACAATCCCATAGAATATAGGTTGCATCTGAACATCTCATATAAATAGTGCTATGATTGCTAGTATAAAATGTGGTTCTTTGGTAACTCTATATTAATAGACTGGTGTGGTTGTGAGAAAAAAGAATCTGCTATTTGACCTTTTCATAAGAAGTTTCTAATCATTATAACTGCAACTTCTGGTATATGATTGCTGACTATGCCTTGTTGCTCTGATACATTTCTCAAATTTATTTTGGGTGGAATATCTGCAGATGATTTTCGCTTATTTTGTGGTGATCTTGGAAATGAAGTGAATGATGATGTTCTGTCTAAGGCCTTTGCAAGGTTTCCTTCATTTAACATGGCTAGGGTAAGTTACTTTTCTTCTTCTCTTTTTAATTTAAGAATGGGTTATCTTGCATGGAGATTTCAATTATTTGTCATATACTTGGTTCATCTAATGGCGGTGCTGCTGTGTACGACTGGAGGAAACATGTTTGAATAAATGAGGTTAAAATAACGGATCAAAAAGAAATTTCCTGATGTTTTTTGTCTTGGATTAGGCAAATTAAGTTAGATTTCTCCTCCACCAACACTCCTCTCTTTCTCTCTATCACACCACCCTCAGAGACAGCAGCCTCTGGGCGTCCTTTTTTTGCTTCCTTCCAGCCCTCGCATAATCGGTCACATGTATTTCCTCCTTTTTCTTGTTTATGCTTTGATTTACCTTATCAAATTAAATTTTTGTTGTTGTCATTTTCCTTAGGTTGTAAGGGACAAGAGGACAGGAAAAACTAAGGGATATGGATTTGTCAGCTTTGCGAATATAGCAGACCTTGCTGCAGCGCTAAAAGAGATGAATGGTATGTTTTATTTCATTCAAGTTGGTGTTTTCGGCTTATTGTATTAGCATGGATGTGATTCCCTATAGCTTGTTGCTTATGGGAGGGCCATGAGAGTTTTTTTTCCAATAGTTTCCGGTATATTACTTATCATTGTAAATGCTTATATCTGTTCAAATTGAGGCCTTGATTTTCTTTTTTCCTTTTGGGTTCGTGTGAAGGTAAGTATGTTGGAAACAGGCCCATCAAACTCCGGAAAAGCAACTGGAAGGAAAGGACAGATCAGGATGCAGTAGAGAGGCACAAGGTATTACACATAGGGCTGTCCAAACCGGACTGCTACAATGTTTGTATGAAACGGTCCATGGACCGGACTGGACTGTTACCGGTCCATTCCAGGCTGTATTGATTTTTTTCAATATATATATATTAAATCCGGTCCGGTCGCATTTTCTGTTTAAAAATGTTAACAGTATAAATTAACGCTCTGGAGCGGAACATTACGGTCCAGGACCAGACCGTAATATCATGGACCGGACCGGACTTTTACAATTAACAGTCCAGGACTGGACCAGACCGTAATTGCAAATGCTTTACTTTTCCTCTACTGTTTCTTTTCTAACTACCTACTCCTAAATTTGATGCAGAGTTACAACCACAAGAAGCCGAAAATATCGAAGAAGAGTGTATTGCACAAATGAAGAATGCAAATCATGTATGACTGTGAGTGAATTGGTTCTTGACCTTCCCCTTCTGTCATACAAATTTGTGTTGGTGCTTGAATGTTCGTTATTTAAACTAATCCCTTGATGCTTACTGCTGGACAAATATAAGGTCTGATGCCACCGGTCTAAAAATGGCGATTGAGTGAGGAAGTTTGCATTCGTTATTGTGAAAACTGCGGCGGATGCATTGAAAATGACGAAACGAAACACAAATTTAGGCGAACACTGAGAGAAGTATTTTCCTTCCTAATGTGATTTCTTATTCAACATGTCTCCTTCGTTGTTGAGAATATGTACTTAGATATTGGACAAAACTCAGCAATATTGTTTTGTATTGTAAAATTCATCATCCTTGAAATGTGGAACCAGGTTACAGACTGACTTCTTAAATATTGGACAAATCCCATTCAGGCCAGGGGTAACGAGGTTTAACTATATTTCATCTATGTTTATACAATTTATTCAAGTATATTTTTGAATTTTTTTTTTGAAAGGAATTGAAAATGTTTCTACTTGAGGATATTGTTGTTTTGGGAGTTTCATAAATTGTGAGAAATTAACAATTATCTCAAAGTTGAGAAGTTAAATATTTCATCCTTATTTGGAATTTTAGTTTTTAAAATACCCCAATATTTCCTTTAATACATTAATATTTTTTTTAAATGATTCAATTACATCGTCGTAATGTAATGCTGTACGAAAGTAGTCTAAAGTAGTCATCGTAGTGTTGACGGTCGTAATGTAATGCTGTACTAAAGTAGTCATTGTAGTGTTGATGGGTTGATCTCACGATTTTTTTCGAAATAAATCATTTACTAAATCACTAATTAAAGTAAAAAAATCTTTTTTTTACTAAAAATAAATCATTTACTAAATCACTAATTAAAGTCAAAAAGATTTTTTTTTACTAAACAATAGCTAAACCGTAAATGTTTTAATTATAGAAAAAAATTGATAGATACTAGATTTTTAATTTATCGATTTTTTTAAAAATTTAAGTCATATTTTTTGTCGATCGTTAAACTTCTCTTATACGTTACAAGGTAAACTTATAGGGAAAACAATATCTTGATTTCAACGTAGACTTCTCAAACACTTCTCACATTATTTTCACTATATATGTTAGGACTGGACACAAATTCCGCAAATCCTGGGCCCGTCCCGATCCCAGTTGTTTTTCATCTAAATATAAATTAAATAATTAAATATATAAACATAAGAAGTAGTGATCATTACGTAATTTTGTTATTATAAATTAACAATTGTTTAAATTCATCTAAAAAGAGAAAAGGAAAATTGAACTCAGTTGCGACAATTTTTAAGGAGTAGTGATACTTATGTAATTTTGTTCTTATATTTTATTTTGGATGTTTAGACTTAACAAGTTAATTATGTTTTGTAAAACTTGTTGCGACATTCTATTTTGATGTCATTCGTTTTAAGGATATCAATGAATATTTGCTTTCCTAAATATTTTAAACCGAAAAAGCGAAATTTTTTTTTATATGGATCATGCGGGATTAGTCTCGTCCCATCTCATCCCGATCCCAACCGGGATAGGGCCCCATGGTTTTTAGTAAAAAAACTCAAGGTCCGTCCCGGTCCCGTCCCATATATAATGGCCGGGATGAGACGTGGTGTAACACCCCAAATCCGCGGGACTTGGGATGCTACGGGCGAGACCTCACAATGGGTCCCGACCCTTAGCTTGACAACAATTTCACCGGACCTTTCCAACAAGGCACAAATAAAGGCGAAAACTCAAAACGTTTTTAATGTATGCGAAAACCGAAATGTAAAGACTACAAAGTGGAAACTCAACCGAGTCCTCAAAACAACATAACTCCACGAAGAACCACAACCGTACAACATAAACCCACAACGAAAAACAACCCAAAAACGTCCCCGTCCTATAATGTACGGAGACCCCGGCAGTCCACTCCTCCACCTCACTCGGCAACATCCCTAACCTGCAAGGCATCTACAACCACGGTTTAAAACCGTTAGCTCATATTCGAAGCATTAGAAAAGAGGTGAAGGCACAAACACATACATAGCACTAACATAAAACACGCAAGTCCGGTTTATTATCTTTATTATTAAGTCATATTCCGTTCTAATTCAACTTCGGTTTGTGACACGAGAACCACCGTGGTCTCGCCTCGGTCCCCTTGTACCGGCAAAGAATGGTACGGATGCATCCGACCACCTAACCCGCCGGTCTAGTTGCCGAGATCCTCCTCAACTTCACGCAGAGCTAGGCAGAATGTCACCGCCCGTTATCATACACTTGGGCAAAAATATATAAGGTCGGTGGTCCTATTTACCGGTTTAGTTGTTTATAACATAAACAATAATACAAGCACACACCACCAACACACATCAATGCTAATACATAAAATACGAGCTAAGTAAGTCCGGAGACTTTACCTCGTCACCAAACCCAAGTCACCACACTCTTGCTTCCTTAAGGAGGAAGTCCACAACCTGCTCACAAGAGATATGCATATCAATACATACTCACTCTCAAGAAGTCTTAGACTTCACTCTAATGATCTATGCAATATCGCCTAACCCTCAAGCTAGGAAGGCATCCTAGGTCCCAAGTACTCATCACACTCTCCACACATGAAAGTAACACCCAACAGTTCATAATCCTCAACGAAGGAGGAACAAGCTAGCCTAGAAGGTCCATCATGCTCACATGCTCATATACATCAACTATATCGAGCCTTAGGGGCTCCTAGGTTCACAACCATTAAGTGGCATTCTCAAGCTACTCTAGGCCATCCTAAGCATGCTACTAACATGATTCAACAACAATACTAAGGAGGGAACGAAGAGGAAAGGAGAGGAGAAGCCTACTGTTGAAGAAACCGCAGCCGCGGAGTCAAGCTGACGCCCACTGCGGAACACAGAAGCCGCCCTTGCGGGACACAGGAGCTAGCCGCCCTTGCGCCTTGCTGCCGCCCTAAAGTCGCGTGTCTGGCGCCACCCCTGCGGCCGTGCCGAGGTGCACCCGCGGCCGTGTTGAGCCGCACCCGCGGTCGTGCTGAGCCGCCCCCGCGACTGGCCGCTCCCGCGGTCGTGAAGATCCACCCCGCGGGTTCTGTGCAGAACGTCGTCTTCTTCGTTTTCGATCGTGGATCCTTGGCTCTAAAGTCCTTCTTTTCTTGCTGGATCTTCTCCAAACACCCACCACTGGTCTTAGGCTCCTCTCCACGACCTAATCGAGCTATGAACCTATGCATGCAAAGATTTGAGCAAAAACTCCTCAAGATCTTCATCAATGGCCATGGATGAAGGAGGGAAGAAGAATGGGGAGCATCAACAAAGAAGAGAGGAGAGGGAGAGCAAGGAGAAAAAACTCCTCTCGAGGTGTCCTCCTACTCAAAGCATCGGCGACTACGTTTGCTTTCCCCCGGATGGTACTAAATCTCTAGGTCCCAAGTACTCATCACACTCTCCACACATGAAAGTAACACCCAACAGTTCATAATTCTCAAAGATCTTGATCCTCAACCAAGGAGGAACAAGCTAGCCTAGAAGGTCCATCATGCTCACATGCTCATATCCATCAACTATATCGAGCCTTAGGGGCTCCTAGGTTCACAACCACTAAGTGGCATTCTCAAGTTACTCTAGGCCATCCTAAGCATGCTACTAACATGATTCAACAACAATACTAAGGAGAGAACGAAGAGGAAAGGAGAGGAGAAGCCTACTGTTGAAGAAACCGCAGCCGCGGAGTCAAGCTGGCGCCCACTGCGGAACACAGAAGCCGCCCCTACGGGACACAGGAGCCGCCCCTGCGCCTTGCTGCCGCCCTGGAGTCGCGTGTTTGGCGCCGCCCCTGCGGCCGTGCTGAGCCGCCCCCGCGGCTGACCGCTCCCGCGGTCGTGAAGATCCGCCCCGCGGGTTCTGTGCAGAACGTCGTCTTCTTCGTTTTCGATCGTGGATCCTTGGCTCCAAAGTCCTTCTTTTCTTGCTGGATCTTCTCCAAACACCCACCACTGGTCTTAGGCTCCTCTCCACGACCTAATCGAGCTATGAACCTATGCATGCAAAGATTTGAGCAAAAACTCCTCAAGATCTTCATCAATGGCCATGGATGAAGGAGGGAAGAAGAATGGGGAGCATCAACAAAGAAGAGAGGGGAGGGAGAGGAAGGAGCTTACCACAACAGATCTGGAACCTCTCCAAGCTGTCCACAGTCCAAGAGTTGCAAGAGATTCAATCACAAAGGAGAAAGAGCAAAGAGAGCCAAGAGAGGAAGAGGGAGATGGGAAAAGAACGTGAAAGAGAAGAGAGGGGAGAGAGAGGGGACAAGGGCTGCAAAGGGGTGTGGGGATCAAGGGGTCAGCTGACCTCTTGTCCCTCACCACGAACCGAGGGGTCGGAAATGAGTCCTAGACCTGCACAAATCCGGGCCGGCCCGTCCGGTAAAAAACATAGGTATGTGCAACTAGTTTGGCCCGATCGGGCCTGACCCGTTTTAAAATGGGACGGGTATGGGTATATGTTTTGGCCCGCAGGCCAAGCCGGCCCGGCCCGTATATAGTTATATACATGTAATTAATTTATATATGTGTATATATAATTTAGTTTGTTTTGAGTGCACCTATTCTGATTTTTCATTTAGTTTGTTTTGAGTATTTTGACGATTTATTCTCGTTTGTAATACATGATTGCACAGATAATTTAACTGCAATTATACTTGTTTTCACGTATTTGAATTTACTCATTCTTGCATGTTGATTGTTATTGAACTCGTTGGTAGTGCACTATGTAGGTATAATTGTGTTGGAAAATTTGTGTTAATACATTATTTACTTCTTTTGAATGATAAATCTAAGGAAAAAACGCACAATGCAAGTACGCACGGGCCATCCGGCAGCCCGACCCGCTTTTTACGTTGGTAGACACGGGTAATGCTTTTGGCCCGGGCAATGTGGGCCGGGCCAGCCCGACCCGCACATACGGGTAGAGTTTTCAGTTATGGCCCGGCCCGAACCCTGCCCGAGCCCGCTTTTGTGCAGGTCTAGAAATGACCCCTTGTCACTTTAACCCGGAACGAAGGGTCGGAACGCGGAAAAAAGGGAAAAACGACGAGTCGGCTCGGGATTTTCTTGGGAATAAATCCCGGCACTCGGCATCTTGGCCTACGGGAAGATCTACAAGGCGCTCTAAGTCCGGAATAAAATTCCGGGCGTTACAACTAACCCCCCTAAGAACAAGTTTCGTCCCGAAACTTGCTAAACCCAACACTCTCCGACCAACACCTCTCATAACTACGTTGAACTCATAAAACGTCAACTACCGGCCCTAATCCAAGTCTACGTATAACATCACATCAAGACCTCGCAAGGTACACATAACTCAAACAAAATCACATAATCACACAGAACAAACAAGGAAGATCTCGGGACTAACCCGACGGTCCTATCGATGTCGCTAAATCTGCGTAAAACTCAGGATAGTTCCTCCGGATACTATCCTCCGTCTCCCATGTAGCCTCATCGGCTCCTCGCCTCGACCACTGTACTCTCAGCATCGGTATCTCCTTCGATCGAAGGCGCCTCGTACTCCGCTCTAAAACTGCTATCGGGTGCTATGCAAAAGTAGGGTCCGGCTCGACCACTAATTCCTCGTGGCTAATGATGTGCCTCGTGCAAAATCCGCTCTCTCAACTCCTGATCCGACGGTACACAATTACGACGTCCCTGGCATCTCAGTGGCCCGTCTGCTCCTGTGATAAACTGCGGTGCCTCTCCTCGGGACACCCTGTCCCGGATCCTCCTCAAAATGGGACATCTCTCCTACTTCTGCAGGATCTCACCGCACAGGTCAGGTAATACCTTTAATTCGGACAAACAACCGTCCGTATCCGGGAACCGGATATCCAACTTCAAACCTATCAAATCCCTTTGCAACTGTGGCTGAATCGTAAGCCGAGCTATAGCCTCCTCTCGAGGTGTCCTCCTACTCAAAGCATCGGCGACTACGTTTGCTTTCCCCCGGATGGTACAAAATCTCTAGGTCCCAAGTACTCATCACACTCTCCACACATGAAAGTAACACCCAACAATTCATAATTCTCAAAGATCTTGATCCTCAACCAAGGAGGAACAAGCTAGCCTAGAAGGTCCATCATGCTCACATGCTCATATCCATCAACTATATCGAGCCTTAGTGGCTCCTAGGTTCACAACCACTAAGTGACATTCTCAAGTTACTCTAGGCCATCCTAAGCATGCTACTAACATGATTCAACAACAATACTAAGGAGAAAACGAAGAGGAAAGGAGAGGAGAAGCCTACTGTTGAAGAAACCGCAGCCGCGGAGTCAAGCTGGCGCCCACTGCGGAACACAGAAGCCGCCCCTGCGCCTTGCTGCCGCTCTGGACTCGCGTGTCTGGTGCCGCCCCTGCGGCCGTGCCGAGCCGCACCCGCGGCCGTGCTGAGCCGCCCCCGCGGCTGACCGCTCCCGTGGTCGTGAAGATCCGCCCCCGCGGATTCTGTGCAGAACGTCGTCTTCTTCGTTTTCGATCGTGGATCCTTGGCTCCAAAGTCCTTCTTTTCTTGCTGGATCTTCTCCAAACACCCACCACTGGTCTTAGGCTCCTCTCCACGACATAATCGAGCTATGAACCTATGCATGCAAAGATTTGAGCAAAAACTCCTCAAGATCTTCATCAATGGCCATGGATGAAGGAGGGAAGAAGAATGGGGAGCATCAACAAAGAAGAGAGGGGAGGGAGAGGAAGGAGCTTACCACAACAGATCTGGAACCTCTCTAAGCTGTCCACAGTCCAAGAGTTGCAAGAGATTCAATCACAAAGGAGAAAGAGCAAAGAGAGCCAAGAGAGGTAGAGGGAGATGGGAAAAGAACGTGAAAGAGAAGAAAGGAGAGAGAGAGAGGGGGGACAAGGGCTGTAAAGGGGTGTGGGGATCAAGGGGTCAGCTGACCTCTTGTCCCTCACCACGGACCGAGGGGTCGGAAATGACCCCTTGTCATTTTAACCCGGAACGAAGGATCAGAACGCGAAAAAAAGGGAAAAACGACGAGTCGGCTCGGGATTTTCTTGGGAATAAATCCCGGCACTCGGCATCTCGGCCTACGGGAAGATCTACAAGGCGCTCTAAGTCAGGAATAAAATTCCGGGCGTTACACGTGGAATGGCTTTAATCCGTCATGTCCTATGCCCAACCCTAATATATGTAACACACCTTTTTATAAGCCAATATACTTTTCTGATTTTTCAATATTAATTTACGAATTTCTACATCATTCAATTCTAATTCTATTGCCTCGTCGTATTTTTTGTAAGATAAATTTCGCACCAACTAATAAACAAAAGTTCATATATTGATTTGTTTTTTTTTAAAAAAAATTTCATGTTCCATCTAATAAGCTTCGTCGTATTTTTTTTAAAAATTTGCTCAGATTTGTTTTTTTAAAATGCAAAAAAGAAAAATTAATTAGATTTTGATCGGCATAAGCACATTTTCATAAGCATCTGGCTGTGTTTTTAAAATTTTGATAAATTCGTTTTTTTAATATCTATATTTTGTTTCTTTTTAAAAAAAAAAATTGAAACATTTTCACAATTTTTTTTTCTTTTTCTTCACACAAAATTCATGAGTTAAATAGAAGAGTGGGCCTTTTTTGTAAAGAAGAGCACTAAGAGGGCTCATTCTCTTATTAAGGGACAAACTAGACCCAATTTATTTACTTATAAAGATAAAATAGAAGGGCAAATTTGTAATTTCATGGTAAACCCAACCCAAAAGAAAACCCTAAACCCAACCAAACCCTGAACCGAACCGGAACCCGACCCGACCCGACCCTGAACCGAACCGGAACCCGACCCGACCCTGAACATAACCGAAATCCGAGCCGACCCTGAAACGAACCGGAACCCCGAACCGATACTGAACCCGAGCCGACCCTGAACCGAACCGGAACCGGAACCGGAACCGGAACCCGAACCGGAACCGGAACCCGAACCGGAACCGGAACCTGAACCCGAACCTAGATAAATCCTATTTGTTGGGTTTTATTTTTACTTCTCTCAAAAATTCCCTTTATACCCTTGATTTTAAATTAAAAATAAAGGTGAAATTAATAAGGGCCTAGTTAGTATTAATATTACAAAAAAGGCCTTATCAACTCATTATTCTCAAATTTCATTAGTAATAAATTAAAAGATTTGTTAATCGTTTTTTTAGATTCATTTTATCTTTAATATTTATTTTTTATTAAAAATAAAAAAATTCCAATAGAATTTTGATTAGATTCGTTTTTTTAAATGCCGATTTTTAAAAATATTTTGATCAGATTTCGACCGACCTAAACACCATCTAAGACGCAAAATACCGTTTTTAAAATTTTGATCAGATTCTTTTTAAAAAATATCTATATTTTGTTTAACACCATTTCATAAGCAACAGATTGTTTTTTAAAATTTTGATCAGATTCTTAATTTAAAAAAATCTATATTTTGTTTATGTTTTTTTATAATCATATTTCACAATGCCAAAAAGAACTAATATATAAGATTTTGTATGTTAAAATTTAGATTTTTCCTCTTTTTCTTTACAACATTTCGTTAGTGATAAATTAAAAGAAATATTTAATTTGATCTTTGTTTTCATAAATATATCATTAGTTCTCACACAAACAAGTTTATGATGTTTTATAAAAAAAATATCAAGTATATAAATATACCCGCACAAGGTGCGGATTATGAACTAGTTATATCTAATCTATATGCTACATGAGCCATTGTGCGACCTCCTAGGCTAAAGGTTTAGGTTTGGTCCAAAATGCTCCACGATCATTTCAACAAAAACGGGTGATCATTTCGGGGTCGAATGCAAGAGTGGGAGACATGCCATCGTGCGACGTGATCCTGGTCAAGCTATCCTTGATTTTCTCCCGATGTTCTTCTCTTTACTTTCGGACTCTAGTCATCTCGCAGGAAAGCCCTTAGTGTGTATCGAGACATTCAACGGTAAATGTAAAATCATTTATCCTTTGTAAAATGTCTGAAACTACATAAATAGCCTTCATATATCCACCCCTTAATTGTCTAATCAACTATTCATTATAAATGTTAAAGCATGGGAGTGTGTTAAAGGTGGGTCAAAAAGTTATGGCCAAATTATCCAACGATTTATAGGCAACGATTAAGTCATTCTGGGTATAACACATTTATGATGACATTGATGTATAAAAAATTGTTATTATTTATTATAATGACACGTTGTTTAACGGAATTAAATAGCGATAATGTTTGATTAAAATATAAAGTATTATGTTTCAAAAGTGTAAAATTAATTCGGTCTAACTAATTTGATAATTAATGATTAATTGATAAATTTAATGGAATAATTAACGTTTTTTATTTAATCATGACGTTAGTTAAATCGTGTGTTAAGTATAATTGATTTGTATCTAATTTGTTTAATCATATGAACTAAATTACTTGTCTATTTTAAATGGTTTATCGTTAGAGTTGTGAGATATCAAATTTCCAAGATTTAAACTTAAAAATTATAAATTATACCACAAGTTAGAAAATTATATTACAACAAGAATAAGAAATTACTCGAATGATTTAAAACGGAAATCCGGTTCTTTGTATGCCTCCATGGTTGGGTTACTTGGTTGAGAGGATGCGGGAGTGGAACATATTATATAGTCGTTAAATTTCTTAATATCCACAGTTTTGGATTTGTGTTAACAAACCACCAATTTACAAGTGTCGTTGTATAAGACTATTGCACAAGCACACAACAAACTCCCTCTGTAGCTTTTTTGTCTACTTGTGCACTTTTGGCTCTCGTTATTGTTGGTGTTTTGGAGATAAGAAGAGAGGCTCAACCTGTTGTTGCCTGGAGAAGAAGAGGCATGTTGTGGTTTGAAGAAGAAGAGAGATCTCGAGTTGGTGTAGTCCTTGTTGTTGTGGAAGAGAAGAAGCCTTGGGAGGCTTGCTCTTAGCTTCTGTAACACCCTAAATTTCGGAACTCGATGTGTCACGGGTTAGGACCTCACAATGGGTCCTAACCCTACCTTGAATACAATTTCGCCGGATCTTTACAAGACACGAATAAAGGAAAACCGAATAAAAGTCTAAAACATATGTAATAGTCATGAAAGAAAAACAACCGTCAACCCGGCTGACTACTCCACTTTGGATCAGTCTGCAACTGTCCTCCCTTGTAAGGTATCTAACAAACATGACGAGAGAGAATGATGGAACAAAGATGGAGAAATGGAGAAAGAGGTGGTTCGTTGTAACGAATGGGGAGATCATTATAGAACCACCAACTCCGAGCCAGAAGACGACCACGATGACAAGAGAGAGACAATATCCAGGGCGTCTGAGATCTGTTCTTCTACTCCACACCTACAAGGTTTTCCCCTGCTCTCTAATTCATTCATGTTCGTCCAGGGTTCTGTTTTTGGTGTAATTGTTGCTTTGTTGCTTCTTTCTATTATGGTTTATATATCTTGTTTTTTTTTTCCTGCTTTGATTTAAGATTCATTTTTCATAGATCCGTCTTTGCTATTCAGGTTAAGATCTCGGTAATAGTTTTCGATCCGTCTTTTGCTTCACTTGCTTGGTCTGTTGTTTAGGCATGAAGTTTATTGTGCTTGATTTTTCTCTTTCGTTAATTTTAAATTTGATTAGGTTAATGTTGTTATTAGTAGCTATTTCGGAATTTCATATTTGAGTTGTTTAATTTCAATGTTTAATGATTTTTTTAGCCTCCCTCATAATTGACAATTTGTGATTGAAAACGAGTTTCTTGTTTCGTTTGCTATTTGTTTGTTGTTTTTAGACCAATGACGATTATGTCATTCCTTGTGCATTCAACAATTGGAAACCAGTTTATCATAATTTCCTGGTGAGTTCATTACATTTCAGTTCTCTTGTTGTAAAGCATAAGGTCACATGCTTCTCGTTTTTGTATGAATACATTGTATAGTGTGTCTTCATATTGTTGATGACTTTTGTTGCCTTCGTTGGTTTTTCCTTTGAATGCTTAGTATTTATATAAAATTTGTTGCATATAAAATTTTACTATTCTTTGTAGTTATCTCGTCACCTATTGTCATGTCACCCATAAACTAATGATCCATATAATTTTTTTACCATGTCTAATAATCACAACTAATCACCCATCCACTAAACCGTGATATTAAATCCTAATTAACCCACTTTCTTATAAACAAATGCATAAAACTTTGAATTGTTCGATTAGTACTTGTGGTCATCTTTTAGTTTTAGTGATTAATTTTATTGTGTAACACCCCAAATCCGTAGGACTCGGAGTGCTACTAGGCTAGGATCTCACAATGGATCCTGACCCTAGCCGGACAACAAGTTCACTGAATCTTACAACAAGACACCGATAGATTAAATACAAAACATCAAACTGTTATAAAAGTATCAAAAGGTTTATACAACGCTGTTGAGTACAAACAAAACATAACGTATATACATGATCAAAATATCCCGTAACCCACGAGTATGACCCCAGTGTACGGAACCCTCAGCAGATCACCCCTCTGGATCACTCTGCAGCTCTCCTAACCTGCAAAGGATCTACAACACGGTATAAACCGTTAGCTAACTATACACATAGATAAGAAGATGCTAGAGCACAATCACATATCAGATATAATAAACACTTCAACATGATCTCAAACATTTACCCGGTTTATTATCTTTAATAAGTCGAATCACTTAATCGTATAAATAGATATATATGAAGATAGGTGACACGAGGAATATAATCCCCGCCTCTGAGTACTCTAGCCAGCTGGAGTAGTATCAGCACACCTCCCGTGTACCCTGTGGGAGTGGTGAGGGTCCTTCCCGTATACCAGATCTGGCTTGACTACAGAGAACCTCCCAGACTCCACTACGGAATGAAAGGGAAAGGTTATCACGACCACTACAATGGGCGGTCAATATAACATAGGTCGGTGACCATAATAACACATGCTATAAAGCATAAAACACACACACCACTGAAGTATACATCCAATATAAGGATAGTAGCTAAGTAAGTCCTATGGACTTACCTCGATCTCAGAAGTAACTCGCTACGAACAACTCTCAGAAACGTCCACTCCAAACTGGAGGACAACTCAGCCTATACAAAACACACATACACACACACACACACACACACACACACACACACTTAGGATCCATAAGGGATCATATCCAACTTGTAACCTCAAAGCCGTAACCGGCATATCTACATCATACTCGTCAACATCCGAATCCTAGCATGGTACTAAGTTCCTCATACTAGAAAGGAAAGGAACTACCTAACTATAGGTAGTCCCGGGGCAAGACGCACCTGCGTGAATGGAGGACGCAGGGGCGGAACGCTGGAAACCGCGGGCGCGGTGGCACTCAACCGCGGGGGCGGTGACAAGAGTCGCTGGCAACGCAGGCACGGCGCGGGCGCTGCGGCACAAGGTCCACAGGGGCGGTGACTTCTGACCGCGGGGGCGGCGGCAGTGCAGAACAAGATCTCGTGATTCTTCTTCGGCTCTTCACGTGATCAAATCATGTCCTTACCATTCCAAAACCACACACCACATGCACATACACATACCAACCATCAATATCCTTAGCATACATCTAATCCTAAGCTAGAAAGATTGAATCAAAGAAGAAGAGAAGGAGAAGAACAAGCACTCACCACTACTGAAGATCCTAGGCTGCAGGGAGGATCAACACACACCAAAGCTGGCTTCCAAGCTCAGCAACATACATCACTAGCATCCACACACACTCTAGCCACAACAAACTCTCTTCCAAACCAAAGGAAACCAAGGCAAGATCAAGGTGAAGCAAAGGAGAAGCAAGAAGGACGTGGGAAGCTGAAGAAAGGAATGAAGATGGAACCCTTGCTCAGCAAGGTAAAACGAAGAGGTAAGGTGAAAGGTAAAGCACTGTCAAAAGAGTCAACAAAACCGGCTGCAGCCGCCGGAAACCGCAGGGGCGGTTCCATGAGCCGCAGGGGCGGCGGTCATGCCCGCGGGTGCGGAAAGGCCAATCTCGGCCTAAAGCCAATCTCGGCTATGATCCGATCTCGGTCCGAAAGACTACGGCTCTTACATCCCTCCCCCCTAAAAACAAGTTTCGTCCCGAAACTTGTACAAACCCGGAAACCTCTCGGACTCAGCATCGGAATACACTCTCTCTATCAGAGGTATCACATCTCGTACATAAGGTATCAACTCATATGACACTATACCTCAAAAGATCACACTACTATCCGGGGCGTAGAGGGATATCTCTAGCCAAACCATCATCGGGGCATGGAGAAGACATCTTCATCCAAACTATGTCCATCAAAATAGCATGGAGGTAGGAACCATCTCCAGCTATCCCTAACAGTCATATCACAATAGCATGGAGGTAAGAACCATCTCCAGCTATACCTAACAGTCGTACTAGCACAACAAGATCTAGTAAGATCATAAACACATCATAGCTAGCACGAGAATAAACATAGCATAGCATATAAGCACATAAGCACATATGCACGTAATCATATCGCTCCTCAAGCTAGTCCTAAGACCTACTCCTGGATCCTATAGGTATATCTACCCTCGCCTATAACTCTGGATAGTTCCTCTGGATACTATCCCTAGTCTCTCCCGTAGCCTCATCAGGTTCTCGTCTCAACCACTGTATCCTCAACACAGGAATGTTTTATACACGCAGACATCTCATGCCTCTGCCTAGGACTATAATAGAATGCTTGATACAAATGTGGTCCGGCTCAACCACCAAATCATCATAACTCACAGTGTGTCTCGGAGCTGGTATGTAGTCCCTCAGCTAAGACACATGAAACCCAGGGTAAATCCTCGAATCTCGGAGACAGGGATATCTGTAAGCTGCGCTCTTAATCCGATCCAACAACTCAAACGGTCCAACTATGAACTCTAAGGCCAGCTACGCTCTCAACTTCCTCTTAATGTCAAAGCATCTAACACCTCATATCGGAGACACTCTCAGCCATACTAGGCTCCAATTATGAACTCTAGAGGTCTACGCCTCCTATCTGTATACGACCTTTGACGGCTCTGCACAGTCAGCAATCATTCTCTAACCAGGGCTACTCGAATCCCATCATCCTGAACCTGATCAGGTGTCAAATCACTGTCGCTGCTCTGCTCATCTCAGCCTAACAGAGTCCGATATCTCTGTCCATACAGTGCCTCCTAGGGCCATCCGAAAAGATGCATACCAACCATTATTGTGTGAGAATTCAACTAGTGGAAGATGATCCATCTCCACACCTGTCCCCAATCCAACACACAAGCTCGCAACATATCCTCCAGCGTCTGAATGGTCCTCTCTGACTAACCATCTATCTGAGGATGAAACGCAGTCGTGAAGTGCAAACTCGTCCCCAGGGCAGTCTGAATCTGCTGCCAGAATCTCGAGGTAAATCGTCCATCTCTGCTTGAGACGATCGTCCTCGGTACCCCATGGAGTCTCACTATTTGTCTAGTGTACTCCTCAGCTAATCTGCTCATCAACCACGTTTCCCGAATAGGAAGGAAACGTGCCGTCTTCGTCTATCTGTCTACGATACCCCGATAATATCAATCTTCGATTCGGTCTCAGCCCAGTCACAACATCTATGGTGACGTCCTCCCACTTCCTCTGTGGAAAAGGAAGTGGGTGGAGCTCACCTCCCGGTCTGTGGTGTTCTATCCTGACCTGTTGGCAGGTCGCACACGGTGCCATAATTCCGGCTACATCGGGCTTTAGCCCTAACCATCACTACAACGTCTCAAATCCTGGTACATCTGCTCGTACTAGGGTGCACTGACTATGGCGTACAATGCCTCCTGCAAAATCTTCTTGCTCAACTCCGCATCAGCGGTACCCAGACGCGATTGTGGCGTTTCAAAGCTCCATCTGCTCCTAGCAGGAACGGTGGGGCCTCATTCTGAAATATCCCTTCTCGGGTCTTCATCAGGAAACTAGATATCCACTCTAACAAAATCAAGTCTCTTTGTCACTGCTACTGAACTGTCAACCTTGTTGTATCAATGTACTTCCAAATTCTAGCTTGGATGCATCTCTGTAACCACAAAATCAACTGTACTCTCTGGCCGTGCCAACCTAGGAACGGAAATCAGACATCTCTACAGCTACTCCAAACTCTACATACCCTGATCAGACCACACAAATCTGGTAGTCTTCCTCAACAACCTCATCAGTGGATGGGTAATCATATAAAAGCCCTCCACAAAGCGTCTGTGATAGCCGGCTAGGCCAAGGAAATTACGTACTTCCTTGACGTTCGTCGGTATCGTTCGTGCTGCTACAACCTCTATCTTCACCGGATCCATCTGGATCCCTTGGTGGAAACAATGGAACCCAGGAATGCTACCTTTGGCATCCAGAACTCACACTTAGAGAACTTAGCATAAAGTTCTCTATCCCGCAAAACTTGCAATACAGTCCTCAGATGTCCTGCATGCTCCTCTCCACTGCGAGAGTATACTAGAATGTCATCAATAAAACCACCACAACTGATCCAGGAAGTCGATGAAGATACTGTTCATCAACTCCATAAAGACGGCTGGGGCATTCGTAAGCCTAAATGGCATCACTACAACCTCGTAGTGGCCATAACTGATCCGGAATGCTGTCCTGTGCACATCCTGCTCCCTCACCCTCAGCTGGTGATACCCGGAACGCAGGTCAATCCTGGAGAACACAGTCGCTCTCTGTAGTTGATCTAACAAATCATTAATGCACGGTAGTGGATACTTGTTCTTGATGGTCACCTTGTTCAGCTCTCTGTAATCTATGCATAACCTCAGTGATCCGTCCTTCTTCCGTACGAAGAGGACAGGTGCTCCCCATGGGGACACACTAGGACGAATGAAGCCCTTCTCAACCAACTCCTCGAGTTGCTTCTTCAGCTCCAGCTGCTCGACTGGAACCATCCAGTATGGGCCTTCGAGATGGGTCTCTTACCAGGCTCTAACTCGATACTGAAATCCACACTCCTCTGAGGCGGCAAACTGGACGGCTCAGCAAAACATCAGTAAACTCACAAACAACTGGGATATCCTCTAACGCTGGACTCTCCCCCTCCTTCATGGCATAACACCAGAAGGCCTCATCACCTGTATAATCAATTTCGCTGCATGTACCGCACTGGTCACTATACCTGACCTAACTCGGTGGAGACTGTGACAGTCCTCCTACCTACATATCATACAATCTGATGCCTAACCCTCCAAACCATAACTAAAAGGATATTCTCATACACTACTGGCATGATACAAAGATCAGCCAGTAACACACGGGTCCTACAGAAATGGGACAGTCACGGATCTCACGGGTACCTCTGACCCCACTACCTTCGGTAACCCTATACTAAAGGGTATTCCCTCAACCACATCTAGGCTCAGGTACTCTATACAGGCATCGGAAATAAAAGAGTACGTCGCACTCGTATCACATAAGACTCTAACAGGCAATCTAGGAAATTAGAAAGGTACTTGTATCAGTCGGTGTGGCTGGCTCCTCTGCACTCCTCAGTGCAAAACTACACCCTGTGGTCCTCTGGTGTCCACAACATCACCATCCCGACCTAAGCCTCTACTCGGCCCCGGAGCATCTCCCGGAGTAGTAAGGCAATCTGGGATTCTCCACGGTCCCTGTATCTGTTGAGGTAATCTCTGTCCACCTCCCACTACAAGAGCAGGAAAAGAACTTTGCTATGATAGAACTCCACCCCATCTACAGAAAATCTCCAAGTGACCTTGCCCACCACAAGTGAAGCAAGTCACTAACGGATACGTGCATGTTGGTGTTAAATATCCAGGATCATTACAATTAAAACACCGTGGACCCGTAGCAGCAACCAATGCAGTTGCGGGGTAACTTGAGCGTCTCTAGTATCGTTCAGAACCTACCATTCCTTCAGCACCTCTGGTCGGCCCAGGTTGCTGTCGCTGTTGTTGCTGAGGTGACCTCTGTCCACCCCCAGCTACCCTAACAGGAAAAGAACCCGGCTGAGACAAAGCTCCACCATGTCTACAGAAAATATGTCTGTGACCTCGTCTGCCACAGATATAACAAGTCACTGTCTGCCTCGTGCACCTTCGTTGCGTATGTCCATACTTACCACAATTAATACATCGCCGTCCTTGATCTGTAACTGGTACAGGTGGGGGTTGACTCTAGCGATTCTGGCCTTGCCCTGAGCCAGCAACCCCACCAGTATCACTGATCTGTCCTATCCGCTGTCTCTTCCCAGACCTTCTATGCTCCCTTGAAACTCGGGTAATCTCAGCAGCACGTGTCGGTACAACTGGCACCTGAGTAATTCTATGCAATCCTTCAAATAATTCCCCCTGTACTGGCAGATCAGGAATACGTTCACCTGCTCTAGCAACCTCCTCCACTTGTCTAATATACGCACGGAAATCTGGTCCCCTCATAATGACATAACCCGCGTCATCTGACTGGACTCGATGTGGTGTATGTCTCTCAGCTATACCATTCTCAATCCCCGAGGCGGCACTCTCAGCCACATTCTCCTGAAGCGCTACTGTTACCTGTACATCAGCAGTAGGAATCATACCCCGTCCTCTACCTAGAGGGGGTCTACCTCTACCTCTACCCCGTCCAGCTATAGGTGCTCTAGTCTGAAACATCTGCAGAGGACGTAACCTACTCAGGAGGCTATATATATGCCGTATGTATAGATATATATATCACACATCACATCAAATAGTATCTATCTATATATATATTTATACCTATACTGTCGAGATCTTCAGAGGGGCGATGGTTCACGTACACGATATCCCAAATCATTTTGTACTCATTTCAAAACCAAAACCTTTTGAAAAGTCAGACCCCTTTCAGGTTCTGTTTATTTATCTATTCGAACTTTATTGTAGATTACTAGTGCCATTGTTGTCAACCTTCCCTCTGATACCAACTTTGTAACACCCCAAATCCGTAGGACTCGGAGTGCTACTAGGCTAGGATCTCACAATGGATCCTGACCCTAGCCGGACAACAAGTTCACTGAATCTTACAACAAGACACCGATAGATTAAATACAAAACATCAAACTGTTATAAAAGTATCAAAAGGTTTATACAACGCTGCTGCGTACAAACAAAACATAACGTATATACATGATCAAAATATCCTGTATCCCACAAGTATGACCCCAGTGTACGGAACCCTCAGCAAATCACCCATCTGGATCACTCTGCAGCTTTCCTAACTTGCAAAGGATCTACAACACGGTATAAAACCGTTAGCTAACTATACACATATATAAGAAGATGCTAGAGCACAATCACATATCAGATATAATAAACACTTCAGCATGATATCAAACATTTACCCGGTTTATTATCTTTAATAAGTCGAATCACTTAATCGTATAAATAGATATATATGAAGATAGGTGACACGAGGAATATAATCCCGCCTCTGAGTACTCTAGCCAGCTGGAGTAGTATCAGCACACCTCCCGTGTACCCTGTGGGAGTGGTGAGGGTCCTTCCCGTATACCAAATCTGGCCTGACTACAGAGAACCTCCTAGACTCCACTACGGAATGAAAGGGAAAGGTTATCACGGCCACTACAATGGGCGGTCAGTATAACATAGGTCGGTGACCATAATAACATATGCTATATAGCATAAAACACACACACCACTCAAGCATACATCCAATATAAGGATAGTAGCTAAGTAAGTCCTATGGACTTACCTCGATCTCAGAAGTAACTCGCTACGAACAACTCTCAGAAACGTCCACTCCAAACTGGAGGACAACTCAGCCTATACAAAATACACACATATATATATATATATCACAATCCTATCACACAAAGGGGTCACACCTAGACCCAAGGGATCCATAAGGGATCATATCCAACTTGTAACCTCAAAGCCGTAACCGGCATATCTACATCATACTCGTCAACATCCGAATCCGAGCATGGTACTAAGTTCCTCATACTAGAAAGGAAAGGAACTACCTAACTATAGGTAGTCCCGGGACAAGACGCACCTGCGTGAACGGAGGACGCAGGGGCGGAACGCAGGAACCCGCGGGCGCGGTGGCGCTCAACCGCGGGGGCGGTGACAAGGGTCGCTGGCACGGCGCGGGCGCTGCGGCACAAGGTCCGCAGGGGCGGTGACTTCTGACCGCGGGGGCGGCGACAGTGCAGAACAAGATCTCGTGATTCTTCTTCGGCTCTTCACGTGATCAAATCACGTCCTTACCATTCCAAAACCACACACCACATGCACATACACATACCAACCTTCAATATCCTTAGCATACATCTAATCCTAAGCTAGAAAGATTGAATCAAAGAAGAAGAGAAGGAGAAGAACAAGCACTCACCACTACTGAAGATCCTAGGCTGCAGGGAGGATCAACACACACCAAAGCTGGCTTCCAAGCTCAGCAACATACATCACTAGCATCCACACACACTCTAGCCACAACAAAATCTCTTCCAAACCAAAGGAAACCAAGGCAAGATCAAGGTGAAGCAAAGGAGAAGCAAGAAGGACGTGGGAAGTTGAAGAAAGGAATGAAGATGGAACCCTTGCTCAGCAAGGTAAAATGAAGAGGTAAGGTGAAAGGTAAAGCACGGTCAAAAGAGTCAACAAAACCGGCTGCAGCCGCCGGAAATCGCAGGGTTGGTTCCATGAGCCGCAGGGGCGGAAACCCGCAGGGGCGGCGGTCATGCCCGCGGGTGCGAAAAGGCCAATCTCGGCCAAAAGCCAATCTCGGCTATGATCCGATTTATTGCTCATTAGAAGTATAAACTTGTGTGAATATTTGTAATTGAATCCAATATTTTTTTTGTTATTCGATTAACATGTATGATATTCTTCTCTGATGATATAATGCAAAGTGGAACCACACAGTGGAATATATTAAAAATATGCACGCTATTTAATGGTTATGCCAATAAGCAATCAAGCCACGAGCATGGATGGATGTAATTTGGAAATTGAAACACCCAACAAATATACGCGAATTTGCATGTATATGTTGCACTAAATCTTAATTTGGATGTCAAAATTTCACTGCACAAAAAAATGTAGTGGATGAGCTAAATCAAATGTGCAACCTTGTGTAATTCATGCACAATGTTTGTAGCGCAATTTTTTAATTCAATCGGTAATGTACCTACATAAACGCAATTTTTTTAGTCCATAATCATTCACTTTACGATATGTACAAACAACAACAATACATGTTTTGCATTCACATTTACCGGAAAGAGTACGCGTGCATAGCACGCATGACTCTTAAATGAAAACACAATCGAAAATTATATTTTCAAATTGATGAATAGTTGATTATCTCGTTGTGATGAAATGGAATATTTTTTGAACAATCTAGTTGTTGTGCCCAATAGCTTTTCTTGCAACCTTCTTAATGGGCTCCTTTCCTCCCTCACTACTTGCTTGGATTTTCTCTAGCACTTCCAAGGCTTCCTTCATGGAAGGCCTGCTCCTCGGTTCCTCGCCTAGACAAGTGAGTGCCAACTTAGTTGTCTCTAAGGCATCCTTTGATGGGTATTTCCCCTCTAGCCTTGGATCCATTTTGTTTTTAAGTTTCCTCTTATCCGATAAGTTTGGCTTGATCCAATCAATAAGATTTTGTTGCCCATTTGGTCGGCTCCTATCAAGGGCCCGTAAGCCTGTTAGAAGCTACATCAACACCATGCCGAATCCATATACATCACTCTTTACATACAAGTGACATGTTATTCAAATCATCTAATTAAGTTCATGCTAAGCTCAAGTTTGACACTTTGATTATAATGTCCATCTTTGTGGAAACAATGATCTAGCCCCAAGGCTTCTTGCAAAGAGCTTAGTCTATCTAAGTTATGCATATGTATGGTTGCGGACTATATAGCCAGTTTATCCTGTATTTTTTACATTGGATTTGATGTATTACTTTTTGTCTATTTAGGTTTATAAAACCTTTTTAGCAAATTCTACAAATGTAAACTATAAGGTTTTACCCGTGGATTTGATGTATTACTCTCTCATCTCAGCTCTGAGCTCCACTAGCTCATGTGCAGTAGCTGCCTTCTCCCTCTCTCTCTAGATGCCGTTCTCTCGGCTTCTCGCTCTTCAGCGACAACTATAAGCACTGCTTCATAATCCCTCTCTTGAGACATCCTAGATTCCTTCCAAGCTCTAAGTCTCCTTCTTAGTGTTTTCTCGGGTTCGGGATCAAAAGGAACTAGTTCTTTTCAATTCCGAGTCCTTCGCATACACAGCGAAAAGTACCCAGTTTCCTGAAAATATCAAAGACAAAACCAAAAGCGAGATCAAAAGTACAAGAAAGACATACTATAATGAATCAAATAACAAAATCAACTAAATAGTCCCCGGCAACGGCGCCAAAAACTTGTTCGCTGGTTTTGCACACCTATAAACTCCAATCAAAGATGATAGAAATCCACAAGATGCACAAAACGTCGAGCCTGCTTTAAATTTATAATTCCGTGATATTACTCAATGCAGCAAACCCATAGTGTATGGATCGGATGCAACAATGAACAAGTATTCCGGAGCTGATCTCAAAGACTAAGTTAGATGACAATGAGAATGATTTATAATAGTATAAATATTCTAGAATTAGAAGGGGATTTGAAAAGAAAGGGAGGAAGGATCGCAAAAGGTTTGAGGGGGGTTTTGTGGATTCGCAATCAATTATCTAAATTGATTGCAGTCAGAGCAAACAAACAAAAAGATCAAATGAGGGAAATATGTAATTTCAGGGATTCAAGATCATTATTTATACATATGGACTCAGGATATATGAAATCAAACGTGGCATATAAAAGAATGAAACGCTTAGGATGAATGTTTCTTAACCTATGCTCTTTTACAGTGACGTCTCAAGAACACAAAGGTCCGCAACCTAAAATCTACAGCTTTCAAGATAATGAGGGAGAAATATATAAACAAACCTTATTCTTTCAATCAAGGAAACATAATAACCCTTTACAGTTACGTCTCAGGAATTATTGCCTCAAAGGAAGGAATAATGGCACATTCTATCCAATAAAGGTTAAACCATTATTACCTAGGAACAAATTCTCTTATGTATCTAAATAGGAATATCTCAGTTACGACTCAATTCCTACTTAGGTAAAGCTGGTTTTGATTGAATCTAAACCTGCAAAAACCAAACTTTTCCATAGGATTTAAAGCGATTTACACAAACTAGAAATAAGAACAATTCAATACATCATAGTCCAATGTATAAATAAATCTCTTTCTACCCTGGAACCACACAAGGTTTCTAGCCACTAAAGCTCATGGTTAATCCTGAATTTGACTTGATAAGGGAAAGCAAACGAATTAAATAAGAAAAGGGAACGGAGAAAGTACCCAGCTTTATTGAAACTCAAAACAAACTGTCTTCAACTTGAAATCTCTCTAACAAACTCTAACAAACTTCCAACAAACTCCAACACTAGATCTTTCTCTAACTAATCTAACTAACAATGGTGAAAAAGAAACAAAGAACAAAGGAATAGACTTTCCTCTCAACAATCGAACTTCCACTTTCAAAACCTAAACAATCTTCTTTCTTCTCTTCGTTGGGCGTCCTTTTTTCGGACTTCGGAACTCTACTTTTAAAACCTAAAACCCTTCGAGACTCGTGGGCTGGGTTGAGATTCCGAAATAAAATAAGAATTGACGGTCTGGGAAATATCTCGGTCTAGATCTCGGCCGAGATTGGTCGATGTCGGGTCCGAGATTTCGACTTCATACTTCAGTGTCATGGGATCTCGGTCTGGTCACCCGAGATGTGGACCGAGATGGTGACCGAGATTTCACTACAGTGGCTTCAAAGCCTTCCATCTCGGACCGAGATAGGTGGATCTCGACCGAGATAAATCTCGATCTCGGGCACTTTGTCTCGGTTGCTCCAAAAGCGTAGTTCTCTCCTTTCCAAAGGTCGTATGACATATCCTATGTAAGTGCCCTAGTCTTTTGGACCGAGTTTGCCTTAGCCGAGATTCGGCTTTGACCGAGATTGACGTAGCCGCCCCTGCGGGTTTGTATCCCGCCCCAGCGGGTTCCCGCTCCCGTGGCCCAGTAACCGCCCCCGCGGTTTCCTGCGGCTGCAGCCGGTTTTGTTGACCGGTTGACTCGTGCTTTACTCTTTTCCCTTACTTTTTACCTTGCTGAGCAAGGATTTCACTTCACTTCTCATAACCAATTCAGCCCTTTCACGTCCTCCTTGCTTCTCCTTCCTCCATCTTGATCTTGTTCTTGGTTTGCCTTAGAGTTTGGAAGAGAGTTTGTGGTGTTACTTTGCTGAGGTTGCATTTGTGTATGATTGATGAGCTTGTGATGCCAGCCGAGAGTGTGTTTGTTCTTCCCTTGGGTGATCACAGCAGTGGAGGTGAGCTCCTTGCTTCTCCTTTCTCTCTTTCTTTCTTGTTCTTCCTTCCTTAGCTTAGGAGTAGATGAATGGATCATAGATTGATGTTGGAATGTGTATGTATATGTATGTACTTGGTTGTAGATGAGAGAAGACGTGATTTGATCACGAGAAGAGCCGAAGAGGAATCGCGGGGTCACATTCTGCACCGTCTCCGCCCCCGCGCCTGGAAGCCGCCGCCCCTGCGGAAGCCGTGCCACAACAGCCGCTCCGTGCCTGCGCAGTGCCTGCGTTGCCTGCGGCCTTTGTCACCGCGCCTGCGGCTGAGCCCTGCCGCGCCTGCGGGTCACTGGTTCCGCCCCTGCGTCTCTCTTGTTACGCAGGTGCGTCTTGTCCCAGGTCTACCTAGAGTTAGGTAGATCCTTTCCTTTCCTAGTATGAGCGGGTTAGTAGCATGCTAGGTACGTGTATGAGGATAGAATGATGAGGATGTGATATATCTGTATGCCAGTTATGGCTTTGAGGTTTATGAGTTAGGATATGATCCTTATGGATTCCTTGGGTCTAGGTGTGACCCCTTTGATGGATATGAGGGTGATATATTGTTATGCCTTGTTATTAGGCAGTGTTGTCCTCTAGATTGGAGTGGACCGGGTTTGAGATCGTGGTTGAGACTACTATTGAGGTAAGTCCATAGGACTTACTTAGCTACCATCCTTATATTGGATGTGTGCATGAGTGGTGTGTGTTATCTGCTTTATAGCATGCGATGTTGTTATTACCTAACTATGGTTTAGTGACTGCCCACTGTAGGGTTGTGACAGCTTTGCTCTGTCATCCCGCGAGGAGACAAGGAGGTTCTCTGCGGAGAGTCCATATCTGGTACACGGGACGGGCATTGTCTCCACTCCCTTAGGGTACACAGGGAAGTGATCCCAGATGACCATTCCAGCTAGCCAATACCACCGAGAGGCGAGGGTTATATTCCTCGTGTCACATATATTCATATTCAGATGTATATATATATATATATATATATATATATATATATATATATATATATATATATATATATATATATATATATATATATATATATATATATACGATTGAGTGATGGACGTTATACAGATAATTAACCGGGTAAATGTGTGATAGCATGATGAGGTGTTTAATATTCCTGAGGTGTGTTTGTGCTTTTGCATCTTCTTATATATGTGTATGGTTAGCTAACGGTTTTATACCGTGTTGTAGATCCTTTGCAGGTTAGGAGAACTGCAGAGTGATCCAGAGTGGGTGATCCGCTGAGGGCTTCGTACACTGGGTCGTTATCGGGGTTTATGAGATCTTTTGATGTACAATTTGTGTTTTATTTGTACTCAGCGGTACTTATGTATTACCTTTTGATATATATATATATATATATATATATATATATATATATATATATATATATATATATATATATATATATATATATATATATATATATCAGTTTAATGTTTTGTATTTAATCTATCTGTGCCTTGTTGTAAGATTTAGTGAACTTGGTGTCAGGCTAGGGTCAGGATCCATTGTGAGATCCTAGCCCAGTAGCACCTCGAGTCCTACGGATTTGGGGTGTTACAAAGTTGGTATCAGAGCGAGGTTGACAACAATGGCACTAGTAATCTACGATAAAGGTCAAATAGATAAATAAACAGAACCCGAAAGGGGTCTGACTTTTCAAAAGGTTTTGGTTTTGAAATGAGTACAAATGTTTTGGGATACCGTGTACGTGAGCCATCGCCCCTCTGAAGATCTCGACGGTATAGATATATATAGATTATCTGTTGTGATTGATTTGATATGTATATCTATACATATGGCATATATATAGCCTTCTAAGTTAGGTTTACGTCTTCTGCAAATGGTTCAGACTAGAGCCTTACCTGCAGCTAGACGAGGTAGAGGTAGACCCCCTCTAGGTAGAGGACGGGATAGGACTCCCGCTGTTGATCCACGTGCAACGGAGGAGGTTCACAAGGACGTTGCTGAGAGTGTCGTTCCTGAGAGACAGGGATCCCCATGAGTCCAGTCAGATGACTCTGATCGTGTCTCCATGGAGGGACCAACCTTCCGCGAGTATATCAGACGTGTGGAAGAGGCTGCTAGGGCAGGTAGGCGTGCACCTGATCTACCAGCACAAGAGGGACCATATGAGAGATCCCATAATGTTACTCAGGTGCCAGCTGCACCGGCACCTGTTGCTGAGATTACTCGAGTTACTGAGGAGCATAGAGGGCCTAGACCAGACACTTGGTTGAAGGCATTTCACTAGATGGGTGTACCCCCTTTCACTAGGAAGGTGGGGTTA
Source organism: Fagopyrum tataricum (assembly GCA_002319775.1). Lineage (NCBI taxonomy): Eukaryota > Viridiplantae > Streptophyta > Magnoliopsida > Caryophyllales > Polygonaceae > Fagopyrum > Fagopyrum tataricum. The sequence continues at coordinate 65,550,636 of CM008279.1, forward strand.
GAGGTTGAGCTCTGGATTGGCATGTGGACTTAGCTTTGGAGTCCATTAGATGTCCAGTGGACAGACAGATCGAGCTGGTGCAGACTTTATTCCGGGACATGGCACAACACTAGTGGAGGTCTATACGGGGTCAGGTTAGTAGTTATGATCAGATGAGGACCCTGATTAGAGAGCGTTTCTGCCCTGCCTCCCTGAGGAGGGAGAAACTGCGGGACTTTGTAGAGGTTGAATTCAAGGATGTACCGGTCTCAGAGGCCACATTGCTGAGTCCAGTTGCGCCTCCTGCAGATCAGCATGTTTATCTCTTTTCCCGACGATTGAAGGATACTACTAGAGCCTACATGGCAGGGTTTCACTATGAGTCCTTGATGGACTACTAGGACAGAGCTTCTGATTATGAGAGGGAGCGGGCTACTCAAAGGAGAGCTTCTCGGACCGGAGGGTCCGAGAAGAGACAGCGTACCGGGCAGACCAGTGGTACCGGTGGAGTTGCTAGTTCAGGGCGAGGCCAGAGTCGCCAAAGTCATCCCTTATCTGCACCAATTGCAGATAAGAGACCACAGTGTTACAACTGTGGTGGTTATGGACATATGCGGCCAGAGTGCCCGAGGCAGACAGTGATGTGTTACACGTGTGGCCGACCAGGTCATAGAGTTGTCTTCTGCCGACAGGGCGGAGCATCATCTCAGCAGGGTTCTTCCCCTGCCAGTGCAGCGGGAGGTGGGCAGAGGTCACCTCAGCAGCAGCAACAGACACAGGGAAAGCAGAGAGTCCCAGATCGCCCTACGACTCAAGGATCTGCTCCTGCACCGAGTAGAGGCAGAGGTCGTGGTGGGAGCACCACTGATACCCGAGGCCCACATGGCCGAGTTTTTGAGCTTAGGAGTGCAGAGGAGCCAGCTGCACCGATTGCTACAGGTACCATTTTGATTCATGGTTTACCTGTTAGAGTTTTATTTAATACTGGTGCTACGCATTCTTTTATTTCTGATGCCTGTGTATAGCGTCTGAGTCTAGATACAGTTGAGGGGATGCCCTTTATTATAGGGTTACCCGATGGTGGTAGGGTCAGAGGTACCCGTGAGATTCATGGTTGTCCCATTTCTGTAGGGACTCGTGTGTTACTAGTTGACTTCTTTGTCATGCCATTAGAGCACGAAGAAGTCATTCTAGGTATGGATTGGATGTATAGACATTCTGCAGTCTTAGATGAAGGTAGGAGGAATGTTACCCTCTCTACCGAGTTAGGTCAGATAGAGGTTTTCCGAGGTTGGGACCTTGGAAAGACAGGCACAGTTATCAGCGCTATACGGGCAGCTAGATTGATTGCACAGGGTTGCAAGGCCTTCTGGTGTTATGCCATGTAGGAGGGGGAGAGTCCAGCATTAGAGGATATCCTAGTGGTTTGTGATTTTACTGATGTTTTTGCTGAGCCGTCTAGTTTGCCGCCTCAGAGGAGTGTGGACTTCAGTATTGAGTTAGAGTCTGGTACGAGACCGATCTTGAAGGCCCCATACCGGATGACGCCTGTTGAGATGTTGGAGCTGAAGAAGCAACTCGAGGAGTTGGCTGAGAAGGGCTTCATTCGCCCTAGCGTGTCCCCATAGGGAGCACCTGTCCTCTTCGTACGGAAGAAGGACGGATCACTGAGATTATCCATAGATTACAAAGAGCTGAACAAGGTGACCATCAAGAACAAGTATCCACTGCCTCGTATTGATGATTTGTTAGACCAGCTTCAGGGAGCGACTGTGTTTTCCAGGATTGACCTGCGCTTGGGATATCACCAGCTGAGGGTGAGAGAGCAGGATGTGCACAGGACAGCATTCCGGACTAGGTATGGCCACTACGAGTTTGTAGTGATACCATTTGGGCTTACGAATGCCCCAACAATTTTTATGGAGTTGATGAACAGTATCTTCATCGACTTCCTGGATCAGTTTGTGGTGGTCTTCATAGATGACATTCTAGTGTACTCTCGCTGCCGAGAGGAGCATGCAGGACATATGAGGACTGTATTGTAGGTTTTGAGAGATAGAGAACTTTATGCTAAGTTTTCTAAGTGCGAGTTCTGGATGCCAGAGGTAGCATTCCTGGGTCATGTTGTATCAGCTGAAGGGATTTAGGTGGATCCGGCCAAGATTGAGGCAGTAGCAGCATGGACTACACCGACGAACGTCAAGGAAGTACGTAGCTTTCTTGGCTTAGCCGGTTATTACAGACGCTTCGTGGAGGGATTCTCTGCGATTGCCCATCCATTGACGAGTATGCTGAGGAAGACTACTAGATTTGTATGGTCTGATCAGTGTATGCAGAGCTTTGAGGAGCTGAAGAGACGTCTGACTTCTACTCCTATTTTGGCACAGCCAGAGGGTACAGAGGATTTTGTGGTATAAAGTGATGCATCCAAGCTAGGCTTGGGATGTGTGTTAATGCAGCGGGGCAGAGTGATTGCTTATGCATCTCGACAGCTGAAGACGTTTGAAGAGAACTACCCGACTCATGATCTGGAGTTGGCAACGGTAGTTCAAGCACTGGAGATTTGGAGACATTACCTGTATGGTGCTACATGTCCGATCTTCACAGACCATAAGACTCTGAAGTACATTTTCACGCGGCGGGAATTGAATAACCTCCAGCGTAGGTGGCTCGAGCTGATTAAGGACTTTGATTTAGAGATTCTGTATCATCCAAGGAAGCCGAACGTTGTCGCCGATGCCCTGAGCAGGAAGACGCCTCGAGAGCAGGCGATTGCGAGATTGACAATTCAGCATCAGTTACAGAGAGACCTGATCTGGTTAGAGCTGGACATCCAGTTTTCTGATGAGGATGCCCAACTGCGTACGTTAGAGGTTCTTCCTGATCTGTTGGGTGAGATCCAACAGAAGCAGGAGACCTGCCCGACACTGATGAGGATACGAGATAGGATGTCTCGAGATGAAGCACCACAGTTCCTGCTAGGAGCAGATGGAGTATTGAGGAGCCGCGGTCGAGTCTGTGTACCTGCTGATACAGAGCTGAGACAGAGGATTTTACAGGAGGCTCACTGTACACCTTACTCTGTACATCCAGGTACGAGTAAGATGTATCAGGGATGAAGCCCGATGTGGCCAGATTTGTGGCACAATGTGCGACCTGCCAGCAGGTTATGATAGAGCATAGCAAACCTGGAGGTGAGCTCCATCCACTTCCTGTTCCACAGAGGAAGTGGGAGGACGTCACCATGGATTTTGTGACTAGATTGAGGCTGAGCCGGAGTTTTTATGCCATTTGGGTCATAGTGGACAAATTGACGAAGACGACACGTTTCATTCCTATTAGGGAGACGTGGCCAGTGAGTAGATTAGCTGAGGAGTACACTAGGCAGATAGTGAGACTCCATGGTGTACCGAGGACGATCGTCTCATATAGAGATGGACGATTTACCTCGAGATTCTGGCAGCAGATTCAAACTACCCTGGGGACGAGTTTGCACTTCACGACCGCGTTCCATCCTCAGACATATGGTCAGTCAGAGAGGACCATTCAGACCCTGGAGGATATGCTACGAGCTTGTGTGTTAGATTGGGGACAAGTGTGGACGGATCATCTCCCACTAGTTGAGTTCTCATACAACAACAGTTGGCATGCATCTATTGGGATGACCCCCATATGAGGCACTGTATGGACAGAGATGTCGTACCCTATTATGCTGGGATGAGCAAAGCAGTGTTAGTGGTTTAGCACCTGATCAGATTCAGGATGATGTAGCTCGAGTAGCATTGATTCGAGAGCGGATGTTGACTGCCCAGAACCGTCAGAAGTCGTATGCTGATAGGAGGCATAGACCTCTAGAGTTCAGAGTTGGAGCCCATGTGTGGCTGAGAGTGTCTCCGACACGAGGTGTTAGGCGATTTGGCATTAAGGGGAAGTTGAGCCCCCGATATGTCGGACCGTTCGAGATTGTGGATCGGGTTGGGAGCGCAGCTTACAGATTAGCCTTGCCTCCGAGACTAGAGGGTGTTCACCCTGTATTTCACGTGTCTCAGCTGAGGGAGTACATACCAAATCCGAGACACGTCGTGAGTTATGATGATTTAGTGGTTGAGCCGGACCACACCTTTGTTGAGCACCCTATTGCAGTCCTAGAACGAGGTATGAGACGCCTGCGTTCGAAGGACATTCCTATGTTGAGGATACAGTGGTCGAGACGAGGACCTGATGAGGCTACATGGGAGACTGAGGATAGTATCTAGAGGAACTATTCATACTATCTTTGATGTGATATGTGATCAATTAGATCTTATTGTGCTAGTATGCTTATTGTTTATAGCTGGAGATGGCTCTTTCCTCCATGCTATTTTGATGGACATAGTGTTGCTGGAGATGTTTTCCTCCATGCTTGTGTTTGAGGTTATAGAGAGAGTTGTACCTCGGCTTGTGAGTCCGAGTAGTTTGAGGATTTTACAAGTTTCGGGACCAAACTTGTTTTTAGGGGGGTGAGATGTAAGAGCCCTTGTCTTTTGGACTGAGTTTTCCTTACCCGAGATTCGGCTTTGGCCGAGATTGACGTAGCCGCCCCTGCGGGTTTGTATGCCGCCCCAGCGGGTTCCCGCTCCCGCGGCCCAGTGAACCGTCCCCGCGGTTTCCGGCGGCTGCAGCCGGTTTTGTTGACCGGTTGACTCGTGCTTTACTCTTTTCCCTTACTTTTTACCTTGCTGAGCAAGGGTTTCACTTCACTTCTCATTCCCAATTCAGGCCTTTCACATCCTCCTTGCTTCTCCTTCCTTCATCTTGATCTTGTTCTTGGTTTGCCTTAGAGTTTGGAAGAGAGTTTGTGGTGTGGCTTTGCTGAGGTTGCTTTTGTGTATGATTGTTGAGCTTGTGATGCCAGCTGAGAGTGTGTTTGTTCTTCCCTTGGGTGATCACAGCAGTGGAGGTGAGCTCCTTGCCTCTCCTTTCTCTCTTTCTTTCTTGTTCTTCCTTCCTTAGCTTAGGAGTAGATGATGGATCATAGATTGATGTTGGAATATGTATGTATATGCATGTCCTTGGTTTTGGATGAGAGAAGACGTGATTTGATCACGAGAAGAGCCGAAGAGGAATCGCGGGGTCACGTTCTACACCTTTGCCGCCCCTGGAAGCCACCGCCCCTGCGGAAGCCGTGCCACAACGGCCGCACCGTGCCTGCGCAGTGCCTGCGGCCTTTGTCACCGCGCCTGCGGTTGAGCCCTGCCGCGCCTGCGGGTCACCTGTTCCGCCCCTGCGTCTCTCTTGTTTCGCAGGTGCGTCTTGTCCCGGGTCTACCTAGAGTTAGGTAGATCCTTTCCTTTCCTAGTATGAGCGGGTTAGTAGCATGCTAGGTACGTGTATGAGGATAGAATGATGAGGATGTGATATATCTGTATGTCAGTTATGGCTTTGAGGTTTATGAGTTAGGATATGATCCTTATGGATCCCTTGGGTCTAGGTGTGACCCCTTTGATGGATATGAGGGTGATATATTGTTATGCCTTGTTATTAGGCAGTGTTGTCCTCCAGATTGGAGTGGACCGGGTTTGAGATCGTGGTTGAGACTACTACTGTGGTTGAGGTAAGTCCATAGGACTTAATTAGCTACCATCCTTATATTGGATGTGTGCATAAGTGGTGTGTGTTATCTGCTTTATAGCATGCGATGTTGTTATTACCTACCTATGGTTTAGTGACTGCCCACTGTGGGTGTGAGAGCCCTTTTCTTTCGGACCGAGATCGGACCATAGCCGAGATTGGCTTTGGGCCGAGATTGGCCTTTACCGCACCGCGGGCATTTTGGCCGCCCCTGCGGCCCTGTGATCCGCCCCTGCGGTTTACGGCGGCTGCAGCCGGTTTTGTTGACCCTTTGACTTGTGCTTTACCCATTCCTTTCCGTCTTACCTTGCTGAGCAAGGGTTCCATTTCACTTCTCATTTCACTCCAGCCCTCATTACGTCCTTCTTGCTTCTTCATCTCTTCCTTTGGATCTTGCTTGAGAGTTTCGGAGTTTGATAAGGTTTTGGGTGTGGTTTTGTGTTGCTGAAGGTTGAGTGCATGTTTGATGAGCTGCAGAGGCCAGCTAAGAGTTAGTTATGTTCTTCCTTGGTTGACTACAGCTGTGGAGGTGAGCTTCTTGCTTCTCCTTCCTTCCTTTCTTTCCTGTTCTTCCTTCTTCGCTTAGGAGTAGATGAATTATTCATAGGGTGACGTTTGATGGTGTATGTTGATGCATGTGTGTGACTATAGAAGAGAGTAAACGTGAATTGATCACGTGAAGAGCTAAAGAGAAGCCGCGAAGTGTCATTCTGCACTCTCGCCGCCCCCGCGGCCAAGAGTCACCGCCCCCGCGGCTACCGAGCCAAAGCGCCCGCGTCGTGCCAGCGGCGTACCTGCGCTTGCCTGTGTTCCGTGTCACCGCCCCTGCGGCTTCTACCTGCCGCGCCCGCGGGTGATCTTTTCCGCCCCTGCGACCTGAGTTCACGCAGGTGCGTCTTGTCCCGGGACTACTTATAGTTAGGTAGTTCCTTTCCTTTCTAGTATGAGGGAACTAGTATCATGCTAGGTATCGGTTTATGACGAGTATGATATAGATATGCCGGTTATGGCCTTGAGGTTACGAGTTGGATTTGATCCCTTATGGATCCCTTGGGTCTAGGTGTGACCCTTTGTTTCTGGGAATTGTTTGTAGCGAGATAGTTATGAGATTGAGGTAAGTCCATAGGACTTACTTAGCTTCTATCCTTATATTGGATGTATGCTTGAGTAGTGTGTGTTATATGTTTTATAGCATGTGTTATTATGGTCACCGATCTATATTATATTGACCGCCCATTGTAGTGGGTGTGACAACTTACCTTTCATCCCGTGGTGTAGTCTGGGAAGTTCTCTGTAAGCTAGTTAGTTCTGGTATACGGGAAGGGCACCTACCACTCCATATGGTATACGGGAAAGTGGGCTGATACCACTCCAGCTAGCTATTGCACGCAGAGGCGAGGGTTATATAGACATTCCTCGTGTCACGTATATTCATATACATTTATTATACGATTGAATGTTGGACTTATTAAAGATAATAAACCGGGTAAATGTGTGATATCATGATGATGTGTAATATTATTGACGTGTGATTGTGCTTTAGCATCTTCTTATATATGTGTATAGTTAGCTAACGGTTTTATACCGTGTTGTAGATCCTTTGCAGGTTAGGAGAGCTGCAGAGTGATCCGGAGTGGTGATCTGCTGAGGGTTCCGTACACAGGGCGTACTCGTGGGATTTGGGTTTATATTGTACGGAGTTATGTTTTGACTTTTGTACTCAGCAGCACTATGTATTACCTTTTGATCAGTATATATAGATACATCAGTTTTATGTTTTGTTTTAATCTATTAGTGCCTTGTTGTAAGATTCAGTGAAGCTGTTGTCAGGCTAGGGCCAGGATCCATTGTGAGATCCTAGCCTAGTAGCACTCCGAGTCCTACGGATTTGGGGTGTTACAAAGTTGGTATCAGAGCCAGGTTGACAACAATGACACTAGTAATCTGCAATAAAGTTCGAATAGATAAATAAACAGAACCCGAAAGGGGTCTGACTTTTCAAAAGGTTTTGGTTTTAAAATGATTACAAATGTTTTGGGTTATCGTGTACGTGAGCCATCACCCCTCTGAAGATCTCGACAGTATAGATATATATAGATATTCTGTTGTGATTGATCTGTGATATATCTATACATATGGCATATATATAGCCTTCTAAGATAGGTTTACGTCTTCTGCAGATGGTTCAGACTAGAGCCTTACTTGCAGCAAGACGAGGTAGAGGTAGACCCCCTCTAGGTAGAGGACGGGGTAGGAGATCAGTACGATGTCCAGCTGACAGACAGATCAGAGAGCGTTTCTGCCCTGCCTCTCTGAGGAGGGAGAAACTGCGAGATTTTGTGGAGGCTGGGTTCGAGGATGTACCAGTCTCTGAGGTCATCAGGAGGTTTCAGGAGGAGCTGGCATTACTGGGACCAGCTGCAGACCAGCACGTTTATCTCTTTTCCCGACGACTGAGGGATACTACCCGGACCTATATGGCGGGATTTCATTGTGAGACTCTTACAGATTATCAGGACATAGCTTCCGATAATGAGAGGGAGCGAGCTGGACAAAAGAGAGCTTCTCAGACCGGAGGGTCTGAGCAGAGGCAGCGTATAGGGCAGACCAGTGGTACTGGTGGTTCTGCTAGTGGTTGGCGTGGTTAGAGACGCCAGAGTCAGCCTTCATCTACGCGGTTGCAGAGAAGGGACGTCAGTGCTTTAACTGTGGAGATCTAGGGCATATGAGGCCCGAGTGCTCGAGGCCATTGGTGACTTGCTACACCTGTGGTAGGCAAGGTCATCGAGCTGTTTACTGCCGCTAGGGCGGAGCTTCATCTCAGCAGGGTTCTTCTCCTGCTAGTGCAGTGGGAGGTGGGCAGAGGCCACCTCAACAGCAGCAGACTCAGGGACAACAGAGAGTCCTAGATCGCCCTACGACTCAGGGATCTGCTCTTGGGCCGAGTAGAGGCAGAGGTCGTGGTGGGGGCACCACTGATACCAGAGGCCCACAGGGTCGTGTTTTTGAGCTGAGGAGTACAGAGGAGTCAGCTTCACCTACTGCTACAGGTACCATTCGATTCATGGTTTACCTGTTAGAGTTTTATTTGATATTGGTGTTACGCACTCTTTTATTTCTGATGCCTGTGTAGAGCGTCTTGGGTTAGATATAGTTGAGGGGATGCCCTTTATTATAGGGTTACCCGATGGTGGTAGGGTCAGAGGTACCCGTGAGATTCACGGTTGTCCCATTTCTGTAGGGACCCGTGTGTTACTAGTTGACTTCTTTGTCATGCCATTAGAGCATGAAGAAGTCATTCTAGGTATGTACTGGATGGATAGACACTCTGCAGTCTTAGATGTAGGTAGGAGGACTGTTACCCTCTCTACCGAGTTAGGCCAGATAGAGGTTTTCCGAGGTTGGGACCTTGGAAAGACAGGTACAGTTATCAGCGCCGTACGGGCAGCTAGATTGATTGCACAGGGTTGCGAGGCCTTCTGGTGTTACGCCATGAAGGAGGGGGAGAGTCCAGCGTTAGAGGATATCACAGTTGTTTGTGAGTATACAGATGTTTTTGCTGAGCCGTCCAGTTTGCCGCCTCAGTGGAGTGTGGATTTCAGTATCGAGTTGGAGCCTGGTACGAGACCCATCTCGAAGGCCCCATACCGGATGGCGCCTGTCGAGATGTTGGAGCTGAAGAAGCAACTCGAGGAGTTGGCTGAGAAGGGCTTCATTCGCCCAAGCGTGTCCCCTTGGGGAGCACCTGTCCTCTTCGTACGGAAGAAGGACGGATCACTGAGGTTATGCATAGATTACAGAGAGTTGAACAAGGTGACCATCAAGAACAAGTATCCACTGCCGCGCATTGATGATTTGTTAGATCAGTTACAAGGAGCTACTGTGTTCTCCATGATTGACCTGCGTTCCGGGTATCACCAGCTGAGGGTGAGGGAGCAGGATGTGCACAGGACAGCATTCCGGACCAGATATGGCCACTACGAGTTTGTAGTGATGCCATTTGGGCTTACGAATGCCCCAACCGTTTTTATGGAGTTGATGAACAGTATCTTCATCGACTTCCTGGATCAGTTTGTGGTGGTTTTTATTGATGACATTCTGGTATACTCTCGCAGTGGTGAGGAGCATGCAGGACATCTGAGGACTGTATTGTAGGTTTTGCGGGATAGAGAACTTTATGCTAAGTTCTCTAAGTGTGAGTTCTAGATGCCAGAGGTAGCATTCCTGGGTCATGTGGTTTCAGCTGAGGGGATCAAGGTGGATCCAGCGAATATAGAGGCCGTAGCAGCATGGACGATACCGACGAACGCCAAGGAAGTACGTAGTTTCCTTGGCCTAGCCGGTTACTACAGACGCTTCGTGGAGGGTTTTTCTGTGATTGTCCGTCCACTGACGAGTTTGATGAGGAAGACTACCAGATTTGTGTGGTCTAATCAGTGAAGACAGAGTTTTGAGGAGTTGAAGAGGCGTTTGACTTCTGCTCCTATTTTGGCACAGCCAGAGGGTACTGAGAATTTTGTGGTTTACAGTGATGCATCCAAGCTAGGCTTGGGATGTGTTCTGATGCAGAGAGGCAGGGTGATTGCATATGCGTCTCGACAGTTGAAGACGTATGAGGAGAACTACCCGACTCATGATCTGGAGTTGGCAGCGGTAGTTCATGCACTAAAGATCTAGAGACATTACCTGTATGGTGCTACATGTCAGATCTTCACAGACCATAAAAGTCTGAAGTATATTTTCACGCAGCGGGAATTGAATAACCGCCAGCGTAGGTGGCTCGATCTGATCAAGGATTTTGATCTAGAGATCCTGTACCATCCGGGGAAGACGAACGTTGTCGCCGACGCCCTGAGCTGGAAGACGCCTTGAGAGCAGACGATTGCGACGCTGACAGTTCAGCATCAGTTGCAGAGGGATCTGATCTGGTTAGAGTTGGACATTCAGTTTCCTGATGAGGATGCCCAGCTACATACTTTAGAGGTTCTTCCTGATCTGTTGGATGAGATCCGACAGAAACAGGAGGCTTGCCCGACCTTGCAGAGGATCAGAGATAGGATGTCTCGGGATGAGGCACCACAGTTCCTGTTTGGAGCAGATAGAGTTTTGAGGCGCCGCGGTCGCGTCTGTGTACCTGCTGATACAGATTTGCGTCAGAGGATTTTACAGGAGGCTCTCTGTACACCTTACTCTGTACATCCAGGTTCGAGTAAGATGTATCAGGATTTGAGACGTTCATACTGGTGGGGAGGGCTGAAGCCCGATGTAGCCAGATTTGTGGCACAGTGTGCTACCTGCCAACAGGTCAAGATCGAGTATTTCAGACCTGGAGGTGAGCTCCATCCACTTCCTGTTCCACAGAGGAAGTGGGAGGACGTCACCATGGATTTTGTGACCGGACTGAGACTGAGCCGGAGTTTTGATGTCATCTGGGTCATAGTAGACAGATTGACGAAGACGGGCACGTTTCATTCCTATCAGGGAGACGTGGCCGGTGAGCAGATTAGATGAGGAGTACACTAGGAAGATAGTGAGACTCCATGGTGTACCGAGGACGATCGTCTCAGACAAAGATGGGCGATTTACCTCGAGATTCTGGCAGAAGATTCAGACTGCCCTAGGGACGTGTTTGCACTTCACGAGTGCGTTCCAAGAGCCTCGACCTCCAAGAGCACGAGTCTTTTTTTTTATCAACAATGACTATCTATTCTGAGCAGGAAAGCTTTGCATTCCGCGCTCATCTATACGCCATTTGTTGGTCAAGGAAGCTCATGAAGGACGTGGTCACTTCGGTGCTACAAAGACCCTTTCCGCTCTCCAAGAGCATTTCTTTTGGTCCCGGATGCGCATGAAATGAGCCGCCCAAATGAGCCATTTTGTTTACACATCACGGCCGCCGCAAGATTAAGGAAATGAGCCATTTTGGGTGCTCATGAGGCAAAGAATCCACTTCCGAGCCACCTAAATCATTGAGCTTCATGAGCGGGCTAGGACACAACTTCAATGTCGTGCTGCCAAACTTTCCGGACAATGCAACAAGGACCGCCACGACGTCTCTTTTGAGCCCGGTGATCTTGTTTGGCTCCACCTAAGGAAGGAGCGTTTTCCATCTCGCCGCAAGAGCAAGATCTCAGACCGTGGTGATGTCCCATTCCGCATCTTATCCCTCCATGCCCCAAGTATATACAAGTTAGAGCTTCCGGATTGCTATAGAGTACACCCAACGTTCAACGACAAGGACCTTGGCCCTTATGTTGAGCCCCTCTTTGACGATGGTGAAACAGGGAGGTTTCACAGCCAAGATGGGGGGACTAATGCACCCTTGATTACGCCCTTGATTACGTTGACCGTAGATGATGAGGACGAGGCTTTAGGGTTCACTCGGATGGACCGCTCACCCATGCCCGAGTCAAAGCCATCGCCCAAGCTACGTACCGACTCTATCATCACCCGCTCCATTACATCACTTGGACCTGTTAGTGGCATGCCGTGTCTCCAGACTCTCCACACCACCATGACATAGACTACCGGCTCCGTCCATGCCTCTTGGCCCCGTTAGCAGCATGTCTCATCTTCCCGACACCATGGCATGAAACTAGCACATTTTAGATTATATTTTTTCATGTTTTTCTTATATTGTAATTAAAAGGAATATTCATTATAGAATATTCCCTTTTAACTTATCCTTTAGGTTTTTCCTTTTGGGCCTCCCATTTGTGGACTTATTTTGGCTTGTTGGCCCATAGTTAGACAACACTCTCTATACAAAGATATGTTGCCTCACTTGTTTTTCCATGTTCAAATTTACTAAGTATTGAGAAGTATTTTCTCCTACTTAGCTTGGGCATCAACTCTCTCTTTCATCTTCTCAAAGTTATTCCTTGCATCTAATCTTTGATCCAAGAAACGCACATTCGAGAATTCTTCTCAAAAATCAACCCTCAATCCACATCAAAAAGCTTATTCGATCTCTCTAGATCGAATCAACCTTCGCTTCCATCCATCTCAATTGCTTCTATCACCAAAATATCAATTTAAAGTTACAACGATACACGTCAACAAGAATAGTAATACATTTACACTCAATGTAAGATAATAATCTTACACTTGCAATCATGATGATACAAGTGTCATCGTAATAGGTCCATAGAATCTACAAAATAAAGCATACTCTTGGTATTTCTCTTCTCTTTATCGTAAAACTTTTGTTTCTAATATTTAGTAAATTTATTGAGTATATAGATAGTGTCATCATTTAACCCGTTTTAAAAATGCAATATATTTATTATTAAATAAGTTAAATATATATGTTATTATATTTTACATAGAATGCTTAATTAGAATAATTATTATATTCTTTTATTTTCTATCAAGAGTATATCTAATTGATAACCGATAACGTAGACAACTAATTTATTATTATTAAGGATAATTACTCAAAATATATCAGTTTAGTATGTTATAAGTTCTACATAAACGAATTACTAATTAATATCTAATTTTAAAAAATAATAATCACTTAATATATATCAAATGATCATTTTTTTATTATATTTGTGAAGTCTGAATCAAACAAATAATCAGAACATCCATGTATATTTTTTTGATTTGATATATTTAAAATTTTATTATAGTATTAAAATTTAAATATAAAATAAATATTTTGCGCAAATATTAGTTTGTAACTTTCCGGCAGTTGCCAAGAAACGACTGTTCCGACTAACTTTTAAGGTCAAACAAATTATATATATGCCAAGTGCTTTTTTTATTAATTTCGATCGTAATACTAAAATTTTGATCGAAATTATCTATCGAGTTTTGAGTATTCCGGTCGAAATATGTTTATTTCGATCAAAATAATGCTTTTTTTTTCTACTAATTTCGATCGTTATAGTAAAATTTCTATCGAATTTTGAGCATCATATCGAAATATGTTCCTTTAAATTGAAATAGTGCTTTTTTCTACTAATTATGTTCATAATAGTGAAATTTCGATCGTAGTTATCTATCGAATTTTGAGCATTCCGATCGAAATATGTTCATTTTAATCAAAATAGTGTTTGATCCTATTTGTTAAATAAGGTAGGTTAATAAGTGTTAGAATATTTTATACAAATCTTCCTTATTTAGTCATAAATTTGGGACGTTCAATTTTTTAGATTATACGATTATGATAGGTTTCTATCCTATACAAGAATATGTTCCTACTTGATCCTATATATATATACTCTTTTCTTGCGTCGTCGCATTGCGATGATCTTCGATATCCGAATATTTTAATATTGTATAAATTACACACCCTTTAACTGTCCGGGAAAAAAGGCGGGTATGACCATAGTAGGAAGCCCAAACGGGTTGAAAAGTCCGGCCCGATAAGCCCGTCGAGCCGGGGCCGGGCACCACTCTGGGCCCGTCGGGGCCAAAAAGCCCGGTCCGATGGGCCGGATAAAAAAAAATACTTTTTAAAAATATATATTATATTGTATGTAATGAAAATATTAAGCAGAATTATAAAATATTTAGTATAATTATCATAAGTTTAATGTATATTACGTATAATATCTTAAATGTATTTTAGTTTAAATAAATTTTATATTCAAAATAGTTTTTTTTACTTATTTTTTTAAGAAAATAATTAAAACGGGTACCTATAGGCCCGGTCCACCCGGGCGGGTATGGCAGCCAATGTAGGCCGCCATCCAGGCCCGGCCTGGTCCGAATAAACGGGTCGAAAATTTCATAAAGTTCGACCCGAGTCCTGCCCGAGCCCGGATATAAATAGGTCTTTAACTTTGTAAATAAATTCAAAAAGCATTGTAATATATGTGTTATGGAATTTTCCAAACGTATTTCTATAGTATAATATAAATTTGAAATTAATATATATATATATATATATATATATATATATATATATATATATATATATATATATATATATATATATATATATATATATATATACACACTAGTATAATACCCGCACCTTGTGCGGGTTTTGAATAATATTGGGTTAGCTTTTTTCAAAAAAAAAAAAAAATTGGGTTAGCTATATTACTAAGTTATTTTATATTTTATATTTGTTTTGTTTTAAACACATATATAAACGTATTGATAGGTAATTATCTATTGGTTTTGATAAATAAACTTAGACAACATATTAGATGGTATTTATCGGTTGAAATCGCAACAAACCCGTCATTATTTTATTAATTATTTTTTTGTTAAAATTATTTTTTTTATTAAGTTTTAAAGTTCTGATTCAACATAAGAATTTAAACTGTTGAAAAAAAAATAGGGACTGACGTTTAATTCTTGGACATACTAATACTAAAATCATTTTAAAAATGGAAGCCAAAGATTAAAATTATTATTATTTTTTATTGTAATCGATCAAGGAAAACCTGTTTTGTTAATCACCAAATATTTATTAGTTAACCTTTTTTTTTGTTAACTTAAATCTGGAATAAAAAGAAAATATGATCAAATCTATGAATAGATTACATAAAATGTTTTTTTTAAATAAATAAATAAATAAATCAATATATATATATATATATATATATATATATATATATAATGTTTTTTTAAAATTTGAAAGCGACACGTGACAGTAGACTTTTTTAACAGAATTTTTATTAGAAATTTTTTTAAATCTCCGTTATCAAATTAGGTCGTATGACTGACTTTTTAAAATTTCGTTTATAATATATTAATTTCAACTACATTAGTTAGTTATATATTTCTATTGAACCATTTTTATATTATTATTTTTTAAACTATGTGCAAGAATGATTATTCATCCATTATATCTCTCACTCCATTAGTTTTGCACCAAAAGTTTCATTCTGTGAAGCTTTTGTCAAAAATCTGGAATTTAAAAGCAAACCCTATTAACAAAATGGAAAGATAACTCTACTTATTCTCTTACGGGTTTCTTAAACTTTCAATTTTACAACCCTAATTTGTCAATAAACCCAAGTGCTATGATAATTCACTATAAAAGTCTGACTCTTAAGTAGAGAGAACAACGGATGATCTGTGAGATAAACCATTACATATTATGTGTGAAAAATTGTTCCCCTCCCGCTCGTTAAAAGCAAACGCCGGTGTAATGAAGCTCAGTTCCAAGTTATAGTTCGTCTTATGTCAATTTTTTCTTTGCACTCTCTGAATATAAAGATTAAATAACAAAACATCAAAATCATGGTTAAGAAGAAATTGCTAGGTTAATCATGACTAAGATTAAATAACAAAACATTAAAATCATGGTTAAGAAAAAAATATCCTAAAATTATGTAATTGTTGATGTATCGATTACCTTTATTGTTATATGGTAGACAGTAAGCTAGAGCATCCCACAATATTGGTTCGTGGATACATTTTTCGTTGACGAAATTACATATCTCATTTGAAAAAGAAATTGCTAGGTTAATCTGTTTCGAAGTCAACTACACTGGCTCTGCAGAAAGTAAACATGAGTTCAAGAACTTGAAACAAAACAACAACAAAATCAAGATAGGTTATGCAAAATAGGACGATCATTAAAAAAAACTTGGAACAAAAAGCGGATAGGACGATTATAAAAATACTTGAAACAAAAAGCGGCCAGATAGAGAATAGAGTGTACTTTGGTTAACGTAACAGTAGGATATATATATAACCAGCCATTCATTTAGAAAATGAATCTCGTAATTATAAAAAATTATCAAATTAAAGGATAAAAATTAAAAAAAAATGAAGATTGTTAGAGAAGATCTCATACTTTTAAATTAACGTAGTGCTCAAGATTTGCTTACAAATGATCAAATCAGTAACAAATCTTAATTGATGGAGAAGATAAATAATAATTTATAGAATTAAATTAATATTTAGAAAATAAATAATAATTTTATAGAAATAAATTAATATTTAGAATTTAAAAAAAATTTTGGTCCGATCTTTTTTGTTTTACCTTTTTTGTTTTTATAATTTCTAATGTTTGAAACTTAAGTTTTTTTTAATTCAATTATGATTAATATTAATTATAATTAATATTAATTAAATTTTCTATGAGTAAATTTACGGTGTTTTACTTCATCTTGTTAAGGCTTTTTCATTTATTTTTTATTTAAATAATGGATAATTAGTCTCAGTAGTGTGAACCTAGAGGAATTTTTAACTAAACTAATTTAAAATACTAATTTTAAATTAATTTAAAATACTAATTTAAAATCCTTTAACAAAAAAAATTAAATTACGTATTTCCCTAATATTATTTTTTACTAATTTAAAACACTAATTTAAAATAGTTCCTAATTTATAATACTAATTCTGAATTAATTTAAAATACTAATTTAAAATCTTTCGACAAACAATTAAAGTACGTATTTTTCTAATGTTTTTTATTAATTAACATAAAAATTAAAAATGGTTTTAAAAACCTATATATTAAAAAATAATTAAATAATTTTAAAAAAATTATTAAAATTGGTGAGATATTGTTGGAAAAAAATGGGAAGTCAAGAAAATAAGTACGGTTAAGATTTGGATAGAGATCAATCTATTATTATTTGTGTTTTACTTACAAAAATTCGAAATTAAAATATTTTTTGTTTGAATTTTCTGATACAAAATCTTGATTAAAAAAATAATGTAAAAAGGGGTCACAATTTATTTAAAATAAATACTGATTTTAAACAAATAAATTAGAATTCTGAAATTAAAAAAAGTTTTTGCGGACGGAATATCCTGACGGCGACACGTGGCAAAAAGTGCGTCCGCTTTAATATATATAAGATATAATAATAATAATAATTTATGAAAATTTTTTAAATAATAACTCAACAAAGTAATTTTAGTTAAAAAATTGTTTTCTCAAGAGGATTTATTATAGAGCAAACTTTGAGTATAAAAAGTAAATCGATGACAAGTGTTAATTTTTTATTTGAGTGTAAAAACAAAGTTTTACACCAAGTGTAAAAGTACATTTGTCCCATCAAATGTAACGCCCGGAAATTTTAGAAAATGAATTTATCGAGTTATTTTTATTTCCGTAAATTATTCTACGGGAATATCCGACTTTTATTCTAAACCGTAAACCGTAAATTATTTTACGGGAATGTCGGGAATTTTTTCCGACCCGTAACACCCGTTACGGAACTAGTTTAACGAGTCGTTTTTCACCCGGGTTCTTTTCCTCCCTTCCTCTTGGAAATCCCGGCCGAGACAAGCTCGGCCTGCCTATCTCGGCCGAGACCGAGGCCCAGCTGGAGCGTGCCGCCCAGCCTACCTCCTGCCTAGGCCTGGCCTGCTGTCCCCCGACCTCTCAGTCCACCCAGCGCCCTAGGCCGACCCCTCGGTTCAGGCTGCTCCCTCTTTCACTCCAGCCGGCCTCACACTCCTCCCTCTTCTCTCCCTTGTCTCCCTCACGCAGTCTCTCTCTCTCACACCGCCGTGCCTAGCCGCCCGTCCACCACCGTCGGCACTTCTTCCTCCCCACGTCCCGAGCCCTTGGAGCACCGCGGAGAGCCACCAACCGGCGCCTCTCACCTTCCTTTCCTTGGCCGGGATACCCCCTGCGTTCAACCTGCTCGAGCTCCAGAGAACGCCACGCCGCCGTCAGCGACACCGCCGAGGAAGAGCCTCCCCGCTGCCCTAGGAGCCGCCGTCCAGTCTCGCCGCTGCCTTCGGCCTCGGGTGAGCAGCAGCTCACGGCTCTTCTCCCCTTGCATGCTTCGACCTCGTCGGAGAACGGCCGCCACCGGGAGCCAGACCACTGCCGGCCACCTGCAGCACCACCGAGGAAGCTAGCCGCCGCCCTTGCCCCGCCGGAGAAGCAGTGACGCCGCCGGAGAGGCACTGCAGGATCTCGGCCGAGACTGTCCAGAAATCTCGGACGGGCCTCCCCCTCTTTTGGTATAATTGCGATTCTGACCCTCACTTTCGGTATATTTACAGTTTATACCCAGCAGTGTGATAATTACAGTTTATGCCCATATGTGTTAGGAATTGCATAAGTGCCCGGAAAATATGTTAGCGAGTTTTTACCTCGGAAATTAGACGAGTTTATCCTAGGTTCCGTTATGCTATAAGTTTACGATCATTTAACATATGGGCGAAATGGATAGTATTATGATAGGTTGGAATTAGCATAACGTAGTGGAAATGCCAAGTAGCGACTTTTGAGACCTTAGGAGAATGTGAGGAGCGGGATTAGACCTAGTTGGCTTTTACGTCATTATTGACGGTAATTATGTTGGACTCTAGGATTCGGTCCTAGAATGGGAGTCAAATGATCCTGCGTAGGTCATTTGTGTAGAAGTCTTAGACTTCTCGAGTTGAGCGGGTTTTTATGTTACCTTGTTGTGAACAGGTTGAGTACGCCTTCCCAAGGGAAGCGTGAGCGTTTTGTGAGATAGCGTTTGGGACGAGGTAAGTCTCCGGACTTACTTAGCTCGTATTTTCCGTATTAGCATTGATGTGTGTTTGGTGGTGCGTGTTTATGTTTTGCTATAACTATTAAACCGGTAAATAGGACCACCGACTTATATGTATAATTTTGGCCCAAGTGTATGATAACGGGCGGTGACAATACTGTCTAGCCTTGCGGGGTCTAGGGGATTCTCGGCGACTTGCCCGGAAGGTTAGATGGACGGAGGCATCCGTGCCCTTCCTTGCCGGAGGGGGAACCGAGGCGGGACCATTGGGGTCTCGTGTCACAACCGAAGTTGAATTAGAACGGGATATGACTTGATGATATAAAGATAAAGAAACGGACTTGTGTGATTTATATTATATGCTATGAGTGTGTTTGTGCCTTCATTGCTTTTCTAATGCGTAGAATATTAGCTAACGGTTTTAAACCGATTGTGTAGATGACCTGCAGGTTAGGAATGCCGCCGAGTGAGGCGGAGGAGTGGACAGTCGGGGTCTCCGTACATTATAGGACAGGGATGTTTTGAGTCTTTTCATGTCGTCTTTTATGGATATTATCGGTTGTTAGCATTCGGATTTATTTACGTTGTTTTGAGGACTCGGCTGAGTTTCCAAGTTGTAGTTTCGTACTTTTCGTTTCCGCATACATTAAAACGTATTTGAGTTTTCGACCTTTATTTGTGCCATGTTGGAAGGTCTGGTGAAATTGTTGTCAAGCTAAGGGTCGAGACCATTGTGAGGTCTCGCCCGTAGCGCCCCGAGTCCCGCGGATTTGGGGTGTTACATCAACAAATTGGTAGTTGAAGCTTTAGCTTGATCTAGATCCGAAGTTTATCCTTTAATGTATCCAAGGACACATCACTCAAGGATATCAGATTCTTAGTAATAAATGAAACATGTTTGACCTCGTTCAATGTAAACAAATATACTTTCACGTGTCATGCTTTTAATCGAGTCAATTTCAACCGTCTTGTAGACAACATTGTTGGCCATGAAAATATTGACATCATTTATCTACATATAAGTTTCAAATCCGGCTCTATTAGGACATATGTGATATGAAGCTTCGAAATCAAGAACCCACACATCAACCTAATAAGTGTGTCCACGAACAACCAAAGTTATATCCTCATCTGATTTAAAATCATCTTCTACGACATTTGTAGAAACAAGAATAACGTGGTTTCTTCTTCTTAGGAAATTCGTTCTTTCAATGTCCTTTCTCCTTACCGAAGTTGCATACGCCATCAAGCTAATGACCTTTTAAAGAATACGACTTCTTATATTTCTTCTTCCCTAATTTTTATTGTTCATTGCATCCGCTTGTATACAGGCTAGATGCCTGACCGTCGTGACTTACACCACTTTCATCTTCCTTGTGTCGTAGTTCCCTTGTATGAAGGGTAGACAGTTGCCCCGCGGAAAGGGACTTCTGCCCAGGTTTGGGCCTTTTCTTCTACTATGTCCGGCTCTTTTTAATTGAAAGTGAAAGATTGTCTTTCCTTTCCAACGGTCTCGGGCCGGCTACATGCTCCTTTTTTTTAATGATTCTTTTCTGGTGCTTTCTGGTTGGATGGTTTTCGTCTGTCTGGAAGCATTCTAAGTATAGGTACGTTTTCATTATTCTTAAGATTTTGACTGTATTTTTAATCTATTTATTTTGCGCATCTCTGCGCCTTTACTTGATCTCTCACATATGTTTTTTTTTCTTTCTTTTTGTTCTTTTTTTGTATCGAGTGGGGAAGGCGTGACCCACTCCAGACCTGCATCTACCTCGATCTCTACCGTAGGTGCTAAAGAAGAATGAGAAGAAGCCCAAAAAAAAAAGCAAAAAGTAGGCGGAGGTTTCCGAGGAATCCAAATAACCTCTGGGTTTTTTCATATGTGGCGAGCTTCTGGAATAACTAGTGAATTACAACTCTATTGTACCGCAATTGGTGCATTGGTCTTTGCAGCGTTGATGCTTTTTGCCGGTTGGTTACATTATCACAAAGCAGCTCCAAAATTGGCTTGGTTTCAAGATGTGGAATCCATGTTGCGAGTACCTATTGATGGAAGAGGGGCTCTAAGCGATCACGAGCGAAGACGTGTCGAAGTGAAAGCCCTTGAGATTATTGAACGTAAATCTGTGCACGAGCCTATGCAAACAGGGTTATTTAGCTTATTCTACAATGTCTCAATTGGGGTATATGATGTTAGCTCTAGGTATGGGGTCTTATCGAGCAACTTTATTTCATTTGACATATTCTAGAGTAATAGTATCTTTTTCAACAACAAATGACTGGACGGAGTTTTCATATGATGACGGTAAAGATATCAACGGAATTAATGAAACATCCTTGTCCTTAATCTTAACATCAATATTACATAAATCACAAGCTGAACATACATAGTTTTAGAAGTAACTTGTTGGCGAGATACTTCGTTATAGTCTCTACAACTTCAACCACAATTTGGATGTGGTATCCTGATTTGAAACCTCGCATAAGACATCATTTGTGAAACACAAAATGATGGTCGAATGCGCCTTATCCTTTTGAGCGGCCATCTCAACAACATCGCCCTTTTTATCGGATTCCTTTCTTGACAATAACCTCCATAAGCACTGTTGTTTCAACAACGCTCCCATCTTGATCTACCACACATTGAAATTGTTCCTCTTTGTGAACTTGTCGATCTTCGTGTTGAAATAAGACATTTTTCTCCCAAATTATAGAAATCCAAAGAACTTGAAAACTCTAATACTAGTATGTTGTGCGGAATTATGAGAAAGAACTGAATTCAACAAACAAGAAAGGCGACACGCGGATTTATAGTGGTAAACACAATATGGTTAACCAGAAAATTTGGGAATTTAATATAATATTTTAATTAAAATTTATTAATTATCCCCAACACCCTTGATGACGGAAACCATTGAAGACCTAGGCTACTTAATGACGACCATTACTCCACGGCATTATGACCATGAATGAAGCCATAATGGCGACCGTTACTCCACATTATTATGGTCATGAATTCCGTCATAATGGAGACCGTTACACTACGTTATTATGACCATGAATGCCGCCACATAAGAATCTATATAAATCTCAAAGAAATAAGCACTCACCCTTCTCCCTCACTTTTCCCCCCTTTGCGTTCTTCCTAAAAAATTCCGCTGTTAATCTCCTGTAGAACCGTAGACAACGAGGCTACTAGTTATCCATCAAAGTGCGGTTGCCGCCGCTTGATGCAATCTAGTGCCATTCACCGCTTGCAACTTAATTCCGTTTCGGGTTAGACCCGTACCTGATTCCTTTTCCGTCAATTTAATTTCCGTTAAATTAAATCTCCGTTAGAATTTAATATTGAATTATAATATAATTAATTAATATTTGCATGATAATTTAGTTTTTATCTAGTTATAATAATGATGAAATGTTTTGATGATGCGGAAATAATTAGAAAAAAACCGGAATGTTAGATTAGCAGTTTTGAGAAGTATGTAATGGAACCGGAATGAGAATGTGGAACAGTTGAATGGTTTAATAACGTTAGAATAATTATGTACTTCTAAGATAATGACATTTTAATGGAATGACTATGAGTTGATAAATGAGAACTTGAAATGGACATTTAGGTTTGTAAACCTATGGCGTAGAAAACGTCGGGGTATCGATGTTAGATATCATATCCTGATTGATTAGAATGATAAGTCGCGCAATTTTAAGGGTTGAAATAGTTCTAAGGGTTGATAAATATTGATCAGGGAAATTGGATCTCTGACTAGTAAGATCGCAAGAAACGTTGAGAGCAGTACTGATAAGGTGAGTTCATCTGACTGACTTAACTACCTTTTAATACTGAGTGTGCACTAGGGTAGTGTGTGTTATGATTGTGAAATAAAATGAATGAACTAGATCACTGCTTTTAAATTTCTAAAGAGAGACACAAGTGTATTATAACGTGCCGTAGCTTTCTGTCCGGACCGATGGGGTACTGAAAGATTTCCCCGCGACCAGTCCAGTAGCGTATACGGGAGGATGCATTAACACCAGTCCTACTGGTGAAAGCAGACGGGGGCAAGAGTCGATGGGACTTTTCTGCTACCTTGAAAATTTGGAAAATGGAATGACCAATTCCACCAAAGAAAAGACAATAAACCGGGAAATTGTGTGTTACATGCTGATTGATTTACAATACTGTCTTATATGTGTGTGTGATTTAGTGACCTTAGTATTAAAACTGTAACTAACAGTTTTTACGTGTTGTTAGGTTATGCAGGATAGATCTCTACCGAGAAATCGGGAGTGGAGTGGCCAACCAGGTTTCCGTGCTAGGACTTATGGGTGTTGTGTTTACATAATTACGTGTTATTTATTTAGTATTACAGTAGATTTTATTTAGTTCTCAGTTGGCTGACGTACTAGTTCAGAGTATGTTGAGTTTAATATAAATTTTTGAAAGGATTGTATTTAAAAATATTTGTGCCTTGTTGCAAGATCCGACGTTATTGACGTCAACCTAAGACTGGGACCCACTGTGAGGTCCTAGCTTATGTTGGCTGATTTTACCACCTATAAATCCCTATCAAAATAGATAGAAATTCACAGGGTAGCAAAACAACGGTATGCTTTAAATTTATAACTCACAATATCTACTCTATAATGCAGCGAACACACATTATATGAATCAATCGCAATATGAGTAAGTATTCCAAGGTCGATCTCAGGGACTAAGTTAGATGAAAGTGAAAATTGATAAAGAATAGTATAAATCTAAAATAAGAAAAAGATTGGAAAAAAGAGAAAGAATGATCCAAAAGGTTTTGAGGATGTGTGATGGATTCACAATCAATTGTCACGATTGATTGAAAATCAAATAACAAAAATAACAAACAAATGAATATATGGGAGAAAATGTAGTTCCAAGGATTCAAGATCATTATTTATACAATTGGACTCAAGATTATATAATCTCACGTGGCATATATATAAGGTTGAAGAGCTTAGGGATGAATGTTTCTTAAATCAATGTTCTATCACAGTTATGTCTCAAGAACATAGAGGTCCGCACCTTGATACCTATTGCTTTCAAGGTAAAGAGGAAAAAATAATAAATAAACCTTATTTCTTCAATTAAGGAATCAAATAACCCTTTACAGTTACGTCTCATAAATTATTTCCTCAAATGAAGGAATAATGAACATTCTATCCAATAAAGGTTAAACCTTTATTACCTAGGAACATGTTTTCTCATGTATCTAAGAAGGAATATCTCAGTTACGACTCAATTCCTACTTAGGTTGAAGTGGTTTAGATTGATGTTAAAGCTGCAAAAATCAAACCTTTCCATAGGATTTAAAGCGATTTACACAACCTATTATAAAGAACAATCAATCCATCATAGTCCAAGGTATAAACAAATCTCTAACTACCTTGGAACCACAAAAGGTTTCTAGCCAATAATATTCATATCAAAACCTGAAATCAATTCAATAAAGGAAAGCACACAAAAAAAAAGAGAAAATGGGATGAAGAAAGTACCCAACTTTATTGAATCTCAAAACAAATTGTCTTCCACTTGCAATTCTCAAACAAAACTCCAAACAAACTAAAAAGACTGAATCTTCCTTCCTAAATTAATGATCTAACAATGGTGAAAACGAACGGAGAAGAAAGGTAGGAGAAGAATTCTCCTTTATAATCTTACAAACGATCTTTGCAACTAACCGACTCCTTGGTGAATTTCGACACTCTTTCGAACTATTCGGAATCCTACTTTAATAGCCTAAAGCTTTTCGAAAGACGAGGGCTGGGCCAAAAATTCCGAAATAAAATAAAATCGACGCTTCAGGTACTTTGTCTCGGTCGAGACGTGGACCGATATATTGCAACAATAGCTTCCATCTTGGCCGAGGTAAATGGATCTCGGCCGAGATGTTTCTTTACTCGGGTACTTTGTCTCGTTCGCTCCAAAATCTTCTTCTTCTCCTTTCCTATGCTCGTATGATTGCTCCTAAGCATCCACTCCGAGGCTTGATCTTCAAATGCATCGTTTTATCTCCAAAATGCGCCAAATATTGTGTACACATCTATACTTGCAAAGTAATACTAAACAAGCATAAAAGACACAAACTAAGGCTAAAACATGCATGCGGAAAGGGAAAAACTACCTATATGCTCTACTAAATTAGGTCGATAAATCATGTTATCAAGTAACATTCCGAATTCCCAAAATTAAGGGTGTTACAACATGGTATCAGAGGTATAGGTTGACAACAATGACACTCGCAATCTTCTAAAAAGGCCAAGTATAAACAAAACCCGAAAAGGGATATGCTTTTCCCAAAATGAATATCAAAAGTTTAGTCTAGTTCAGTCGGGTTGGGTAGTAGTACGGAAACCACTTCCATACTTTGCAGGCCCGCTCGCTTGGCGGGCGGCAGGAGCAGTGGGCAATCTCAGTAGTAGTAAGTTAGTGTGACTTGTTACTTAGAAATTATAATACTACTTATAGCCGCCTGTCTTGTATAGATGGTGCACACCAAGATAGTAACCATTTCGGGTCAGGGTGAAGGTAATTGCATTTCCACCCTTCTTGCACGGAGTAGAATAAATAAAGCGCTACAGACCAAGCACACAAGTGGAGGAATAAAACTTTCTGAAGACGAGAAGAGGGAGTATGGGATTTGTTCGCTAGTTTTACACACCTATAAATAACTATCAAAAGAGATAGAAATCCACAAGATAGCAAAACGACGAGCCTGCTTTAAATTTATATTCCGTATATATACTCAATGCAGCGAACCCACAGTGTATGGATCGGATGCAGCAAAGACTAAGTATTCCGGAGTCGATCTCTAAGGGACTAAGTTAATGACTATGTAAATGATCAAGAATTAGTAAAGGTCTGGAATAAGAAGGGAGTTGGAAAAGATAAGGGAAGAAGGTCGCAAAAAGGTTTTGAAGAGGTTTTGTGGACTCGCAATCAATTATCAGAATTGATTGAAAGTCAAAGCAATCAAACAAGAAGCAAATGAGATAAATATGCAATTTCAGGGATTCAAGATCATTATTTATACGTATGGACTCAGGATACAATGAAATCACACGTGACATATAATAGAATGTAACGCTTTGGATGAATGTTGCTTAACTTATGCTCTTTCACAGTGACGTCTCAAGAACACAAAGGTCCGCAACCTAAAATCTATAGTTTTCAAGATAATACAGGGAGAAATAAATAAACAAACCTTATTCTTTCAATCAAGCAATCACAATAACCCTTTACAATTTTTTACCAAAAAAAAAAAACCCTTTACAATTACGTCTCAGGAATTATTGCCTCAAAGGAACGAATAATGGCACATTCTATCAAATAAAGGCTAAACCTTTATTACGTAGGAACAAGTTCTCTTATGTATCTAAATAGGAATATCTCAGTTACAACTCAATTCCTACTTAGGTTAAGGTGGTTTAGATTGAGTCTAAACCTGCTAAGACCGAACCTTTCCATAGGATTTAAAGGGATTTACACAAACTAGAAATAAGAACAATTCAATCCATCATAGTCCAAGGTATAAACAAATCTCTATCTACCCTGGAACCACATAAGGTTTTTAGCAACTAAAGTTCATGGCTAATCCTGAATTTGATTTGAAAAGGGAAATCAGCAGAATTAAAAAGGAAAAGGGGATGAAGAAAGTACCCAGCTTTATTGAATCAAAACAAACTATCTTCCAACTTGCAATCTCTAACAAACTTCCAAACAAACTCCACACCGGATCTTCTTCTAACTAATCTAACTAATAATGGTGAAAAGAAACAAAGTGATAAACTTTTCCTTCAACAATCGAACTTCCACTTTCACAACCTAAACAATCTTCTTTCTTCTCTTCGGTGGGCGTCCTTTTTTCGGACTTCGGAACTCTACTTTTATAACCTGGAACCCTTCGAAACTCGCGGGCTGGGCTAAGAGTCCGAAATAAAATAAGAATCGATGCTCAGGGAAATATCTCGGTCTAGATCTCGGCCGAGATTAATCGACGTCGGGGCCGAGATTTCGACTTCGTACTTCAGCGTCATGGGATCTCGGTCTTGTCATCCGAGATGTAGACCGAGATTATGACCGAGATTTTACTGTAGTGTCTTCCAAGCCTCCTGTCTCGGACCGATATTGGTAGATCTCGGCCGAGATTCTTCATGATCTCGGGCACTTTGCCTCGGTTACTCCTAAAGCGTAGTTCTCTCTTTTCCAGTGCTCGTATGACAACTCATATGCATCCACTCCGAGGCTTAGTCTTCAAATGCATCGTTTTAGCTCCAAAACACGCCAAAATACCTACAAAGTAACCAAAAGCGTGGTTAGACATTCATACTTGCAAAGTAACACTAAACAAGCATAAAAGACACAAACTATGGCGCTAAAACATGCATGTAGAAATGAAAAAACTACCTATATGATCAACTAAACTAGGTCGATAAATCATGTTATCAAAATACCCTATACTTATCCTTGCTTGTCATCAAGCAAATAGTAAATCTAAGGACAAGATAACATGAATTATCTATGCAAAACAAGTATGAAAAACTCTTTTTGGTGTGCTTGTGCTTCTATACATGATCACTCTCAAAGGTGTAGTCATAGGCTAGAGGGATATTATAAACAAGTTTGAACAAATTAGGCATGTGAAGGAAAATCAAACTTTACAAGAAATTCATAATCATCATAGAAATGCAAATGCCTAATATCCAGGAAAATCAAGTTTAAGCCATTAAGTCAAATACATATACATAGATCAAAAGGACTTAAGAATAAAGAGGCCATAGAAACGTGATTTCAAGGTAGGATGATATAGGGTATGTGGTGGTAATCCAAGAAGATGAACAACACAATGAACTCTTTTTAAACATCCAACCTTTTCTTTTGCATTTTCTTTTCTTTCTTTTTCTTGAGTGAATGGCAGTGGTGCACAATAGCCGTAACCTTGGTGATCAGTTTCCTTCACGTACCTCACACCAAAATGCACATACCAAATCAACTCATAGGGAATGTTTTTTAAAACCAATCAGAATTTGGCAAGACACAAACACCCGATTATGTGAATGGTGCCGAGTTACTCATCTTCATAGCCAACAATCCCTTCATAAGCTCTTTCTTTCAATTCACATCTCATACAATTCAATTTCAACTCCTTCAAATACGCACTTTTTCTTTTAAGCACACACCTTCAAACTTCAAAATCCTAATTCCCGGATAGGTCAAAGGAGGCAAATATGATCAATGTTTGAGGTGCTAAACATGAATAAGATAGAGAAGAAGAGGGAATCGAATTGCCTAAATCATTTCTATGCAATGTATAAGAACTCATCACATAACTTCAACTTATCAATTTCAATTCAATTAAACATAAAAATTTTCATCAATCATATAAATTTCAAATAAAGGAATCAATTCCTGCAAATTCATAATTCATTCAAAACTCGGAAATAATAATCAAAAGCAAATAACATACACCAAGTTCTCTTCAGTGGGCGTCCTTTTTTTGGACTTCGGAACTCTACTTTTATAACCTAGAACCCTTCGAAACTCGCGGGCTGGGCTAAGAGTCCAAAATAATATAAGAATTGACGCTAAGGGAAATATCTCGGTTTGGATCTCGGCCGAGATTGGTCGACATCGGGGCCGAGATTTCGACTTCGTACTTCAACGTCACGGGATCTCGGTCTGGTCATCCGAGATATGGAGATTGTGATCAAGATTTTACTACAGTGGCTTCCAAGCTTCCCGTCTCGGACTGAGATTGGTGGATCTCGGCCGAGATTCTTCATGATCTCGGACACTTTGCCTCGGTTTCTCCTAAAGCGTAGTTCTCTCCTTTCCAGTGCTCGTATGATAACTCCTATGCCTCTACTCCGAGGCTTAGTCCTCAAATGCATCGTTTTAGCTCCAAAACACGCCAAAGTACCTACAAAGTAACCAAAAGCATGTGTAGACATCCATACTTGCAAAGTAACACTAAACAAGCATTAAAGACACAAACTATGGCTAAAACATGCATGCAGAAAGGGAAAAACTATTTATATGATCAACTAAACTAGGTCGATAAATCATGTTATCAAGATTGTTGGAAGTAGACCCACTTGTACTAGGAATTTTGAAGACACGACAAACCAAACCAGGTCACACCTCGAATGGAGCTCCAAGGTTCACAAAATGATCTCGGGCTCTAGAAATACGACTGTTGTTGACTTACGGAGAATATAAGACTAGCAGATGGAACTGTAGTAACTGCAATTACACCGAGTTGCACCATAAGAAGGAAGAGCGGGTGGAAACGATGTGGAAAACACGCGAGATCCAATAAAGGCGTTCTTTGGACAAGGACTCGAGGCGTCAATGTCAAGAGACCCTCCTAAGAAACAGGAAAAGGAAGAGAAGAACATCATAGTGCTTAGAGGATTGCAAGAATAAGTCCTCACGCGGTGCCATGAAGTACGGTCACGTCGGTTGTACGGCGGAAAGAAGTTTGAGAAGTGGTGAACGTCCGCACTAGAAGTCGAGTATGCGATAGTAAACGGACAACACCGGTTAAGATACGAGAGAAAACCAAATAACGGAATTTAAGGAACCGGAAAAAGGAGTTACACCCGACCTACGGCCCAACCTAAAGGGAAGGAAGTAGAAACAACGAAGCGTTCTCCCAATGAACAGTGTAGTGTTGTAGACAGACGTTGATAAGAGAACCAATAGGAAAAGGTGATGACACAAAAGCCGAAAAAGGGAGAACCTTGGTACATAAGTAGTGGTTAGGACGCCACCACTTTTTGAGAATGACTTATAAGCCAAACGACTGTAGCCGGAAAAAGACAAGTTTACAATTGACCTAAGAAGAGATGAGATACAAGAAATTGAAGGGACAACGGAAACGGACACTCAACTCTTAGTATAAGGAATGTGGAGACTAAGATATGAGTTGGGTACGCTTACAAACCAACAAGTCCTAAATCGGAGAACCAAACCTCAAGGAAGTCCACACATTATTAAGAAGTCACCATCCAACATTACCAAGACCTGTCTAACGAAGACCACACCAACCCTAGATGGATCCTTTGAGATCAAGTGGGAAATTCCATGGAAACAAGTGGACAAGTGAGGAGAAGATCCAAATACAGAAAAGAGAGTAGTTAAGGGTGTAGGAACACCGGAAAGGTTGCGTTGACCATCGGGAGCCCCCACCCCAACGAAAAGGATAGTTAAAGATATAAACGACAGGAGTTAGAGCGTCACCTTGGAAATCACAAGGACGAGACCGATAAGACGACCCGTGGACCGAGACGGTCTTGGGGAAACAATACAATTCGGGAAGAAACCGGAGGATTGTGAACATTGTGTGCTGGTTTTGCACCCTTGAAAATCCGTGTCAACAGTGACAAAGACTCAAAGGTTAACAAAACGCGATGGGGATAGTTTTAAATTTATAACCTGTAATAAATCCCCTAAATATTGATAAACCCACAATGTATGGATCGTACGAAGTAGGGTAAGTATTCTAGGGTCGAACACAAGGATTGGGTGGTTTAATTCGCATCCATGATTAAAGATAGGGTAGATCTAGACTAAGAAATAAGATTGGAAAAGTTAAGGGAAAGAAGTCAAATGTTTTTGGTTGTTCGCAATCGAATGTCACCTTCAACTGAAAACAATTTAAATAAAACAAAGCAAATAAAAGATAATCAAATTAAAGGAAAGAAAAATGGATTCAAAGGATTCAAGATCATTGTTTATGACATATGGACTCAGGATAACTCATAAAGATCTATGGAAAAGAAAAGCTACAGGGTTGAACGTTTCTAAGTTGATGGCCTATTACCGGGTAAGTCTCAAGACCATCTAGTCCCAATCCTAACTACTTATTACCGGGTAAGTCTCAAGGTATCTAGGAAGGAAATTTAAATACAAACCGAATTATCCAACTAAGGATCAAGCAACCCCTTACCGGGTAAGTCTCGGGAATTACCTAACATAGAAAGCAATCAGGCACATTCAATCCAATAGAGGTTTTCACCTTTATTACCTATGGTTAATCTACTTATGTATCCAAGAGGAATTTCACCGGGTAAGTCTCAATTTCAACTTAGGTTGCTAGGTTTAGAAGGTTCTAACCTAGACTCTTTCCCAACCAACCATGAGGATTTCAAGCAATTCAAACCAATTCTAAAGCACAATCTAATCCATCATAGTCCAAGTCATAGACAAATTCTATCTACCTTGGAACCACAATGCTTTAGCCAATAACAATCATATCAAAATCTACAACTAAGAAAAGACAAATAAAGCATGAAAGGGAAATAGCAAAGGGAGAAAAGAAATTACTCAACTTCAATGAATGTAAATCAGCAATTGTATTAAATCTCGATCACCAAGTGTATCCGAACAATGTTTGATAAGAAAGCCTGAAACTTTAATATAAAACTATGAAAAACTAAGAAGAACAAATGTTGAAGAAGAACGGTAGGGTAGGAGACGGCTCCTCCCTCTCTCGGGTAAAATCTAAACTAACGGCAACTCCGGGTTACGCCGGGTACACTTGGAATGAATCCATGGCTTCCTTTTATACATAAACTCTTGCCAAAAGACGTTGGGCCGAAAAGGAAATAACTTGTAAATAAAATATAACGCTTAGTGAAGAATCTCGGTTTGGATCTCGGGTTTATCGGGCCCGAGATTTTGGATCTGACTTCAATTTCTTCAGCATTGGAAAATCTCGATTTGGTCCAGGTAGAAATCTAGGCCGAGGTGGGGGCGAGATTTTTCTCTGTTGTGTGATCTCGGCCCGAGATAAAGGATCATGGGTCGAGATTTGGGTATGAGATGTTCCTTTGTCGTCCTTCATGCCTTTAGCTTGATTTCATGTCCTTTTCCGTGCACATACGCTAGCTCCAATGCATCCAATCCGAGGCTTGGTCCTCAAATGCGTCGTTTTAGCTCCAAAATGTGTCAAATTACCTACAAAGCCACAAATAGCATGTGTAGACATCTATTCTTGCAAAGTAGAACTAAACAAGTATAAATGGTACAAACTAAGGCTAAAACATGAATGCAAAAAGGGAAAATCTACCTAAATATATGGCTAAAACAGGTCGATAAATCATGTTATCAAACATATACGGGCAGAAACGCCTAAACGAAAGGCAGTGATGCACTCAGAGTCTACCCGACATCACTTAACGAACTAGTTAAGCAAGTCAGAAAGCGGGACAATAAACCGAATGAGAAGGCTTGTGACAAGACTTAGAAACATGGTCGGGCTGATAAATTCAATGTTACCCCAACCACCGAGAAGGTGGTAAGACACCAATCATTGGACGATGACCGATAGATATTCAAGTGGCAAGATCACATGAAAGTAAAGAGCTTCATTGGAGTATATGTCGGGAAACCGATTCGACACACAAGAAAACCATCTTTGGAAGTAAAGAAAGCCAACTGCCTCTATCTGCGGAGTAAGACTAACTACCTTTTGTGATTGAAAATATATTAAGGGAGCTTGAAGAGCTAAAGAGAAGTATCATTCGAGTTGGTCAAGGACTAGGACCTAGAAGTCCGGTACCACCTGAGAAAGATGAAGGCATTCGCCAAATGCATTGAGTAAGAAGACTCCTCAGGAGAATGTTATAGCCAGTTGACAACTCAGTCTGAGCTATAGAGGAATCTAGACGGGCTAGAGGTAGAAATCAAGTTTCCAGACACTGACCGACACTTAAGTGATTTAGAGCTAGTGCCGGATCTATTGGACGAAATCCGACAAAAGTAGTTAACTGCCCCACCATATCCAAGATCGGGGAGAGGATGTCCCAAGATGAGGCACCGAAGTTTGTGATAGGTGTGGATGGGGTGATGAGACACCAAGGGCGTGTTTGTGTCTCTTTGGATGAGGAGCTAAGATAGAGGATATTGCAGGAGGCTCATTCTACACTTTACTCGGTACACCCAGGTGCCAGTAAGATGTACCGAGACGTCCAACGCTCTCATTGGTGGAGTGGTCTAAAGCCGGATGTGACCAAATTCGTGGCACAGTGTGCGACCTATTAACATGTAAAAATTGAGCACCACCGACCGGAGGAGAACTCGACCCACTGCCGGTGCCGTAGTGAAAGTGGGAGGACATATCCATGGGCTGTATCAAAGGGTTAAGACCTAGAGGGAGCTTTAATGTTATTTAGGTCGTGGTGGATAAACTCATCAAGACCGCCCGTTTTATCCCCATTAAGGAAATGTGGCCGACGAGTCGATTAATAGAGGAGTTTGCGAGATAGATCGTGAGATTACATGGAGTACCTAGGACCACCGTCTCAAATAGAGATGGACGGTTCACTTCGAGATTTTTGGAGTAGATACACATCGTTTTGGGCATTAGTCTGAATTGTACCACCGCTTACCACCGTATTAGATGGTTAGTTAGAGAAGACCGGCCCGGCCTTGGAGGACATATGGAGAGCATGCGTACTTGACTGAGGCAGGTATGGCCGGATCACCCTTCTCTAGTTGAGTTTCATACGACAATTGCGATCATATGCCTATGGGTATGGATCCCTAGGAGACACTATACTTCCGGAGTGTCGTTCACCCCTATATTTGGAGGATGCTATCGAGGCCGGAGGAGTTGCTCCGGAGCAGATACAGGACGACATGGTTCGGGTAGCCTTGATACGAGAGTGTATACTAGCAGCTCAAAGTCGCTAGAAGTCTTACGTTGATAAGAAGCGTAAACCGCTAGAGTTCCGAGTTGGTTCACATGTGTGGTTGAGAGTATCACCGACTCGATGCGTCAGGCGTTTCGGCATTAAGGGGAAGCTAAGCCCCCGATATGTCGAACCCTTTGAGACATTAGAGTGGGTCAGGAAGGTTGCATACCGCTTGGTCCTCCCACCTGCCTTGGAGAGTTTACACCCTGTATTCCATGTATCTCAACTCAGAGAATACATACCGGACCCACGACACATGGTCAGCTATGAGGATTTGACTATTGAGCCGGACCACACATTTAACGAATACTCGGTAGCTATATTAGAGAGGAGCATTAGACGACTACGGTCAAAGGAAATACCGATGTTAATGATCAAGTGGTCCCGACGGGGGATCGATGAGGCTACGTGGGAGACGGATGATAGCATTAGGAGCTCGTACCCGGAACAGTACACCGAGTTAGTGTCGACTTTAGGTTTGACAAGTTAGTCTTGAGACCGTTTATGTATTATATGTACCCGCAATTTAATTCTTTTGAGTGATATTTATATATTGATGATTGCCATCGGAATGAGTGTTATACGAGTTTCACTGGATTGAAAGGAAACGAAAAAAATAACCTCTACTAATAATAGTTGATATGACTCGAATTACGGTCTCGGATTGACCGTATCACCCTAAGTTTTGGGACAAAACTTATTTTAAGGGGTGAGTAATGTAATAACCGGAAAATTTGGGAGTTTAATATAATTATTTTAATTAAAATTTTATTAATTATCCCAATAACCTTGATGACGGAAACTAGGGCTGGACACAAATCCCGCAAATCCCGGGCCCGTCCCGGTCCCGTCCCGCCCGGTGGTTTTTAGTCCAAAAAATTTCAATCCCGTCCCATCCGTCCCACCAAAAATATTGCGGGACAGGATATGGGCCTTACCTTCCTCGTCCTGCATATATTAAAATTTAAATATAAATTATATAATTTAATATATAAACCTAAAAAAATAAATACAAATATGGAAATTTTAAAATTAAAATACTAGAATTTTTTAACTTTGATATAATAAATGGCCCACTAGAATTTGGACTCACGTGCATGTTGGGCCTTTGATAGTCTATCTGATACTTATCTCAATTCTCTTTACTTTTCACTTTTTTAGTTTTCAATTGAATTAAGGTAAACGTTCGTGCTTTAAATTTACAAGCCGGTAAAACACTAAAACCACACTGTCAGAAAGCCGACAGCCGTAGTACTCGGGCATAAGGTGACCAACTTCAGATCTTCACGGTCTTCACCTATTCCACGTTTCCTCTCAATCACAAAGTGTGCACAAGAACAAAGGTACTCACTACTCACGTATCACGTATGGCTCTTAATATTTCTCTTCTATATGTTATTCTCCCTTCTAATGTGTTGAGTGTTTGTAGTTTATACGGTTGACTACATCATGACTACTGGGAAGAAATCCATTCAATCCCAAAGCTCTGTTAGCTCGCGCCTTCTAAACTTGTCAATTGCAACATCAGTTGGTTCACAATCTTTGGAGAGTCTAGAGACACCAAACCATGCAACTTTGAGTCCAACTGCAACTGTATCAGTGCCTACGAATTTTGGTGCCCCTACAACATCTAGGGAGAGGATGGTGACGCTCTTGCTGGGTCTGCATCTGGTAAGAAACGCTCTAGTTCTGTGTGGCAGTATTTCAAAGAGTATGAGAAAATTGAGAAAGTAAAAGATGTGAATGGACAAATAGTTAAGGTAGTTCAGAGAAGGGCTCATTGCATATTTTGTCCTAGTGTAAAGGTTGGAGACTTTGCAATTGATCAAAAGCATGGCACTTCTGGTTTGCATAGGCATATAAATGAAAGTTGTAGGTATTTTTCTCGTAGATCTGATAAGTCACAGAAGGTTTTAACTGGGGATAAGTCTAAGACAAATAAACTAATAACTTTTGTTCATACTCAAGCTGATTATTTGGAAGCTTGTGTGAAAATGATTGTCATTGATGAACTTCCTTTTAGCTTTTAGCTTTGTAGAGAAGAAAGGCTTCAATAGGTTTTGTTCAAAAGTGTGTCCGTTGTTTGATGTGCCAAGTAGGAGGAAGTTGTGTAAAGCTTTTCTAGCTATGTGTGACAACCAAAAATCAGAATTGAAGAAGACCTTAAAGATGTATGGTTGAGTCTTACAACCGACACATGGACAAGTGTTCAAAATGTAAATTACATGGTGCTTACTGCTCATTTTGTTGATGTAGATTGGAAAATGCACAAGAGGATCATTAACTTTTGTGTTATTCAAAATCATCAAGGGGTAACCATATGAAAGCTTATCGAGTCTTGCTTGGTGCATTGGGGGATTGAGAAGGTGATGTGCATCACGGTAGATAATGCTGCAGCAAATAAATCGGCTTTAGAGTGGCTTGTTGCTAAGATGAACAAGTCAACATCTTATCAACAAGTTTTAAATGGAAAATACATGTACGTTAGATGTACAACACACATCACTAATTTAATAGTCGGACATGGTTTGAAGAGGCTGCAAAAATCAGTGATGGCTATTAGGGATTGTGTGAAGTTTGTGAGATCTTCTCCAAATAGATTAGAGATGTTTAAGAAGATTGTAGAGAGAGAGAAGCTAGGATGCAAGGGGCTGGTGTGTATGGATGTTCCAACAAGGTGGAACAACACTTTTTTGATGTTGGAAGCTGCATTAAAGTTTAAACAAGCATTTTTAGTAATGGACGAAGATGATGAGTCGAATTTTGGAAATTACTTCCAAGAGCCGGAAGAAGAATGCGATGAAAATGGAGTGTTATCTATAGGAAACAATAAGAGATTTAGGGTAGGTCCTCCAGAAGAAGAAGATTGGTTGAAGGCTAAGGTGTTTGTTGATTTTTTAAGAATTTTTTATGAAGTGACTCTAAGGAATAGCGCATCACTACATCCTACTGCGCATACTGTTTTTGCTGATGTTATTGACATGAAAAATAACATCAAAAACTTGTTTGTGGCACCGGATTTGGCAACTGGATCAGAAATTGAAAAGACGATGTAAGAGATGGCAAGCAACATGAGAAGTAGGCGGATGAAGTATTTCGGTTCTTTTGGGGATCTTAACAACATTTTAGTTGTTGGACTAGTTCTTGATGCAAGATTCAAATTAAAGAATGTCACTTACTTGTATACAGAAGAGAAGTTGCGTGCTGATGAGGTGACTAGGAGAATAAATCTGATTAAAGGTCTTCTTTTTGCTCTATATGACAGGTATATACAAATAAAAACTTGTTTGACATTCAGTGACTGTTTTTTTATTTGTGGGTTGTTTTATTTCTAGTATATGTGGGCTGTTTTTATTTATGTATTTACTTGCTGTTTTTATTTGTAGATGACATATGTGCTGGTTGTTTTATTTAAGTGTATGCTGGCTGTTTTTATTTACGTATATGCTTGCTGTTTTTACTGCATTAGATGATTGTTTTTTAATTTATGTATTTGCTTGTTGTTTTTTTTATCATAACATTTGCTGATTGTTTTTAATTTCTGCATTTATGTTTCTGCATTTGCTTATTTCTGAATGTTGTATTTTTCTAGTATGTTGCTCATGTAGACGGAGGTATGCACATGAAGAAGCCACAATCTCCAAGCTCTTCTTCTAGCACTGTGACAAGCATATCTAGTACTAGTAGATCAAACCGGCTAAGTAATTGGAAGAAGATTGTGCAAGAAAATGACGAGACAGTTGTAGTTCATGAAGTTGATCAATACTTGGATGCACCACTGGATCCAACTAATGAAGAAGATCACTTTGATATCCTTTGTTGGTGGAAGGTTAACGGTTGTAGGTATCCCGTCTTAGCGGCAATAGGAAGAGATATTTTAGCCATTCAAACCTCAATAGTGGCCTCTGAATCGTGTTTTTCAACTGGGGGAAGAGCTATTGATCCTTTTAAGAGTTCATTGACTCCTAAGTCAGTAGAAGGGCTTATTTGCTTGCAAAATTGGTTGCTAGGAGATGAAATTGCTGGGATTGTGGAGAATGAGGATGAACCAACAATTGAGAGGATGAACCAACAATTGAGAATACGGAATTCTATTTTGATGTGGAGCACGGTATGATTATTGAACTATTTAAATTTATTACAATTTTTGAACTATTTTGTTATTTACTAGCATATATCTTGACATCTTGTATTATTGTATTCACAACTCTTTTCTAATTTTTATTTGTAGAACATGAAAGCACAGCAGTAAGCAAAAGCAATTGTCCAAATCCATCTACAAAGGGCAAAGGAAAAGTTAATTCCGTTGCGGCATTGTCTAAGGATTAGTGGGTCATAATGTAATCGTGTTATATTTTATTTTGGATATTTAGACTTGTTAGGTTAATTATGTTTTGTTTTGTAAACATTGTTGGTACATTTTATTTTGATGTCTTTTGTTTTAAGATATCAACGAATATTTACTTTCGCAAATTGTTAAAACGCAAAAACAAATTTATATAAAAGATGCGGGATTGGTCCCGTCTCGTCCCGTCCCGTCCCGTCCCGTCCCGTCCCGTCCCGGTCCCAACCGGGATAGGGCCCAATGGTTTTTAGTAAAAAAACTCAAGGCCCGTCCCGGTTCCGTCCCATATATAATGTGTGGGATGGGACGTGGGATGACCTTAATCCGTCCCGTGCCGTCCCATGTCCAGCCCTAACGGAAACCATTGAAGACGTAGGCTACATAATGACGACCGTTACCCCCACGTTATTATGGCCATGAATGACGACATAATGGCGACCGTTACACCACGTTATTATGGCCATGAATGCCGCCATAATGGAGACCGTTACTCTACGTTATTATGACCATAAATGACGACCGTTACTTCACATTTATTCACAAAAATATTTGTATATATTGTATGTAAAACTCAAAAATACTAAATTTTAGAAAAATATCCATAATAACATATTACATTTAAATTAAAGTATTCAAATATCTATAATAAAGCACATGAATTTGGTCAATTTTAACGTTAACGGTTTGACCAACGTGGTTTATTTTTTAAAATATATATGTATAACTCTATTTAACTATACTATACAGGACGGGACGAACCTAGTGAAATTGAAAAGTGAAGGCCCATATCTCGTCCCAAATAGTTTTTGACGGGACGAGATTTGTAATTTGAA
Source organism: Fagopyrum tataricum (assembly GCA_002319775.1). Classification (NCBI taxonomy): domain Eukaryota; kingdom Viridiplantae; phylum Streptophyta; class Magnoliopsida; order Caryophyllales; family Polygonaceae; genus Fagopyrum; species Fagopyrum tataricum. The sequence continues at coordinate 65,589,551 of CM008279.1, forward strand.
TGAAATTTCGCCGAAATTGGGAGAATTAAGGGATTTGTGCCCAACCCTAATATTGACCCTTTTTTAATTACCTTCTTTATTTGAAAAGTTTTGTTCTTTGTGGTTTACAAGGAAAGGTTTGGATTAAAGTTTTCTTTAGTTGATTTTTGCTCAAATGGGTACGGACTGAAGATAACAAAGGATTTTAATGTAATTAAAGCAATTTTGCATATGTGAATAAAAGCAACCTCAATTTGTAGATACCTATCCAACTATCACGAGGGAGACCACCTTGCAGGCCAAACCGATAGTCCTCTTCAATGTATACTTTTTAAATATCTTTTTATTATTAATAATTATCAAATTATAGTGTCTATGCTTTCTGTGGGCAACTGGGAATCCTTGTAATTTTAATTTTTTTCCGTCAAGAAATAGTTTTGGTATTTGGTAATGCGTTTTTTATGTTTTATCTTTTGACCCAATTTGTGTTTCTAATTTCTATGCCTTATACAAAAACTTTTGGCAAGGACAAAAAAATAAAGATTAAGACTAATTCTTATACCTTAAAAAGATCCTCTTTTTGGTTCCTGCTTCTGAAAATCTGGGGTATGTTTAAGGGCTTTCCTTGTACAGGTTTGAATCCTTGTGTTGTTTTGTTGGACAATCTTGAATCTTGATTAGCCAAAAACTGGGTACCTTCCATTGTTAGAGTTTGAATTATTCTCTCTCCACAAACTCAACTACCACATTCCTATTTTGCCCTTACCCAACCCTAGGTTAATGGTTTTATCAGGTATCCTTTTCCACTGTTCCAAGATAATCTCTACTGCGATGAACTTGGTATTTCTGGAAATTGTTAGGTCTACAATATTTTTGTTTCTGATTTGTTATTGTTTTTTTTTTTAATTCTGTTAAGAGTTGCGCTTTTAGGGTTAGATCTGTTGGTGTTCTATAGAGATTTGGGTTTTGGTCCTGGGTTCTTTTCCTGCAAGTTTTGTTTGATTCAATTCTTGTTTGGATTCATCAAAACCCCTTTCTCTTTTTCCCCTCCTGCTGGTTCCAGAATCTTAAGATCTTTAGAATTAGGGTTTCTTTAATTGGACAAGCAGCAAATTTTGTCCTTTTTCAACCTTTGGCAATGGTTCTTTGATAGCCTAGGCATCCTTGTGCAATCCCCAATATCAAGATATATGTAAGTCCAAATATTTGATCCCAAGCATTATATCTGTTTCTAAGCATCTGTGTTTTTGCTTGAGTGATCAATTGATAGGGAAATCCGACTAAAAGTTTGTGAATTTATTGTTTTACAGCGAAATCGATCCTTCAAACTTGCAAATTTTAGCTTAAAATCACCATAATTGGCTGATTCTATTAATGTGAAGCCTGTTTGTAAAAAAATCTTATATCTACTGTTGTGTTTGCGACTTTGCGCATGTTTTTTTTCTTCCTGATAGCTTCTGCATGTGTCATTCGTTGATCAGGTACTAAGCAGATACCTCCGGTAATATCTTAAAAAGACTAGGGTTATCCAGAAGATATATGATTAGTCAATGGTTATGAGACTTCTAATATTAATCATGGTTGGTGGGACTTTACGTTACTTATAAAATTATTAGTTAGCTTATATTTGTGCCTTCGTGTGTACTGTAGTGCCGGAACGACTTGGGCGATTGATGATTGTGTTTATGCACATATTGACTGAAGTTGAGTTTGTGACATAAATAGAGTCAGGTCCCCATTATTTCTGAAGTAAGGATGAATGTTTGCTATCATGTAGGATTTATATGTTTTTTACATGCTATTCGAGTTTTGATACAGTTGTATTGTGATATATTACGCAGAAAGAATGGGGACAGAGTTTGTGAGAACTTGCATGAAAGAAGATGACATTGACTTTCCAGCAGTACCGCCAGGTTTTGAGTCATTCACGAGTTTCAAATTGAAGAAGGTTGAAAATACTGAGAGCGAGCTCGTTCATTCAGTTCTTCCCAATCTTGCTGATCAACAAGCCCATATAATTGTGGAGCTTGACCATGAATACTCTAGAAAGATCTCAAGAACTCACAGGCGTAGATATGGTCAGTGTAGTACTTTGAATGATGAATCTACTTGTGAACAGCTAGATCAAGTGAGTTTTCCTTTTGGTCCTGCTATCCTTGAAATTGTCTGTTAATCTATAAGCCCATGACTACTTTGTTATTGTTCTTTATTCTTCGGTGCAATTTCATCTGTTGTGCAGAGCATCCCAATGAAAACTTCCCTCCCAAAAGGTGTTATTCGCGGTTGCGCAGAATGTAAAAATTGCCAAAAGGTTGCTTCAGTGTCTTTTATGATAATGTTTTATTTTATGCTTGGAGAATGTATAGTTCAGCTGAATAGAATGCTTGTTGATTCTGATTATTCTGATATATTAAACCGAAAGAACTAGGGGTCTGTTTGGTATCCATATCTAGATTTCAAGATATGGGTATCAAGATATGGGTATGAGGTATCAACATATGGATATGGGATTGATATCTCATACCTTTGTTTCGGAAAGGAAGAATAGAAGAGGGAGGAGCAATATTAGATGTGTGATGCCTCTAGTTTTTGGAGTATATTAAAAAAGGAGAAAATGTGTATCAAGTATCAAGATATCAGTTTGATATCCATATACTTGTATACCAAACATAGGTGTATGAGTCTTTTTTATGTTGATTCCCATATCTGATATCTAGATATCAATACCAAACAGACCCTAGATGTTTTAGTTTGTCCTTTAACTTGATGATTGGTTTCATTGTGAATGCCATAATGTTTGTTTACAGGTTGTGGGAAGATATAAGCCGGAAGCTTCTTGTAGACCTAACCTTCAGGAGGCACCTGTATTCTACCCGACTGAAGAGGTATAATAAATTCACACAAGGTTAAATGATTCTCCTAATTGCTGTGAATTGATAATTTGTGTTGCCAGGAGTTTGAAGATGCTTTGAGTTATATAGGAAAAATCCGGCACGAGGCTGAGTCATATGGAATATGCCGTATTGTTCCCCCCTCTTCATGGAAACCTCCTTGTCATCTGAAGGAGAAAAGTATATGGGAAAAATCCATGTTTGCCACTAGAGTTCAGAAAGTGGACAAACTGCAAAACCGAGAGCCCATGAGGAAGACTTGCAATCATACAATGAAGAAAAGGAGAAAATGCTTTAGGATGGGTGCGGATAGTGGGGCCGGGAGTGGACATACCTTGGAGCCATTAGAATCGGAATTCGGATTTGAACCTGGTCCTGAATTCACACTTGATGCTTTTCAAAGATATGCTGATCATTTTATGATCAATTATTTCAGAGGTTTGGAGACTAATGTAAGTACAGAGGCTCCATCGATTGAGAGTATAGAGGGTGAGTATTGGCGAGTGGTGGAGAGGCCTACTGAAGAAATCGAGGTATACAACTAATTTTAAGACTTAATAAATGAGGCATTTTTTTTATTTAGTTTTATGTTAATACAAGTGCTGAGACTGTATTTTTGTGCTTGTTTGTTTGGATTTTGTAGGTTCTCTATGGGGCTGATCTGGAAACTGGAGCTTTTGGCAGTGGCTTTCCAAAGACCGTAGAACAAACTTCTACTCTTGATGAAAAGTATGTCAAATCCGGTTGGAATTTGAACAACTTGCCCAGGGTTATGGGCTCTGTTCTGACGTATGAAAGTTCTGATATATCTGGCGTCCAAGTCCCATGGCTGTATATAGGAATGTGTTTTTCCTCCTTTTGTTGGGTGAGTTTAAAGCAATATATGGTTGAACAAACTTATATTATTTTGTCGCCCTACCATTATATGAGATGCAGTTGCAAGTGAAATTGTTTCGAAAATTAAATATTTGACAAAATATTGACATGCATGTATACCAGGCACAATCTTGGTCTGTATGATTGGTTTCTGTTCATTGTTAATATCTTGATTAGTTCTTCTATCACTTCTGTGTAAATTTTGGACATGTTTATGTTAGCATGTAATGTAAGGTAATGTTGAAGCTATAACGGGTTGTTGATTCCCTGTATATATGCACAGACAAGAAAATTGTTTTTCTTTGGTAATTACATTAGTCATTTGACAAAGCATTACCTCTTGTTATTTTTCATTTTTCTTCTTCTTCTCTACAGCATGTCGAAGATCACTACATGTACTCTTTGAATTACATGCATTTTGGTGCTCCTAAATTGTGGTATGGTGTACCTGGGAAAGACGCCACCAAATTGGAGGAGGCTATGAGAAAACATCTCCCAGACCTTTTTGATGAGCAGCCTGACCTGCTACATAAGCTTGTGAGTATATGCAACAGCTTTGTATCTAGTATCATGTAAATTTATTCACATTCTTCAGGTTATTTGTTGACAAATTCATTAGACAATGTGATTACAACTTGTGGCCATCAATTGGCTTGAAAACGCCCTGAATTTTGTATGAGCATAAAGTTTGAATTCATTCTTGGCTTGCAAATTAAATTATCAATATTTTTATTCTAATACAAAAATTTGTCCACTTCAGGTCACTCAACTTTCCCCTACAATACTGAAATCAGAAGGGGTGCCTGTTTATCGATGTGTTCAGAATCCTGGGGAATTCGTTATCACCTTCCCAAGAGCATATCATGGTGGCTTCAACTGTGGCTTCAACTGTGCAGAGGCTGTGAATGTAGCTCCTGTTGATTGGTTTCCACATGGCCAGAATGCTGTGGAGCTTTACAGTGAGCAGAGGCGAAAGACGACTATTTCACACGACAAATTGTTGCTTGGAGCAGCAATGGAAGCAGTGAAAGCTAATTGTGAGCTTAATTTCATGAAAAAAAATACTGATGATAATTTGAGATGGAAGAATGTTTGTGGGGATGGGATTTTGGCCAAATCTCTCAAGGTATCAATTCAATATCCATTAACACTAACATTTCTTTTTATTTTGTGTATAATTAGTAAGATTGGTGCTAGATTTAGAAAGATAGGATTTAGGCTGTGTTTGGTTGCGTATAAGTTAAGTAGATTAAGATTATAGGAATTAAGAAAGAAAAATAATTCTCTTAATCGCGTTTGGTAAGGAAATGAAGGAGATGAAGGGGATTGAATTATGGAGATTAAGGGAATTAGATTATGAGAATTGTGTAATCCTATTGAACACTCATTTCAGTACTTTTTCGTAATTTTACCCACAATCATATTCATTTTACCAAACACTTATTTCAGTACTCATCTCCTAAAACAATTTCATCTCCTCAATTCTTAGTCTAAATAATTTTCTTCATCTTCAGCTTCGTCAACATAATCTTACGTTACTAAACGGACCCCAAGTAAAATGAGTGTCAGCTTCGTATGGCCCTTTAGTTTATCTTCTCAAGTTGTGTTTGGTTGCAGGCCCGTGTAAACATGGAACGTGTGAGGAGGGACTTCCTTTGCAAATCTGCCAAGGTACTGCAGATGCTAAACAGTTTTGATGCAGCGACTGAGAGGGAATGCAGTGTATGTTTTTTCGATCTGCACCTGTCAGCTGCAGGTTGTGGTTGTTCACCAGATCGATACGCATGCTTGAATCATGCAAAGCAGTTATGCTCATGTGCTTGGAGTGAAAAATTTGTCCTTTTTCGTTATGACATAAATGATTTGGATCTCTTAGTAGAAGCCATAGAAGGGAAGCTAAGTTCTGTATACAGATGGGCACGGACTTTCCTCAATTTCTCTTTAAGCTCTCAGGTCTCCCAAGTGCAAGAAATGCCATCAAAAGAAGAAATTTTGCAGCCATCAAATGGAGCAACAGTAACGAATAATAAAATTAGATTCAAGAAAGAGTTATGCAAATCATCCACATCCAACATAATTGGTACATATCATCAGCAATCTTCAGAGAAGCCAGAGGTAAAGAAATCTTCATCTGAACAAGACGTGATATGCCTAAGTGATGACGAAGGAGACGAGCTCAATAGGATTGACAACAAGTCAGATCTCCGAAATAAGAATGTAGTAGCTTCAGTACCTGTGCAGGTTCTGTCCAATACAAAGAGTGCTGCTCAAAGTGTAGTGATTGCGCTCGGTGTACAAAAGAAGATTAATAAAGTCCTAGATGAAACTCAGGTATCCAATGTCATTCCAAAAGTCATAGATGGTGCAAGCACTCTATCTTGCAGCCAAAGTAGTACAGAAAAACCTCATCACCAAAAGGGACCTCGAATTGCAAAAGTTATTAGGAGAATCAATTGCAATGTTGAGCCTTTAGAATTCGGATCGGTGGTTTTTGGAAAGCAATGGAGTAATAGCCGGTGTATCTTTCCAAAAGGTATGCTGCATTATTTTTTGGGTAAATTGGCTAATTAGCACTCTCCAATAATAAGTTGTACTAATTGTCCCCTCACATAAACCATTGAGAACCACTCACTTTGATTATTGAAAGTGGATGCCTCGTCCAATTCTCTCGTGTCTTGTCAAAATTTTAACTGTATGTTATGTGAATTGAGAATTCATGATATTGATTGGTTACATGTTTGTGATGTGTAGGGTTCAAGAGTCGCGTAAGGTACATAAACATTTTAGAGCCTTCAAATATGTGTCATTACATCTCAGAAGTCCTGGAATGGGGAGCAAAAGAACCACTTTTTATGGTAATGTATGACCTTGTTGTTGGTTTTGCATGGTAAAGATTTTAAATTTGTGTTAGTGAAGAATGTTCCCTGCCCTTGGTGTTCAGGTTTATTTAGAGCAGTGTCCTAGTGAGGTATTTGCTCATGTAACGCCCACACGATGCTGGGAGATGGTGCGTGAAAGGGTGAATCAGGAGATATCGAGACAACATAAACTCGGAAAGCTTAAGCTTCCTCCTCTACAGCCTCCTGGCAGTTTAGATGGTTTTGAAATGTTTGGTTTTACTTCAGCTTCCATCATTCAGGTATGTACTTGGTATTTTTTAAGGGCCCGTTGGGTTTTAACTCCAGAAACGAATACATAATGGAAACGAATCTAGTCCATGTGTCTACTCTTGTTCATCAATCCTTGTGGTTTCATGTATATGTAGGGGTGAGCATTTTTCGGATATCCGATCCGAGAGTACCCGGATATCCAAGTATTTATCACTAGACTAGTTGGATATATCCGAACCAACTTCTTTTTTTTTTTTTTTTCCAAAACATTGATCCGTATCCGATCCGATGATCCGAAAATATTCCCTTTTCGGATCACCAACTACCAGATATTTTCGGATTCGGATTTTTCTGGATCGGATCTTCGGATTCACGGATCGGACATTTTTTCTCACCCCTATGTATATGTATATTTCATGAACAAGGGTACACATATGGACCAAATACATTTTCATTTTGATTATGTTCCTTCTGGAGTTACAACCAAAACAGTGGCTAAGACTGTTTTGTTGTATGCTAACCCTAGGTATTGTACTTTATTTGGAGTAGGCTATTGAGACAATGGACAAGAAGCGGGTATCCGTAGAGTACTGGAGGTGTCGGCCCATTGCTGACGTGGCAGTGTCGGATGCAAATTCAGGTGAATGTGATGATAGGATTCTGAGTAGGCTGTTTAAGAAGGCGAACAGTGAAGAACTGCGCGCGTTGGTTAGAGCGTTGGGCGAGGGGAAATCCGCTAGTGATTTTGGATTAGTAAGTAGGCTTGTGAAAGAGGAAGTGTACAAGAGAGATGGTTAGATGTGCAGAGTAGTGTTTGTTTGTTGAATAGGGTTTTGTGGTTGTCATGTACACATAAATGAATGAGTGAATGATTTTAGGGTTAATACATACATGATTTTTGAATACAAAGATGCAGTAACTTAGGTAATGAGTCTCTTTGGGAAAAGTAAAGAGGACCACTCTCATTAACTGTAATCGAGATTAAAGCTAATTAGGATTAGTGAATAATCGAAATGCGAGATGGGTACTCTCTCCCGTAAGTGGCAAAGAGATGTGCCACCCATACAAGGCAATTTCCAACCCCCAAAAAAGTACCCACCGCTTGACATCTGACACGTGCCCTTCCCTCATTGGTCATGGGGGGTATCTGTGTCTCCCACACTGGGACACGTCTCCATTTCTTCTACATTCTTCTTTCTACGTAGATTTTGTTGAAATATTTATTTCAAAAGAAAAACTTTTTTATTATTAGATGTTAGAATATTTAGTTGGAAGATGTGTGTATACCCGAAGGAAGAATTCGTAACAACCTAAATAAATAAAAAATATTAATAATAAATTTGTAAATTATGCCAAATATGTTAATAAGTTTGTGTGGCATTGTTGTCTTGTTGAGGACGCGATATGTCATTTTGATTCTTTATTAATATGACAAGAATTGTAATATAAAAAAAAGTTTGTAAATATATTATGACAAATGTAAATAAGTTGAGAAAAAGGATTTTAGTATAATATTGTAGATTATTCTATTTAACACTTCATTTCGGTCTTATACTTGATCAGCAACTAAATAATGATTTATTTCTTTTAATATATTTCAGTTTAAAGATATTTTGTATAATTAAAATTTACAGTAATTTTGTTTTAATAAATTCGTGATTATAATTGAATGTATTGATAACTGAATGAACTAGCGCATTTTACCGTATTTGTGTAATCAAAATCTATCTATTTTATTTTTTAAAATTATTTTATGTAGATTATGTAAGTTTTGTAACAAAATAATAGTTAATAGTATATTTATGTAAATTACTTAGGTAAATTACATAAATATGTTTTAAAAAAATATTATATAATTTATATGGACAAAAACTTACGCTAAAAAAAAACAAGCTAGCACGGTTAATAAATGTGGAAAAATTATTATGTTTCATTTCAGAAAGTTGATTAGAGAATAAATAAGGGTATAATTGAATTTATAGTTATAAAAAGAGACAATTTTGTTTTAACCTATATGATACTTAGAGATTTAATCACACCCTATCAATTCACTTCTTTAAATGGTTAATTATTACTCCGTTATAGGGATGTTAATGGGTAGGGTGATAGGTGGGTGAACCATTTCCATCACCCACCCATTAATCATATCGGGTTTAACCACCCATCACCTGTCGGGTGACTGGGTGGTTCGGGTTTATCCGCGGGTGATTAGAAGGCAAAAGTATTGTCGATTTATAATGTATTTTCAAAGTATTTTTGCACATATAGTACAAAACTAGTATGTTGAAAACCAATAATATGTATAATTAAAATAAAAATTATTTAAAATGTAATATTATAATGTAAATAACAATAAATTGTCATATTCGTGAATTTTATGACTAAATACACAAAATTTAAAATATTTCGGGTGTATCGGGTCGGATAACGGGTGAAAGACCTTCACCCATCATCCACCCATCACCCGACTTTTACGGATTTTCAACTGCGTTTATAATTCGGGTAATTCAAGTATCCATCGAATGGGGGTAAAATTATCACCATGACTAACATTCATTTAATCGTAATATTCACTAAATATTATGCACTAACAAAAAGGGATGCTCGTCTTTGAATCGATAACTAAAGTAGAATCACAAAAAGGTGTATATATATATAGGTACCTATTGTGTGGATGTGTTTTACTTTTATCATAACCGTATCATCACAAATCTCATTTATATTAATATTATTTTACTTTTTAATCTTCTAAACATAGCAAGTACATTTAAATCAATACTAATTAAGATTATGATTCTCTTCATAAGTATTATAATTTGGAGCGAGGTTCGAATGAATTAGGACAACCATACTGAAACCCTGGGTACGGATATGAAGGATCATCACCAGTTTTTTTATTGTTTTTTTTTTAATATTCAAACACTAACGAGGTATAAAATTTTACATTACTATAATCGATTTGATTGATACGATTTTCGTAAGTAATTAGGGAGGACAATGTCACCCGCGTTCATCGATTTTTCATATGTTGAAACCAAATAAAAATATAAAAATTCAAAAAGACACGGATGAAACTCGGGTGATGGTTTGCTTGCAGTTTAGGGTGACAATAGTAGAAACCATCACCTTACCCAGTTTTCACCCAAAATCTTAATTATTTAAAAAAGATAATTTATATAATAAGAAGATACTATGAGTTTATGACACATGAATGTGGCATTAGGGGTAGAAGTATTGAGAACTAAGCAGATTGATTGCGTTAAGTGATATTGAGGTCGTAGCCATAAAAGTCTTGTTTTTGAATTCCGGAAAGAAAACAAAATGATGCAGTCATGTATGTCTTATTCATCTCTTTTGTATCCCTCATTGAACTCAAATGAGCCGCCATTCATGACCATGTTTTGGATGTGTCCGGTCCATTCCATATGTTGGAAAGGTGTCTTGACCGTGTCGACGTGTCCAAAAAGTTTCCGACACAGAAAGACATAGGAAATGAACCCAAATGAGCCGTCATCCATGACCATGTTTTGGATGTGTCCGGCCCATTCCATATGTTGGAAAAGTGTCTTGACCGTGTCAACGTTCCAAAAAATGTCTTGACCGTGTCGACGTGTCCGAAAAATTTCCAAAAACTTACAAGTTTCCGACACAAAAAGACATTGACACATTTTATCATGAACTCAATGTAACACGTTTTATGTAATAATCAACGTAATTATTTCTATCATCAAAAAATAATGGGAGGTAATTAGATGATCTATATACTATTTAAGACAGCGTCCTAAATGCCACGTGTCATTTATTTTATAACAAGTCAATTTTATACCTTTTTTCTATTTTTTTTACTCTTTTTAATAATTACTATTACTAATTGTCTTACATACTTTTATATTAAATTCGTTTTTATATATATTAAATTCGTTATATATATATATATATATATATATATACGTAGAGAGAGAGATAGGATCATGTAGGAACCTCTCTTAGAGTAGGAAATAAGGACTTATAATAGCCGTTTGATTAATATGGATGAACGTCTAAGATTTAACATTGTTTATGGTAATAATTAATCAGAATATTATATTGCCTCTAATAAAATTATGATAAAAATATTTTAACGACCAAAATTTCTCTATAAAATATAATAACGACCAAATTATGGTAATACATTATTTTCATATTGGGTCGTTATTATATTTTATCGAAAAAAATTTATCGTTAAAATGTTTTTTATATAATTAATATAGTCATCGTTAAAATTTTGTGGGTCGTTAAAATTTTATAGAGAAAAATTGGTGGTTAAAATGTCTTTTTTTATATTTTAACTACCAAAACAAATTTAACGATCAAAAATTGGTGGTTAATTTAGAATTAATTCCAAATTAACGACTAAGTCCAAAATAATGTTAAAAATTAACAACTGCATAAAATCAATTTTTAACGGCCGATTAAAATCATATTTTAACGACTGAAACTTAAAAAATATTTTAACGACTGGACAATACAGATCAAAAATTTTAACGAGTAGAAATTGAAAAAAATTTTAACGATTGAATGAAAGATCAAAAATTTTAACGAGTAGAAATTGAAAAAATTTTAACGACCGAATGAAAAATCGTATGAAACTAAAATTAACGACTGAATGAAAATCTTATGAAACTAAAATTAACGACTGAATGATATTCTTATGAAACTAAAATTTTAACGACAGAACATCAAAAATTTTATGAGTTTAACGACTACACTAAAAATCATTTTTAACGACCCTTAAAATTTTAACGAGCGAATTGTTCATTTTTAACGACTGAAAATAAATAAAGAAGATTAACCAAATGTAGCAGCATTTTTAACGACTAATATTATTAATCAAAAATTAACGATTGAAATTGAGAATAAAAATTACTAACCTTAATCTTGTTCAAAAAAACCTCAATAATTTTTAGTTTCCAAAAGAAGATGGCAGAGAGAGTTTCTTAACGATGTTAATGTTCAACAATTGTTTTATTGATAAATGAGAATCAATTCACTCAACGTTTAATTTTGGGATAGCCCAAAAATAGTATATTTGTTTTCCTAATATGTATATTATTTAATGCTTTATTTGTGAAAATTGAACAATCATATGAATCTCACCTATGGAAGCTTATTATGTACCTTCCATCATGTCCGTTCAAATTTTAATCCAACGGATTTTAGGGGTTCCTATTCCCTACTCTAAGGATGGTTCCTACCGGATCTTGACCCTATATATATATAACATTCTAAAATTGTTAAAAGTAGATATTTCTAAAAAAAAAAAAAAAGTAATCACACTGGTTTATCATCAAAATCACATGCCATATATATTAATGTTATAAGTCGTAACATCGTTCAAAAGTTGATTAATGAGCTACAAATCAGGAAAAACTTTTATAATAATTTGATGAGATGGTGGTTGTCGGCATTGGGTATAGTTTTTGAAAGACTTTCAAGTATCGGATTATCTTTGAATCAATACCATTTGCCTAATCAATTAACATTATTAGATATATTTTTCTAAACAACATACACATTAAACTATAGGTAACAAGTACTACTCAATTCCTTGTTCAACCCTACACGAGCATCTCATTACTTGATTAATCAAAGTATATTTAATGGATAATGAGCTATCAAGCCAGGAATTACTTTTTCACTTGCCTGCCACTAACACGTAACACCTTACACCTCAAAGACTCCCGACTTTTATTTTATTTATTTATTTTATCGTATCAGCGAAATTTCCTCCACCTTAGCTTAGGGGTCGGGACCGTACCAGAAGAAGCTGAAGATTACAGTTTCGTCATGTGTTCCGTAGAGAAATTAGCGTTGTGGATAGGATATGTTCGGTGAAACGAGATTTTTCGATAGTTTAAGCTTTTTCAGTAGTTTTTTGGATAGAGTATTGAGTATGTTTGTAAAATATGAAAATATAACGAAAAAGTTAAAAAGTGATTGGTATGTGGAGAATTATGGGTAGATTTTTGTGGTGAAATTACCAAAAAGGATAAATATTAAAAATAATAATAAAAACATGTAAATAGATTTGATGATAAATTAGACCAAGTTTATAGAAAGTTATGAAAAAGCTTTCTCACAAAATTTTTAAAAATCTATTGAAAAAACTACCTAAAAAGTTACTAAAACTCTAATCTCCACAAAAATTTCTCCACCCCGGCCAAATACCTATTAGCTTTTAAAAATCATATCGGGGAATTTTTTGACCTTTTTTTAAACTCTTTAACATCTTTTTTTAATTAATAGTTAAGCACATTAAGATGCACACAAGTTAAGTAAATTGGGTCATTTAAATTGGAAGAATCTGGATGATCGGCTAAGTTAAGTAAATGATGAAGGGTTATTACGTAAAACCCTATTTTTATACATTGTGTCAATGTAAAGGCTTGGCCATAAATAATACTAATTCTTGATATTGCAGGGTTTTTTGCCTTGTTACATGAAATAATTAGTTCTTGAGTTAGGTACATAGGTCAGTTTTTCTTTCTTCTAAGTTTTTGGACCAAATATAAATATGAGGGTCTAAGTTTTCGGACAAAAGAGATTAAAAAAAAATCGTTGAAATAAAAACCAATGGCTCATTGAACCTATGCGATCAGAAAACGTTGAGCTTAAAGAGGTTTAATTAAGTTAATGTTTGTGGTAACCATTGTAAAGCTAAATTTGAACTTATGCATATATAATATCCTGGTCCTGGTCCTTGTTGAGATAATAATCATTTCGCGTTAAGTTAAGATATTTCGAGCAGACCAAATATAATCTATAATGTCGATGAGCTACTCTTAATTGATTTTATAATGAAATTTACAGGACTTATTTGTTGGGTTCAGACATATACGTATATGAATTTGATCATACACATACGACCCGATCCCTAGTATAATGAAATCCACGGGATTTATTTGTTGGGTTCGAAGATAATACATATATGCACTTGTACACCCGACCCTAGTATACTTTCATCCTTAACATAAAGGCCGCCAATTAGTTTAATGAATTTGACGTCAAGTTTATCTATGATAACAAATTGAAGTGTATGCATATATGGACATTACGCAATTTGTTTTTACAATGAAAGTAAGTCCAGTCGTAATTTTATATCATTGCAGTTTTAAATGGCATCCAATGTATGATCGATTGATGTGTTATGCAATCTTCCACTTAGCTGAAATTTTGATCAGTATATCAATATTATATTAATATTAATGGACAAAATGATCAATTAATATATCTTAAATTAAATAAGAAAAGACAATAGCAAAGTTTTGAATAGAATTAATGCAAAAGACAAACCATGTTTAATAATGCAAAAAACATTTTAAAAATACATAGTATAGAGAAAATAACAATATCTTTGGTGGAAATTAAAACCCCAAAATATTATTATTATTATTATTTTATTATTATGGGTAGTTGATGAGAAACGAAGTAGATGATTACACATTTATGTAGAAAAAAGAAGGCAAATACATAATGCAATAGGAGGACAAAAAGGTAATCTTGATGAAACCCTAATGTTGGACCGGCATATATGTAGACTTTGATCTACAACAATACCTAGCTATGAATTTGGGATGATCGAGTTGAGTGAGTGTGATTCAAGTGTGTAGGTACTTGATCGATGATGATGATCATGGGTATTGATCATCTCCAGTTGTTGAGTTATTCGAAATCTGCAAAGACAAACAAGCTAAGTTTAATCTTGCTTATATATATATATATATATATATATATATATATATATATATATATATATATATATATATATATATATACATATTAATCTTGCTTTTATATATATATATATATTTATGAAGAATGAAGAAATTAAATTAAGTTGGTACCTGGTGGGGTTATTGTTACGCTTGCGTTTCTTATCATAGCTGACGCCACGGGCCTTAGCCTGATAATCGCGCACCTCCCGGAGAAAGAGACGGACGGCGCGTGCAGCGAAGGGATTGAGTTCGGGGCAACCGCCGTGCTCCTCGAAGGCTGCCCGGAGACGGCCGATGAGAGCGTCAAGGCTGCCCCAAGCTTGACGGAAAGGGCAGGGGCAAGGAGAGGGAGGGTTTGGGATTCCGAAAAAGGGGCACGTGTGATTATGTACCTTAGTTTTGCCGAACTGGTCTAGGTATCGTAGGAACTCGATGACATGGGCGCCGCTGCAGAGAGTTAGGTTTAGCGGCGGCCGGTGGTTGCTTAGGTATTGGGTGAAGGTCTTCCAGTCTCGCCGCTTTTGGTTTTCGTATCGGCTCGGCTGGACTGCTGCTGATGCTGCTGCTGCGGGGGATATGAAATCCATGTTTTTTTATTAAATTTGAGTTGAGGAGTATGATCGAGATTTATGCTCTACTTAAAGAGCAAACACATTAGATTATTACTCTATTAGAGAGAGGGATGGAGGGTCCAAGTTGAAGAAAACTAGGAGGATTAGGGTGTGTTTGGATGAGGGATTCCATGAATCGAAACAACACAGATCACTGTTTCTAGTGGCATCCATCGTATTTTGATTAAAATATATATGCGTATGTATGGTTCAACAATATTCCATGCATACGTTGCTTTACTCTACTCCCAACTCCAAATGTATACATGTGCGAGCAGGATCCTTTGACAAAATTTTGGTCGTCATTTTTCATACCGAGTTACTTTTATCCTCGCATTTTTTAATGTTTTAAAATAAACTTTTATCCTAAAAAATAAACGTATATTTTAGTTCATATTCTGAAAAGCAAAAAAAAAAGAAAAAAAAGAAGAGTGATATCAAAATAAAAATAAATAACTAACACTAACTGGAACCAATATATATATGGCCCGGAGGCTTATTGTGAAGAGCAGGTAGGTGAGAAAAAAATTGTGTTCATTTTTTTTTAACCATCTTTAATTTTTGTAATTTTTTAAAATTGAACTTTTATCCTAAAAGATAACAAATTTTTAATCCAAAAAAAAAAAACAGCGATATCAAAATAAATAAATAAAACTCAGTATATAAAAATAAACCAAATTTCTCCTTACTCCTATCTATCATAAATCTCCAACCAAAACCAAAACTTTATATATATATATATATATATATATATATATATATACATATATAGTGAATAAATGAAATTGGTTCGGATGATGTGGACAAAGGAAAGCTGTGCGCAATTCCCTGTGTTGTGGAGGCAGCTGCTGGTGGATTTGGCATGTAGCTGCGATTAGACTGCTGTTCAAGTGCAACACAGACAGGGAGTAAAATATGCCAACATTACACAATTATTCATTCCACACACAACTCCTTTTTTCATATACCTGGCTACTACCTACTATCTATACACAACAATTCACTTCATGTCGGAACCACACATATTAGGACAATCTAACGGTACAAACCTATAGAAAAATCATAACCATATGACCATAACCAATCCCAAACTCATTTGTCCGAACTAGTGTTTCGGGTTTCTTTCTCCAAAATCAGGCTAAAAAATGACGGAAATTGTAACAACCAAGATCCTGAGACAAATCGAGATTTTACTTGCCTTCGGATTACACAATGCGTCCACCCAATGTAGCATGATAACAATCTTATTATCTTGCAACAAGTATGTGACAAAAACAATCGGTTTCTCCAACTTGAATTTTGAACACAATGTTACACATCTTCATATAAGCAAAATAACAGAGTTATTGTCAAAGTTTGAGACAGACGGACCCTATAGTAGGGTTAGGCCCAAGTCTAACTAGATTTTATACTAAGATCAATTGGTAATATAAGAACTAGTTTACCGACCTTATATATTCGACTTGAAATATCAGACGTGATAATTTATCATCTCCATCAACTAGCTTTGACTGTACACCGCCACCAATTGGGTCATCAGAAATGTACATACTCTTATCCTTAAAAAAAACTCAATTGAGTAATAATTCATCATCAATTAGACATTGCGCCTTTGTCTTTAATAAAAAAAAGATCTCTTAGCTCTGCCAATTAGTAGGACTTCCTGCACTGAAAGCTTAGTAAAGTCGAGAGAAGAAGCCAAGACCCCTACTCCTTTCAAGAAGAAGGTGAACGGCCGGTTATTGAAGGTATAGCCCCCGGTTAAAAGGTCGGCGGCTGGCTCTGCTCAGAGCCTTGCCCGAGAAGGCACTCAAAGAGTGCCCCCAAATACTCTTTAGTAGTGGCTAAATAATCTATTTCTAGTCTTATTTTAATCTCGGTTTGGCTCGAATAACCCCAAAGATGGTTAGATGAGCTAATCTTCAAAAGTGTTGTTATTTTATCTGCCAATAATGAGAATACTTTTTATTTCGATTAATATTTAGACTTGGCTCAAGATCAATACGATTGTATACTAGTTGAACACAAACATACTAAAAGCCTAGACATCACTTCGGACTACTAATCAAGCAAGTGTCCACAGGAGAACAAACCGGTTCACGCAACCTCATTCGAAACAGCTTATTCAGATTCAAATGCATAGCTGTTGCATTCGAACAAGCTTTTACCAATGCAGAAACAAATATTTTTGTACATACTGAAGTGAACACTTTTTTTTTTTTTTTTTAATCTGGTAGTCAAAATTTCCTACTAAAACCAAACCTTTTACAAAATTGTTTGCCCGACACTTCCATAGCGGATCACCTGTAGTAAGAAGCTAAGACGAACAGCATGGCTGCAGCCACAGCAGTGACAAAGACATCCTGCATGCAAACGATTCAAAGTCAGTCTACGGATTCTCCATAGCTAGTAGCTGTGACCTAATCAAGACACGAGATGACAACAATTTGCAATTACCTGGCTGTTGTAAAGCAGGGCAGGGATGTAATTTCCTGTATATTCAATGATGTTCAACAGCATGGTAAATGCCTACAACAAGGAAAAAAGAAGAAAAAAAAAAATCATCTCAGTAGGAGCATATAAACAGACATCAGCAGAGTGGAACATAGGTGAACATTTTTTATAATTTGAACAAATTATAATTGTATTTGAACATAGGTGAACATTTTTTAAGTAACATAGGTGAACACTTTTCAACATGATGGTAAGAAAAACATAATACCACAGAAGAAAGAGCGACAGAGCCAAA
Source organism: Fagopyrum tataricum (assembly GCA_002319775.1). Classification (NCBI taxonomy): domain Eukaryota; kingdom Viridiplantae; phylum Streptophyta; class Magnoliopsida; order Caryophyllales; family Polygonaceae; genus Fagopyrum; species Fagopyrum tataricum. The sequence continues at coordinate 65,607,521 of CM008279.1, forward strand.
CACGAGGAAACAAGAGCGCAACAACCGCTTTCCCATCCTCAGCAATCTACCCTCATCCTCACCTTCCTCCTACAACAAGGAGACCACCAAAAGAAGTTCAGTAAAGCAGTTCTGTTGTGGGCGGTATTATAACACAAAACGGCAAATTTTCAGATCGGTTTGATGAAAAACTCACAGTAAAAGTGGGTGATTCGGGTGATTCAGTGGATCTTAACTTCTCAAAAATCCGATAAACATATACAGCAGTTAGAAATTGCAATGGCAACCACTCGGCACTACGGATAACGAAAATCCACACAGTCTGTATGATGGAAGGAATGAAAGTTAGATTATGAGAATAATCAATAAGGTACTCTTTCATTGAAAGATAAACATGAAAATTATATAGCACTCCTCAACTTACAAAAACAGCTGATATTCCTAAGTTGATTTGAACATCTTTGAGCTCTGACTTGCAGGGCCTGAAAACTCATCCAAGTAAAATATGACACATTAACACCGTGCAGAAAATTTTCAGATCATTATATCCTCAATGATCAATCAAAGAAAGAAACTAAGATCATGGATTTTCACCCAGTTCTCCATATAACTAGAAAGGGAAGTGGAAGGTCTTTTGAGATAAGAACTGGAAAATTGAAAGTGAAGTTAACTCTAACAAGCAAAAACGAAAATGATCTGAAGTATTACTTAAATCCTTAACTAGATGAAAATACGTACTTTCATCACCCTATCATGCCCGTCCTATGGCTGGTGTAACCTGTTCTACAGATGTAGAACAGAGACCCAAAATTTGGGGCAAATATTATGATAAAATACTACGAATTACATTATAACTTCTGTCGAACTGGTAAAGTGGGTGTCACTTATCAATTGATAACTCTCCAGGGTGTATTTTTTCCTTTACTGTTCTTTTCTATTTTGCCTATTTAATTTTTCATGAATATTTAGTTGTTAAGTATGAATATTAGTTTTCTTTTCTATGTTTCATTTTGGTATGAACATTTTGTTTTCGTTTTAAAAAAAATCATAAAGCATTTATATTTAGTTGTAAATAAATGGTCAACAAATTCTAACCAAATTAGGAATTGATTAATATTAAGATCAAGAGACTTTAGACATTAGATTAAGGGCATGTTTGGCATGTCAAGAAATAGAGGTAACAGTAGAGGCAGCGGTTCAAATTAACTTAAATCGAAACGTAGTGGGAGGTATCTTCCAAAAGGTAGTGTTCGAAACGCTGGAAGTAACAACTACTGCTAGTTATCAAACACCACTGAAAAAATCAACACTAAACTTTAGGTGTGTTTGTTGGGTACCAAAAACTAGTACATAAACTCCGACTAGCTTTTACAACACCGATAAACAATGTTAGTTATGTTTTTCAACACTAAAAAACAAGTTTGAAAACTAGTTTTTTTTACTTAGAAAAGCTACTTTTACAAGTCTTTTGATCGTTTTTACTGGGTCTTTTAGGAATTAAGAAATTTATATATAGTTATTTTTTATTAATACACAAACAATCTTAACTTAATTCTATTTTCAGTGTTATTCAATTATAAGTTAGTCAAATGATCAAAATGCTGTTTATGATTTTTGCTTCAATTTCAGCTAATTTTTCAATTATTAACCCAGCTCCAACAGTTCGAACTTCAACTATTTTTTTCACGATCTAACAAACACACCCTCTATCTCACCGCACTTTTTAGAATTGCAACACAAACTAATTACAGGAGCCTAATATTTTTCACCACAAGGCCTCCAAAATCTTTGTAATGGCCCTACCCCTATGACCATCTTAGTGGGTTGGTAGTACATTTCAAAGAGTTGCATCTTTTCTTCGTTGTAACTCAAATCTATATAGAAATATCCCAGAACTAACCTGGGGCCCCATGGTATAAGCGGTGCCTTGTCAGCATATTTTATGTCTTTGGAAACCTGTAAACAAGAGTTTCAAAGATGCAGTTAATAAATCTGGAGACAAAACCATGTTTTGGGAAATTTTGCACGGTGCCCCTACGGTTTTTACATTTTCTATGTAGTGCCCAATGTTTTCCAAGGATCCAAATCGTACTTCTCTTGTTTTAGGATTTGTCCATATGGTCGTATTGTTAAATTTGTTTTAGAATGTGTTTGTTAAATGCTCTAGTGTCCCTAATTTCAACAAATCATTATGTATGAATATAGAATCATCAAAGAACTAAAAATACTACTTCACACAAACTTATACCCTTTTTGAGTATTTTGATACTATTGATGCGGCTGAAACCATAATGATTGGAGCGTAGTTCGCCAATTTTACAGCTTCAAACAAAACCACGAAAACTTTTTGTAAAAAGTACGATTACAAAATACAAGATGCAGTACAATGTGGATAAACCCTAAAGCAAAGGGAAACCAATTTGAATTTTATAGAAAAACTGGACCCAAACCGCCTACCCATGGGGGTATTTCAGAACCTCTTCTAAAGTGTCTCTCATGTGCAGTCCTTATGTATGGAAAGAAAGTATTTCGCTGGATATGCTGTAAATTGCTAAGCTTGCTAGTTCACCGTACTAACCTCCACCACCACTCCAGAAACAGAACGTAACAGCTCAAAAAAAAAAAGTTTGGGAAACTAGTATGAAGTTACTAAGCATGTGAAGGAATATGGCTTAATCAATGAACTATTAATTTATTTCCAACTTTTATAAATGCAACAGTGATTCTGGAATAGATACTCCACTTTAACTTGAGGGGCATAAAGTCACGATATTAAGTGCCACAAAGCTAGATACTGCAACTTTAAGGTGTGTAATGCATCAAGAAGCAGTCTCAACTCAAGAAACAATCAACATGAAACACAAAATAATAAGCAGGTAGTGGCAGGAGTGCTACAGTTTAGGCATTGAGAACAGGAGAAGCATATGAGCAATACTGTGCGTTATAAGAAACTAATTTGGTAGGCATTGTTGAGTGTGATAAACATAGAGGCAGCAATCTATAAGATCATGCTATTAATATACCTGAAACGAACCAAATGTCTCTCCTTTCTTCCTCTTCATCAACTGAGCCATCATGATCTTGTCATATGCCCTTTCTAGCTGAAATCAATATAAACCAATGTATCAAACAAGACTACAAACTAAAACTCAAGAAGCATTTATCCTGAACAAACATTGAGAAATGACAACCTTGGCAGCAGCTGCTTCGTCACCTCTTCTCTCAGCATCCTTGCGTTTTTTGGTGTATGCTGCCTTTATCATATCAAATCCTTCAATAGGATTCACTCCAAGAACCTAGATGTATACATATCAAATCCAGATTGAAAAATAGTCAAGCAAAAGTACAACCAGTGTATTAAAAATTAATGTGCGTACTTCATATGGGTTTGTTTCTCCATCTGAGCCAGAACTTCCAGCAGCAGCTGAAGCAGCACAGATCACCCTTCCATTACACGATAAGATTTTAGAGAGCCTGTTGTTCACAATTGTTCTGCAAGTTATTCAAGAGCAACAAAAGGTCCTCAAATATCACCACTCTTTTTGCAACACCATTTCCACATTTTAGCTTGCCCCCTAAAACTTGCCACTAAACTATCAACTCCTGCTTCGAAAACTAAATCAAGTATTAAAAACCAAACACCATCTCTCAATAGATTTTACTGGAATTGAAAAAACTAGATGTAATAACACTGAATCCAATGGAGGCTTTTTGTCCAGGTGAAAAGAGAGACATGTTCTGCCACAACCAACCAAGTTCGTGTATCTATCAATTCTACCAAATATATATGCACAAAAATGAAGAGGAAGAAAGTGAAAGAAGATAGATAAAATTACCGGGTAGATGAAGCCGGGAAGCTGGAAACTGAAATTGTGGGACGAGTGTCCCTCCGGACGGGCATTTGGAGGGTGGGGCAACGCCATAAGGCATTTGAAATCGTGAATGCCATGGATAATCCCGAGTAGCAAAGGATAGGCAAGCAAGAGAACTAAAAGAAGGAGAAATTTGAGTAGGGTTTGCGGTTTTCATTGGGAGCGGATCCGCGAGGAGATGAGACTACTTTACTGTGTCTAGTCGGTTATTAATATTTATTCGCTACATTAGACCGTCCAGTTCGCGTGGCCTAATGGATAAGGCGCTCGCCTCCGGAGCGGGAGATTGTGGGTTCGAGTCCCACCGTGAACGATTTTCTTTTTCCCCAACGAACCTTACGTGAAAAAAAGAAATGTTTCGTTATAAATTTCCTCAAAAAAAATATGACACCGTCATGGTTGAAGTCTAGACGACATGGAGAAGGGGGTGGGTGATCCTCCTGCATCATTATAGAGAAGTCAAACAATAGAGGTAATCACAATTGACAATTTTAGTACTCAACAATTCAATAATATTAAAAGTTATATAGAAGTTATATCTATCAAACGTAAGTATGGAGGGGAGCAAACTATACTCTCCACGAAAGTCAGCCACCTTAAGGAACTATATATAGGGAGATCTAATGCTCTACCATAACTCATACACATACAATCAATATATACACTCAATTCAATATCATATCAATACAAGTCGTGCGCACTTAGAGCAGAGGGGACTACTCATACATACCTTAAGAAAAGGAAAAGGCGAAAAGGAAAAGGCGCTTTATTAATGATCGAAGAAGGGAAATGTCGGCCGACTTGATGCTCGTCGAATGAACTCCAGAGAAAGAGGTAGAAACTATAGATAAAATGCGGAAGATGAGATACCTAACCTAATGGCTAAAAAGCCTTATATATAGAGTAGGGGATAACTTGAAAAAACCTTAGATCTCCCATATCTTATATTTTTATAAGATAAGATCGTATATACCAAGTCATATCTCCTAACAAGATAAGAGTATAAGATCAAACTAAAAGATAAAGATGAAAAATAAACGGGCCTGCAAGCAAACCCAACTAAAAGGGAAACAAAATAAGACGTCGGAGCAAGCGGGCCGGCAGGCCGACGGACGACCTCTTGGGCCAAAGTCATGAGCTTGGTCAAGAATTTCTCCTAGATCTTATCTTATGTATGTTCCTCGATGTTCTTTACTTCACTCTTGGACTTCAGTCATTTCCGTCTTGACCTTGATTTTTTTGACCGTAGGGAAGTCCTTTAGTGTGTACCAAGTCATTTTGCTATAGGCGTGTCATTTGTGCTCTGTAAATGCCTAGAATGCTTGTAGTTGCATAAAACAACCGGTAGATCTCCAAAACACGAATATAAAGGAACTAGACCAATATGATATGTTATAACACTCAAAAGTGGTAGAGAATGAAGTAAAATGATGATGAAAATAGACGCTAATTTGAATGTTATTAATCATTCTCCCCTTCTGGAAAAGGTAAACTAAAAGAAGGAGAAGTTTTGAGTATTGTTAGCGGTTTTTATTGGGACAAGATCAACGAAGGAGATGAGACTAACTGTACTATATCTAATGAAAATGAGCATTAACATTTGTTCGCTACATTGGACCATCTAGTTTGTGTGGCCTAATGGATAAGGCGCTCGCCTCCGGAGCGGGAGATTGTGGGTTCAAGTCCCACTGTGAACGATTTTGTTTTCCCAAATGAACCTTAAGTGGAAACTCGGCGAACAAGGATGTTCACTCCTTTTGTCGTATGGATACATAACATGGGTAGGACTAAAATAGATGTTATTAAAACCTGCGTTTTTCCAAAGGTTTTTGGTTTTTGTTTCGACGTACTAAAACCATAATTTTGATAAAATGAATTTTACTTGAAGCTTCGAAGTTTGGCCAACGGTTTTTCCGACCAAACCCTATAACATTCCAAAGGCTTATTATTATCGATAACCTATTTTCTTGCATTTATTCAGTTTTGTTATATTAATGATCAATAGTAATCCTTTTTTTCAAATAGGTATTTCATTTTGGGTCTTGTTTTGATTTTTTTGCGGGATTTTTGTTTGTTTGTGCATTGTTGTCTTTTGAAGTTTTGTTGTGGAGAAAGCCGGTTGTGAAGCCTAGCATAAAAAATTTTGTATTATTATGTAAGTTGTAATTGGTGAGACCCAAGAATAAGGTGAAGATTGTAGATAATGTAACAAAATGAGAGGTTTCTAGGCTCTTTTAATCTCTTAGTCGTAAGTCCTAACTCCCTAGCTAACCCTAAGCAACAAGTGGCTCTCCTAACTTCCTCGCATCTCCTTCCATCTCTCCTAGGAGGTGGTGGCTCTCCTCGCAATCTCCCATCTCCTCTATCTTTCATACAACGACGGGTCTCCTCGCAATCTCGCATATCCTCCATCTCCCAGGCGGCGGATGTAAGAGCCTTGATCTTTAGAGCTGAGCCAGGGTAGCCGCCCCTGCGGGTCTAGAGGGCAGCCCCTGCGACTGAGCAGGTGTTCCGCCCTACGGTTTCCTACGGCTGCAACCGGCTTTGTTGACCGTTGGACCGTGCTTTACTCTTTCTTCTCTTCTTTCTTAAGCTTCTTCTTGGCCTCTTGATGAAGGGTTTCTTCATCTTCTCTAGCTACTCACGTCATTCTTCTTCTCTTTCTCCTCCTTGATCTTGCTCTTGTTTTCTTCTTGGTTTGGAAGAGTTGTTTGTGTGTTTTTTGGTGGATGTTGATGTGTGGATGTTGTTGTTGAGCTTGAAAGCCAGCTGAGGTGTTGGATTTTGATCACTCCTTGCTTAGGCCACAACAGTGGTGAGTTTTCTTCTTCTTTCTTTCTTTCTTCTTTCCTTCTTTGTTTCCTTTCCCTCTTCCTTAGCTTAAGATTAGATGTTCTAGGCACGTTTTGATGTTTGTATGTGTATATATATGTATGTGTTCGATTGCTGGACAATAGAGACTTGAAATCATCACGTGAAGAGTTGAAGAGAAGTCGGGGATTACGTTCTGCACTGTCGCCGCCCCCGCCAAAGAGCCGCCTCCCTTGCGTGACTGTGTCACCGCACCCGCGCCCCAGCGCCGCCGCCCCTGCGGCCACGGTCACCGCCCTTGCGTGGTAGTGTCTCCGCGCCTGCTCCTTCCGTTGCTTCGTCCCTGCGTCCCTCTTGTCACGCAGGTGCGTCTTGTACAGGATCTACCTAGAGTAGTGTAGATCCTTTCCTTCCCTAGTATGAGCGGGTTAGTAGCATGCTAGGTATGTGTATGAGGTTAGGATGAGGATGATCATGATATCGATATGTGCCGGTTATGGCTTTGAGGTTTAGTAGATTATCGAGGTTTATAAGTTGGATATGATCCTTATGGATCCCTTGGGTCTAGGTGTGACCCCTTTGATTGATAGGAGATTTGATATCTCTTTATGCCTTGTTATTAGGCAGTGTTGTCCTCCAGATCGGAGTTGATCGTGGTTGAGGTTATTCTGAGATTGAGGTAAGTCCATAAGACTTACTTAGCTACCATCCATATATCGGATGTATGTATGAGTGGTGTTTGTTATATATGCTTGATGACATGCGATGTTGATTATTACCGACCTATGGTTTAGTGACCGCCCATTGTAGGGCCGTGACAACTTGCCCTTACATCCCGCTGGGAGTTTGGGAGGTTCTTTGTGGATAGGCCAGATCTGGTACACGGGACGGGCACCTACCACTCCCATAGGGTATACGGGAAAGTGTTACCAGATTACCACTCTAGCTAGCAACAACCCCGAGAGGCGAGGATTATATATTCCTCGTGTCACATATATTCATATACATCTATTTATACGATTTGAGTGTTGGACTATATAAAGATGATTAACCGGGTAAATGTGTGACAGCATGATTATGTGTTTATGATTCCTTGACTTGTGTTTGTGCTTATGCATTATCTTATATATGTATGGTTAGCTAACGGTTTTATACCGTGTTGTAGATGCTTTGTAGGTTAGGAGAACTGCAGAGTGATCCAGATGGGGAGATCCGCTGAGGGCTCCGTACACTAGGTTATGCGTGGGGTATGGGATATTTTGTATGTACATATACATGTTTTGGTTGTACTCATCGGTACTTTGTATACCTTTTGATATGTATATATTACAGTTTGATGTTTGGTTTTAATCTATTTGTGCCTTGTTGTAAGATCCAGTGAACTTGTTGTCAAGCTAGGGTCAGGATCCATTGTGAGATCCTAGCCTAGTAGCGCCCCGAGTCCTACGGATTTGGGGTGTTACAAAGTTGGTATTAGAGCCCCAGGTTGACAACAATGGCACTTTCAATCTGCGATAAAGGTCGACTAGATAAATAAACAGAACCCGAAAGGGGTCTGACTTTTCAAAAGGTTTTGGTTTTGAAATGAGTACAAATGTTTTGGGATAGTGTGAACGGAAAGCCATCAGCCCTCTTAGGACCTCGACAGTATATATATATATATATATATATATATATATATATATATTACCTTATGTGATGGTTTGATGGACTTTTAGCTTATATATATATCTATACATATGGCATATATATAGCCTTCTAAGTTAGGTTTATATACCCTGCAGATGGTTCGGACTAGAGCCTTATCTGTAGTTGGACGAGGTAGGGGTAGACCCCTCTTCCTCCAGTAGCGATAGGACGGGGTCAGATTCCCGCTGTTGATCCATGTGCAGCGGAGGAGGTTCATGAGGATGTTGTTGAGAGTGCCGTTCCTGAGATTGGGAACGGTGTAGCTGGGAGACAAAGACCACAGCGAGTCCAGTCAGATGACTCGGATCATGTCTCTATGGGGGGACCTGAGTTCCGCGCGTACATTAGACGAGTGGAGGAGGCTGCTAGAGCGGGTAGACGTGCCCCGGATCTTCCGGCACAGGAGGGATCATCTGAGAGATCCCATGGAGCTACTCAGGTGCCAGCTGTACATGCACGTGCTGCTGAGATTGCTCGAGTTCCAGAGGAGCATAGAGGGCCTCAACCAGATACTTGGTTGAAGGTATTTCATCAGATGAGAGTACCCCTTTCTTTGGGAAGGTAGGGTTAGAGGTGGAGCTGTGGATCGGACATGTAGACTTAGCTCTTGAGTCTATTAGATGTCCAGCAGATAGACAAATAGAGTTAGTGCAGACTCTATTTCGAGACTTGGCACATCACTGGTGGAGATCTGTACGAGGTCAGGTTACTAGTTATGACCAGATGAGGAGTATGATCAGAGAGCGTTTATGCCTTGCCTCATTGAGGAGGGAGAAACTTCGGGATTTTTTTGAGGCTGGATTTGAGGATATACCAGTCTCTGAGGCTATCAAGAGATTTCAGGAGGAGCTGGCTTTACTGGGTCCAGCTGCACCTCCTGCAAATCAGCATGTGTATCTCTTTTTTTGACGACTGAGGGATGCTACCCGGACTTATATGGCGGGATTTCACTGTGAGTCCCTGATGGACTATCAGGACAGAGCTTCAGATTATGAGCGAGAGCGGGCTGGACAGAGGAGAGCTTCTCAGAGCGGAGGGTCTGAGAAGAGACATCGGACTGGGCAGACTAGTGGTGCTAGTGGAGCTGCTAGTTCAGGGCTAGGCCAGAGACGCCATAGTTATTGCTCATCTGCACCGGTTACAGATAAGGGATGACAATGTTTCAACTGTGGTGGTTATGGACATATACGACCAGAGTGTACGAGACAGACAGTGGCTTGCTACACTTGTGGCAGACCATGCCACAGAGCTGTCTTCTGTAGACAGGGTGGAGCTTCATCACAGCAGGGTTCTTCTCTTGCTAGTGTAGCGGGAGGTGGACAGAGGCCACCTCAGCAGTAGACACAGGGAAAGCAGAGAGTCCCAAATCGTCCTTCTACTCAGGGATCTGCTCCCGGGCCGAGTAGAGGTAGAGGTCGTGGTGGGGATACCACTGACACCAGAGGACCACAAGGTAGAGTTTTCGAGTTGAGGAGTGTAGAGGAGTCAGGTGCACCGACTGCTACAGGTACCATTCTGATCCATGGTTTACCTGTTAGAGTTTTATTTGATACTAGAGCTACACATTCTTTTATATATGATGCATGTGTTGACCGTTTGAGTCTAGTTACGACTGAGGAGATACCCTTTAGTATAGGGTTACCTGATGGTAGTAGGGTCAGAGGTACCCGTGAGATATTTGATTGTCCCATTTGTATGGGGACTCGTGTGTTATTTTTTGATTTATTTGTCACGCCGTTGGTACATGAGGACGTTATTTTAGGTATGGATTGGATGGATAGGCATCATGCTATATTAAATGTAGGTAGGAGGACAATGATAGTCTCTACCAATTTAGGTCAGATAGAGGTTTTCCGAGGTGGGGACCTTGGAAAGTCAGGCATGGTGATCAGCGCGGTACGTGCAGCGAGATTGATTGCACAGGGTTGTGAGGCCTTCTGGTGTTATGCCATGAAGGATGGGGAGAGTCCAGCGTTAGAGGATATCCCAGTGGTCTGCGAGTTTACAGATGTATTTGCTGAGCCGTCTAGTTTGCCGCCTCAGAGGAGCGTGGACTTTGGCATAGAGTTAGAACCTGGTACGAGACTGATCTCGAAGGCCCCATATCGTATGACGCCTGTTGAGATGTTGGAGCTGAAGAAGCAACTTGAGGAGTTGGCTGAGAAGGGCTTCATCCGCCCTAGCGTATCCCCGTGGAGAGCACCTGTCCTCTTCGTACGGAAGAAGGACGGATCGTTGAGACTGTGCATTGATTACAGAGAGCTGAACAAGATGACCATCAAGAACAAGTATCCATTACCCCGTATTGACGACTTGTTAGATCAGCTTCAGGGAGCGATTGTGTTCTTCAAGATTGACCTGCGTTCAGGGTATCACCAGCTGAAGGTGAGAGAGCAGGATGTGCACAAGACAACATTTCACACCAGATATGGACACTACGAGTTTGTAGTGATGCCATTTGGGCTTACGAATGCCCTAGCAGTCTTCATGGAGTTGATGAACAGCATATTCATCGACTTCTTGGATCAGTTTGTGGTAGTCTTCATAGATGATATTCTGGTGTACTCTCGTAGCAGAGGGGAACATGCAGGACAACTGAGGACTGTGTTACAAGTTTTACGAGATAGAGAACTTTATGCTAAGTTCTCTAAGTGCGAGTTCTGGATGTCAGAGGTAGCATTCCTGGGTCATGTAGTTTCCGCCGAGGGGATCAAGGTGGATCCGGCGAAGATAGAGTTAGTAGAAGCATGGACGACACCGACGAACGTCAAGGAAGTACGTAGCTTTCTTGGCCTAGCCGGTTATTACCGACGCTTTGTGGAGAGATTTTCTGTGATTGTCCATCCACTGACGAGTCTACTGAGGAAGACCACCCGGTTTGTATCGTCCGAGCAGTGTATGTAGAGTTTTGAGGAGCTGAAGAGACGTCTAACTTCCGCTCCTATTTTAGCACAGCCAGAGGGCACAACTGATTTTGTGATTTACAATGATGCATCCAAGCTAGGCTTGGAATGTGTTCTGATGCAGCGAGGCAGAGTGATTGCATATGCGTCTAGACAGCTGAAGACGTATGAGGAGAACTACCCGACTCATGATCTGGAGTTGGCAACGGTAGTTCATGCACTGAAGATTTGGAGACATTACCTGTATGGTGCTACATGTCAGATCTTCATAGCCCATAAGAGTCTGAAGTATATTTTCACGCAGATGGAATTGAATAACTGCCAGCGTAGGTGGCTTGAGTTGATCAAGGACTTTGATTTGGAGATTCTGTATCATCCAGGGAAGACAAACGTTGTTGCCGACGCCCTGAGCAGGAAGACGCCTCAAGAGAAGGCGATTGCGAGACTGACAATACAACCTCGGTTACAGAGAGACCTGGTGTGGCTAGAGTTGGACGTCCAGTTTCCTGATGAGGACACCCAGTTGACTACTTTAGAGGTTCTCCCTGATATGTTGAGTGAGATCCAACAGAAGCGGGGGACCTGCCCGACATTGATGTGGATCCGAGAGAGGATGTCCCTGGATGAGGCACCACAGTTCCTTATAGGAGCAGATGGAGTGTTGAGACGCCGCGGTCGTGTCTGTGTACCCGCTGATGCGGATTTGCGACAGAGGATATTACAGGAGGCTCACTGTACGCCTTATTCAGTGCACTCAGGTACGAGTAAGATGTACCAGGATTTGAGACGTTCATATTGTTGGGGAGGGCTGAAGCCCGACTTGGCCAGATTTGTGGCACAGTGTGCGACCTGTCAACAGGTCAAGATCGAGCATTGTAGACCTGGAGGTGAACTCCATCCACTGTCTATACCGCAGAGGAAGTGGGAGGACGTCACCATGGATTTTGTTACTAGTTTGAGACCGAGCAGGAATTTTGATGCCATCTGGGTTATAGTGGACAGACTGACGAAGACGGCACGTTTTATCCCTATTCGGGAAACGTGGCCGGTGAGCAGATTGACTGAGGAGTACACTAGACAGATAGTGAGACTCCATGGGGTACCGAGGACGATCGTCTCAGACAGAGATGGGCGATTTACCTCGAGGTTCTGGCAGCAGATTCAGACTGCCCTGGGGACGAATTTGCATTTCACTACTGCGTTCCATCCTCAGAAATATGGTCAGTCAGAGAGGACCATTCAGACACTGGAGGATATGCTGCAAGCTTGTTTGTTGGACTGGGGACGAGTGTGGACGGATCATCTCCCACTAGTTGAGTTCTCGTACAACAACAGCTGGCATGCATCGATTGGGATGGCCCCATATGAGGCACCGTATGGACAGAGATGTCGTACACTGTTATGCTGGGATGAGCCGAGCAGTGTTAGTGGGTTGACACCTGATCAGGTTCAGGGTGATGTTGCTCGTGTAGCACTGATTAGAGAGAGGATGCTGACTGCAGAGAGCCGTCAGAAGTCATATGCAGATAGGAGGCGTAGACCCCTAGAGTTCAGAGTAGGAGCCCATGCGTGGCTGAGAGTGTCTCCGACACGAGGTGTTAGACGCTTTGGCATTAAGGGGAAGTTGAGCCCCCGATATGTCGGACCGTTGAGATTCTGTATCGAGTTGAGAGCGCAACATATAGATTAGCCTTGCCTCCGAGATTATAGGGTGTTCACCCTGTGTTTCACGTGTCTCAGCTGAGGGAGTATATACCATATCCGAGACACATTGTGAGTTATGATGATTTGGTGGTCGAGCCGGACCACACTTTTGTTGAGCATCCGATTGCAGTTTTAGAACGAGGTATGAGACGCCTGCGTTCGAAGGACATTCCTATGCTGAGAATACGGTGGTCGAGACGAGGACCTGATTAGGCTACATGAGAGACTGAGGATAGTATCCAGAGGAACTATCTTGAGTTTTACGCCGAGATAGATGTACCTGTAGGATCGACGAGTAGATCTTAGTACTATTTTGGTGAGTGTTGTGATTATGTGCTTATATGCTATGATGTGTTTATTTTCGTGCTAGATATGATGTGATTTATGATCTTATTAGATCTTGATGTGCTAGCACGATTGATGTTTATAGCTAGAGATGGTTCTTTCCTCCATTCTATTGAGATACGATTAGGATCTAGCTGGAGATGGTTATTCCTCCATGCTATTCTTGGCGGACATAGTTTCGCTGGAGATGTTTTTCCTCCATGCCCTTACGTTATGAGTATGATATGGCTAGATATGTTTTTCCTCTATGCCTTTGCGTTGTGATGATAGTTTGGATAGAGATGGTTTTCCTCTATGCCTTAGATAGTATAGTGATCTTGTTGCTGGAGATTATGATTTCCTCCATGCCTGTGTTGAGGTAATAAAGTGATATAGGTTGATACCTTATGAGCGGAGATGGGATGCCTCCGACAGAGAGAGTTATACCTCAGCTTGTGAGTCCGAGTGGTTTTAGGATTCCACAAGTTTCGGGACGAAACTTGTTTTTAGGGGGGTGAGATGTAAGAGTCTTGATCTTTAGAGCTGAGCCAGGGTAGCCGCCCCTGTGGGTCTAGAGGGCCGCCCCCGCGGCTGAGCAGGTGTTCCGCCCCTGCGGCCAAGGAGCCCGCCCTTGCGGTTTCCTGCAGCTGCAGCCGGCTTTGTTGACCGTTGGACCGTACTTTACTCTTTCTTCTCTTCCTTCTTAAGCTTAATCTTGTCCTCTTGATGAAGGGTTTCTTCATCTTCTCCAGCTACTCACGTCCTTCTTCTTCTTTTTCTCCTCCTTGATCTTGCTCTTGTTTTCTCCTTTGTTTGGAAGAGTTGTTTGTGTGGTTTTTGGTGGATGTTGATGTGTTGATGTTGTTGCTGAGCTTGAAAGCTAGCTGAGGTGTTGGATTTGGATCACTTCCTTGCTTAGGCCACATCAGTGGTGAGTTTTCTTCTTCTTTCTTTCTTTCTTCTTTCCTTCTTTGTTTCCTTTCCCTCTTCCTTAGCTTAGGATTAGATGTTCTAGGCACGTTTTGATGTTTGTGTGTGTATATATATGTATGTGTTCGATTGCTGGACAATAGAGACTTGAAATCATCACGTGAAGAGTTGAAGAGAAATCGGGGATTACGTTCTGCACTGTCGCCGCCTCCGCGCCAAAGAGCCTCCACCCTTGCGTGACTGTGTCACCGCATTCACGCCCCAGCGCCGCCGCCCCTGCGGCCACGGTCACCGCCCCTGCGGCCACGGTCACCGCCCCTGCGTGGGAGTGTCTCCGCGCCTGCGCCTGCCGTTGCTTCGCCCCTGCGTCTCTCTTGTCACGCAGGTGTGTCTTGTACATGATCTACCTAGAGTAGTGTAGATCCTTTCCTTCCCTAGTATGAGCGGGTTAGTAGCATGCTAGGTATGTGTATGAGGTTAGGATGAGGATGATCATGATATCGATATGTGCCGGTTATGGCTTTGAGGTTTTGTAGATTATCGAGGTTTATAAGTTGGATATGATCCTTATGGATCCCTTGGGTCTAGGTGTAACCCCTTTGATTGATAGGAGATTTGATATCTCTTTATGCCTTGTTATTATGCAATGTTGTCCTCCGGATCGGAGTTGATCGTGGTTGATGTTTGAGGTAAGTCCATAGGACTTACTTAGCTACCATCCTTATATCGGATGTATGCATGAGTGGTGTTTGTTATATATGCTTGATGGCATGCGGTGTTGATTATTACCGACCTATGGTTTAGTGACCGCCCATTGTAGGGCCGTGACAACTTCCCCTTACATCCCGCTGGGAGTTTGGGAGCTTATTTGCGGATAGGCCAGATCTGGTACACGGGACGGGCACCTACCACTCCCATAGAGTATACGGAAAAGTGTTACCAAATTACCACTCCAGCTGGCAACAGCCCCGAGAGGCGAGGATTATATATTCCTCGTGTCACATATATTCATATACATCTATTTATACGATTTGAGTGTTGGACTATATAAAGATGATTAACCGGGTAAATGTGTGACAACATGATTATGTGTTTATGATTCCTTGACTTGTGTTTGTGCTTATGCATTATTTTATATATGTATGGTTAGCTAAAGGTTTTATACCGTGTTGTAGATGCTTTGCAAGTTAGGAGAACTGTAGAGTGATCCAGATGGGGAGATCCGCTGAGGGCTCCGTACACTAGGTTATGCGTGTGATATGGGATATTTTGTATGTACAGATATATGTTTTGGTTGTACTCAGCGGTACTTTGTATACCTTTTGATATGTATATATTACAGTTTGATGTTTGGTTTTAATCTATATGTGCCTTGTTGTAAGATCCAATGAACTTGTTGTCAGGCTAGGGTCAGGATCCATTGTGAGATCCTAGCCCAGTAGCGCCCCGAGTCCTACGGATTTGGGGCGTTACAGCGGAGGCGGCTCACCTCACATCTTCTTGCTGATTCGTCTCTCTTGACTCCCCACATCTCCTCGATGAGTCGCCTCTCCCCAGCCCCCACCTCTCTTCTCCTTGCATCTCCTCTGATCTGAAGCATGATTCAGGAATCGGGATGGAAGACTCCAACTCTCCTCTGATCTGATTCTATGAACCGTGAATCCAGGGCAAGCTTGTTGGAATTCATCGTACTTTGATGCTATTTTCAGTTTTAACAAATTACTTAGCTATTAGCTAATCGTGAAGCCTCCCATCTGAATAGTAAATCCCGATTGGAAGCCTCCCTCTTGAACATTAAAATGCAATATTTTTAGTTTATTAAAGGCAAAGAATTTAATTTGGGTACCCGGCAGGCTGCCCATCCCAGCATGGAGGACGGGTACGGATATGCCCTAAAGTCCGGACATCCGGATCAGGTCCAAACCCGGATAGTATCAGCGCTATAGTTATCATGACTTAGAACATTTGTATGTGAATGGATCTTGTTGATGATAAATTCTCGATTGAGATAATTAATTGTTAAGCTTGCTTGATTTGAACATTTGGATTTAAATTTGTTCTTGTGAATAAGAGTATTTTTTACTAGAGTAAGGTTATATGTTAATTTTGATTTTGAGCTCAAAGGGATACAAACTTTGTTCATATTGCATATGCTCAAGATTACAAAATCTTCCAAATAAGAACCAACAAGAGGGGAGAGAAACTATACCACAAGAAGAAAGATGAAAACTTGAGCCTAGACACCCACTTCAAGGAGAACTTTAAACTTCCTACATCTTTTTTCCTTAGTTTCATCCACCATAGAAATCGACGTGCTTGAGGAGGAAACAATCTCACGACAAACAAAACTTGTAAGGTTAGATTTAACGGAGGAAGCCAAGAGTTAACGGTGTCCGAAGCTTTAAGGTAACAGTGTTTGAGGCTTTAGGGGATTTTTTTTGCTTACAGCTCGTGAAGGCTCGTTTTTCTAAGGCGGGAGTTAGGATTTCATTTTTTAGTCGAACGTACGACTTCTTTTATATTTTTATTTATTTAATGTATTTCAATATGGACAATTAAAATTAATTAAATGAATTTAAAATAGCTAAAAGGTTAGAAGGACTATTATATATCAACGGACGAGGGAAGCAAGACTTAAGTTATACGGTGTAGATAAGAAACAATGTTCAAGTATATTTGATAACTCATCACCATTGAAATTATAGCAACTTAGATAAATTAGACGATCTAATTACAATGAAAAGTGAAAATTACGGCCCTAATTAATCTCTTACAAAACAAACTTCCGATTGATATGATCAAGAAAATCCAAATTGAAGGAATTGAAAAGGAAAAGAATAATGGCAAAACAGGAGCGAGAGAAGTGGAACTACGTGGAGGAGGAGGAAGCGGCGGCGTACGGGCCGATCAAATACGGTGACGTGTTTCCGGTGGCCGGAGACCTGGCCAATGAGGTCATTGTGCCGAAAGACGCGGCGATGATGCGGAATGCTGAGAAGGAGTCCCTGGGACATACAATAAAGGGTGGAGCTGCTGATGTTATGCAGTCGGCGGCGAAGGTAAACGTGCAGGCGGGGCTGGTGGAGCCCGGCGACTCCCACCTCGCCGCCTCGGTTCGGGTTGTCAAGTCCGATATCGGAAATGCCAGGATCGTTAGTGAAGTCGTCGGCAATCAGGTATTTTCTGACCTTGTTTTTTGATTAAAATTCAAAAAATGAAAAATGGAGAGGGAAAATATTCAATATATTAAATTATTTTCGGTATTACATTAATAAGTTCAATCAGTGTGTTCCAAATTTAATTGAGGACACATAAAATTACATCCTTAATATTCATATATATCTAATAAATCATCCCTTATAAGTTTTTTTT